>OY019135.1:3662046-4262046 GCA_955652365.1 Eristalinus aeneus | reverse complement strand
GACTACGTAAATTTGTGTGTAGTATAAAGTAGGTCATAAGAAATATCGTAGCATATGTTAAGAATATTGATGAAAATAATGTTTAGTCTTAAGACCACCTTCAAACAAGACACAAAACTGGCGCAGTCGACGGAGCATAATTCCGAAGAATTATATCGAACCTTTATTTTTTATTGTACTGTTAGAAGGGTATTGTGGGGGGAGAAAATAAATATACAATTGAAGTGCCATTAGTTCTTTAGATAGAAGAACAACTAACAATTTTAAATTTATGTGGTGATTTAGTGATCATTGTGCTACAATAGACAACTCAAATTGTGGAAAAAAAATAAATACAAATGGCGACAACTGAAGAACTTAAGCAAAAAAATTGAAATGCTACATTAAATCATTAAACGGCTAGAAGAACAAATTCAGCATCAATCAACCATCAGCAGGAACAACAACCGGAAGGTTAACAAATTGAATGGCAACAACATCATTCAATATTTTCCATGCCCTCCGATAAGGTTCTTGAACAATTCCGTTTTCTTAAGCCTTTTGAAGGGAATGGCAACTACAGGTTACCATCGTTTATTCGTTTGGTGGAGTCAGCAAAAATGATTCGTGGAGCACAGCAGCGAAGTGTATAGGGCAACTGACTGGGGGCAACATCAATTGGGAAGAAATAAAAGACAAGCGAGACAAAATTTCAAACCCTCAAAAACTTACTTTGAATTATATAACTACTGCAGAAATGTTAATGTTAGTAATCTTAGAGAATTATTTTCAATTCTAAAAGAAACAAGTTTCACTATCAATGAAATCTTTGATTTCGATGTGGATAAACCAAATATGTAGAGCCAGACAGAGAACTACTCCTAGAAAAAATAGACTCTTGTGTTAGGGTTAAACTTGATGTAAATAGTAGTTTAATAGACATTTATAATAAGTATTCAAAATTAAAATAATTGGAGGATAATAGAACAATTCATATTATACATAGAAAGCAATGGAACTTTAACTCCAATCCCATGCCTAACTCACAAGATGATACTTCCCAAAATAATCTAAACGAATGATTTCAAAATTCAAACCAAAAATGGTTTAGCCGAAATCAGCAAAGCTTTAATAAAAAAAGCTATAGTCATTCTAACCCAAATAGACCAGGACCAAATTCAGCCCAAGTTAATACAAATTTTCACAATGGTGACATCTTAAGTGTTGTATCCGTAGACGCTTGACCAGGCGCATGTCGCTGTACAGCCCATAGAGCTCGTCATTAAATCTTCTCCTCCAGATGCCATCAACGCAAACAGGACCAAAAACCGCACGCAAAACCCCTCTCTCGAAAAGACTAAGGGCTTCCTCATCCGCCTTTGCTTACGTCCAAGATTCCGCGCCATAAAGTAGGACGGGGATGATCAAGCTGCTATATAAAGCAAGCTTAGTCCTTCGAGAGAGGGCTTTATTACTCAATTGCCTCTTAAGCCCAAAGAAACAGCGATTGGCAAGAGTGATTCTGCGTTTGATTTCTGTACTGATGTTGTTGTTCCTGTTTACCGCGGAGCAGAGGCAGACGAAAACCTTGACTACCTCGAGGTTTCTGCTGCCTAGTGTGACGCTCTGTCCGAGACGTCGATGTTGTGTGTCCTTCCTTGATGACAGCATGTACTTAGTTTTGCCCTCATTTACCGCCAGACCCATTTTAGCCGCTTTCGCTTCAATGCCAGCAAAAGCCTCATTGACAGCTCGCTGTGTTCGTCCAATCACGTCAATGTCATCAGCGTAAGCTACCAATTGAACTCACTTCTGGAAGATCGTGCCTCTGGTGTTGACTTGTGTTAAAGAAGCCACATGACACTGAGTCACCTTTTGTAAAACTTTTTTTGACATTGAATGGCTCGGTGGGTTCGTTACCGACCTTGACGGAGCAGCGTGAGTTCTCCATTGTCATCCTACACAATCTGACGACTTTGGTAGGAATGCCAAAACTAGACATGGGACATAGCTCGTCTCTATACACACTGTCAAATGCGGCCTTGAAACCGACAAATAGGTGGTGAGTGTCAATTTGCATTTCTTGGGTCTTTTCCAGGATCTTCCGTAATGTGAAGATCTGGTCTATTGTGGACTTCCCTGGCCTGAAACCACACTGATAGGGACCTATCAGGTCAATGAGAAACGGTTTCAGACGCTCACACAATACGGCAGAGAGGATTTTGTATGTTCAGGAGACTAATCTCTCTGTAGTTGGCGCAATCAAAGGGGTCTCCTTTCTTGTGAACCGGGTAAACGACACTGAGATTCCACTCATCGGGCATGCTTTCCTCCGACCACATCTTACAGATGAGCTGGTGCATGCGCCCAACCAGGTCATCTCCAGCTGCTTTAAATAGTTCTGCGGATAGTTCGTCCGTTCCAGCAGCTTTGTTTGACTTCAGCTTTGATATTAATATCTTCACTTCGTCTAAGTCGGGGGGGACGGAATGCTTGTCTATCATCGTCAAAATTGAAAGGAACATGCTGCCTAACAGCGCGATTTGGGCCGTCATCGCCGTTAAGGAGTCTGCAGAAATTATCCTTCCAGATTCTCAGCACAGACTGCGACTCTACTACGAGTTGTCCGTTTTGGTCCCGGCAGGCCTTGGTCCGAACCGTGTATCCTCCGGGTAGCTGTAAAAAGTTCGGTAAAACTTTCGGACTTCATTCCTGCCATATTATCTTTCCATTTCCTCGACCGCGCGCTTCTCATGCCCCCTCTTTTTCCTCCTGAGAAGCCGGTGCTCTTCCCTTCTTCTCTGTTCGTAGAGCTCACGAACAGCCCTCGTCGTTCGATGCAGCGTTGCATTATAGGCGTCTTGTTTAGCTGCGTGCGCTAGCCTGTACTCGTCGTCAAATCATGGGTTCCTTCTGGGTGGTGACGTGAAACCCAGCACATCAGTGGCAGCTTCTTTGATGGCTTCTTAACAACGTTTCCATTCTTCTTCTATGCTTAGTGCAGGAAGGGTCGAGCTCTGAGCGAGTTTCAGGGAGACTCGGTCGGCAAAGTTTCCAGCAATCGGCTGCGATTGTAGCTTTTCGACGTCAAACCGTTTGGCCTGTCTCGACTCCGTTGCTCTCTCTCTATATCCGGGTTCTTACCTTGGCTACAACAAGGTGATGGTCCAAGTCGATGTTTTTACCTCGGAAAGTTCGGACATCGAGAATACTGGAGAAGTGTTTGACGTCGATCGCAACGTGATCAATCATCATGTCATCCTTCTCCTCTGTCGGGGCGTGAGCGCATATTAGGCTGATGTTCCCGAATTTAGCCTTGATGTGGATTTAGCCTTGAGGCGTTCGCTGACGGCGGCGTATCTCAAGACTTTTTGCCTAAGTCTGCCTCGAACAACAAATCCACATCCGAATAAGTGTTGCCTTATCTCTCTGTAGCAGTCTCTGTAGTATATGTCGCAGTTTTTCATCGTTTTTTGCCAGGCCCATCCCATCGCACTTCCTGGATGGCGGTAATGTCTGCCCTGTAGCAGTCAAGGGCCTCCGCAAGTTGTTCGGCTGCACGTGGCCTGTTAAGGGACCTCACATTTCACGTGCGTGTTCTTGTCCCTGAACTAACGATGTTTTACGAGGTGAGGAAGTTTCCCTCATGCACAACCCACAGACTGGTAGGCCAGGCCCGTTATATAAACCCTCGGGCAGAGGGGCTCGCTGCATACATTGGTTCATCATATAACGGGTGTTGCGATGGTTATCCAGGAGGCGTCGCGCGGAGTCTGTATGTCAACTTTACATGTGCACTAACGAGGATAGCTTTGGCAGCTCGCCTTGTTGAGCGCAATCAACGACGTAACCTTGCGTTCACAAGCCCATGCCCCCCACCAAATATCTTTACCAATCAGAAAAAAAGTTCTTACCAAACCAGAACACTATTCGACATTAAATGGTTCCAGTGTAATCAAAATGAAAATCATATCCCCTGCCCCCAGCGAATTTCAGTCAACAAAGGAAATAACATGGAATGGTTTGACTTTGATAGTACGAATTATGACGCTATTATAAAACTTAATATCCTAGTTTGTTAACGTTTACTTAAGTGAAGGTTGCCGAGCAAAAGATACAATTTAATAACAGTTGTCCCTTTGATCCGTATAAAATTTGCTCTTTAGAGCCTTCTAGGATTCCGTTTCATGATTATATCAACCTTAGTCACTTAAACGAGGAAGAAAAAAGTATATAACAGATATTGTTAAAAACTACAAGAATATATTTTACAAGGAAGGGGATACTCCAACATTCACCCATGTAATAATGCACGAAATTATTACTGATACTGATAAGCCAATTTTTTCAAAAATATATCGATACCCTAAGAAGGAAATCGAACGGCAAATAAACGAGATGTTTGAACAGGGAATTGTAACCGCAAGCAATCCTCAAGGGAGACAAGAATGGTATCCAAAAATGGAGAATTGCAATAGACTACAGAAAACTAAATAACTAACAGAAAACTAATATTGACACAATACTAGATAAATTGGGAAAGTCGCAGTATTTTCCTACCTTGGACTTGGCAAAAGGTTTCCATCAAATCCTAGTTAAACCCGAGGATAGAAAAAAAACTGCGTTCTCAACACCTTTCGGTCACTTTAAATATGTGAGAATACCATTTGGTTTAAAAAATGCACCGTCAACATTTCAAAGACTCATGAATGCAATCCTTAAAAAGTATATTAACAAAATTTGCGTCGTATATCTAGACGACATTTTAATTTTAAGCATTTCCCTTCAGGAACATCTTGTAAATTTAAAATTAATCCTTCCAGCTCTGCAAGAGGCTGGGCTAAAAATTCAGATAGAAAAATGTAAATTTTTGTCCAAAGAAACTGAATATTTAGGACGTGTCCTTAGCCCGGAGGGATTCAAACCCAACCAAGATACAATACGTACAATTCGCGACCTTAAGCTTCCTACAACTCAAAAACAAATAAAATAATTTCCAGGCTTAACCGGGTGTTATAGAAAATTTATTAAAGATTATGCTAAGGTGGCCTACCCCATGGTAAGGTATTTAAAACAGGGGGCGATGGTTAACCCTAATGATCCAAACTCCATATCGGCTTTCGAAAGATTAAAAGAAATCGTTAGCGATCATCCTATACTTAAATACCCCGATTTCAAAAGATGCTTCAAACTTGCCACAAATGCAAGTAATTTTGCATTGGGTGCAGCATTATTTCAGGATGGACATCCCATTTCGTTCGCTTCGCGTATACTTAACGATCATGGGAAACAGTATCCCACGATCGAAAAGGAATTGCTCGCAATAGTTTGGGCAGTGAAGTACTTCCGACTATACCTGTTTGGGAGAGTTCGACTTATGCACAGATCACCAACCCATTAAGTGGCTACATACAAAGCATATGGGAAAAGATCTTAATCCAAGAGTTCAACGGTGGATCATCCAATTAGGAGAGTCTGACTGAAGGGTTGATTACATTAAAGGAAAAGAAAATAAATTAGCGGATTTTTTTTGAGCAGAATCAACACAACGACAAATGAAATTAACTTACTACAGCCAACGAGTAACAATCAAATCCCTACATTGGAAACTGTTGTAAACCGATTTAAAATACAGCTTATAATATGCGAAACTAAAAGTCAGGAAATTGAAAACTTATTTGGCAATAAACGAATATTCATACAAAAAACAGAAATGCCTGACAACGTTGCTGATATAGTCGAAGACACATCTTCTTCTTCTTCTTCGAATGGCGCTACAGTCCGGGGTGGACCTGGGCCTCAAACAAATGCCTCTCCAGCTAGCACGATCTCTTGCCAGCTGCCTTCAATTGCGCACCCCAAGTTGGTTGAGGTCCTTTTCCACTTGTGTGCGCCATCTCAGTCTAGGACGTCCTCTGTTGCGTTGTTCCTGTGGTTCGGATTCGAAAAATCTTCGGGCCGGAGCAGTGCTGTCCATACGCTCTACATGGCCTAGCCACCTTAAGCGTTGTATCCGTAGACGCTTGACTAGGCTCATGCCGTCGTACAGCCCATACAGTTCGTGGTTGAATCTTCTCCTCCAGATGCCATCAACGCAAACAGGACCAAAAATCGCATGCAGAACTTTTCTGTCGAAGAGACCAATGGCATCCTCCTCCGCTTTTAGTAGCGTCCAGGTTTCTGCGCCGTAAAGCAGGACTGGGATGATCAAGGTGTTGTACAAAGTCACTTTGGTCGTTCGGGAGAAAGCTTTATTACTCAATTGGCTCCTAAGCCCAAAGAAACAGCGATTGGCAAGAGTGATTTGCGCTTGATTTCGGTACTGATGTTGTTGTCCCTATTCACGGAGCCGAGATAGACGACACTTCACTACCTCGAAGTGTCTGCTGCCCATAGTGACGCTCTGTCCGAGACGTCGATGTTCTGCGTCCTTCTTCGATGACAGCATATACTTCGTTTTGCCCTCGTTTACCACCAGTCGCACTTTAGGCGCTTCCGCTTCAATGCTAGCAAACGCCTCATTGACGGCTCGCTGAGTTCGGCCGATCACGTCAATGTCATCCGCATAAGCTAGCAGTTGAACGAACTTGTGGAAGATCGTGCCTCTGATGTTGACGTGTGAGTTCCGCACGATCCCCTCAAGAATGATGTTAAAGAAGTCGCATGACAGCGCGTCGCCTTGTCTAAATCCGAAGACACTATTTTTTCTACCACCAGGCTCAGCAAAATTCGTAAAATGCCGTTATTTCGCTAAAGATCTTACAAAAGGAGAAGTAGCCATAAAGCAGATCTCGCTTTACCACAAAAATGAAACTGAGCATATTGGTATAATTGCCAACTATGAAGGGCTGAAAAAAAATGTTTTTCCCTAATCTTTGAAATCTTATTAATAAGGTTGTTAATAACTGTGATCTTTGCACTGGGGCAAAATACGATAGGAAGCCTATCAGAAAAATGTTCCAATTTACTGAAACCCCAACCAATATAAATGATGTAGTTCATGTTGACACTAATGTCAATTCCAAACATTCATTTATTAATTTTATAGATACATATTCAAAACGTGCGGTAAGTCTTTATTCAAAAGGTACGAGGGTTGCCTTTTATATTTCGGGATTAGAGAACAAAAACAAATATTAATCATCGAAAATAGATTTATTGTTTTTCAAAATATTCCCCATTAAGATCTACACACTTTTGCCTGCGTTTGAACCAATTGTCGAAGCACTTTCGCACTCTGATTGAGGTATCTCCAACACATGCATTCGACGAGTAGGTGGTGAGTGTCGATTTGCACTTCTTGGGTCTTTTCCAGGATCTGCCGTAAAGTGAGGATCTGGTCTAATGTGGACTTCCCTGGTCTGAAACCACACTGATAGGGACCTATCAGGTTATGGACAAACGGTTTCAGACGCTCACACAATACTGCAGAGAGGATTTTGTATGTTCAGGAGACTAATCCCTCTGTAGTTGGCGCAATCAAAGGGGTCTCCTTTCTTGTGAACCGGGTAAACGACGCTGAGATTCCACTCATCGGGCATGCTTTCCTCCGACCATATCTTACAGATGAGCTGGAGCATGCGCCCAACCAACAGCCGGTGTTCTTCCCTTCATCTCTGCTCGTAGAGCTCACGAACAGCCCTCGTCGTTAGATGCAGCGTTGCCTTGTAGGCGTCTTGTTGCATGCGCTTGCCTCCACTCGTCGTCGTCAAACCATGCGTTCCTTCTGGATGGTGACGTGAAACCCAGCACATCAGTGGCACCTTCTTTGATGGCTTCTTGACAACTTCAGTTCAGGCAGCTTCGAACTCTGAGCGAGTTTCAGGGAGATTCGGTCGCCAAATATCCGGGTTCTTACCTTGGCTACAACAAGGTGATGATCCGAATCGATGTTTGTACTTCGGAACGTTCGGACATCGAGAATACTGGAGGAATGTTTGACGTCGATCGCAACGTGATCAGTCTGGTGGATGGTGGATTAATCAGGAGATCGTCAGTTCCCATTATGAATGTGCAAGTGTGGGAACCGCGTGCTAGCCACAGAGAGGTTCCGCCTTGAGACGAAGTCCAACAGCCTGAGTCGGTTTCCGGATGTGTTCACGTGCAGGCTGTGACTCCAGCAAAGATGTCCTCCTTTCCCAGATGAGCGTTGATGTCTCCTAGAACGATCTTGTTGTCGTAGCTGGGGCATCGATCTTGTGTTCTTTCTAGGAGATCATAGAAGTCACCCTTGGTGTTGTCATCCTTCTAGTAGTAGTATATGTCGCAGTTTTTCATCGTTTTTTGCCAGGCCCATCCCATCGCACTTCCTGGATGGCGGTAATGTCTGCCCTCTAGCAGTCAAGGGCCTCCGCAAGTTGTTCGGCTGCATGTGGCCTGTTAAGGGACCTCACATTCCACGTGCAAAACCGAAAGTCGTTTTCCTTTAAACGTTTGCTGTTGTCTTCAACAGTTGATCCTTCATTATACGAAGCATGTTGTTGTCTCTGAACTACTTATTTTTTACGAGGTGAGGAAGTTACCCTCATGCACAGCCCACAGACTGGTAGGCCAGGCCCGTTATATAAACCCTCGGGCAGAGGGGCTCGCTGCATACATTGGTTCATCATATAACGGGTGTTGCGATGGTTATCCAGGAGGCGTCGCGCGGAGGCTGTATGTCAACTTGACCTGTGCACTAACGAGGATAGGTTTGGCAGCTCGCCTTGTTGAGCGCATTCAACAACCTTACCTCGCATGGATAGGCCCATGCCCCCCTGTTCTATTAACTCAACTCAAAATGTTGCACAAAAATTGCACTGTCAATATCAACGACGATCATCTCTTGTCGTACAATTAAATACTCGATAGTTAAATGTTATAGTGAAGGTCACGTGTAGTAGTTCTTTGCTTTACATTAAGACGATGGAAAACTGGAAATTTTAAGAGATAATGCTGGAATGCAACATAACATGACGCATATTTCAAAATGACTTCTGTGTCGTTTAATTTGGATAAACTAACCAGATACAGAGTGTCTTTCAATGTTATGTAGTTTCAGTGTGAACGTTCTCTTATGATGTACTTGCTCATGTACTGCAAAATATCTGTGATTTGGCATTCCATGCGCATTTTAATACCATTGGAATAAGTATTAAAATGAGTAAGACCTACACTTATGGTGTGCAAGCTTCCGCTAATGAAAGGTAAAGGGCTTTCATTCGATTGGACAAGGAGAGCAGGAGAGGAATGATTAAAGTGTTCTTAAGAAGTAATTATCTCTTGAGCCCAATGAAACAGGGAAAGGTAAAAGCAATCGCTTTCTAAATAATCTAAATATTTTATTTCATTTATTTATTGAAAATTTGACTGCCATATGTATACAAGATTTTCCTTATTTGGCTTGTGAGAGGGCTAGATATGGATCTAAAAAATCATTTCCCGGTTTCAGTTAAGTTTACAGCTTTCTAAGGAACTAGGTTATTCTGAGGTTGTGTTAGAAAAGCATACGTCAACAGGCTACGTTTGAGTAGGCTGCCGCATCTTGCAAATTTACGTTTGTCATCACCAGACAATAAATCAAAACAAAACCCGAATTTATTGACGCATTTAATTGTTTTATTTATTTTTCTTTCTCTCTCTCGCCCTCGTTCTCTATGCTTTCCTCTTTCTCCAACCGCATGTTTTCTTGTACTTTTTATCTTCACTTCTTTTCTGCTTTAAGCAAGTCTTATAATCTTTTCCTATATATATATATATATATATATATATATATATATATATATATATATATATATATATATATAAGTATATATTTATGTATATATTTATATATATTTGGCAAGAATTTACTCATTCACTCATGGCTTAAGTTAAAGTTCAAGGATTGTTGACGTCATCGAAATGTCAAACACATTCTGTTATTTGATAGTTGGTACTTCAACTGTCAATCAGTAAAAAAATCTTTTTGATCGGTATTTTGTGCCGTCTGAAAAAATGGAAAATCAAAACGAAGACGTTATATTTTGGTTTTTTATTTCAGAAAGGAAAGAACGCATCGGAAGCACACAAAAAATTATCAGCTGTTTTTGGTGACGAAGCTTAAAAAGAATGACAATGTCAAAATTTTCGTTCTGTTGTTGTTGATTTTTCACTCCGGTCACTCTGAACACCGCTCTGGTCGTCCAGGGCGTATTAATGACGACCAAATCAAAGCAATAGTAGATTCCTTTCGTCACAGTACAACACGTGAGATGGGAGAAGCTTTATGTATCACATATGCATTGCAAATCGCTTAAAACAACTTTGCTACGTACGAAAATTCGATATATGAGTTCTTCATAAACTGGAAAAAAATCATTTAATACATCACATTAACATCTGCGATTTGTTAAAGAAACGTAATAAAAATGTTGTTTTGAATGATTGATAAGTGATTATGAAAAATGGGTTGTTTACAACAATGTCAATCAAAAGAAAGTTATCAGTTCGATGGGATCACAAAGGAACAGACTTTTTACACTCAACCAAAAGATCTATTCAGATGTCTAAATTGAAGAACTAACAAAAAGCGGCCCGAATCAGCAAATCGAAAAGGTGTTGTATCCCATCATAACACTGCAAGGCCACACACATTTTTAGTCACTCGGCAGAAATTATTGGAGCTTGGTTGTTTTGTCACATCTACCATATAGTCCTGACCTTGACAATCTGAATACTTTTATTTCGATCTTCGCCAAATTCGATCAATGCCAACATTTAATGGTAAAAATTGCAATAATGATGTCAAATCGTACCTGGTTCAGTTTTTTTGCTGGTTAAAACGTGAAATTATGATGATGGCAAAAGGTCCAAAATAGCCAATACATTAAATAATAAAATTATTTCGTCCCCTGGTAAAATTGTCTTTTATTTTTTAAAAAATTCCGCAATTACTTACTTGTCAACCCTATAGAATCAACGATTTTTTTGATGTGCAACGTTTAAGAATGTCATAAAGAGGTGCTTCTGCAAACCACTATTGCAAGTAAATGCTACCTGACTACTTCAAGATAATACAGGACGTTGGTCTTATTGGGTTTTAATTATCTGGAATAATAAAACCTGGGAGCAGTATGTTTTTTTTTTGGTTGGAAAAAATAATAAAAAGAAAGTAAATTCTCAACTCAGTCTTGATTCATAATTTTAAGTTAAGTATTACGATTTTAGTGTTCTGTGAACTGCCAATTTATGCACTGCCAATTTGTGCACTGTCAAATCATTTAAATTTGAATTGAATTTAGTGAAAATTTTACGATAAAAAGGTCGCAGAGTGTATAGATCGAGATCGAGCGGGGGTTAATTAAAAATCTAAAAAAAGACGGAGAAACAATGAATGAAACATTCAAAATTATTAAGTGCTCACGGTAATTCATTTAAGTCCCAAACAGGAGACTAGGTTAAGAAAACGAAAAACAAAACATCGTTTTGACTCCTTACAAGTGCGACAATGCAAAACAATCTATTTGCTTCGTGAAATGAACTGAAAAATGATCTTGATGCAACAGCAACGAGTCGCACTTTAAAGAACCGGTTGACAGAAGTGTTACTGATTTTCAGATTCCCTAGTAAGGTACCTTTTCTGAGTAAGCAAAATGTTTAAAGGAAATTAAATTTCGCGACCAGTGATCTGTGAAAATCAAGGGTTCAACTAACAAATACTCACTCAAATAAATATAAATATACTTCCACCTACAAAAGTACAAATAATGTATTTTTTGTATGCCAGAAATTTTCGTTTTATAACTTAACGTTAAGAAATTTTGTAAAAATTAAAAATATAAATTATTTGAAATAAAAGCAATTCATGAATCAACAATTTCAATACTTCCTCTTAGGAAGTAAGTACTAATCCAATTAAGAAAAAACTGTTTAAAACAACAAAATCACGCATTTTTGTGAAAAATAATTTTTAAATCTGTGTTCAATAATGCATGTGGCCACCGGAATGCTGAATTACTTAGTTCATGTGTTTTGGCATTGATGTAATATTGTCGTAAAACTCTGATATAGAAATTTCTTGCTAATTAGCTTTATTGCTAATCGAAGTTCGGTTAGGCTGCTATACTGTCGTCCATTACTGTAAACCGGGCTGGACATGATTCTTCTACTTCATGGTTTTAATTTGCTATCCAACCAATTTCTAACAATGGTAGCCTTATAAATTGATGCATTATCATTTTGGAAAATTTCACCTGTCTCGTTCAATTCATCTAAGAATTCAATAAATACTTTATCTTAAAGGTTCAAGGAACTATCAGAATGCATTTTGTTATTGATAAAGAATATTGGAGGTTATATATTTTGATGTTTCCACCTTTGAAATTTCTATTCAAGCCCACTCCATCCAAAGTAATATTTTTCCCGTCACTAAAAATAACATTTTTCCATTCATCGGTCGACGCTATATGCTTCGGTGCAAATTAAGACGTCTATATTCATGACGTTTCGCAAGACAGATTTACCTTTACTTTTTGTCCATTCAAGGTTACTAGCATTTCGTAAGATTTTGGCTATACTTCTATTTGAAGCACTCAAATTTAATTCACGGCGAAAATCAAAAGAACTGAAATGTTCAATGTGCGCGTTTCATCCGTGCAGTTGTAGTTGGAGGTCTACCAGAGCGTTTATTTTCCTCATATAACGGTCCTAACCTTAACACATGTGCTACACCAACGTGTAATCTATTAATTCGTCTTGCTATTTCCTGATTAGAGAGTCTTCGCTCGCGGTATGTGTTTTTTTTTTTAAAAAACTTTCCTATAGCTTTTAAAAAATTACCCTTTATAATTATTCGGGTGTACTTAAGGGTGTGATAGATTTCAAGTGTAATTTCATTATTTATACATATTACATATATTTCTTTAAGCTCAGTTTGTTTCTATCATTCTTTTCAGGCTACAACACAAGAACAGTTCATTTTTGTTTTATTTATTTATTTTTTTGCGAAAAGCTTTTATGTTGAATGTCTGTAATATAATATAAAAATGCAACCTGTAAAAGCTTAATATATTTCTTACCCAAATATGTTAACTTTACCAAATAAATACCACAAAACTAAACAGTAGTGGAACAATATGATAGATTGTGTTGGGGTATTTATTAAGCATTAGACGTGGATTTATTGTAATGTATGTTAACACAAATATTCAACATACAAGTTTTTCACAAACAAAAAAAATTGTTTAAATATACTGAATTTTGTGAACATAAACTAATCGTAACCACGCGTAAACCACTCTTCCGCTAGTTTCAAAGAGTGTTTAGTGTTATTGTCCCGCACATTTTGTGTTTTATGCAAAAGACTGGGCCAAAGCCAGGAGCCGAAGAGGATCCCCCGACCATGTTATTGCCACCACCATGCTTAATTGTTTTTTTGGTATCGAATCCCGTGTTTTTTTTACGTCTCACGTACGTTTTCCCGTCGGAACCAAGTTAATCGTGGTTTCATCTGACCATAGCACTGGTTCCAGTTTTCACGATTAAGGTGCCTGGTGGCGAAATTAAATTTTCTTTGAACATTTTGCTTGTTTAGAAAAAGTACCTAGGTGATCCGCCACAGTTCCGCTGTTCTCGACCGGTTTCTTAAAGTGCAACTGTTTTCTGTTGCTTCAAGACCATTTTGCAGTTCAAGTGTACTGTCCGAATTTCCCCAACCAGGAAAGGTTGGGACTGAAATGAATTGCTGTGAACACTTTTTTCTTTGAATACATAATAATTTTGGATGTTTTATCCATTGTTTTTCGGTCTTAGATTTTTAATTAACTCACGGTCAGTATCGGTACAAAGCACTCCACGACCCATTTTTGTAAAATTTGCACTAAATTATTTAAAATTATCTTAACAAATGTGCAGTGTACAAATTGGCAGTCCATAGAACACTAATAAAAGGTCAAACAAGACTTAACTGCACGTGAAAACTATTGATAAACATTCAGAATTTCCTTTGTTTCTAATACTTTTCAAGCGTAAACAAACATACTCCTTGCAGTTTTTATTATTCGAAGTAATAACAACCGGATAAGACCAAACTGCTGCATAATATTAAAGTGTAGTGAGTTAGCAACATTTACTTACAAAAGAGGTATTGCAGAAAGACCTTTTTTATGATGATCAACATAAAAAAGATCTTTGTTTATATTTTTTTCCACCACTTTATATATATATATATATATATATATATATATATATATATATATATATATAAATGTGTGTATTTAATTCATAATTTTCATGTAATGCATTTAGTAATACATTTGTTGTTATTATATTTATTTATTTTATAATTATGGTCTGTTTTATTATTTAAAGGAATTTTCGGGGTTACATATAATGTATGGCTAACTACAATTTATATAACTAATATGTTGATATTCAAATATTATTATTTTTGTTCTTTTATATGTACACAAGTGTACATGCATTTACATAAGAGTCCGTCTACAAAAATGTCCTGGTACCGCATATACCTTTTTTCCATTTACAATAAATTCATTTCTTATGTTGCATGTTTTGCATATGTTGTTCTTGTTGTTAATTAGTAATATGTTCTCTTAGCTTTTTCAGCTTTTTCTTAGAATAATTCACATATGTATATTGTTGTCTTTTATTTGCAGATGGGAAGATGGGGACAGTTAGATTAGTGGATGATGGGGACAAGTAGCGGCAGGTGGTTGGGTATGTGTGTTGTTTTCTTTAAGGTATGGATAGGGTGTTACGGGGCAACGGGAGAATCAAGTTTTTATGTCTGTTTTGTTTTATTTTTTTATTTATTATTTTGTTCTGGTGTAATGTTTTTCTTATTCTGCTTCTGATTTGGGAGGTCATACTTGTTTTTATTTTACTCAAAACTTTTACATGAATTACTGTTATTATTAATAGCTTTCAATATATATATTTTGAAAAGGAAATGGGCTTGGATATATAAATCTTTGGCATTGGTATTTCATTAATATAAACGCATCCATTCATTTGTTTGTGCAAAATATAAATATATCTCAGCAGCAAGCATTTAATATAAAGACAGGGATCAAATGAATTTCGGAGTGGTCTGAAGAGTTGGGCCTGTTGAGAAGGAAGAAAGGGTAGGCGAAGAAGAGGCTTTTAAAATAGTCTCACTGCAGCTGAACGTTTGAATGGATTTTTATTATTATTTTTTCTTTCTTTTTTGTTAATTATTTTGAAAAAACAGTAATAATTTAATATATTGTTATTTTTAAATGTATTTTATTTTTTAAAGCTTCAGTAAAGCTCAAATTTAATATGTTTGTCTATATATTCTTATACATATACATATGTATATATTTAGGAAAAAGGAAGAAGTTGTTGATTTTTCGTATATACTCATATTTATAATATTTACATATTAACATATTTTCGGTTGTTTGTTGTTGTCGTTTATTTTTTTGTTTTTATCTTTGAATAAAAATTGTTTTCATGAAGCTTTTATTTGTTTTTAATACTTTGTTTATATTATTTTCATACATTTTGTTTAAAGAAAAATTGAGAATTTTATAAGAAATAGTTTTATATATTCTTTTATTTAATTTTATTTATTGGTTGAGATACTAGTTTATGTCATTTTTACTTTTCTTTTGCTATTTGGACCGCGTTTTTATAATGTAGTAGTATATTTTTTTAAATATTTGTTTGTATATATCTTTTTTACTTACGTTTTTTTAATGTAGCATGAACTGTAATGTGTATATAAAAATGGAAATATGTTCTTAACAAAATTAAAACGGAGGCGTGAGAAGAAAAATATTATGTTGGTTAATGAAGATAAGGTAAGAAGATATATATATATATATATACAAACAAACCTTTATATATATACAGACACAAATATATAAAGGTTTGTTAGGTGAATAGCGAATTTTGACTGCCATTTAGAATCATTTTTATTCGATCAAAACTCATTTTCATACACAATTCGTTTTTCGAACAGTTGAAGCAAATTGCCTTGTTGTTTTGTGTCAAGTTTTAATGTAGTCCAGAGAAATTTCAAATCCAGCAAATTAATTATGAGCCAGTAAGTGCTAGGGTTTCTTATGAGACTTTTGACTGGGAGAACTTGTATGTCCTTTTTTGCTGACCATCAGGCAATCGCTATTAAATATGCTTAGCACAAATAATGCCCACTTCCACTTTGTCAAAAAAGTCAGTTATACCTCAATATAGACCATATTTCAACTTTGTGATTCTGGGTGGTTTTGAAGCGGATGTATACATATGTACTGTATATATTGAAGGTGAGCATAAATTTGGTCTCGTAAGGCCTATCGTATTAGAGATGGAGTGGGTTTGCGCTGAATATTAATTCAGGAATAAAGTTCGCCAGGGGCAAATAGCTCGTATGCAGTTGCGAAGTAAATTTCATTATGTTACCGAATTTCACCAAATCGTACCGATATAAAAAAAATATTTTTTTTTTTTAACATACTACTCAAACGAACTCGAAAATGCCAAAAATATCGTTCTAGTCTTTGTTTACTGTCGATGAAGTTATTTAAACGCAACGTAACAGAGGGCGCACTATTATGAAATTTGCCATAGACCACTTAAAAGGGACTTAAAATTCGTTTTCAAAACTTGTTAAAAAAACCCTTAATTCCTTAATTCCGTCAAATATTAGTCAGAAAAGTAG
The DNA here is from genome assembly GCA_955652365.1 of Eristalinus aeneus. Classification (NCBI taxonomy): domain Eukaryota; kingdom Metazoa; phylum Arthropoda; class Insecta; order Diptera; family Syrphidae; genus Eristalinus; species Eristalinus aeneus. The sequence continues at coordinate 4,245,404 of OY019135.1, read as the reverse complement.
ATGTTCAAAAGATAACCAGAGTTTCCAAATTGGGGATTTGTAATTGCACGTGAAAAGATTATTTAAAAATAAGAAAACTAATTTTTTTACATTTTGTATAGGTTGTCAGTTACAGAAAAAAAGTTAGAAAAATAAAAAGGATTGGGCTCTCGTTTTGATATGCTTCTCGCTCTTGAGTCCTCCGTTTTTTAAACTAAACATTTTTTATGTTAGTATTTGTATTTATAATAAAATTCACTAAGAGTACCTTTGAGTAGTAGGTATTAATTGCATATACGTTTTACCAATTTTAAAGCTTTTAATAAGGAGCATTAAATTATAATACTAGTATTAAATTAATAAACAGAACGGCCGCTTTCATCGTATTGGCGATGGAAGGCTTGAAGAATCTAATATTTAATTCTTTTCCTGTTTTTGTTTTTTCTTGGTTTTTTCATTCATTTGTCTACAGGAAATAATGGCAGATATGTTTGATATGTAACAATAAGAACTAGACTTTTTTTTAAATCTTGCTGCAAAATTTTAAGAGTAACAAATTCTTTTAACTAAAGCTATTGTCCTCTGCTTTGAGCATAGAGCGTAGCATGCTTTTCAGAACAGAATATATATTTGTAAGTGTTCAGTGTTGTGAGTTCCTGTTTTTTACTAGACTTATTTAATCGTCAAATCACATGTAAACCTGCTTAATTGTTATGTTTTTGTTTTTGTTGGAAACCTAAATTTGTTCAACTAAATTGGTTGTTTTTTTTTTTCAGTTTATATTTGACTTTTGTTCTGTTTTTTTTCCTGTAATATTAGGTCGTTGTTGTAGGACGTTAGTTTTTCTTTACGTCTCCAAAAATATATTTGGAGATATATTTTTAATGTTATTTTCTTCTTTATAGTTGTGGTTGGTTGCTCGGTTATCGATTTGTTGCTCTTTTTTAATTTTGGCAAGCCTTTTCGACTGGTGGGGATTTCTAATTGGAAGGTCAAGTGATAATGTCAACGAAGGAGAATGATAATCTAAGTAAAGATTTTACGTTTCAAGGCACGTATTCGTGTGTTAACTGAAGTAAGGCTCTTTTGAATTGTATTCGCTGCAGTTTGTGGTGAAAAGATATTGAAAAATGAAAAAAAAGTGCAATAGAATTGGATGCTACAATCGGATTTGACACCCGAATTCAACTCTCTTCACCATTGCTAAAATTGTGTGATTTGTTTGATGCTTCAATACTTCATTCGATACTTTGATGATTTTAAACACAGGACTTCTTGGGATAACTTGCTGTTGGTACATTTGAACTAATGCATGACCTCTCAAGCGACTGTCTAAAACTCTTATATTTCGTGAATCATCTTATGCGTTTCGTTTTGTTCACAATAAATAATATTACTCTTTCTCGTTTTCTTTCTTACGAATGAATGGGTTCAGTGTGCACTCTTCTTTAAATGTGAGATCAACAATTTTGATGAAATGTTCCCAACTGAAAAGTATATATTTTCATCATTTTTCCTGCTAAACATATATTTTCGAAATAGTTTTCTATTATCTGAATTAATAAGGCTTTACAAATTTGGCTTTTGAAAGTCTAATACTGAGATACCAATCTCAATGGCTTTCAATGACTTTATTTTCTTCCTCGAAAAGAAAGGAGATTAGTTTTTTATGAAATATAATTTGTTTTCACTTGTAGCACTTAAAATTTTAAGCCCGAAATTTCATTTCAGTTGACCAAAGTCGTAATGAAATAAAACATATTTTTGAGCATGGCTTGTTAGGATGTGTGTTGAATTGAAAATGATGCCAATATTGTAAATTTGTTTAAAATTAGTCTGAATCCGGTGCAAAATATCAAGAATTTATTGAACCAAATAAAAAATTAAATTTTTAGTTTTTTTTTGCGAATTTTTGATATGAAACGTTTAAGGATTTTGGGTTTATCGGGGCATAAAGACGGATTTTAGGCTTTATCGGCTTTATCTGCTGACTATTTTTCATCATTTTTAACGTGTTGAGATATATGTATAAATTTTAAGGATATTTAACTTTTTCGGACTTTGGGACGTTTTGAGTGAGGGACCTATGTTATTCAATAAGTGTGTTGTTAAAGTATACAAATGGTATCAAATTTATGTCAAATATATTAAAAAAAAAAAAAAAAACAAAAACCTGAAATATGAAAAACGAAAGTAAAAATATTCATAAACAAAGAAAAAACGTACACTACGTATATCTATTCAGCGATTATGTTCTGTGCGTACTCATCGTTACATCGTGGCACATTGTGCATTTATTCAATTTTCGTATATTTGTTTTGTTCTCACTTTTTCAAAGTACTGTTTTCTTGTCTACAACAATTACTTCTCCTTCATCGTATTCAATACTTCTCGTATAAATTTATTAAACTCTTGATTGATGATTGTATCCTAGTATTCTTTTTTTTACTTACTGAATGTAGTTATTTTTTCTGGTTTTTCGTTTGTTCTTATTCTTGTATTGAATTTACAATACCCGTCCCTCGCAGGCGGTGATTGATGTCATTTGACATATACATATGTATTTTTATGTTTTGCATTAAGTTAAATATGAAGTGTCTTTTGAATCATTTTTAATTTTTATATTTATATATATGTATACATATACATATACATATGTATATTTTTTCTAAATTTGTTAAAGCCTATTTGAATAAATATCTGTTTTTTGTTGTATCATCCACTCAAATGTATAGTATACAATATATATTTTTACTTTAGAAAAGCCTCTTAGGTAGTCTCCTCTCCACTTTAATTGTCTGTCCGTTTCCTGCGAAAGACAGCAACAACATATCCGAATTTATTTTTTGCATTTCATACCCTATCCTAATGTGTACCGTAAGGGAATATTTGTTTTTAAAGAAGAAGAAAACAAGAAAACTATTAAAATTAAAGTCCAGATGAAATTAAATATACAATTTTTAAAAATTCTAAGTTCCCATCATTGGCTCCTGTCGAATTTCAGATTTCAATTTGACAAATTCTTTGGCAACTTCGTCATTGTTCCGTTGAGAAAGAATACGCAGGATAGTCCATCCGGTTTCATCCATCTGAATACGTTTGGAAAGCGGTAGCCAACATGCGCATGAGCCCTGTGGTATACAAAAAGAAAAACATTGTTTTTGTTTTGGTAATTGAAATTTTGAAAAGTAAGGTTAAATTTCTTTCTAACCTTTTCAACGATGTCTTTGAGCTGGAGAACGGCAACACCAACGAGACGATCCTCCCGTGCAAAGCAGTAGTCTTTAACACAGATATGCAGTTCGAAGAAATCCAGTTGTTCCTCATTGCCGATCATGCTGTGTATAGAAAGTGGAAGTAGACAAATTGATATGTATGCGTTGCGTTGTTTTTATATATTAAAGCTGTATGCATAGTTCAGCTACTTACAAATGAAAAGATTCATTATACTTCGGTGACCAGTTATTTGACTTTGATTTTGTGGCGTGCTTCCGCTTCTTGTCCTGCAGATGTGGTCCAATCAAATTGATTTCAACAAACGGCCGAAACATTCCCGATTGTATCTGCCACTTTAGGTCATTAGCAGCAATAACTGTTACGGTAAAAAATGACAAAATAAAATTTTCACGAAAAAACTTGTCAACAAGTGAGCAACGACAGTAGCCGTTTCCTTACCTTTCACAGTGACCTTATGCTCACCGGTCCCGGGATGAGTGAAGAGATCGATCTGTACCGATATCTCGCCCACAGTTTCGTCCGCGTTCTGTGAGTCTTTTGAAGACATTAGAAAAAGGTAGTAAGACAGAAATGAGAAAAGAGTAACATTTTTTATGGATATTTTGAAATTTCTACTCTTACTGCTAGATAGCCACGAGAAGATTCCAAAATCGAACCTGATAGTTCTCAGAGTTTACCTTCTCGCGGATAGGTTTATTAAAAAAATTAAGTAATAGAATAAATAGAAAAGAAAAAAACCGCAAGCCAAGAAAACATTGTTTCTAGATTGTCATGCAGATGGTACTGCAAACGACTACGGGACTAATAATAACGTGAGCGTTGTGAGATAAGATGGTAAGAGAATAAGAAGAAACAAATGTATATGGACATGGAATGTTGGTTCTCATTTATGTATGTGAGTGTCAATTATATTGTGTTGGCTGATCTGGCCCCTCGAAGTTGTAAGTAGACATTTTGTTCAATTCTTGCTTACCGGCTGTAGTGAAGGCCGAAATGGGGGCAGCAGCAGCTTTGGCAGCAGTCAGAATGATTGTGGTGGGGTAGGGCACTCTATGAGGTATGTGTGGAAGCTTATGGGAAATTTCTTAGTTAACGGTATCGGCAAAGTTTGTTGAAGAAGTGAATACGACTTATATGGAGATGAAATCTGAGGAACATGGGTTTTTGCAATTTTCATTTAATCGGAATGTTGGGAGAACCGGAGAGATGTTTGATAAAAACGCCCTTTAAGATTGTTATTTAACCATGCCACATAAATAAAGACTGTGAAGCCTTGAAAATGGATTAATGACGAATTTCAAAACATAGCAATAAACGTCAACGGATTTCATTTACAATGCGAATCGATGGCAATGATAATAGAAACGATAATGATAGTGTTTCCTCTTTCAAAATTTTATTTGATAACAAAATTCAAGCTAACCTCAGTTAACCTCAATCGAAACAAATATTACAATTACTTTAAAAATGGTCAACGAAACTCCTACATAATTGAGCTGGAAACAAAAAACATTCTAACGGATTTATATGAGGAAATAAACCAAACATAACTCAAAAGAATTGAATAACAGAACTTTTGTCAAGGACGCAAGGAAAAATAAGCGAACAAAAACGGAAAAACCTTGTCGACTCTCGCGTTTCAATTGTTTTTTCGCTTTAAGCGGTTCTTCCACGTTGGTGTCTACCGACAGGACCTTAACCTCCTCGGCTGTCAGCTCACGACGTTTGACTATTGTAATTGTTTTTTTTCGTATTATTTTGCATTTAGTTTATTATTTACACAGTGGGGACGACAGACACAGAGAGACGCAAATATGTGCCCAAAAGGGTAAACATTGCCAAAATTGTGTTAGAAAGAGTAAGGAAAAACATAGATAGAGTGAAAAATAGGCAGAGGAAAGTTATAATAGCAGAGTAAAAATAGGGAAACATATAAAAAAATAAAAAAGAGAGGTACAGAAAAATGCCAGGAAGAAAGATAAAGAAAACATGAAAGAGAGAGAGAAAGAGAGAAAAAGAAGAAATTTGTACATTAAGGTATCCTTTGTTTGTTTCACTTTGTTTCAAGTGTAGTATGTTGTATTTGTGTTCGTGTATATATATATATATATATATATATATATATATATATATATATATATATATACATATATATATATGTTATGGCGTGAAAGAAGGGGGAAAGAGCGGACAAGACACATACTGCACTGATGTTGCAGGTCATGCATCCCATATTTTAATACTCGTACCTTCGTGCACCTGACTTGTGATGAACGTCTTGATCAGGGTGTCAGTCATTTGTGTGTACAAACTCAACGCGTACCGAAGACTCTGCAGCTCTGCGGACTTTTCCAGGAATGTCTTCTTAAGGCCATTACCACCCGCATGGAAGTACTGTTTGATAGTATCCAAGGCGACATCAAGCACTGCGCACTGTTTCGGTGATAAATTCTTTTCGACTTCCTTAGATATGTCCATTACTCCGCTGAGGGCGTTTTTGACGTCCTGCTTACCAGCCATGTGGTTCTTAAAGAGGCGACCCATGTCCTCGATCTTAGCATTTGCAGCAAGGTTTTTCGCGTTATCAGTTATATTTTTAAACATCATCTGTTTAGGCAAATCAAGAAGCATATGTCGATTAACGGACGATTTTTGCAAGTATATGACGAGTTACTTACTGTGCGATCAGTCATCGGTGGTAGAACAATGGTCTTCTCTAAAATACGCATAACGATCTTCCACAGTTCCTTGAGCAAACGTTTGAGCACGGTCTTCTCACAAGACTGCGCGTACAGCGTAAGAGAACCGTCAAGCAGATCCATCAAAGGACGGAGCACTTCGTCGGCCTCGACCGCAACAGCGTTACGTTGGGCGGCTTGATTGGCGTTTAGGTTGCCACCACCCTTTACTGAGAGCAGGAGATCGCCAAGCTCTCGTACAGACTGCGTAATTCTGGGCTCGAGACTATACAAAAAAGAGGAGGTACTTACTCAATTCACCAAACTATCTTCTCTCTCTGAATGTATACCTCACAGCGAATTGCGAAGCGAGATCATCCAAAGCAGAGTTCAAATTCTGCTGTAGCTCCTTGAGAATGTTGGCGGCGTCCTCCTCCAATTTATCGCCACCCATCGACTCGAACATCTTCTCCAGTTGGACTCTCAGCTGCTGAATATTATTCATCAGAATGCACGCCTTCAACGACACACAGAAATACAGAAACGGTGAGACTCCAGCGAACTCGTTTACACAATTTCTAGGTACTTACGACCCGTTCGTCCTTCATGTGCTCGGGGAATTCCTTTTTGACAATGTCGGCATAAGCTATTAGCACCTTTACAATGGTCTTAGCAAAGCGTCTCATGTAGCGCTTCCATATCTCTGGATCCGGACACTCGAGCTTGCTAACAACATCGAAACATTGCGTCAGTTGTGTGAACACGTCAACCACTGAGTTGGAGAAAAGAGCATGTTCACTACTCTTTTGAAACTGTAACAGTAGGGTCATCGTAAGAAATTAAAACGATATGGTAGTCTTCGCGCATCCTTACCCCGTCCTTTTTGTCGCGATTAAAGGCACCGTGCAGGTACTCCAGGGAAACGTCATCGTTCTCGTTTAACCATTGCATGACAAACGGCTCGAACCATGCCGGATATTCTGGCACGGCACCCTTGTACGGTGGAACTTCTTTCACGTAATTGCTGTACAGCCACTTAACGCGGAAATGAAGGTTCATGTAGGCCGATGACTTGCAGAGCCTATGCTGCTCGTGTTCTTCGAGGGCGTACTTCATGTCGACGGCGAACAATCCCCACATGGTGGCTGCGGATAGCTGATAAAGATTGAAGAAGGTTATAGGTTAAAGAAGATGAATGGGGGCTGGACGGAACAAGACAGCTATCGAAAGACATACCTGGCCAATGTTCAATTCCTGTGGAAATTGATTCAGAACTGTGCCGTAGCTATTTTTGTCCTCTTCGATGATTGACACTATTAGTGCTATTAGCTTATGCCAGAAGTCAACGCTGTCCAGTTTGGGTCCATGGTCGTCCGGGTCACGTTTAGCCTCGTTTGGATCCACCTTTAGGGAGAGAAAGACGTGTATACGAGAACAAGATGAACTTCCGCCAGTGAAAGTTTACAAGTGCTGTAAGTGGTAATTATCACGTTATGAAGATCCGTGACTGAGCTTACCTGGAATTCCCGATTGTAAAGTTCGTAGCAGTTCTCGAAAAGGAATTGATAGGTGGATCTAAGACAGGCTTTCACGCAATCTTTCACGACTGTGCTTGCTCTGGGAGGACTTGAAAGCTCTTGAACCTGGAAAGATGAAAATGAAAGAATTGCAAAACAGGACGTTTCTACTTTTTCAGTGTACGTACTTTCATTCTAAAAAACGTGATGCTGGTCAAAAGATCCACGGTAGACTTCAGATCCATGAGCTTCTCTTGTTGCGGTGCTGGGAAGTTATTGCGGTACATTGACAAATCAATACGCAGAGAATTGTGTAATTGATCTAAGAGCTTTACGAATTTCTCCTTCTGCAAATAGAAACATATAAACAGGCATTAGAAAACTTAAAGCGGATTAAAAAGACCAAGGCTGACTTTATGTGGGGATGATAACAACAAAGTACAGTACAACCCACACCTACTACTTGTATAACGCTGTTGAATTTCTGGACAACTGATGAGGAGTCAAATATTTTTACTGGGGGCTTTTCCGCTAAATCCTAGCACTGAATTATGTCGGGGAAGGACTCAGCATTACGGATTTTGTGAAAAGGGTGTAGGAGGAACAAGAGGTCCAAATGAAATACAGAGTCAAGCCAAGAGATAAACAATCCAGTAGTAAACCTTTGCAGTAGGTTCTCGTCAGTGACCTCAGCAAAATATGACTATCAGATTTTCGATACCAAATAACGGGCATCGGGAAATTGTTTGATTGAGGGACAGTTGTGGAATATACTAGTTGTGGCGGAAAAAGGGTATTTTTCATATTTTTGCGTATTAAGAGAAGGCGAATACCAGTAAGCGATTAGAATGAGTTCAGCAAAACAAATTGATTGCGGGTGAATTCTCAACGAGGAGCGAATTCAAAGGAGAACGTTAAAAAAGGGCTTGCGACTTTTCCCTGCAGCGAATTTCCATTAGCAATAGATTTCCGGATGTGATCGATAATTTGATGGGTTTATGCGTTAGTCTGCTTAAAATGCTCGTTTAAAGCCATCACAACGGAATTTCGCACGTCACTTGTTGCCATAGTTACAATGTTTAGTTGGATAGCTATGTCCTCTTCGAACATAATTGCATATGTCTTCGCATAACATAGCCCTGCTGGAAAGGGAAAATCGTAGTTATCTTTAATCAGTAATAAGAAATCACACATTATGAGTGAAGGATATAAAGTGGATGACAGATGACAGAGAACATATGCAAGTACAATCAATACGAAATACAAATCAACGAGAGATTATCTAATTAATTTCCAATAACGAAGAGTGAAAACTCTTTAAGTCGACCGATCACGACCACTATGAAACAACCCAAATATCTTCTGCGTCAAAAGACCGCCAAAAGGATAAATGAATTGCCAAAAGCAATTGTAAAACCAAGCTACAAAGTTATCGTGCCCCTGTCACTCATTTGGAGATGGTGGCACTTTTCATCGCATTACTGGAAACAAAACTAAAAACGCGAATTAAATAGGTTGCTGATGAGGTGATCAAATGCAAAACTCTTTCCACTATTGACGGGACAATGACAGCTGCACAAGACTTGTGCCTACATGAGCGCAAAATTTTATTTCTGGATGGGTGGGCATTATTACTTCTAGCTAGGGGGAGAAAATGTCTTCTGCCAAAAGGCGCATGTAAACTTTTCTACAACTCTCTCAGTGGGCATATTTACGAAGTAGATTTTCGCCTCGGTTTCGACCGGCGGAATAGCGATGTCGTCTTCATTGACCTTAGCCTCATCGGTGGCCTCCTCATCATTGCTATCGACCGACTGCAAGCAAACATTCAGCATTAGAATCACAGTATAATGGCTCGCCACAAAGGAATAGTTTCAAGCGAAGCACACACACACACACACAAGCGACTAATCCTAAAAGGCATGTCTGTCCTTAGCGCTGCGCACATCTTTTTTATCAGTGCATGTGGTCCAACTGAACTAATAGAAGAAGGTTATTATTGAAAATTGGGCACTTACCCCAAAGTTGCTAGCGGCAAAGCGATCACTGGCTGACACCGCGGACGAGGCAGTTGTGTGGGCGTAGTAAGCATTGATGTTCGCTAGAAGTGTGCTCATCACGGCCGGCACCCCCGGGCAAAGGTACTTTGTGGACAAACAGTGGAAATGCGTCATTGCTTGGTAGATGTTCTCGATCCCATACCGCATGGCGAATTCGTCGACAATCTCCTCTGGAATCTCGTCGAAGTACAACTTCCAAGCGTCGTCACCTTTCTGCTGCGGCAGCTTCACCTAAAGTTTTTTTTAAGTGGGGAATGTTTGTTTTTTGTTTGTTGTTTTAGAATGCGTTGCGGGGAAGATGCTCGTATAAAATTTGGATATGAAGAGAAAGACTCTAAGTGATTGAGAATGCAACGGGAGAATGCAACGATTCCCATACGCTATCGAGGCACAATTTCCATTGCGCCACCATTTGTAAATTTATTTACAGTTTGTTAAGAAAGTGTTAACACTATGTAAAAAAAAGCAGCATTTTCTACTTTCTCGCTTCAATACTAGACACTTCTAAAAAGTAAATAACATAAGCAAAACTCCATATAACATACCAATAACAACAACCTAAAAAGAAAAATTTAAAAAGGAATAAAATTTTAACAGTTAAAAAAACCTTTACACATTCTATTCATCTGCATCCTTTTCGCAGTGCATACATACATAGTTCAAAACGTACCGTTATAGCGCTTTTTTTTTTCTGTTCTGTATGAGATGTAGGAAGTCGAAAGCGAAAATGTTAATTGTCACTTGCTATTGAATGAGTGAGAACAATTTTTGGTGAATTATTTGAATATGCCTGGTAAGAAAATTTCGTTTGACGTTGGTTGGTTTTTGGTTTTTTATAACCATTATAATGATAAAAGTGTGAAAGAAATGACCAAGATGTTTGGTTTATCTAAGAAAACCATTTACAATATAATTAACCGAGCAGAACGTGAAAATCTATTAGATAATATTGTACCAAAAGGTAGGTCAAAAAAGTTATCGGGCAGAAATGAGCGCTGTTTACTAAGAAAAGTTCAAGAAAATCCTCAAATATCAATTCGAGCTTCGTCTAGAGAAATAAACCAAGAGTGCAGTATACAAGTTTCTAACGAAACTGTAAGGCAAGTGCTGATAAGGAATGAGTACACATCAAGAGTTACACGGAAAAAAACATTGCTTTCGTCTCAAAATACAAAAACGCTTACCATTCGCTACAGAGTACAGCATGCAACCTAACGAGTACCGGAATGATGTCGTATTTTGTGCTGAAACAAAACTAATGTTGTATTACAACGAGGGACCCAATAAGTGTGGCGCAAACCTTTAAAATCGTTGTTTAACAAGAACATCAATCCAACCGTTAAATTTGGTAGTTATCTGTGATAGTGTCGGGGTGCATATCCAGAAAAGGCGTCGGGGACATAATTTTAATTGAAAATACCATGGGCGCAAAGCAATACTTTAGCATTTTGCAAACTCGTTTGCTTGCTAGTGCCAACAATTTTGGTTTTAATGGCGTTGTTAACGGCAGAAAACCACAATTTAAGTTCTATCAAGACAATCAACACAAAGAACTTACGGTGAAGACGTGGCTGTGGGATTAACCCAATAGAAAAATCTATGGGCATATTTGAAAAAGAAGGTAGCAAAAAGGAGCCCGAAAAATAGAAACCAACTGATACAGTGCATCAATGAACAATGGGTTAACATTCCAAATAATTATAATATAGAAAAGTTAACTGGATCAATGACAAAGCGGCTAAAGGTGGTCACACCAAATCCTAACATGCGAAGTTTGCAAAATTCATACGCTTTTGAAACAAAATAAGTTTATAATTAAGTAAAGTATTAAGATGTGTAAAGATATTCTTGACAGTTGAATTTTGGTTCCTTTTTGCTTTTTCTTTTTTGGTTGTTCTTATTGTTATGTTATATGGAGTTTTGTTTATGTTTTTTCTTTTTAAAACATGAAGTATGGAAATAAAAAAATTGGTTAAATAAAGTTTATAGAAGTGTCAATATTAGACACATGAGACAAGCGAGAAAGTAGAAGGTGCTGTTTTTTACTTTTTTTTTTATTTTTGGAGGTTGAGATCAACTACACTGGAGCACTCAGACTCAAATACTGGTCCATTGTACTACCAGGCAGTAACCTTCATTTAATGTAATTTCATGGTTTTCCGAAGAAAAACCAAGATGCGCTTCTGTGATATAGAACTTAGGTTTTCAGTTCCCACCACATCAGCGCCAAATAAGCGCCACCTGATACGAGCGAAAGCAGGACACTGACAGAGACTGCTCTGAAGTGTCTTCACCTTCTCCACAGGCGTCGCAAGGTGTGACATCACTACGTCCAAGCTGACTCAGGTGCATAGCGAAGGTAAAGTGTCCCGTTAATACGCCAACAAATCTTCTGCACTCGTTTCTGTCTAGAGATAGCAGAAAGGAGGCGGATTTCTTGCAGACGTTTGGGAGCAAACTCTTGGTCACGCTTGCATCCTGGAGAGTCACGCCATCTCTGGTTGTGCTGTAGGGAGACCCAACCATCGACGGAGGCCCTGAATTTTTTACTTAGTGTAAACACTTTCTTGACAAACTGTAAGTAGATTTCTGTTGCTATTTGTAAGAATTTCCGGTAGTTGAAATATCTTTTGAACTAGAGTGAATTTTAAAATTAATAATTTTTCATAAATAAATTTCTTTTGGGATTTCGCTATTTTCAATGTTTTGTGTTTTCCAAATTTTAGTATTTTCAAACTTACAAATCTATTTTTTTGGTACGAACCCAAATGCAATAATTAGTGGCACCGATGAAAAAGGTGCCTAATTTCGAATCGCCACGATGTGAAACAGAAGTACGAACTGTTGAGAAGAGAAGAGAGATCTTAAGGGTCCCACTAGTTCGCTTTTGAAAAAGAATACATTTGTGATCCATAAAGTTTGTTTGAGCAAAATTAAAACCTAACAAGGTTCCCATTGCAATCTCAAATAAAGCAATTTCATAGAAAAGTGTCATCTGGGAAGATATGTGTTCCCGTAAGAGAAAGTGTCAACTGTTGTGTACTTACCATTCCGCAGTTCTCCTCGCACAAGTAATGAAAAAGATTTTCATGCAGGCATGTATACTGGACATGATATGGTGCTACTTTCTCTTCACCCTTGATCTCAACCGATATGTGCAAGCGTATCGCACCCGACACAGCAGATTTGTCTGTACGTTTTTCAAGATTATACCAAACATCCATTTCGCCAGAGAGTGTTCGCACTTCGATTATTGTCTGGCCAAGGAAGTCATCGGATTCGCGCGTCAACTTCTGACGAAGTTTCGACTTGAGATCGTTATCTTCGTCCCAGACGCGCACTTTGATACGGTCCGATGAATTGTGGCATTCGCTGAGGAGATTAGATTTTTAGATACGTTTGTTCCATATTTATTGTTTTATTTTTTTTTGTTTTTTGTTTTTTTTTATCGGCTTTTTGAAATGTTGTTGCTGTGGTTGTGTAGAGGGATATTCGTTGGTATTGTGTGAAAAGAAACGGAGGTAGACTGTGATGTATGGAGGCGTATGGGGATGATCAATGAATTTATGTTAAGCAAAATGAGTATGATGAAATGACATATATGTATTTATATATTTATATATATATACATATATATATATATATATATGTATATATATACATATATTGTATATGGATAGAAATAGACTGACAGAGTCATAGGAGGAAAGTGTAACTGAGTTGTGTATTTTATTACGGATTTTTGATTTTCGGCAGTTTTTCGGATTTCTGGCGAACTAATCCCACAACAACAGACAATACTCACAAGTGAAACTTCTCATTCCACACAGGATTCAATTCCTGTGGCATTGTGCGCGTACGTTTTTTCACCTTGCTAACCTGCACCGTCACATATGGATCACTGGTACCGCTTTTATCCTTCGCTATCAGGCCTTGAGCACATATCACTGTTGCCGCACACAGGGTTGTTATAATTTTTTGTGTGTTAATTTAATTTTTTTCCGTTTGTAGTGTCGTGTTTCGCCAATGAAGGAATAACACGCATGTACGCCGACAAACAAGCGATTTTTTCAGACAAATCAACAATTATTTTTTTGTTGTTGTTTGCGATTCGTTGTTGTTTGTTTTTTTTTTTTTGTGATTTATTTCAGGATTTCAAGGAAGAAAGGAGAAGAAAAAAAACGGAAGTGTATTTAAATTTTATCCCATTGTTTACTTTTTTTTCAAACAAAAAATATCTATACACAATTAGAAAAAAATGAAAAAAAAAACTTTACAACTCTGAGCATATCGGTAAAGAAAACCAATGTATTGTTTTATAAGGTATGACTCTTATGCAATGATCAGAGTTATGTCTGATTTATTTTTCATTTTTTTCTTTTTTTATTTTTAAAATTAGCTCAATTTTGTCGATTTTTCTATAAATTATTTAGTGTTTCTCTAAAATTTTGTTTTTGCTTTTTAAGAGTCTATGATCGGTATGTGAGTGGTGGTATAGTGTGGTGTTTATTTTTTAAGTTTCAGTATCTTGTTTTTTTTTTTTACTTATATATTTTGTTTGTCAGTTAAGCATTGCTTTGCATGTGTAAGGTTACAAACATACAGACAAGAGTGTAGTAGAAGGTGTAGACTTATGTATGTGTGCAAGTGTGGCGTGTTTTTGACTTTTAATTTAATACAAATGTTCAGTATTATTTTTTTTTCGTGTATTCTTCAAAACCCCGTAAAACGGGCTTCAAAACCGGATAAAATATACTTAAACAGATGTCTAGCTTTTGAAATTGGTGTGAATGCATAGATGTACGAAACTTACTTTTAATATACTTGTACTATAATATACGACCTTCTTCGTTAATTATATGATACAATCCTGCATCAATAGAGGGAAGGCAAATATGACTTTCATTTCAAGAGTGGAGTACTTTGTGGAGGTTTTTCAAATTTAATCTTAAAATGAAGCCTATGATTGGATCATTTTTTTTATTTCTTTCACTGTTCGCCGAAAAGGCTAGAATCAGTATCAGAGTTTTCAGAAGTTCACCACTTACGTGAACTTTTTTGAAAAGACATTAATAGTAACACACCATCGCATGTAAATTTAATTTATATTTTATATCTAAGCACTAGATACAACTTTACATTAATTTACTAATCCTCCCATTTGATGTCGCAAAAATCTTGACAACAGCAACAGGCGTTACTTGCCACTGGCAGTGGGTGTTTGGCTGAGCCTGTGCACTTGAAATGAATGTGGGAGTGGACAAAACATGTTTAAACAAAAATTGTGCGGAGCTACAAAAGCAAATGAGTTTTTGAAAAGGCACAACATAGGTAAAGGTTAAAGCTATGGGAAAGTAGTCGTATGCCGCACCATATTTCTTTAGTACTAAGTGTCGTGTTGAATTCTCGTTGACATTCCATTACTAATAACTAATGCCAAATTTATAAGTGTTGGCAGACCGACTTTGAATTGCTGTATCGAAAGCGACAGAAAGTCGAATTTGCGACTATCGGGTATAAGTGACGAGATGTGAAGAAGAAAGCGCATTAAATAACTATGAAACCCCCACTCGAGCTTTAGCGACATTTCTGTTTTTTACTTTAATATTTTTACGTAGCAGTCGTTCAGATGACAAGTGACAATAGGTAGTATTGGTGTTGGTAGTGAGCCAGGGAGACTTACAAAACTCTTGATTGTTTTTGTGATTTTGTGTACGCGTGTGTGTGCATGAAAAACTATCTAGTGTTGTGGTGTTGTTTGCCATTCTTTAAGGTCTTTCTGTAAAGTTAAATTTACTTTCGTGTTCGGGTTATAGACAAAGTTTATGGGAAGCATGGAGAGAGGGTGGTGGGCGGTAGAAGGGTTTATGTAAGATGAACCTTTAGATAGAGCATATGAGAAAGTAGAGATACAGTAAAAAAAAGTCAGAGATCGGGTGAATAGCCCGATTTATAATTTATTGTTAGTTAAAGAATTGCTTGTGACATTGCTTGTGTGATTGTGAATGCTTTGTTGTTGGGATTGGTGATTGGTTTTGCTTATATGCAATGCTATGCGTCTCAAAAACATTTACAGCAGCACATGCAATCAAAAGGGTAAGAGTGTTTTATTTACGTAAGAGAAAGACTGAGAGACCGTGGAAGATGCATTGGAAAACAAATGAAAAATGCGAAAGTAGAGGGAGATAATATTAATATATATAGATTCATAATACTTTGAATGCAGCTTTAATTAGAATATTTGTACAGATAATACAATTATTAAGAAACAAAAATAAAACAACACAAAAAAAGATATCATAAGGCACTACTCAAAAATCAACAACACTCTACACAAAATCCATCGAAACATACATTCATATGTACATCAGAGATTGACTCTCACGCTTCGAGGATGCAAAATCAGGACTTATAAACCTAAGACATAGCGATCAGAAAAAAAAAACATATCGAAACTGACAGCAAAAAAAAATAAGACATCACTGGGTTTGAAAAGGTAGCAGAGAATCGGGTTGAGAGGATCCTACGGGTTTCCGTTTGCTGCAAATGTAAGTGAAAGAAATTGATGAAAAGAAGTTTTTACTTGATATTAGGGAAAGTAAGGAAATACAAGGACATCACTTAATGCTGTACCGGGTGACTATAAGTTTATATGAGAAGAAATTAATATTTTTGGCACCAAAATGTACTTCATAACTTAAGAAGGAATACGTACAACAGATAATTCTGTTTTTGTGTTACCCGATGTCGGCTTAGATTATTCACCGACACAGGCACATATTCGATTAACAATTGAAACCTAAACCATGCATTACATTTATAGATTTTTTTTCCAAATTATTAACCGTAGAAAATGATGAATTGGACAGATATATGTTTACATTTAAGAAACTCCACGGAGGGACGTGAATTAAAAATTTATAAATTTACTGATGGAATTAAGGCGATCTATAGTAGAAGATACATCTAGTGATGCATGTTTTAGGGGTTATGCTTTAGTTTTCGAATTTCTGGTACCAAAATCTGCATATTAGTCTAGATCGCCGTGCGCAGGGGTAGAAAATAGGCGGTGGAAGAGGAGAGTGAGTGTGGGGTACTTGTTCTTTCAATGTATGTAAGACTTTGATCGGTTGCTCTTTCCTTTTTTAGGAAAACAGCCTTACACAGAGCATTAACATCTAGAGATAGGCAGAGAATCAAAACGTGGGATAGTTGAAAAGAAAGAGAAGGAGCAAGAGTGTATGTGGAAGGGAAAGGACGCAAGTGAATTATTTTATTTACACACTGTCCTAGAGATACAAACCAATAAGGAAGACCAAAATAAAGACACTATTTTTTTAAAATTATTTTTTGTTTTTGTTTTTACAAAGATTTTTCATTATTTTAAACTTTTCAGCGGCTTTGTACGCACATAACGGCTTTCCCCAACTATAATTATATTAGCAGGTAAAAAAAAGAAGAATTAGAAATAAGATACAAGAAAGTAATAAAAAATATTTCAGTTTAAACCCATATAGATACAATTTGGAATAAAAAATGTCCTTGTTGAATTTTTGTATTTATAGCTGAATTATTTATGTCATGTATAATAAAACATATCTTTATACAAACATTTGTTTTTAATTTTTTTGGAGAGACAAAATACAGTTCTCTTGATCTTGATGTATAGTACAAATTTTAAGTGTGTGAGAGAGAGCGAAAGATAGACAGAAAGAGAGTGAAATGATATATAAAGAGGAAACAGAAAGTATCTAAGAAATATAAATTTCGAGAGGAAAAATCTAAATATATAGACTTTATTGTTTTTTGATGGTGGTAAACTTTTTGTTATGGTTTCAGTATTTATATCTGAAAGAATAAGAAAAAGTCCACGCACACAATTTCTGGAACGGCGAGACACTATGATGATTTGTAGTAACTTATGGTGAGTATTGTTGTGATATTGGTGATCGCGGTGGTAGAAGAAATTTGTAGCTGGTGGTATTAAAAGAAAACTTCAAAACAAAAAACTTTCCTAAAAATGGAATGGAATTTAAAACGAAAAATCAAATCAAACTAATAAGACGGAATTTAAAAAACAAGATCTGTTCGATTTGTTGTACATGTGCATGAAGTTCGTATATTTGTGTGTATTTGTATAACTATGCGGCATCGGTGAAGGCACAAAAATGATTTCTTAGGTTCTTATTTAACGTGTGTGTGTTTTTCTTTCTATTTATTTTTTTTAATGTGGAGAATTTGACATCATTAAATGGGTCAATAATTTTGATAATCGCAACTGTACACAAACGGTAGACATCAGTCACATTGTTCTCTTCAACGTTCGCCACATTTTTGAATGTGAGAGAGCTGGCACCATGAAATGTGAGGTATTTGTGATCTGTCGAAGAATATATCCTGTGATTTTATCGATGATTACTTAAAATTTGTTTTTATATCACATTCGGACTAATAAGAGAGAATAGAATGAAGCTGTGCGGTCTTGCGAATTAGCTGTACATTTCTCATATACCTCGACATATTTGCTTTGAATTTCAGAGTTAAAAAAAAATTGAGAAACACAATCTCATACAAACCCACATTGTGTATAATTCGAACTTCGACATTTTGTTAAGAATTCAATTAACATAAGAAAATTCTTGTTAAAAGCTGGCTGTTTAAAGTCTTGTTGACTCATATTGGTGCCGATAAATTTACTTTTCCTTTGACCAAGTGTACAAATATCTACTATGAAACAATGGTCAATTAAATCACAAACTTTTATTTTGGAATCTTGAAATCTACGAGTACAGATCTCAAACTTGACGTCTATGACTAGTGAATAGAATAAAAACGAAGTTACTTGTGCCGTGTCCGGTTTATTTACCTGCTGGAAGACCAATAAATAGAATTTTCTTGAAGGAGGAAACATAGGAACTTTCTTCATGGTTGAATTTTTCAACCATTCATTCATTTTTTGTCAGTAGCACTTTCGATTAGCTTTTTAGCTTTTTTCTTTTACAGTTATTTCACCATTTAGTGTACAGAAACGGTTTAAGTCGCTCGATGGCCCGAAATTGCTAATATAAATTGCGTTTTTATCGTATTAACTTAGCCTAAGTCTTAGAGATTAATTTAATACTTTTATAATAACCAACTGAAAAACAAAATTCAAGTTTAGTACCAGTAACATAAACAGAAAATCAAATTTTAATTTTAACTTAATATGAGATCGAAGTGAAATTAAAAACTATGAAAAATAAAAAGAAGAAATTGAACAAGTTTTGTGTACCTGTAATTGTCAACTTGCATGACCATTTAGATGTTCCCTCAACCGTTGCTTGCTCAGCCTGTTCTAATGAATCTATGTGTGTATCTGGGTCCACACCGAATGTCATCCTTTAAATAATATTTTGTTAATGTTTTACAATTTGTTTTTCTCTGTCAGAACAAATTTTTTTGTAGTATTGTGTGTTTTTTTATCTTTTTGAAATATAATTATTTTCTGTGTTCAGCGACCTTTGTTTGATTTTATGTTATTTGGAGCTTTCATATGATATACATGTGATACAAGACAGTAAGGTTCAGAAGAAGGGTTTTCGGGAACAAAATAAGATAATTTTGTGTAACGGAGCGAATAAGGAATCGGAACAACTTCCTCAACCAACGCGAACTTTCTAAATGTTTCAAAAAGTAACGATAACCAGTATTTTGTTGTTCGTCAATAATCAGGACGTGCAAGATCTCTTAAAAATTTGGAAAGAAACAGCGGTTATCTAGAAACACTTGCAACCTATTTATACCAAGAAATGAAATTATGTGCACGCCTGAATTTATTTAGCTTGCTAAAATTGTGGCACGTGCAGGAAGCTTAAGAGTATTTTAATATTTAAAGTTATCGGAACTCTTTTTTGTAGGCGGTGTAGTTTTACATCGAATATTTTAAAAGTTAGTTCTAAGACCACGGACGTTTGTATTTCTTGACACGACCAGTTAATGTTTTCGTTAGACTATGAATCCAACAAAGTTCCGAGTTATAAGAATCAGAAACATGTTTAATTAGTTCAGTTTAGTTTTAAACTCTAATAAAATTGAAACATGCACTCGGCACAAATTTTTGTGAAATTGACTTCGTAATTATTATTATTGGTCTATGGGAACACTTGTGAGGAAGTTGCAGGCGAGGATAAGTATGACGTGTATAATGGTTGCCTAGATAAAGGCACAAATTTTGAATAAAATGTACATAGGTACATCTTAGGATTAGAGAGGGGACGGGAATGGTTTTGTGTAATGTTTTACATGCATCCCCTTTTTAAGGAGGGAACATCGAAGGGAAACGGTTGTTGAATGTGTGTGATGTACAAGATGACTTTTTATGATAAGTTGGAATTTTCTCCACTTATTATTTTTTAATTTTGTTTCAAACACATACATAAATTCGCGTTAGACAGTTGATTAAATTTGTTGGGGTTTGTTTAAGGAATTTCTATTAAATACTTTCTCTGTACTTTATTTACTCTCAGTTTACTCTTTTTACTTTGTTTATACTTCGGTTTTATTTAATTTTAACTTGTAATTGTATCTATTTATTTTGTGTTTCCACTTTCCAATGGGTTTTACCGCAAGAATGTACCAGAAGAATGCATATTATACATACACATATATATATATATATATATAACACATTTATATATATAAATATATACATATTGGGGTAATCTATTTCAGTGAAGTTACATTTTGTGCGATGTCATTGTTTACCTTTCATTCTTACGGTGTAACATACTAAACAATTCCTAAATGTATCCATCCTTCATCTGCATTTCAAATCAATAACAAGAGAAACACTCAAAAAAAAAATCAATGGAATTTTCCAGCCTTAGGAAAGGAACACATCATATATGCTTTGGAACAGCATTCATACGAAAATTTCTAGCAGCAAAACGAAGTCTATTCATAGTGGAAATAAGAGCATTTCACTTTACTGCTACAACTGCTTTTAGCTTTAAATATTTAAAACCTGCCTTAAACAATGGGGCCCTATTATTTAGGTCTTGTTTTTCTTAAACCATAACACTTCTTTCACACTTTAAACGTAAAGATAAGAATTTAAAAAATAACAAAAAAACAAAAAGAAACGCCCTAAGGCCTACACAACTATGTACAAACATATATTATGTTGGATATATACATACATAAATTTATTCATATATACCATATATAATATATATATATATATATATATTTGAAAAAAGAAAATGTAGATTTTGACCTTTTTTTTACAAACATGCGGAAAGTTTGAGGGACGAAATTATATGATGAATTGCACGGTAGACGAAACAAGATGCAACAAAAAAAGTTCCTTAAGGTTGTATTTAGGGGCTTTTATAAAGGAATACATTGTAGAGGCGGGAAAAATGTTCTTTTGGATATTCATCACTTGAATATAGCTACCTAAAGTCATTTAAAATTGAAACAAAAACACTTTTAATTTAAATATAACAGAGATTCGATATCGGATAGATTTTTCGACAAATTCCGTGTACACTCTGACAAAAACTGACCTTCAAAATACTATTTTCGTAAGGCAATGCCTGCTGATTTTGAATAATTTTAACACAAGCGGTTCGATTTTCAGGTCACTGCGATTTTTTAAAATAAATTGAAAGTAAGCGAACACACAACTTCTACCGTAACACAGAAAATACTATAATATATAATGGAAACAAGGAAAAGAAACATTTAAACAATCGAGAGCAATTAACTATGGAACTATTTACACAAACGGCATTTCTGTATATTCACACATTCATACGTACATCCATTCGTAAATATAGATTAAGTATTGGGAAACAGAGAGATAGATAGAAACAGCAAGAGAGAAAAAAAAAATAAAAAGTGGAAAATACAACAAAAAGAAAACATTATTAAACTAATTTCAAAAAACATTTATAATATTTATACCACCCTCATTGTCGTAGTAACAGTAACTGTTTAAACATTTTGCTCTTTAAATAACTGACGCTACCTTACAACTTAGAATTTACACTAAACAGTCAACACCAGGCAATATAAAACATCAAGTTATGTTTTTGTTTTTAAATTAAGTTTTCGCTCATATACAATTTTACTCTTGTATAAAACAACAATTAAAATATATAAACGAAAGACAAAGAAATAAAAACAATCAAGGCGGACACACGCAGTTTAAGCTGTTTGGTTTAAAAAAAATCTTAATTTAAAATAAAAATTTACTTTGTTTTCATGTTTAATTTAGAAAAACAAAGCGTTCGTTAAAAATACTTTCTGTTGTATTCTGTTATAAAGTTGGAGCTTGTTGTATTTATTTCTTATTTAATTTTTTTTTTTTTTTTTTTGTATGAGAACATTCATTCAAACCTGTTATTGCTATCTTAGCTGACCACTTGCTAGTTCCATCCAAAACGCTTTGTTTCACGGCTTTCATATGACCTGTATGGGATTTTTCCTCAACGCTGAATACCGCGCTACATTACACACACATGATATACAATTTATTTCACGTTTCCAGAAACATATTTTGTATGTTTATCATTTTTTTTTTTTAAATTATTGTAAATTTATTCTTCATTTAGTTTTAAAGTTTAAATAGCTTAAATTCTCTCTTAGTTGTGATGAAGGGTTATTAGAAAAATGTGAGCAAGTATAAAATATATTTTGTGATGGGAGAAAAAAGGATAGAATTTTGGTAGGCGTAATGTGGATAAGAAACAATTGCAGTATCACTCACCGGATAAGCTCAAAGATTTCGGGCTTTTCACGTTCGCGCTGCTTCATACGTTCCTTCATGGCGGTAATGATTGAGTTTGCCTTGTCTTCAGCACCGTGTTTAGAACTCTTTTCGGCAGCTCCTGTTTATGAAGACATACTATTTAAACAAGAGCTGAGCAGTTCGTGCTTAAATTCAAGCATCCTTCATAATCACATCTCCCACCCACATATATTATATACACTCAAGGCAAAAAGAAACTTACTCTGCAAGCAGTCAGCATTAAGAAGGTCTTTACATTTTTCGTGGCACTTGACACCGCACTCGGTGCAGCGGACACCTTGTCGCGCGATGCCCCAGAGTAGTCCTTCACACTCGTAGCAATATGTTGGCGATGTTGCTGTCCATAGCACAAAGTTGTGGGGTGTAGTTGACGATATAGGATAAATGAGTGCCTGCAGGGCCTTCTTGTACACGTGCATTTTCTATAAAAAGCAAAAAATTCGGAGACGAGGTCACGCATAAGAACATATTCTGAGAGACAGACACACACAAATGCGACTATTTTGTCAGACGAGTGGGACATACAAGTAATAATAATTTGAAGAAGATCAAACTAGAAGTCCATGTGAATGGATGTTGATAATTTTTTAACATTTCAACCGAATTCTTTCCTTCCTTCCTTCTTTGATTAAATCATGTTTCATGTAATTTTTAAACCAGGCCAATTTTGAAACTGGATATAAAGAAGCCATTCATTTTATGGTGATTAAAACTGACAGTTGTTTATGTAAGAATATGAAAGTTATCTAATTTCGATTTAAAACAAACTATTTTTCGTACGCGTTAAATTAAAACTTCCTGGCGTTTCTACCGTTCGTTGAACTTCGAACTTTTTGCATTCTAAGGACGATCTTGTGTTAAATGTTCCATGAGAATGATGTGTTAATGATAAGTCAACAATTGTGGCAATCCGTCTCAACAGAAACATACAAGTTTATTGAAGAAAAGAAAATACACAAACTTACCAATTCTTCATCGTTTAGAGTGGCCCGAGGTACAGCTGAAGTCAATCCTGCATTCCTCTTGGTTGCCGCCATAGTCTGCATGTAGTTTGTTTTTGTTTTATATATACATATATATATATATATGTATATATATATATATATATATATATATATATATATATATATATATATATATATATATATATATATTAAGAAATTGCTTGTCGATTTTGTGTTTCATGTAACACAAAAAATATAAGAAAAACAAACATTTTAATACCTTACAGTAGCAAGCCAATGAAAAAATTGTAGTAAACATGTCTAAGCTATAAAATTAGCTCACTTATTAATTTCCTTGTTTTAGTGAATTAAAAAAATAAAATTCATAAACCAAATTGCTTTTAGCGGTATTCTACAAAGTCAAACACTGAAACATTGGTTTTTGTCAAGACGAAATAAAGGATGAAGAGGAATACGAAGAAACATCATGCGTTGCAATGCACTTTTTCTGGTCAAATTATTAATTTGTTTCTTTTAGTTGAATTTAATTTTTTTACTTTATTTAAGTATGCTGTATCTGAATTGTGTTTATCTTTAATTATAGTATGTAAATAAGCTTTTACTTTCGTTGCTAGCTCTAACTAACTACTAAGCTAACGGTAATTGTTTTATAGTTGCGCATCATAAATATATGAAGCTATATGCAATTGCTTACTTTGTTCCTACAACAAGCTGACGAGGAAATTTGGAAAAAGTAATTTACATGCAGCAAGATTTCCTCGGAGCTGTTTAAGTAGATTACTTTCACCACGGCTTTTAATTTAGTTCGACATTTTATTGATTACTTAATTTGTTTATTTTTTCTTGTTGCAGAGATTAAATTGTAAGCGAGGTAAAATAAATCAGGTAGAGGGAGACTTGGGACTGGAAATGAAAAGTTAAATAAAATGAAGTCGAAAATCGAATCATATTGAAACTGCATTTAAAACAATGCGTTTGTAGGTAGCCGAACGCTGTGTCCAATTAAAATAAAATAAAATTCAAACGCGTCCCATTAACCTTCCTACAGAAAATCATCTGAGTTGAAGTATTAAGGAAAAGAACAATTCCTTTATTTTTTTATTCTTTGGGATTAATCAGGATAAAATCTCCTGACAGAATATTAGCGATCGTGACACTTACGTTTCTTTTTTTTAAACGGGTAAGACAAACAAAAGTCAACTTCGAATTTTTTAGCAAAAGCGCTAAATTTTTAAGAATTTTTTTTATAGTTTTTGAAATTTAAAAAAAAATAGTTTGGATTAAATTTCAGTCGAAATCAATCTCAGAGATGAAGTTCCCATAAGCATATTCACACGTTTCCTTCCAGGGGTCGCAGTATAAAGCACACACGCTTTGTCAACTTATCAAAAGCTATGTGCAAGAGCGGCCAGATGATGCTTTGAAAAATTCTTCACCCTACTTTGTAATGATGGGGACTTCTTTTCTTAGGCACATTGAGATAGATATAAAATATCATTAACTCCTTTTTATAATTCGGATGGGATGGTGGAATAGATCTTGCACTAAGAATACGTAGATGTCTGAGTAGCGCATATGCTTCTCTATACGAGTATATAAGAATTTCTTGCACTTGAGGAGCGAGAGTCGAACTGATAAATATTGTTAAAGTTCGCAAACTCTGATAGTTGTGTCGTGCAAATATTCTTATTGAGTCTAAGAATGCATTGAAGAACAACATACGGAATGTTCTGAAACTATCTTATGAAACATATGAATCTCACGACCAACAAATTTTGTGTAAACAGCGTTTTAAACAATTCTACAACAACATTTAACCGAGCCGCACTCGTTGGGAGCACGTTTCGCCCTTGTTGATTTCACCCTTTTAACCCTTATGTATATTGAAGTTGGAGTTTTTTATGCGGTTTAGTTAGCATTTTACCGCCAAATGCTTCTCGTGTGTATTCGCAACGATTAGCTCAATCCAAGTGAAAGAAACCAACCTTATCACGTCTTCTTTTCGTGACAACGACACATGGTTTTAGCCTGTCATTAGGTCTTATTTGCTAATACCAACATTAAAATTACTATGAATCGAAATCGGCTACAATTTATTCTAAAATCTCTTCTGAAAAGCACTCATCGCGTGTGAAGTCAGAAGAAAAAATAAATGAAAAAAGCGGAAAATGTTATGTTTCTACGTCAGCACTGAGTGAAAAGGTAAAAAATTTAAAACTGAAAAGAGGAACTGAACAAAAATTATCATGCTCAACAGTAAACGGTGCAACTTGTACACGTAGTCTCGATAACTGTTAACTGTAAAAATGTTTATGTTTAAAATTCCTTCAAAACGTTTTTTACAAACAACTGTGTAAAGCTTAACAGAGACATAATATAAACAAGAAGAGAAAAAACAGAAACAAAGAGGGTTAAAAAACTAAAAAGAGGGAACAATTACAATTTTATATTTGCGCTAAATCATATTTACTGTTACAGTAAGAGAGCTCTCGAGACTAAACGCTTTGTAAAAAAAATCTAACAAAATACGCATTAAAATTTTAAATTGTGATATTCAGACGAAAATCAGAAAAGTTACTTGTGAATATATGAAAAATAAGTAAACAAAAATCTAAAACGAAAAAAATTGCTTGGGTTAAGTGTGGACATATACCTTGAGCACCTTTATTTTCGGGTCCAACATAAATGTGGATATTTTTTTGAACATTTATATTTTGATATTGGGTGAGTTTTTTAGTTTTTTTTTATTTTTTCAAAAGAGGAGACACACAAATGTAAAAAAATAGAATACGGAATACAGTTAATAAATATGTTGTAAACAATTGTTTTTTTAATTATGGAGAAATATGTTAAAATTTTGTTTGTTAGAATTTTGTTTTATGTCGCCAAGACTTCAAAGAGTGAGAATATTGAGAAATTAATTTTTTTTACTGTCAGGTTTTTTTTTGTGGATTACTGTGTTTTATGACATCTACTATAGTGGATTATGCAGCGTAAGGTTATTGAAATTTTTACTTACAAGTTCTGAGACGAGTGGTATGGACTTTCGCCGTGGCCGGATGTCGGGCATACTGTCAATGTTACTGTAGAAGGGATTGTCACCCGGATGTCCATTGCCGCGACCACCAACATCACCTTGTCCTGAGCCATTCTAAAATAAGGAGATATGAAAAAAAAATTAGATATGTTTAGTTATTTTTATTTAGTTATCTTGTTTTAATCAACACGGGACAAATTTTTCGAAGGATTTTTTTGGTTTCTTTTTAGAACCTACTCTTCACCTTTCTTAGACCTCAATCCTTTATCAGTTTTATCATCTTACTCTAAGCCCATAGGCTACAAACCTTCTCAAATTTCCAAGTGTTTGACTGTTTGAACTCTGAAGTCACTCATAATTTTCGATAAGTACTGTGTCGTTACCTTATCCTTGTCTTTTGATAGCTCCTCTTCCTTCATTTTGTCCTGATTGTTGCGTTCCTCGAGCTTCTTTTCCTTAAGTGTCTTTAGCAGTTTCCACTTGCTACTGCCAAGGGCAGTACAGCCGTTCACTGGCTGTGTACTCTCCACGCTAGCACTGGATTCTTGACTAAGAGCTTTCATTGCAGAGGTTTTTCGTACACTGCCCCCTGTTTTACTCTCGCCCACAACGTCGCCCTCCTCGTCGTCAGTGGTAGGAGTCTTGGAAGTCTCTTCCGAGAACCCATTCATCGCCGCCAATGCTCCGGCAGCCGGTTTTGATATTTGTCCACTTGTCGACACTGCTGTCAGTTCGGTCGTTTCATATTTTGGCTTCTGTTCAATATTCTGTTCCTTCTCAGGATCCACTTCTTGCGGCATTAGTTCCGCCGGTTGTGGTTGATCTTGCTGCTGATTTTGCATTGCTAATTCGCTTGGTGGCAGAGGGGTAATATCTGAAAGCAAGTTGTTTGACTGACGTAGGTTCTCTTTTCGCTGATTTTCCTTGAATTCGCTGTAGTTAGGAACGGTCTTGACATCCTGGCCGTGAACCTGTTCGTCTTCCTCGCCACTTAAGTCAGTCGGCGTGTCAGGACCAGATGTGGCCCCCGATGACGGAGAGCACTTGTCCTCGTTGTCCAATAGAGCATCTGCCGCTTTGTCGTCCCTGGGCTGGGGCGACATTGATCGCGCCGGTTCGTGGGGTATACTAATGCTTGTGCTGTTTGGACGTCGTTTGCTCTTTGAGTTGCCATGGCGATGCCTGTCATCGGCCGAAGAGTACGATGACGACGACGACGAGAAGGGAATGTCGTCAGCACTGTCATCCGCGTCAGTGGGCAGCTTTCGTACGTTCCTCTGGCGTTTTTTAACTTTCTTCATTTTTTTAATGTTGCGCTGCTTCTGCTGATCATGTAACATATTCGCCTCAACCATATTCAGTTCACTCAGCATTCGCTGCTCTTCGGCCTCGTCGTTGTCTTGCCAAGCGCTGTGAATATCAGTGACTTTCGCAAACTTTTCGTAAACGTTAAGTTTCGTGTTAGAGACCACTGCCGACGGCAGACGTTGATGGTGGTAATGTAGCTGCTGTACCGGAATGTGTGGGAGCATGTGGTGGCGGTACTGGGCCGGCAGTGAAGGCAGCTGATGGCTCGAAGGGACACCATTTGCCACTGCCTCTGGCAACTCCCCTTCTGACAGAACATCGTCAATACCGGAAACCTCTCTAACGTTGTCATCCTCTAGACCGTCCCCTGTTTCTAAGTCCTCTTCTATATTATCGTCGAGGACCTTTACGTTGCTTTTCAGCTCGTCGAGCACATTGGTCATCTGTTCCTTTACCTCAGGGTCTGGCTGGTAGATGATGGGTCGTGGTGCAGGTGGGGACGTTCCATCCAGCTGCCCAGCGCCTAACTGATCAATCTGCGAAAGAAGGCCTACATCCTTCACTTGAGCGTTCAACTGGGCTTGAGTCTCCAGTTCCTCCAACTGACGGAGCTCATAACAGAAATATTCGTCATCGGTGTCAATGCTGTCCTCAGTGCTCTGCCGTCGAGATGAGGACACTGTACGGTAGGAGTGTTGGCTACGGTTGTCCTCATCGTCGCGGGATAACGGTATATCCAGAGAGGTCTGACTGCGGGGTCCATACTTGCATGGGCGAACCGCGGCGCTGGAAGCCGATATCAGCGTGCCACTAGGCGCAGATGTAGTCATGGTTTGAGCTATGGTGTGCGTCTGGCTAATGCCATTGGACGAGTAACCCTCATTTACGTCCTCATCCTCAACATACATTGACGGAGTCTTTTGCAGATGAGGGCCAGAAACTTTTCGCTCGTGGGTCTCCTCTAGCATATTTGGCTCATCAGTCTGGATCTTTATGTCTGGCGGCGACGTGTGTTGTTGTGCGGAAATGGCGGTCATTTGCGGTGGTTTAAAAGTTTGCGGAGACTGCGGCGGCTCCTGATAGTCACCCTCGAACTCACTTTCTGGTTGGTGATGCTTGATGGCATCACCAACGGTGGGAAACATTTGATTGAGGAACATGTCGTCGTCTGAGACTTGAGTCGGAGTGCGATGTGGCTTGTTGACTACAGCATAGGAGGCCTCTTCATTCCCCTCACGCGTTGGAGGAGACAAAGCTGATGGCTCTATTTGGTATGAATCGATCGAGTTTGAGCGGCTGCGTTGTTCGATTATGTCGAGAGTCATACTCTTTTCGTCGGGCGGTCGTCTTAACATCTGCTGCTGGTAACTCATGGAGGTGGAAGGCCGCGAATTGACCTGCTTGAACATACCCATTCGGTCGACGTCGCCGGCACTATAGTAGTCCTTGTCATGGTGCAGTGGCACACGTGAGTCGCTCATCACCGAATCGTCATTGTCGGAGGACGTGAAGTGCGGCATCTCCTCCCCGGGATCTGACATGCTTGATCCAGGGCGTATACCAACGCTCTGACGGCGGTAAGTCTTCGCCTTTTGCATGAGATTACTTACTGTGGATGACAAAGAGCGCTTTTTCTTCTCTCTCTTGCTGCCGCTTGGAGCCGCGCTGCCAGTGTGAGTAGCGCGACGCGTCATTGGTGGCATCTTCGAGAAGCGCTTCATCAAATCCATGCCATGGTGCTTTTGCTGGGACTGTGAGGTGGGCGGGTAGTGTGGTAGGTACCCAGAAGGATATCCGACCATCATCTCGTTTTCTACGTCAATGGTCAGAGACTGGGAGCGGCTGTGCTTTCCCCTGGGGCGCTTAAACCTGAGATCGGGCAGCAGGTGGCTTATCTTACTCCAAACATGGAACTTTCCGTGCTTCTCGGCAGACGTTTGATGCCTTTGCTTTCCGCCAGAGTGCTGCTGCTGTGGCTGCTGCTGTTTTTGGTGATGTAAGTGGTTGCGGTGATGGTTTTGCTGATGGTAGGAGAACGCCATGGACCCCTGCTGCTGATGGTCCTCCGATAGGTCTCCCGGCATGCTGACGTAACTTGAGCGATTATGAAGGTACTGTTGTTGCGATACGCCGCGCTGCTGTTGATCACTGATATGTTTCTGTTGGTGGTGCTGCTGCTGGTGCAGTAGCTCCAGCTGTTCTAAGTGCCGGCTGTGTTGAACAGACAATGACTGCGATGTATAGTACCGGTATCGCGGGCGGGCGCCAGATCCGTACTCTCCCTGTCCCAAATAGTCTAGGTTCTTGCAACTGTTGTAGTCTGTCAGACTGTTTGATGAAGGATAGTATACAAGACGGTCTGTCAGATTGCGGTGTTTCTGGGTAGCGATCTCAATGTCATCAATATCTGTCTCCTCGTAGTACGCCGAAGGCAGGGACTGTATGCCTCCTCGGTCGAGCCTGCTTGGGGTGTCGCGAGCAGAACGCTGTTGTGACGAGTCTGCTGGGGGAGGGGGTGATTTAGGATCTCGCTGCGGCGATCTCTGCGCCGGTTGTTCAAAAAAGTTTTGCTCTGATTGGTTGCGAATGAGGTCAGGAAAATTTTGCATGGACGTTGGTGACACGCCCCCGCCGGCCACATTGACTGCTAGGGATGACGGATCAACGTTGCGAATAGTCACGGAGCCGTGCTGCCGTTCATCCCACGCCAGCATCTCGTCCACGGTGCCACTGTCCTTGCCCAGAATACGCTCACGCTGAGCGTCGAACATCGATTTATTCTCGTATGCCGAGCAAATGGGCATGTTCTTCGAGAGCTCCTTGATGTAGTTGAGGTTCTCCTCGGAGAACATGAAATCATTTCTCTCGGCACAGGAGAGCGATGTTGTAGTGCTTAGAATTGTCGGGATCTGAGAGCAAGCAGTGGCAATGGTAACGGAGCGAGTGTGTGTAAATTTAGTTACACCGGCCGTGTGGAATGGGTTACTGTCCTCGACAAAACCGTTATAACGTCCTGATGAAATGGGACGTGCGTTGGGGGAGATAGGTGATCTCTCCCAGCTCGATACGCCGCTTAAGGAGCTCAGGCCAGAATCTGATTTGGTCTTCTTTGGGGAATGTTCTACAACGGCAGCGGCGGCGGGAACAGGGCCGACTACGCCGGTCGGCTGAAGCTGATGTCTCTGAAATACGCTTGCTTTTCCAACCAGAGGCTCCAATGGCTGGGACTCTATCATTTGTTGCCCCTGCTCGCCGGACTCGTGGGAACCTTCGTTGTCATTTTCGTCTATTTCATCGTCGTCATAGGGCTCATCCACATCCACAGCCCGTTCTCGAATGCGGTTGCATTCTCGCTCTGGCTCTCGTCTACGGTGCATCTGTAGAATATCGTTATGGAACGGATTCATTGTGGAAATTTTCTGATTCTCATCCAGAATGATGTTGTTTGTGTTCTCGTCTATGTCGAAAAATACCTCGCTGCTCTTTTGCTCCTCGTTATTTGGAGCCGGCGGTGGGGGGCTCTGTGAGGAGTTTCCGAGAATGTCCTCATCGCAGAGCGTCGAAAAGTCGTCTATCTTCCGCTCATAGCTGGGGTTTTGGAGGTGCAACAGGAAGAGCATCGAGTTGTGCCGCTCCAAGGACTTCTTCAAGGACTTAATGTAC
This sequence comes from Eristalinus aeneus, assembly GCA_955652365.1. Taxonomy (NCBI): domain Eukaryota; kingdom Metazoa; phylum Arthropoda; class Insecta; order Diptera; family Syrphidae; genus Eristalinus; species Eristalinus aeneus. Next base: position 4,214,167 of record OY019135.1, on the reverse strand, counting down.
TCATCGTTGTTGTAGATGTTGCTGCTGCTTGACCGGTGGTCTAGGCTATTATCAACCTGGCGAAAGATCTCTGCCTCGTTTTCGTCATCCACGTCCACGAAGTTATCAGCACCAAAGTAGCCATATCGCTCGGACTCACTGTTACTGCGTTGCCGTCGATGCATTTCGGTCTCTTTTGTCTCCAGGAGCTTCAGCTGCTCGTTCAAATTCGAATTATGACGGATAAGCTGTGCGCTGTAACTATACTCGCCCTCTTCGTCGTCATCATCGCCGCGTAGGATCACGCTGGCATCGTCGCAGTGTTGCATTTTAATGGCCGATGATCCCGGGTCTCCAGGCCCGATAAGCTTTTTTAAAGTTTCAATGTTGCGTTCTAGCTTGACCATAATTGTATTGAATTTGTTAGTGCTGCTACCGCTTAGATCTCCAGCCATGGTGATTGGGTTCAACAACAGCCGAATGAGATTCTTGTCGACCTTCTTAATTTTATCGAAGAATACGTTCTCCCGCTTTATAAGGTTGCGCAGTTTAAGAATTTGCATGGGCGTCAGCGAGTTGAGGTCCTCAATCTTATTTATTCCCTCAATGATCGTGTCAATCGTGGACGCGGCATCAGATACATCGTCAAAAACATCAAAAGGCCGGGTGGCCCCGTTAAGGTCGTTAGAAACTCTCGAGTTGGAAGAGTACTTAGGGGTTGTGCGTCGGGCGTTGGTAGTGATATTTGTTGTCGTGGTGATTGTGGTAATAATTGTAACGGACTCACTCTCAGTGCGTGCTGCAGCCGCTAGGGCAGTCTTAAAGTTGTTGAGCATATCCATCTCAGAATGTAGCTGCTTGTTGCGCAGCGGTTTCTTCGGTTCGGCGCTGCTCAGCACGGAACCAGTGCCACCACTGAGCATGCTAAATGCTTGGGTTGTTGCTATTATCGAGGAGCCCATCGCTGATCGACTTATGATTGTGGATGATGACAAGGAAGTTGATGTGGTGGGCTCCTGGACTAAGTCTTCGTTGTCCTCGTATATCATGCCCAGAGAGGACATTGGCCGCGAGTGCAGTCCACTCCCGCTGCCTTGGATTGTGGCCAACTCATAATGGGCGTCGCCCGTTGTGGCACCTAAATAGTCTTCTCGGTATGCCTGATTTAGTGTCTTGTAAAATTCCTCGCTCATCTCACTCCCCCCTCCCGAATCATCGATAGGCACTGCCATAAGCCCACCGATTCCGATTTTAGAGGCCGGTCGGTGAAAAAATTCTTCCGACTCTGGCATTTCCTCGTCGCTTAGCTTACTCAGGCGATTACTTAAGCGTTCACGGTTCAATTCGGCCGCATGTCGAAAAAAATTATACTCCTCCCGAACCTGGTCATACGAAGTGGGATCTTCATGAATTTCGTCAACTTGTGGTGGCCCTGCTCGGCCGTCTAGAGTCAGCATCTCCATGCTCTCACTCATACCATAGATGCGTTCTGCACCGCCAGCGGCCCGGTACTCACGCTCGTGCATCATCTGCACCTTTAACTTTGCCAACTCCTGCTCTTGATGGGTCTTGTAGTGTTCAATGTCAGTGTCTGAATAGAGTTTTTGACGTAATCTGTTCTGAATGTCTTGGAAGCTCTGACTTATCCGATTGCTGCGAGCTCCCAGTTCATCTAACGAGCGTGTGTTTGACGAGTGTGGCAATTTCGCCCTTCGCTGAACGTGCGGTGAATACAGTGGCACGAGAGGAATTTTGCTGAAGCCTCCGGTCGTCGAAGACTTTATCTTGCCCATTGACCCCGATGACGGTTCAAGCGCCTCATTCTTTAGCTCTTCAAGCAGATTATTGAATTCGTTGGTCGAGGTTGGCTCATCTACTTCGCGATCCGCAACTTCTTCAGCTTCATAGTCCTCGACTGAAGGTCCAAAAAGCGTCTCTGGGTCGCGGAGTCTGGCTCGGCCATGCAGCTGCATCAGGTTTGAAACAACAACCTGCTGCTCCATAGTGATGCCTTCGAGCTTATCAAGGCGAACGTACATTTTGCCGTATTCGCTGGAAAGGAGGTCCAACGCTCGCCAAGCAAATTTAAGCTCAGTTTCTAGCAAACTTATTCTGGTTGAGATCTTTTCCATATAATCCGAGATTATGTAGTCTGAATGCTGTTGGCTGTTGTACATTTGGCTCAATTGCTGATCACTTGTCATTGAGGTCATTCCAGGACCCCCAATAGCCCCATCCATTGTGGTCGTCGTGTTAATGCTGATGTTCGATTGGTGGTGCTGTTGTTGCAGACTCATATGCGCCTGATGCTGATGGTGTAGCTGTTGCTGAATGTTCAGCTGCTGCTGAGTGATTGAGTTAGTCATCACTCCGCTTCCTCCTACACTCCCACCGCTGGCAAGGACGATGTTTCCATTCGATAAGTGTTTATTGTGCTTGTTCTGTAGTTGCAGTTGTTGTTGTTGTTGTTGCTGCTGTAGGCGACCGGACATTATTGGGCTGCATGGACTTGAGTGCATCTGGTTTACCAGCTGCTGTTGCTGTTGTTGTTGCTGCATTGTGTTCGTATCCAGGTCGTTTGTGCTTTCCGCCTGCAATGGCTGCGAATGCTGGCGACCCATGGTACCTAACAGCTGTTGCTGCTGCTTATGATGTGACTTCGGTGGCGAATTCATTTGATTTTTAATTTCGGTTTTATTTTTCATTTGTAGCTTAACGCAACATAAACGTTTCAATAAAAAAATGAAAATAAAAATTTTAATAAAATTGGTGTTTTCTTTGCTTATTGTTGCAGTTGCGAGTTTTGTTGTCTGATTTTTGTTGTCAGTTGATTGTTTAGCTTAATAAATTCGTTAATTGTTATTTTACGTAAATATGTATTATTCTTGCTTAAGTCTTTTATTTTATTTTCCATAAAATTCCCTAAACTTTTTTTAGTTTTGTTTGAATTTTTCCTTTATATTATGTTTATATTATTTTCACGATAAATATCTGTATAAACCTCCCTTAATTTTATCTACACAGTTTTTGATATTTTTAGTCCGAAAAAATTCAAAAACAAAAATGCACCAATTCGAGAGAAAACACTTAGTTTTATGTTTGATTTTAAGTTTTTCACCTCAGTTGTCAGCTTTTAGATTTCTTTGTTGAATAGCTTAGTTCTTGAGTTATTTGTTTTAGTATACTTTTCTATATATATATGTGTATATGTAGTTCAGAATGTAGAACAAAATAATATCCAAAAGAAAAATTAATTGTGCGTCGCATTTTTCTAAAATCAGTTCCTGCAAAAATAAAGGTCATATGTAATATTAGGCCGTTTTTTAGTGTTGTGCCCTTGTGTCCTAAAGATCTTCGGTTGGTACATTAACCCATAGAACTGTGCTGTTATTCAATTTTTGTCGATATCTTCTCTCACATTTCCACTTTGTCAACTGTCAAAATTACAATCCACATGTGTCATTTCTTTTCTTTATTTCTCCGCTTGAATAAAAAAAAAAAAAACAACATCATTACTCCCCCACTCTCCTCCTGTCATTTTGGGGACACTTAATTTGTGAAACTGAAACTTACGGAGAATCGCGGCCCATAGCAGAAGGACACTAATAATATGTTTTACATGCCCAAATGATCGCAAGAAGATATCTCAAATCTGTGCAAGGTTTAGAAAAAGCACTCAACATAGATCAACAATAACTGCTTTTTGCTAACAGTAGACAAGGAGATACAACAAATTAAGGAAAATATTACCGGTGCACAGTCGCCCTTAACTGCTCCATTGAAATGTGTGAAAAATATTAATCAGCTATGTAATTTTTACTTTAACTTAATACTCCAAAAGACCAGCGTGCTGGTAGTGATGATTCAATTTCATACACTTTGGTAAAACGTTACCTATTGATATCAGTTTGGTTTCATTTGTTTTTATTATTGTCAGTTGGTTTAGCATTTATATTCTGGCATTTGTTAAACCTTTACAAATAGTCAAATTTTTATCGTGGTTACTCGAGTTTTTAATTATTTATTTCCAGTTTAACGACATACAGTTTCTTTTAGTTATGTATATAGCCGGCTTTCATTTTGGTTTCTGTCGTTTTTAAAGATTGGAATTTCAGTCTTTCATTCAGTTGCAAACGTATTCGTTATTATTTTAACATTTTTTCAACGGAATTGCTATTGTGTTGTTTTGGTCGTCATTTCAGTCAATGATTTTCATTCAGTTTTATTCGCCTTCGAGCATTAATATTGTGTAGAATGCAGTGCATGACGCGTGTTTTCAACACTACACAGAATCTCTTTTGTCTGGGCATAACCATTTATTTCAGAAGTATTTTAACTAAATGTTAATCATTGCCAACGCCTTCTCCTTTGAAGACTCGTCATCCACCTATATGTCTCACTCCTTCCCTTATATTCAACAGCAGATTCAGAAATGTATGTAACGTCCTTTGATGTATCTCTTGGGGCAAAGTGGAAAATCTTCAAGCAATTAACTTATCTATCGTCTGACATTCGGATTTGAAAGCGATCCCGGTGGGCTAAAATTGATTAAACACCAACAAGCGGAATTCTTAGCAAACTTAATTTGGAGCGTTCACATACAGATGATGCGTGTGTGTGTCCAAATTAGATAATGTGCTTTCATATTTCAGAAGGTAGAGATAAAGAGACCCGCGAATACTAGAAATACTATAACCCTGAAGCGATTTGAATTGAAAATCGGTTGAAACGAATTAGGCTTCTAACCTATTAAGACCGAAGACTGGCCGATGAAATATCATGAAAAGAAATAATTTTTTGCGTGCATTTCTGTGTGCGCATTTTCAAGAGAACCATATCCTCGTGATCAATCTCACCTTCCGTTCATGTAGAAAGAAAAGGCAATTACCCACCCCATCTTAACAGGTTCATATATCTCGCTAGTACTCAGTGCCGCTTTCTCGGTATGCCATTCCCATGACTATTGTTGGCTTATAAAAGATTCAAAATAAGAAAACACACTCTCTGAAAAAGTCTCATCAAAACTTTCTACGCCTTTTGCGTACGTCCTCATACCATAATTGGTCAACCATAATTAGTTAGCATGAAAGCGATTTTTGAATAAAATGTAGCATATTCATCTATCGATAGTATTTATATTTCTTTTAGCTGTTGTTGTGGATTTTCTTGTGAATCGTAAAAACTAAACTTATTCTGACAAAAATGCATTTTTTCTGCATCCCACAAAAAAGTATTTACGTTATAGTACACCATTGTCTGCTCTTCCAGTACAGGCATTTCAAAAGCAACTTAAAAGAACAAATTACCACTTTAAGTCAGACACATTTCGCAAAGGCTGAAGAGGGTTTAATTACAATATGGATATTAAGACGCGCGTGTACATAAAACACTCAAAAATGCTGTCCTTCCATTCCTATTCCTACAATCCTTTTTTCGTTACCTTGCCGCTGGTTGATTGGGTAAAGAAAATCGCTTAGGTATTCTCAATTGTCGTGTAATAAGCGGTGCGGGCAACTCTTTTGGAGGATAAAAGTGCTTGTTGGCTTGGTATGTTTTGTTTAACTTTCTTTCTGGACAATTGAACACGGTTTATTGAGAAATTTCTGTTTTAACAAAATCCAGCTTTGAGTAACGAGTCTTCAGCGCGGCCTTAGAGGGTGAAAATATGTGCCATACGATGAACGAAGATGAAATTATTAGAAAACCACGTACTAAGCAAAAAGACATAAAATCCAGGTTAGATTCACTGTTGGTAGCGGTGGTAAGAACTGAGGGGTGATATTTGGAACAATAGTCAAAGGCCTCATTAGGAAACTCGTTTCGTTAAAACCCTGAATTGGATCTTTTTGGACAACTGCTGTTATTGAAGAAAAGTCGTTTGGAGGTGAGTCTAAAGTAATAAACAAAATGAATAACAAAGATTCACGTTTGTGAATTTGTTTCACGAGCTTCAAATTCAATTATTCCAACAATGATTTTGTGTTCTTGCCTTACATTTTCCATAAATTTACCGCTCTATATTGGAGTATGAATGTATTTTTTTTAGTTTTGGGCCTAGGATTTTCCTACTAACAGAGGATGTGTGTATGCACAAGAAACTCAATGTGTTAGACAGCATAAGAGACATACAACCCATATTTTACAATCCACCATTCGTTTTCCTTTTTCTGGATCAGCTCAAGATTCCAGCGCTGACGCCAATATCAACTTCATATTCCGAAACACTCTAAAATTCAATGACTCTCTCTCCTATCTCTCTTTATCTATCTTCTTCTCCTTCTTTGTGTGGAGTTAAAGCTGAAAGAGAGACAGAGAGAAAGAGAGAGAAAATAAGGGCATTCCATTACACCAAGGACGAAGAGCCCGAAAGCAAAGAGAAAAACCTCTGGATTGTTGTCTCTGACACATAAATGCATAAACAGAACAGCAACAAAAGTTGAACACACAAGAAAAAAAAAACAGTTCCAAACGTTTAAATCATTTGTCTGAAGACAGTCCGAGCGCTTTAATACACTATTCGAGTTAGATTTTTAACGCATGGAGAAGAATTTCTGATAGCACACAAAATATCCTTATTCCCTAAAGGACACATACAATTTAAAAAAAAAAAAGTTCCCTTATACCGAAACCTTAAAAAAAATATGTATGTTAATTTTTCCGAGTATGCCGCAAAATGTAACGATTCAGTACTGCAATGTGGATTGATAGGAGTAACATTTTGCTGTTTCCACTTTGAAAACCAATTCGTAAAATGTTTAGCTTGTCCGAATGTTGTTGCTCTTGTTTGCTTATGAATATGTGAGAGACGGTCGAAAACGGTACCCTCCCACATTCACATAAAAGAATGTGTATGCACAAGTTCGTAAGAAGAATAAAAGAAGAGCTTAGAAAAGGAATTTATGTGAAAAGAGAAATAGGTCTATATTCTTTATGTATAAATTCTTACTTTTTTTCAGATAAAAATAAGACTTCATCAAAACTTGATTAGTCCACTCTCGTACAAATTTTTCCTGCCCTTTAAGTGTTATGGGGAATGTATTTGGGAATCTATTTGTTATTTCTGCGCTGAAATCCACATGCGTGGTTGCAGTTGTATGGAAATGTCTACGACACTTAATTTATAAAGTCCTGTCTATTGGTAAATTTCGCTTTCAGAAAATTATAAATCCACATATTGAAATAGCACACATTTATATACATTTTGAATTTTTGATATTAAGCGACCATTCTATTAAAGAATTGAAAATACCAGAGCATGATGGGTTTCAGAAACTTACAACGTTGACAAATAGGGTAAAAACCCGTTATATTTACAATAAGAAAATCATCAAAAACCGTTATATACTACAGAAAGGAAGATGAAAACTCCAAATCGTTTAAGTGTCGTTTCATTTAGAGTAGAGAAAAAGAGAATGAGGATTAAGAAAAAATCGGAAAAAACGTATGAAATACTGAACGGACTTTACAATCAGTATCTAAAGAACGCAATTTCGACTATATAACTCATTTCTAGGTTCTAGTTTTTGATATTTTTTTACGAGTTTTTTTTTCTTTGGCAAATACATGCGTACAAAAAATAATATGGAAACACGTAAAAACACCCTTTCTTCCAACGTCCCATTAGATTTGTGGAGCTTGTGTGAAATATGTGATGTAGGATATTATGTGAAAAGTAAATTTTTGAAGAGGAACATATGTATTATATCTAAAAATATTGTTTTTTTTTTGTAGGTTTTTCCGCCGATGTGATGAATTTAAAGTTACGCTGAAGCAGAGGGACACAATGACTTCTGGGAAAATTTTAATTTTCTTAATAAAGATAAAAGGCACTGAAACATTTGATCCAAAAAATAAAAAAAAACGCACAGAACTTCTATTAGATTCTTTTAAGTTAACACTTTTGAATGTGGAATTATACATTTTTCCCAGACTTTTGTCCCATTCACATCCTTGGAGTGAGTGAGAAGAAGAAGGAGAGAGAAACTGGAGTCTGTCAATGTATCTTGTCAAAGCTACATAAATATATCCATACACACGCTCAAACGCGACATTCACATTCCGAAAAACTTAAAATTTTTTTAAGTCGAGAAAAATTATAATTCACTGAATTTTTTCCTAAGAGTAGATTGCTTGTGGGGAATGGGTTGTTGATTGAAAATTGTTCGATGAATTTTATTTATTTTACTGGGTAAAAGATAATTGCTTTGAAGACTTCTCCACTTATTCTGTTCTTATTTTTTATTTTTTTAAGCCGCCGCGATGTAAACAAGTTAAAGTCCGTATGCGACTGGTTGTTAGGTTGACTGAATGTAAGCCGAAAGTTGGTTAGAAGGCGAGGATTTTCTTCCATGGTTATGCTTTTTGATTTGTGTGTATATGCTCATTGTATTGCTGTGACTACATCTGTATGTGCTTCTGTACCCGATATAGAGAATACGCACACTCGCTCTCTCCTGTTTTTTTGACGTTCTCTATGTTTCTCTTAAAAGCCATCGACCTCTTCACACTCCTTTGCTGCCGCACTTCCTGTCGAAAGATTTCTGCTTCCTTCTGGATTTCCCGCTGTGTCTATTCACGAAATTAATGTTTTTTGTTTGATCTTTTCTGATACCTACATATGCGACAGGCTAATGTAATGGGTGAGATGCGCATTTTTTATATTGCTCTATATTGCAACGCCGTTCTCAAGTCCTACCTTTTAAAAATATGAATATGTCAAAATGTAGGTAAGTGTCCATTAATTACTGCATTATGCTGCCAAAGATATCAGCCAGAACCGACTGCAAACATCGCCTAAAAGAACATTCCTGATGTCAGGAAGTTCAAACATTTATTTAATTTAAATTATTTAATTTAAAAATTTACGAAAAATTCAAAAACACGCGTGTTCTCTTTTTCGTCTTTCACTCTCTGTTTCTCTCGCTCTTTTCCTTATTTTAACCTCTTAGTCTCTTTCTCATTGTTGGTGCATTGTGACCAAATCGGCCGAAAATTCAATCAATAGATGAGTTGCTTCAGAAAAGCCAACAAATACACATCCACATTCAATACAAAATGCCTTCACATGGTCACACGCCCCCTCGTGTGAACACGTTTTCTCTTCACACGCAAGTTCCCAAAGCCAACACTATTCTCTTCAAAAAGAGTTGAAACATTTATCCGAAGGTTGTATACGGGGTTAAGGTGTATAAAAAGAGGTTATAACGACTTTTGGATGACAAAACCTTGCTTTAAACGAAGCGCGCTTCAATTCGTGTCATTCTTGTCGTTTGGTAACTTGTCATAGGTCACGGCACAATGAGCCACACAATGGACATCCTAAGTGAGTGGATTGAATTGTTGTCATAGGTCGTGGCTCTCAGAACAATTCCCCACACACACCCAGCTACTTGCACAAAATCCAGTAACAGGTTACGGAATCAATTGCCCTCCAGAGAGACGTTTGTTGCATGAACCTTCTCGCTACAATTGGCCAGACCATTATCAGACAACGGCGTTTACGACCATCATACGAGATTTTCAGGGTCTTTCAAACCTTGTTGTGATGGGGAAATTTGAGAATTCACTTTGAAGTACTCGGGCTTATCTTCCTGTCAATGACAAAAGGGACAGTTTCTGAGTGAAACCCACTATTGTTAGATATTACAAAAAGTCGCACAGAATTTTTGTGACTATGGGGAGATTGTGTTAATAAGTTTACAGACCAAAGTAAAGTTGCGTTCGATACGCTCTGATATAATCGAAAGTCAATATTTAGCTGTCCGATACATAATGAATTAACACAGATGCAAATCGCAAAAAGAAAGCCGAAATCTTTTGTCAATCATTAAGGACCGAAACACGTCAAAATCGCCCAAAATCTAATCCTTCACTTTTACTAACCATTCTGTTGTGTCGTAGGGGGAATATGGAGAGAAGCGACACAAACTACACCCGAAATGCCGCAGACTGGTGCTGGATACTCACTGCAAATGAACTGGACGCTTGTCGATGCCGCAACAATGTGCTCAGCTTTCTGGTACGTTCCCTGGATGACAGGGCATAATGGCCGCCGATGTAAAGTGTCAATGGCGCCATTGTCACCCGCTATTGCATACGCACACGTACGTGACACAATTCGTCCGAAATTTACGCTTAAACTTTGTTTTTACTTATATTCTTCAATGAAAAAATGTCTCACAAGGAATACTGTTTGATTGAAATAAACAAGTCACATAAAGCAAACAACCGACAGACGTTAAGTGTCCACTCTGACTGTGTCTCGATGGCTGAAACAACGTTAGTAATATCGACACTATCGCCGAACGCTGCCATCACCGTAGTTGCCGCCAAATTCCCGGGTAGACATTAACGCAAAGGTTCACAGCCACACACAGCAGGTATAAAAAGGAAAATTCAATTTACCGCAACAAAAAAACCGCTATGTCAGTGCGTTTTGAATTTAAGGGACATATCCTTTGTCCTCGCTAAAGAGTCTATGTGTCGCGCCAAACAACTCAAAACACTAAAAGTGGTTTCGTTTTACGAAAAGCAAAGTCGGTATGACTAACTGTACGTGCTGGGTGATGCAACTGGTTGTTTTCAGGAAGTGTCTGAACAAGAGAGCTTCTAAACTAAAGAACAACACCACCATTTACACGCACAACACGCAGAAGAAACAGAAGCAGAAAAGTTATGCGACGCACTCCATAGATAACAAAGCATAGTTAAAAGGCACTATTGATATAAGGCACAACGACATCGCGGTGGTGGCTGATTGGGAAGCGCCAGCGGTGGTGGCGACCTCGCCCCATGCGGTGTGCGGATGCATACATTTGCATTTATGAGCGAAACACAAATACAACTGGACTTGTAATCGCTTACAGTAAAGCACACACCTTGATGGGCGCAAGGGGATCTAGCGAAACTGAGGACGACGAGTTTGAATTCAATTGTGTGTGCGATTATTTGAGTTCAAGGCGGTACAGCGATGAGGGTTCGAGTACTTCCGCGTGATTTTAGGGTGACTCGAAATGTGTAGGAACGGGGAGAATAGGGATCAGTCCGCTGAAAAATAATATGATACCAAGGAAGAATTTCATCATGTCATTTTGTTCTTTAACCCTCCCAGGATATGTTAAAGCTGGATTAACCACATTTCGTTGATTGTTTCTGATGATGTAAATTTGGACACAAAAACTTATATTTGTGAAACCAAACCTTTTTAATTTCTGTACCAAATTCGTCTTAAACTGATTTCCAAAACTATTACATCCTGCCCATACTTAGGCTTTATTCTGGAAAGTTCCACACAGGGCGTTTTTGAAAGTTCTTTCTTCAATAACATGCCATTATCTTTTCAAAGAAAAAATCCCGCGATTGAGTGGTTGGGACTATTAAACGCAGTACATCTCCCACCTGCAGTGAGTTAAGTTGTAATGAGTAAAGCACTGTTCGCACCAAAATACTACGATTTGGATTAGGGACAAACCACAAACTTCATAAGCCTTCAGTGGAATTTCTCCTTATTTTCAGAGATCATAGGCAGACTTAAAGTTGTTTAGAGTATTACATCTTCATATTTAGGGAACATACTCTGGATGGTATCCCTTCGCCTCCCCTTCTTCGTGCCAATGAGACGTTGTGTGAGTGTATCGGTTTGATGTTCGCCAGTTGGTGTTGAAGGCTATTGTGTTGCTTTGGATAGAATGATGCGAAAGAGTTGCGCACACAGTTTGCCGAGACGCAGAGGAGTCCCTTTTAATTTGCAACTCGGAGCGCTGGGAGCAATCAGTTGTTAATTAGTTTCCAATCATGTCACGTGTGTGTTATAAAGGGAAAATTCAAATTGTGATAAATCGGAATAGATTTTGTTTTGGGCGGATTTTTACAGCAGTTTATTTTTTTTTTATTATTTTTAGCGTGAGTGTACGAAAGTGTTGAAATTTTTGGGAAACGAATAACCCTATTTTTAAATCAAACGGATTAAAAATTTCAAATAGGCAATATCTTCACCCTCTAGCTAAATAAATACCAAAAATAATCCTGAACACTAATTTTCAATCAATCCACAACAAATAAGAAAATTTATTGTGTTTATTTTAAATTATTAATTTTTTTAAATCCACTTAACGATGTTTGTTTATTTAAATTTTTGTTTCAGAAATTTTAAAAATCCTACTTTATAGGAAATAAATTGTAGATTGTAGTTAAGCACTTGCAAACTGGGTTGCCGTGAATAGTAAACACGAAGTGTGCGTTGAAATTACGATTTTAAGATTAACTTTTACGTAATAATATTCTTTAAATAATTTGAAAACTTGTATTGTGCGGCGAAAATTGTATGACCAAACCAAGAAAACGAAAAAACATCTATCAACAGTTTCGCGAAATTTTCAAAAAAATCTATATTAACAATAATTCATTTCCTCGGCAGATTGTAGCTTTAATCGAAATAAATATTTATTGTACCTTTTGACTAAATCTTAATGTCTTGGTAAACTTCATGTGGAAAGTAGGGCAACGAAAGCACTGTTTTTCCTTTAAATCTAACTTCTGTTCTCTTAATTTAAATGGAATGCTAGAGGAAAATGAACATTTTGTCAGTTTTGCTCTAATCATCTTATTTTGTCAGTAATAAATATATACCCTGCCATGACTATCTGCAATCACAAACCATAAACTGGCCTTTGAAAGATATATTTTTTTCCAAGATAACGACATTCAATTCTCGCCAATATTCTTTTGCATTGTTTGCACTAAAACCAAACAAGCCTTGCCGACGGGAATTCCGGTAACTGTGACAAATTGGAAGTTGACGTTGCATTAATCTGGAGGGTATTGAATGTATCCTTTCACAAATGTATGAAAATAAACGAGCCAAGCGGGACTAGCGATTAATTCATAAAAAAAAGTTAAAACACACAATAGAAATAACGTAAGATGTGTGTAGCAAGGGATTTGAAGAAAGTGGTCATTCCGCAGACAATTAGGATGCAGTCTATTCATACTATTTAAATGCCACTCAGACCACTGCAGGTCATCTTAATAACATGTTTTATTGAGCTTTGAATGCCATTCGCTTTCTCTCTCCCCAATTCGAAGTGAGTTAATTTATTCTACGTTTTGCGGTTTTGCGTTTAGTTTAAATTTCAATTTCCTGTTCTACTACTACTCTTTTATACAATTCATTTTGTATCCATAACATTCATTTGAATAAATTGCTTGAAACCGAAGAAAATACTATGTGCAAAAAGTCTAAACGAAAAGAAAAAACTGGGACAAAAATTTCGTAAATGTGAAGACCAGGTCACTTCCAATTAAAATTTGCTTTCCTTATTTTAGACAGTTATGCATTACATTCATAACAAAGTAGGCGACATTCATAACAAAATAAGGACGAAAAGAAAATGTCATTCACCGTCATGAAACATATTTTTGCACCGTCTCAATCTTTCAAACGTAGGTTTCTCTTCCCTCTGGGGCTGACGCATATATAGACACAAAAAAACAAATTCTATTGGAATGGTTAATTTTTTCGTTAGCATAATTATGGTTGCACATAAATGCGACTTCCATGCACTTGGTCGCTGAATATTTAGTTCATCCAATCCCATAATTGTCGGAAATGTGTTTTTATTCCGTATATTATATGACTTGTTCTCAAAAACAAAAAAAGACAACATGAATCTACCCTCATCGACTACAACATAAAAGCAATTTATGCATATTCCACTCAAACTGCATATCGTCTTTTAGTAATAGTTTCTACATATTTTTACTCCGGATTTACACAAGTTTTCCTTTTGGAATAGAGCAAACCTGTACTTTAGTTCAGTTTGTATGTCATCTATCTTATGCTGTGTCCATCTATTTGAACAGACGAGAAGGGGGTGTGCATGTGTTATGTCTACTAATCCATTCAACTGTGAACAATCATTCCTACGGACAAATTTTTTGTGTGTGGCAATAGGAGGGGTAAAATAGCATGTTTCGATACTGTTGAATGTCGAATGGAATTTCTATCGTCATTCGATACTTAAATCGAAAATAAGTGACAACATGTGCGCGTCGTCGATGTAATCCTGTTGCAAGGATACGAACAAACATAAGTCAATGCATGGAGTCAAGTCACCAATTGCGATAAGTTATGGATTCAAAAGAAGTTGTTTTTCTGTGTCTGTTTCCGTGTAACTAATAATTGGAATAATTTCATATGACAACGTTGCTAGTTGTTTAAATTAATTTTTGCGTTTTGTTGTAATGTGAAACAAACCAAATACAACATGTTTGCATTTTAAATGTTTAATTTCAAGTATTTACACTAATTTTTAATTAAATTCACTATTGATATGCAACGAAACTGTGGTGAGTATATCTTTTAAATTTTAAAATATATATTATTTGAATATAATTTTAAAAAAATAAAAATATTTATTATACAATTTTGCCCTGTTACTCTCAATTGCCTCCTGTCATCTTAAAGTCTTTGAAATATATTTGCAAATGATTTTTGAAGAAACTATATGAAAAATAGTCGCATTATATTGCAGTTATATGTTTCTGTCGTTTGTCGTTTGCGTTTGTTTTGAATTTCCCGGAGAAGCATTGAGTTTTTGCAACGTGTCCCCAAGTGCACTTTTTTTGCAACCAAAGAGCGAAGAAAAATCAAATGTCTTTGAACTTACATACTCGTAAAATTTACATACTCGTGAAAATTCAAACAAAATTATTTCTCTCTAATAGGTTGTGCACCTAGTGATCTGTCGCAAATCTATGATTGCAAATGCAAACAATTCAACATCAATGTCTGTACGGTTCGCAATGTAGAGTTTGGCAGTAAATCGGAAATGGGATCAGGTTGATCATTTTAGACCATGTCTACTGTCTAGACATGGCGCCAAAAATTCATTTTAGGCGAGGCGGTATGCGGAATTTCCCTAGAATACTAAAAAACTAAATGCAAAGAACGCAAATGTGAGTTTAATCAATTGACAAAGTGTATGTCATATTCTTCGAAAGCTAAAGAACTAGGAACGGAAAATGGACAGCATTGCCACTGCTGCATCTGCCAAAATCAGTGTTGAGCATGTTTCTACCAATTTGTATAAAGTACGGTTTTATTTTTAGTATTCCGTACTGAAAGGCCCATATTTCTCTTCCGATACACCTATTTAACGAGAAATTTTATTTGCGAAACAATCTCAGTTTACAACATTCAAACATTTAGGATCAATTCATTTTATTCCTCACATGTTTTGAGATATCATTCGATCTTCAATTCGTGAGTTATTTATCTTGATGTGTTATTTTTCATTATTTGTTTTTCAGCATATGTGCTTGATGTACATGGATGTATAAAGTATATTCGAAAATTACGAACACTCCCAATTTTTCACCAATCAGATCTTTTGTCAGCCGTATCTTAGGTCAGTCAGCTCTTTATCCAGTCCTCACCCATTTTACCCATTATTATTGTTTATTATTATTTATTAGGTGGCCGCCGTGGCGTAGTGGGTAGAATGCGACTCTCACACGTTCAAGGGTCTAGTTTCGATTCCCGGATGAACACCTCGAATTTTTCACGGCACCACTTCTTTCAAGCTGTTAACAACACTCAAAGAGTAATAAATGTCTAAGAAAGCTTCTCAAACATCGCCGTTCGGAGTCGGCAGAAAAAAAAACTGTAGGTCCCTTCTACTTGTGAGAGAACAGTAGCGCGCACAACACGAGTAGCTGATGAGCAAGCTAGGCCCTGGTCCCCTGTGAACTGTCGCGCCATACAATTATTATTATTATTTATTGGACGAATTTCCCATTACAGTTCTACTTAAGCTTTATACAATCCCACCCCCGAGTTTTTCCGAAGCAGTGGCTCAAGACAGGCTATTTGCTCGCGAGTTATAAAAAAAATCTCCATCTATTTAGCCTCCGCTGTGTAGGTTTCATTTAAGTACAAAAAAATCCTTCTCTGTGTCTAGATAGATAATAAAATGTAATATACTTACATTTAACTGCATGATGATTTTGTTGTACGCCCAGTTCCACCGCTGACGTGCCGTGATTTCAGGCTTGCGCAGCATTTGACCGCTGGTCACCTCCTCTGTCTCGCCACGGGTGAGTATCTTCTTTTTTGCCTGTACTTGAATTGCGTCGTCTCCGAAGGCCTGTTGTTGCTTTGTAGACTGCAGCTGGTCCTCGTGCTGCAGACTTCCATCGGGCGTGAGTAAAGTTTCGTCCTCGTCTTCTTCTATTATGCTGTCTTGCTTCTTAATCTGGTGGTGAATTAGGCCTGTGCCGGCGCTGCTTGTTGGCGTTGTTGTCGCGTTAATGGAAGACGTGATGGGTGATTCCTGTTGTTGCTGTTGAATAAGCGACGCCGATGTGGTCGTCGTCGTTACCACAGGGACTTGCAGCGACGGCGGTTCCTTGGACATATGAATGTCGTCCATATAGTTTGCGCTGTCCTCGCTCGGATAGTTATCGTCTAGGTAGTCATCATGGCTTTCCTCAATGTACTCAAGCGGCGGTTGTTTTTGGTGCTTCATCAATTGTTGCTGTTTGCGCAGCTCCTTTAGCTGCTGCTCCTTCTCTAAATATTTATACTCATCCTCCTCGTTGAAGTAATCCTCGCGATAATCATAGCCACCGTCCGACGAAGTGAAGTAACCGTTCACGACCATCAGCGATGCTGTCGTCGACGGTGCCGCCTGTTCCATGAAGTAATCATCCTGCTCACTATCCATCCGATAATTCGGTTCCAACTCATCAATATACTCCTCCTCATCCTCCTCATAGATTTCAGTTGGCTGCTGCTTCATCAGCAAACTCGATTTACCATTGATGGCGGGCAGCTTTTTGCCGCTGGACAACGGCACCGTCGGCAACATTTTGCTGTTGTTATGCGTGTTGGCGGTAACGTTTGCATTCGCGTTCGTCGCCGTATTTGTGGTTGTGGTGCTTGTAGCGTAGTAGTCGTCCTCGTAGAGATTACTGTTTTCGTAGTCGTCCAACGAGGTGGCAGTGGTCACAACTGCTGCGCCACCTGCCCCACTAACTATTGTGTTGCTCATCTCTGTCTCGAGATGACTGTTCCGCGTGGTATTCTTGTCGCCAACGAATGGGGTGCCTGGAACAACCTTTACGGCAGCTGTTGTCATCGCCGTGGCCGTGGAAACCACTTGTGAAGCCGATTGCACTGCAGCTGCAGCCTTCCCCAGGAACGAACCGAACAACCCGCCCCCACCTGTGCTGGTGGTCTTTGTGGCCGGCTGTTGTTGTTGTCCTTGTGGTTGCTGCCCGCCAATCGCTACAGAGGTCAGCGATGACAACAGCGAGCTTGGACCCAGTTTGGAGGAAGCCGTTGACACTGCTTGCTGCTGCTGATGTTGTGTCGTCGTTGTCATCACGGACATCACCTGAATAGGCGGCTTCATGGATTCTTCTGTCGGCCCTCTTGTTGTGGTCGCGTCAAAACTACTCGTCAATGAGGCGGTTGTTGTTATCTGCGACCCAGTGGATACTGCCGCCTCGGCGGCCATCTTTGCAGCTGCGTTGTCTAAAAGCTGCGACACTATCGTCGCATCATCATCCATATAGTCATAGTTGTTGTTGTAGTTCTGGCTGTCGGTGATATCGCCCGTGGCGATGTAATCGTTCTCACTGTAGCTATACTCGTCATAACCGTACTTGTAATCATCGCTGTAGTCGACGATCTTTGCGCCGGCGAGAACATTGTTAGCTCTGGTCGTCGTAGTTACAGTCACTTGGCACCCATCTAGGGAGGAAAGCTGTGTGAGAGCCGTCGATTCGTAGGCATTGTCCAACATTATACCACTTGTCGTTGTGGCGCTATCGTACATGCCCTGGTTATAGTCGGCATCGTACATAAGGGAGTCGGTGGTATAGATGGACTGACTGTGGCCTACCATGCCGTTCCAATCGCCGCAGGTGGATATATCGCTGCTGGTTGTCAGGAGGTGATCGATGTCGCTTGTGTCGTACCCGTCGTTTGTGACGCTGTATGACTGGTTATCGTTAAGATAGCTGCTTTGGTTGGAGTTGTACGACATCTCATAGCCACTGCTCATGGGTGGCGTGGTAGTGATGATCGGCTTCTGAATAGAAATGTTGGGCTTTGATGTTGCCTCTGGTTTGTTGGTCGTGGTTTTGGTTTGCTGCGACGAGGTGCCGCTTAGGTTTGGGATAAGCTTCGAAGCCAGTCCGAAACCAAAACTCTTCGCTGACGTTTTGATTCCCGATGCTGAAGACGATTGCTGCTGTGGCTGCTGTTTTGTTGTGTCGGAGGCCACGGCCGCCACTCCGCTTAGGACGCCGTCGAGACCACCCTTGATGCCTTGCGACAGACTGCCAAACATGCTGCTGGCTTTGCTTGCTGCCGCCGAAGCAGCCTTTTGAGGTGTCGACGATGTGTTGAGTGATGGCGTCGACTTGCTGGAAGCTGGTTGATAGTAGCCGCCTGAGGCGGCGTTCTTTGAAGTCACAACCGTTGATCCGCTTGACATAGACGCGGAAGAAGACGTCGTCAAATCAAACTTGACTAGGAGATGGTCACTACTGGCGTTACTGCTACTGCCACTACCACTACCACTGTTGCTGTTTGTCTCGTAAAGGAACGCCTTGTAGTTGGAGGCGTTGACGGTGCCCTCGGCGACTGTAGGCGTTGCCGTCGGGCTCCGGTAGTCATCGTAACACTCGTTGCTACTGGTATCAAGGCGCGTCTTCGAAATAGTTGTTGAGTAGTTGGGTTCGGTGTAGGTGTCAAGGACGTAGGACTCCGTGCTGCTGCCGTAGTCCGTTGAGTACACGGGTAGGTCGACCTTGTACGCGTCCAGGTACGAGTACGGGTCATCATTGCTGGCGATTGTTGTTACTGTCGGCGTTGGCGAACAGTTGTAAAGTTCGTCGTAGGCGCCCGAAATGCCCTTAGACTCGACGGCGATCGTTTCGGTAATGGTCGAGCTTACAGTTACCGCCGTGGATGTGTCCAAATTCAGGTACTTGAAGCAGGACATGTCATCTCCATTCACCATGGTCGTGTTTACTACCGTAGGTTTGGTCGGCATCAGGTACTCCGAGTAGTCCGTCGTGGTCGTAGCCAGGCCGTAGTAGTCAATGCTATCATATGGCTTACTGTTGAGGTCACCGCACCCGTTGAACTCGCACATGGATGTCGACTGTGACGTCTTCTCCAATGTGGTGCTGTCAAAAGTGCTCTTTGAAAGGTATTCGCCGCCCAGGTATGACGTGATGTAGCTCGTCGTGCTGGTCGTCGTGGTCGTGGTGAAAGCTGCAGTAACTGATGCGATACCGCCCACATTCGTCTCGACTAGAGTTGACCGACCATCATAGCTGTAGTCGCTGGACGAGTAGATCTTCAAATAATCCGAAATGTAGGAGGAGTAGTTGGTCGTAGTCACCGTGGTAGTTGTTGGCTTGGAATATGATCCGTTCTGTAGTGACGTCGGCAGATATGTAAGCGGTCCGTTTGGCACTTTTGACAGTGGCCCATTGGGCTGGGATACTTCTGAGGACGTCGTGATAATGGCTGGCTTACAGGTACACACAATATTTGCGCAAGCTGAGCAGAACCCAATTCCGTCGCTGGCATTGATGCTGGTATTTGTTATACTGAAACCGCTCGTTGTTGCGCTCGTGCTTGGGATGATCTTTGCCGTTGTCACTGCTTTTGCGCTAGGCAAAGATGACTTTATATCAAACTTCTTCAGATAGTCAGTAACTGAGAACGAAGATGTCGATGACACAGACGAGGCCGCTGACGACGATGATGACGCTGACACCGACGTCATTTCCGAAGTGGGCGCCATCAATTTACCGGCGAGAGTGGTGGTGGTGGTGGCAATGCTTGTAGAAACGGTAACGACGGTCGTGACGGTTTCTGACGAGGTGGTTTTGATCTCGAGAGGATAACTTTTCAATGAGTGGCGGTACTGGCCATTCAGATAGGAGTTGCCATCGTCGTCGTAGACGGACGAGTTCACAGCCGTGGAATACGTAGTCGAGGACTTGGACGATGCAGATGCGTATGCAAATGTGGATGCAGCTAGTGTGGATGTATGTTGATATGGTGAGGGACTAGGATGGCCATTGGTCGCAGACGACGACCTAGCCGGTGAAGGGTACAAACTGCTACTGAGACTGCTATGGGTGCCGTCATTATTAGCCAGGGTGTTTGATACTGGCATTGATGTGTATGAATATGAGTTGATGGATTTGGAATAGTCGGATATTGATGACGGTGGCTGGGGAAGGGATTTGCCAGTGACGAGTTGAGTGGGCAGCTTCGGAAGTTGCTTACCGCTCCCCGTGTTCGTTTTTACTGTCGGCGTTGGCAAGCGTTTTGGCAACTTGCGACCCACACCGCAGCAACCACTACCACTTGTAGGCGGATCTTGTTGGCCGTTCGAAAAGCGAGTATCGTAATAGATATTGTCGTCTATCGTCGTAGTAATTATTGGCGCTTCGTATGGATCGCGGCCGTTTATGGTGACATTGGTTGCGCTGTCTAGGGAAAAATCTCCGTTGCCAATTTTCGTGGAACGCGTATTCTGCGACGTACAGTACCCACTAGGATTGTAATCGTTGTTGTAGCTGCTCGGCGCTAACGAACTATGTGAACGAACGGTGTTGTAAGCGTTGCTTATTGTCACGTTGTCGCAGGAGCTGGTGGAGAGGTTGTCGTAGCTCTCGCTCACCGGATGATGATTCAAAACTGGGGTCGGTAGCAGCTTTCGGCCTGTTCCGCTTCTTGCCAAAGGCGCCTGCATGCCAGCGTGCACCTGGGGCAAGGCACGTGGTGTAGCCGGAAGGCATTTACCAGATGTGCCGCCAATACCACCGCCGCTACTGCTATTCGCCGTCGGCTGAGGTAGCATCCGACTCCTTTTGTATGCGACTGGTGGTGTTGTAGGCAAACTGGCACCGCGTGTATACGAAATACCATCCACCATGCTACTACTGTGCTTCATCGGAATCTGCGGCAGTTGCTTGGCCACGCTCGACATGGCGCTATGTCTACCGCTCATTCGATTATCACCGCCGTAGTCGGACATGTTATCGCAGCTGTCATCGTAGTACGCACTACTCCGCTGGTACCCATAGCTATTGTAGGCCTGCTGCTGCGGCAATTGACGATGATGGTAGATGTCATTGTCATTATTCATTGACGAATTTGAATAGTACTGCACTCCACCGCCACTGTGTCCGATAGCACTTGTGAAGCCCCCGCCAACGCCACCATTAGTTCCGCTGGCAACAACGCCCCCATAGTTGTCGTACATTGCGTTTACGCCGTTGTCCGCCGTGTTCTGATGGTGGTAGCCACTGGAGATGCGCTTAAGTGACATCGGGTCCTGGCTGTGCCCATAACTACTATTTTTGATATAATTAGTGCTACTAATTGGTCGGCTGTTGTATGATAAGGCATCGTTTTCATTATTGTAATAGTAATCATTTTGTGAGAAAGACTGTAAAGAAAAAATGTTGGCATTAAGGATCAGTAGCCGAATTTAAGGGTTTCGATGTATGGAAGAATATTAATATGAGAAAATGGTTTATGTGCCAGAGGCTTACCGTCATATTTCATTTGTTAAGAGTTGTATTGTATTCCTCCCCTTCGTCGTCTTCTGCCTTTTTTGTGGTTGGTTTTTTTTTTCTTTCTCTTTTTTTATTGTTGTTATTGTTTGATGCTGTTGCTGCTACTGACGGTTTCGTTATTGCTAAAGTGTTGTGATACATGGATTTTTTGCGACACACCGCGCTGCCATCTAGACGTTATCAGTTGAAAATTTGCTTGCTTATAATGGTTGTATAGAAGGAATAAGAGAAGGTTTTGTGATGATTTTTGTTTTTGTGGCTGGTATTGTTGCTGTTTTTGTTTCTTTTCGTGATTAGTGTTACTAATTATTGCTCTTTGCTGTATTAATTGCGGTTGCTTATTTTGCTGTTTTTGATATTGTTGTTGCTGTTGTATTCGAGTCAAACTCGCAATACATATACTCACGTTCGTTATCATGAGAACGTACTTTGTTTACATTTGAGCATGTTTCAAAAACATTCTCCTCAACGAATGCAAAACATTAACGGATGCATGTGTATCTGCGCTCCTTTTATCGTTTTCCAGAAATTGTGGGTCTTAATCTGAACTGAAACTACAATTGCTACATAAAATATTGCTGTGTCTGAGAGTATGTTCTTTGAAAAATCGTTACATTGATTTCTAACTGATTCAGTCCGTTAACTCGAGCAATTAATGTAATTTGTTGGCAATGTTGACGCGTATACAGTGATATTCTGCTCGGTTGCCTTCTTCCTTTCTTATTGCATCTGTATTTTCTTAATCGTTTCCTTTAAATTGTGATAGACGAATTCCTTTATGTTGTTTTACTGTTTATACTTATGATTATTTTTAGATTACAAATAGTTCTATAGATTATCCTTAGGTTTAGAGATAAAGAAGATTAAAGCACAATGGAGTGTTGATTTCGTATGTAGATTTTGCTGGAATACTGTAATACAGAATAATATACTTCCATTACTACGGATAAAATCGTATAAATTAAACAACATAATTACCTGATTCAGTGTATTTTCCTTTTTTTTTGTTGGTTTAGATATTTCTGTGTTGTTTCTAGAATTTGTGTAGATACTTGTTATTTAAAGCTTCCTAAACGATTTTTTGTTTTGATTATAGTTGTGTTTTGTTTTTTTTAATAAGTCTCTACAGTTAAAAAATGGGATCTAGTGTACTTATTTTGTATTGAGTTATCAAACAAGTTGACCTGAAACGAAAGAGGAACATAAAAAATTGCTATTAAAAATAACAAATTAAGAATTAAATAGGAAAGTGATGTGCCCTGGGGAATTGGAAGCATCTTGCCTTATTTTATAAATTTTAACTTGTATAGCATCTGAAATTGTATGCATATCCTTTACATTTAGCTATATTGTGATCAATAAATCTTTTTTATTATCCAATATCAGTGATCTTGGATCAAGACTTTGAAAAGGTAAGTAATCCTAAACTAAGCTTAACTTCTCGCAACAGGTGCTTTTTCCTAATACCTCCTCAGCATAAAGAGAAAAGAACCGGTGATAAAGACGAAACCGGTGATTCGCAAACATCACACTCACTATCCATGATATTTAATACTCATTAACAAAGCGTCGGAAACTTTTACATTTTCGTGATAGTATGCGTTTATATACATTTTTTTGATAGTGCATAAACTAAGATTTTTTATGCACAAGCAGTTTTATTTCTGAATTCTCTTGATTAGCAGGAAGAAGTCTTAAGAGCACTTAGTGCGTCTAGCATTCTTTCGTTTCTGCTTCTTTCTAGGCATGCCAGTCCATTTCTAAGATTAAACTGCCTCTGAAACTCTTCTACTTTACTCCCTCTACTTTCGTTGGCCTTGTTGTTAGTTATGAATCCAAAGCTTAACGTGGCACGTGCTTATATGAATGCTTACATGTGTGTTTATTTGTGTATTTTATCTTAAAGCGTTTGTGTGAAATTAAACCAAATTTAGAGGACTGACGAGCTTTGCAATACATCCTCCCCCTTTGCGTACTCCACCAAACCCCCATTAGATGAACAAAATCTTTCATTAGGAGGAAGGACGAAAGGGCGAAAAAATGTGTAAAAATAACGTTTTTTGTAAATTAATTATATTCCATGTTGTGGTCGGATCCGGATTTCTATCCTTGTGTCCAATAAGCTTAGTTACATGCAAGTGAAGAGCACACAAAGCACATATGGGATATTCTGCCCACGTTGGCGCCCCCGTAAGGGAATGAATTTGAATGTTGGTGCACTTTGGGTGAGAAAAAATGCTTCAATGAGTTAAGTTAAGCGTAAGTGCAAAAGGGGCTGTCGACATCGATAAAGCAATTAGTTTATCGGTATACAATAGAAAATTTCCCTTTATGATTCAGGCGGCATGCCAGCAAGGCGACCAGAAGAAAATGTTAAAATAAAACGCGTGCCAATAATGTGTGCCAACTGCCAAAAAGAAGTAAATATTAAGTCGAGATGAGAACGGAAAGTTCAAGGACTACACTAAGAATTGCTTTTGATCGCCCTCCGATTATTATTTGTGCTAAAAATAGGGACCGCCCTGTGCATTGCAGCTGTTGGATGAAGTCTAAGTAGTGACACAAGTGCATGAATGGTCAGGCATCATATACAAACGGGAATGGATATCGCAAGCTTTTCATAGTTCTAGAAAGCTACCGTCTCTCTAGTTTTAATCGTTATCTTAGTCTTCATTATAGTTCTCGTCGCTTTTCATAGACGTTATCAACGTGGTCATCGTTATTAGCTTAACAGGCGTAGACGTGGTTTTTCAAATCCTTTCTTTCGACTTCTCTGTTCAACTTCCTAAATGTCGACGGAGGGAACAACACTCCAATCCAGCAGAGAATGAAGATCTCTAAAACATGTACCCAAAATACGCTCCTTGAAGTTTTCTTATAGCTAGACCAAACATGAACAGATTTTACCACTCTTTGCCATTTTTTCTCACTTCTCGGGATCACCACTCAAATTTCACTTTCATTTCCTGTAATTCACTCGAACGAATTAAACCCCAAAAAATATTTAACGTATTAAAACTTAAGTCTCCTTATCCAACGGCTTTTAACGTGTTTCAATTGATTTGAAGTTATGGATGGGCTTACACAAACACATCTGTCGAGGTCACCGCATTTTTTCAGTTCTTCACGGCAATTCTGTTTTTATTTTTCGTAAGTAATCTATTCAAACAATGAGTGTAAATAACTACAAAGAAGCACCTTAAATAAGAAGACAAGTTTAATACAAATAACAAAAAACAAGAAGTTCCGAAGTTACAAAAGCTACAAATGAAAACAAATAACTTATGGAGACTGCAAACTTCAAAAGTGTGGCCTACGTGTGGTGGTGGTATGCAAGGAAAAATGCGCAGATGACCGACTGCTTCTGCGTTATTTATGGTGATTAAGGCTTCGGATACCACAATTAAACACTTGTGCATATAATGCACATAGGGATCGCACAGGGCACGAGATTGTTGATAATTGCAAAACAAAATAAGAAAAAAAAACACAATCCCCCCACACGAACACACACAAACAGAAAATTAAGTTTGTTCAAAACAAATGATATTTTTTCCCTTTCGCTCTTCTTACCCACTCCGTATGTCGAGATAGAGTACGCTGTTCTTAAAGCCATGGCAGTGAAGGCAGAAAGACAGAGCTACATAGAGAGGGAGAGAAACGCAACGATTGACTTGCCTCAGAATCAATGTGAAAGCTTGCTACATTTGACCAAAATTTATGTGTTCGAATAAAATTTCTTGTTCAGCGAATTGATGGGTTGAAAAGTGGGGCATTAAGCTTTCTGAAATTTATATCATTTCCCAGTTTTCCATCGAGTGAACTGAGCTGCTTTCAATTTAATTATTATTCTATTTAAAAAAATATCAACCTTAAAGTGATGAGTGGTGATCAAATTTGTGTGTGAGTGGGCGTATGTATTGAATGTATTTTCCTTAGAGAACTTTTTAAAGTCAATACACACCGTCGTCTTCCTTGTCGCCATCATCGTGGTCTTACTAGCCGACATTATTCTCAAGGGTAATCTAATGTCCTCCCGTTGGCTGTAATCTAACTTTCACAACGTCACCCTCGTTCTTTTCAACATTGCCTCCGTAGTCAAAATCGGCATTATAGAGATATCTTGTTCTAATTCTTCTGTACAATATGCACACATCAAGTGGTTATTTTGATAACTTTCCTCTTACAATTTAAGCCAATTTATTTGGTAAAAAGAAAGTTGAAAAAGCAACACGATTTTTTATCTTACGACTTATCTGTATTTAATTGGGTCTATAACAGAACTAATTAAAGACACAAATAGTCTTCTTCTGCCATTTGGCATACATATGTACCTGCCAGGAATTAATTAAACGTAATAAATTTGCCAACGAAGCTGTGCCTTACGGCAAGGGTCAAGATATATCGGCAAATAGAAAAAAAACTATTGTTATCCTCTGCAACCTGGCTAGTCAACCAGTTAGGCTGTTAACCAGTCACACTCTTACGAACGTAGCCGGCCGGTCAATTGTGATCCTAAAATAGTATCTTGGGGCCAAGGAGGTTCCTCTCCTTCTGCTATGTTCATTTTTATACCCTTTTTTAGGTCAAAGCTTGGGAAAGCTCTTGGGTCGAAGATTTCAATAGGAGTGTGGTGTACAGAGACGATAATTGGATACGTTCATATTAAAAAAAATTGTGCATTTCTGGAGAATACTCTAAACTGATTTATTATTTTGAAGATGAAATTGCACTAATGTGCATCATTAGGTGGGAGTGGGATGAAAGCAAATTGAAAAAGACGACCATGCTTTGCCATATAAAACCGAGCCTTAACCATCTGCAACATATGGCCGAATAAGCTGTGATATCCTCGACAGAGAAAGCTGAAAAGTGGTCTACCTGTGAAATTTCTGTGACCAAACGTTGTCGAATGCACTAATGTTTTGTTATTCCAAGTGCACCAAAAATGCGTTCACGTCAACAGATTAAATAAGAACACACGGCTTCATAGACCTGGATAAGATATATTAACACTGAAACAAAGAAAGAATTGAAAGATGATTACAAAGGGACGCGTAATTCAAAATTGTATATTTGACTCAGTTGTACGAATATGTGGGGGCAATTCAAACCAGCACAAGAATTAATTGCAAAAGTGCAACGAAGCTAGTTTTTTCACAAAGAACTTATTCTGTATTTGTCAAGAAAAGTATTTAAATATGTCCCAAAACTCGTGATCAAAGCTTTTTGGCCAAATCGAATTGAATCCATAGTCCACTGACGTGATACGCACTGTTACCCGGTGAATCAGATGCACATCATATGACATTTCAACTTTGCATCTGGTTTTCACCGTCTCATTCATTTGTCTGTAACATAAACTTCACGAACATTATCACAAGTTTAACCCGAATGGCTTTTTTAGTTCAGCGTTTCATCAGGTAAGGATGGATAGCAACGTTCTCGCTTGAATTTATATTTGTCTAGAATTTTGATTGAAAATGTTATCTTAGTCCCCGTTCATATTATGTAAAATGTTTTTAATGCACAAAGGGTAAAATTTCATGTGTTTAGAAAAGAATTTCCAACTCGATATGCGGGTCAAATTGTCGCTAGGTTCTCAATGGATTCTCGTCCTCTCACTTTAAAACAGAAAAACTCTTAGGCTATTGAATATTCGTTGTTGAGATGTTTCAATGGTGAGAGAGATAGTAAAATGCTATCGACAAACGAAAAGGAAGAGAATAAATTTGGCTGTTTTATAAAATGTATGTTACGTTTAGGATCTATGAAAATATGTCGTTAGATGTCGTTATAATGTCATCTTTTGTTAATTATTTCTAAAATCAACAAATCAAATTAGAAAGTAAAGAGTCAAAATTAATTAATGCAATTGTAGACGAAGTTGATACTGTAGTATATACATATATATTCAATTAAATGGATAATAGATAAGTAAGGTGAAATTTCAAAGATGGGTAGTTGTAATGACACACATTAAAAAAGCATATACAAAATATGCAGAAAAGGTTATTTGCTGATCATAAGTTATTTTAACACTGACAGCTACTTCTCGCTCGAAATCTCAACGGCAAATCACGATGAAAAAGTTCAGAAACATTGACTTTCTTATTAAATTGTGCGCTGTATAGCGAAAATAGAGCGTGTCAGCAGCCCCACGCTTACTGTATACAATTTTTTGTAAACAGTATCTGCGACAAGTTTGCCAACAGACAACACTCATGCTTCTCACCGACAGTCGACGTAGAGTGTAGATGACTGCTGTAGCTGAGAACGGAATGTTTGTTTTGTAGTTCGAAGAGGGAATTTGAATGACAAGCAATAGCGAGTTCTGTATAAAACACTGCAAATGAATAGTAAAACATTAATTTTGCGCATATCTTGCATATCAGTTAGCTTGGATAACAACCATATTACAATAACCGGTATTAATGTTACCGTTGTAAAGGTTAGAGATAATACGTTTATATATGAGATACATATATATGTTTTAAACAAAGATAATTTTTTTCATACTGCCTAATTATTTTTATGTTGGATAAACATTACAAGCTATACCCGAAATATTTGATAAACATTTAGTGACTCAAAAAATTCGACTATCCCCAGTGTCACAGTTTATACCCTAAACTCAAAAAAACCTGTACCTAAACCGTGTTCAAAATTTTAAAATTTAATCATCGGTTCATCTTAACTCAGTTGCCTAGGCACTTTACGATTGTTTCCACATTGTGACCTTTGAATATGTAATGTCACGTAATGTTGAAAGACGGCAAAGGAAAACAAAAACGCAATGCAGTAAAATGTCACATAATAACGATACTTTCAAAACTTCACAAAAGTCTTTAGAAGTTCATAAAAAAGATTCATGGATATTGGGCTGTAAGTCAGTTGCCTAACATTCATTTAAATCTCAAATTCATATTATTATATTGTATGTTTGCCGAATTATAAGCCAAATGAAAAATTCAACACACTGCTGTGGAACCTTTATACTCCTCGCCCTGCCTCCTGTATGACGCGGAAGATGAGCTGTGTAAAATACAAACGTACAATTTCTTGGTAACTCCTCACAACAGAAGAAATTATGATTTACTTCTGGTTACAGATGCAAAATCAGTCCGATTTTTCATTTCATCCTTGAAGAACGAAGCAATAGTGAAAGTAAAAATTTGGCCTTGACGTTTAAAGCAAAGAACACATGATTGCATTTATGAAATAAAGGTGCTGCAGTTAACCGTTTACCCTAAGTCAGGGTTTTGTGTAAGTCCACATCGTTATTAGAAAAAGGAAAAAATTAAAAGAACAAAAAAACATATCTCCCCTACATTTACGAACAATGAGTTGTGTCACTTTTTTTCAACAGAAACAGTTGTCGAGACCGCCTACCCAATATAAATGTTCCGATCTGTATATGTAGTCATTGGATAAACTTAACTGCGAAGCAGCTGTTCCCAGAACGGGCACCCTTTTTAAATCGCTACAATTCATTGATTCGAGTATGAAGTTGTTCCAATGAACGTTTACCGGCCACGAACTTCAGAAAATGACTGAGAACATGAATGACGGATTATTGAATTCAATGAAATTTGTAGTAGTTTGTCTCGGGCTCTCATGAAGTTTTCGGAGAATCTGATGCAAAATTCCGATTAACGCGAGAGCTTTATGAAAGGCATATAATTACATCAATGATTTTGGAAACAACACAATCCTCAAAAAACATTCAAAACAAAAACAGGACTCTCCTTCCGCTATAGCATACAATTACAAAATTATTTCCTCATTCTCACCTATAAATTATCGCTATATAATGAATGAACGGCTACGGCAGTAGTAGATATGCACTAAAATATGTAACACAAGCAAATATATTATGTACGATTATATCTACTGTATCCTGACTTTTATTTTAATTGTCATTATTATTTGTCAACAGGTGGCAGGGTTTTAAGGAATTCGAAAAGGGGATGAAGAGTGTAAGATTCGACAATAGATTTGGAGACAAATTTAAGGTTTGTGTGCATCTACGAAAATGTGCATGTTATATATATAAGAGTATGAAGTTTCCCATTTTTGGTGAGGATTCATCTGGGGATGAATGCCCCTGTAATTGAGCCAAACATGAAATTCACTTATGAATGTATGCGATTATATGTAAGAAAGAAATGTAACCCTAATTTACCTACATTAATGAAAACTATTATCACTTAGTGTATGTATTCACTTAAATTCAGCAACAATTCGACATTTTTTACATGTCACGAAAGTTTCAGCAAAATTGTTTTTCTTTTTTAATATACAGGTATGTACATTGAAAATAACTATGATTGAAGATAGGATGCAAAGAACTTAATGCCTGCATTAAGTGTGACTGATTGTCCGCCCAATATTTGTCTTCTGAAAAATTTGCCACGCCATGCTACCCCTGGTAAAACTGATTTTTATTGGGTATACGCTATCAACGATAGAAATAAAAGGGACATCTGATGAGGGGAGACTGCCACAATTTGACGATTTTTTTTTTGTTTTTGGAAAAGATAATTCTTTATATTTACGATTAGGGAATTCATTTTGTTTTTTGCACAATTTGCTTTACTTTGGTGCGTTTTTTTTTTTCACTTTCATAAAAATTTTGCTTTTGTATATTAGCGAATTTAATTTACCTATAATTGCGATTCATTCGACTTTTTCTTCAATTCTTCCAAAATGTTGATGAAATGGCAATGTACACTCCAGCAAAAATATTTCGTAATTTTTTTCTGCGTGTCAAAAGACCACGAACCCACTGCATTGTATCCTTATCAGAAAGTTATGCAAAAATAACTTCAACAATTGCAAATCTTTAGAAAACATTGTTCGTCATTGCGAACCACTTTGTAGTAAATAAATGGTTATATTCCATTTTAATTTTCATTTTCTTTCTTTGTGTTTCTTTTTTTTTCTTAATTGAACAATGTTTTGTTTTTTTTCACAACCACTATAACAACAACAACAAATGATTTTTTTTGAATAAACAAATCCAATTTAGAATCAAGCAATGATTCATGATTTTTTTTTAATTTATTACAAAGAAAAGAAATACTTTGTATATGGCAATATGAAGAAGCTTCAATTGAATGAATACCGTTTAGGGAAAAACCGAAGGATATAGGATTGGATGTCGTTATTAATTTTTTAGCACAATTATTTGAGCACTATCTTTCTTAAAATTTTACAACTAATTCCTTGCTGGCAAAAACCAAACAAACACAAAAAACACACCACAAGAATTTTATATTCTTACTAGCATTATGTTTCTACGTGTGAATCTTAGGGGTTTTCTTTTATTTCTCTTATGGAGAGAGCTAGAACACCCAACACAACACACATACATGCGGGTGTAAAATACAGTAAAGTGGATGTAACGGAATACACAGTGCACACAATAAGGAACCGATAAAGCCGCAAAAAATAACAAGAGTAAGTTACATATTTTCTACGTTTCTACTCTTCTCTTTATTTTCTTTTTTTTGTTGTGAATTTTCTTTTTTTCGTATTTCCCGTTATTTTACGCTTTCGGTATCCTCATCCCTTCTATTTTTTTTTTTAATTTGTTGAAATTTTAAATTCGTCCTTTATTTCGTGCAAATGTTAGGATGTTTCCGTGGTTGGTATATTAATAGCGGCTACGCTGCGAAAATATTTCTTGTTTGTCACAGGTTGGGTTTATACGAGATTGAGCGATGGAGGGGAGTCAAACCATGTTATCGGCTTAATTTTATTCACATGGTATTTTGTAAATGATTTATTCTATTTCCAAAAAGCTATGCATTGGCTGTTTTTTATTTTTCTTGTAAAGCCATGAGCTTTCGCTTGTGTGTATTGTTTTGAGAGTTGGTAAACCGTGTGAAGGTCCTACAAAAGGCGCATGCTTATAAAATTAAATGAGAGCTCGAATGTGTAGTGTGGAATTTAATGTTTAGGACATTGTCGTACACATCAGAAGAATGTTACCATGTTAAGATTCTTTTGTATAACTGTTGGTATTTATTTAATATAACTGTAGGTAATATATTATATATATATATATATTATTATATTAATTATTAAAGCTTTTGAAATATAAAGAAAATTATAGAATACTTGTGTCTTTATCGTAAATATTTCTTAATAAAAATAAATCGGCTATTGCAAGCTTCTGCAGTCTTGTCCTTAAAGAACATGTTTCAGGTATAAAAAATGTATCATAATTCTTGAACAAAAAAATATTATGGTATAAAGGTTTTTACATAAATTAATTTAAATTATACATGGTGAATTTAAAATGATGAATAAAAATTTATTGTTCACTTGTTTATGGATTCTTCACACTTGCACAAAGATCTGTTACTAAATCGCTGTATAACGCTAAGAATAATACTTAATGAATTGCCTATTTAGATTAGAGAAAATCTTTATCCATTTCCATCGCAGCCAGGCAATAAATTTACCGTTTCTAGATCCTATTCATAGATTTTTTTTCTTTGCATTCGTTACCATTATGTTCCATCAAGCCGAATACTTAACTTAAAAGATATTACATACAATAAGTATTTTTAATTATTTGCTTGTGATTGCTTTCCAATTGTGTACATCGATTGAAAACATCGATTTTCTAAAGATGTTGTTTGATTTATTTATGATGAGTGATAAAATAAAATTTACTAAGCTACATGGGTCACTTGGGTATCTTAAGAGTTTTTTAACCAGTCTAGCCTCCTTCATATAACGTTGGCATAATCTGTATTTTTAGAACCAATAGAGTTGTGAACAGTTACCGAAGAGCCTATCTACAAATCAGAAGATAACGTTGATCTTGGCCCGAGAGTTGAGGAGTTCGAATCCAAATACCTTGTGATAAAATCAATTATAGTTTCCTGATGTTAATATGCCTGCTGTAGTTCGGTTGTATTCGTCAATTTCTTGCCCGCCGCAAAACTAAGACCTGAGTCTACTCACTTTAAGTAGTAAGCCATTTTTTATTTTACCGAAACCTGCCGTTGTTTTCATTCAGAATTAAAATTTTCTAATATCTCCAAGATATGCTTAAGCAGATACTTCCTTTAAGAATCAAATTTTCTTAACGTGTTGTTAGGAACTGACAGCGTTTGCGATATGCTGCAGAAAGAGAATAAATATAGCGAAAAGGGATTTTCTAATTCCCCAAAAAATAATCTTGACATCAATTCCAGTTCCTAACAAAGACTCCAACTTTTCCCCTGCCAAATACTTAAAGGAGCGCATCACAGAATAACATCCTGCTAAAGACCGTGGAATCAAAATAGTTACATTAAGTGCAATCGGCAATCGGCAGCTTCCATCGATAAATAAGTTGGTAGTTTTAACTCTGTGATTGAACTCTGATCCATGGGGCGCCGAAATTCTAAGGAATAATCGATCAAGCTATTTAATATGAACTCAAGCTAGTACAATTTTAATTAAACATTATGTATTTGAACTCAATTTATTTAACTAACTAACAGAATTCATCAATTTTTTTTCTTGCTTGCGGATATATATCACTTGAACAATGATCTCTTACTTAGTCGCTGTATACCGCTTAAAAGAACACTAAATCATTACCCACTTACATCTTACTACATCTTTGTATAACACTTAAGCTGTCAAATTTTATTCTCGTCTAATTCGATCGCAGCCAGCCAATACATTTTCTTTGCATTGTGCCATCGTTTTTTTAATTTCCTTAATTTTTGTTTTCATACGTTTTGATGGTGGGGGTGAGCTAATAATACAATCTTCATAAAACACGAGTTAAAGTAAAATGATGGATGCCAGTTTCCTGCTTCCACCTGAGATCATCTCTCACCGAAGACCCTATTCTTCGTCGCCTTTATGTTAACATACGCGAGACAACATCGGTCGAACAAGCAAGTAAAACTGGAGGTCTAGCCAATATTATTCTCGGCAGATCAAAAATCAATGAGATGAAGTTACTATATCAAATACCGTAAAAGTTCAAAAATTAAAAGATCGTAGAGAAAGAGAAAGATAGGGGCACAAGAGGAGCCATATACTGAGTCTTTCACCAGGCCGATTGAATCGGGTATGATACGTGGCGGAGATGTTTTAATTGCTGTACGTCACACACTTGCTAGCAGACAGCAGGAACTACCAACACAATCTGCATTTCTTGATCAACTTTGTGTGTATGTTAAAATGAAAAACATTGAATTTTGCTTTATTGTAAATTATGTTAGACCACATAGTAATTTTCAATTGTATTCTCAACTTATGTCAAATATTAACGAAACGGTGAAAGGGTTGACAAATGACCAATTTCCTTGTATATTAGGTGACTTTAATATTGGAAACATTGATTGGTGTTTCTTAGATGAGGAACAGACATTGGTTCCATTTAACATAACTACAAACATCGAATCGGAAGTTGTGAACTCTTTAGCCGCGTTAGGTTTGTTTCAAATAAATAATTCCAGAAATGTATTAGGTTGGATATTAGATCTTATATTTTGTAATAATGATGTGAAACATTATCAGTATACATCAGATTTTCCTTTAGTAAGCAATCAAATACATCATACAGCAGTATATGTAATTTTTGAAACCTATGAATTCAACTCTGCTCATTTAAATGAAAATAACTTCAAATTAAACTTTAGAAAAGCTGACTTCATAGGATTGAATAATTTTTACAGTTCAATTGACTGGGAATACAGACATCATCATCAATCACTTCATCGCATGTATGATGATTTTAAACAGATCATATTTCGTGGCATTGAATTATTTGTCCATGTGGTTAGAAAAAGATCTTTCTTAATCATCCGTGGTTTAACAAACGACTAAAAAATCTATAAAATGTTAAAAATAAAGCGTTTAAGCATTCAATAAAGTCGGGGAGGATAGAGGACCGAAATCGTTTTCTCCAGCTCCGAAGAGAGTTTGATTTTTTAAACACATTTTTATACCATCATATTAATACGGTTAAAAATAATAGTAAGTCGTTTTGGGTCTTTTTGAATTCTAAACGAAAAAGTTCGCTGTATCCATCGGCAATGGAACTAGAAGTGTGAAGTCTTTTGATACACAATCTTCTTGTGATCTTTTTGCAAAATTCTTTCAATCTAACTATAATGCGGAATTTATATCAGATATTCATTTGTTATATCCAGATATTGTAACTATCACAGATTTTAACTTAACATCACTCTCAGATGAGGACATCTATAATGGTTTAATCACTTTAGATTCAACCAAAAATGCAGGTTTGGACCAAATTCCCCCATTATTGTTAAAGAATTGTGCATCGTCACTCACATTATTGTTAAAGAATTGTGCATCGTCACTTTGCTCTCCGTTAAAAGCTTTATTTAACAAATCCCTATCAACTGAGGTATTCTTAGATGAGTGGAAAATCTCCTTTATAACTCCAATTCTTAAAAGCGGATATAAACACCTTCTTAAAAATTACAGACCGATATCTAAGCTGTCTGTAATACCGAAACTTTTTGAAAAACTAGTTACTCAAAAACTATTCTTTGTTATCAAAAACTCCATTACATCGAAACAACACGGGTTTATAAGCGGTCGTTCAACCACAACAAATTTGTGTATATTTTCGCATTTCTGTTTGAACTCCATGGAGAAGCGAATGCAAGTTGATGTTATATACACTGACTTCGTAAAAGCGTTTGACAGAGTTCATGGACTATTATTACAAAAACTCCAAAAACTAGGTTTCAAACCTAGCTTTTTAACATGGCTTAGTTCCTATTTATCAAATCGGAAACAAGTCGTCCAAATAAATGGTATCAGGTCTAATTATATAGACGTAATATCTGGTCTTCCTCAGGGGAGTCATTTAGGCCCACTTTTTGTTCTGTTCGTGAATGATGTTCCAAAACTTCTTAAATTTGCGGAAATTTTAATCTATGCAGACGATATTAAATTATTTCGACAAATCTCATGTGTCTCTGATTGTTTAAAATTACAAATTGATCTTGACTTATTTGGTAATTGGTGTAAATATAATCACCTTGAACTTAATATAGCGAAGTGCACGACGTTCAGCGTATATAGAAAGTTGTCGCCGGTGACTTTTAACTATAGAATTGGAGACGAATTACTAGTACAAGTCAAAGAAGTGAAGGATCTCGGTATCTACTTTGATACAAGACTTACTTTTTCGGCACACTATGACTTTATTATATGTAAAGCAAACTCTATGTTAGGTTTCCTTAAAAGAACATCAAGTGTCTTTAAAGATCCCTATACGCTTAAGTCAATTTTCTCATCACTGGTACTCCCTATATTAGAGTATTCATGTGTAATTTGGACACCATATTATGGGAATAGCGTAATTAGAATTGAAAGACTTCAAAAAAGATTCACTCGTTTTGAATCTGAGGTGGTCTGACGGCTTACCTGAATATGCAGCAAGATGTGCTCTTTTGGGCTTAAAAAGTCTTGAAAGTAGAAGACAAGTTCAAAGTGTTTTACTTATCAAAGACATTTTAAGTTGCAATATAAAATCTGAAGAGCTACTCGCCTTAATTTCTTTGTACGTCCCAGACGTAAGTTTAAGACATAGAGATGAAGTTTTCTATCATCCCATTCACCGTACGAATTATTGTATTAATTAATTATTGAATTTAATGTTATTTAATTCTATTTCTTCTGAAGTTGACATTTCAATGAGCAGAGACTCTTTTAAAAATATTATCAAAAACATTTTTCACAATCGATTCATTTAAATTCATAAATGTATGCAGATTCATTAAATGTAAATAGAATTATTTTATATATTATTTATTTATACATAGAATTATTTTTCTTACTCTGTTTTTTCTCTTTGTTGTTAAGAAACAAAATATTGTAATCAGCAGATTGTAAGTCCATTGATGATGATGAATAAATAAATAAATAAACAATAGTAGAGTAGAAGAAATTATCATTTATTAGCAATATAGTAGCAGCTTTCATGATTGAAATTCAAGTAGACAAGTGTAGAAAAGGATATGTAGTGTTAGTAAGTTGGACGTTTTAGTTAAGAAATTGAGATGAATCACTTGTACTTTTAGAAAATTTTTTTCTTTCTACCACACAAAATTTGGTCATTAGTTAAGAAATAAAATGTTCTTTTGGTATATGGTGTAGTTTCCATAACCTGCCCTTAACACCCCTTCGAAGAATAAATCTTCTGAATATGGTATGGCTAGAGAAACTAGATTATTGATATGTTTAAAGACGAAATTTAAAAGCTCTTGATAGTACTCGTGAAGCATTGTTAGCAACTCGAAATCAAATGAGGCAATTTAAAATCTCCAAAACACGTTCAAAATAAAAAATAAATCTGAAAATTTCCAAGATTTCCAACGAAATAGAAATACTTAGTACCAGAATGAAAATAACAGTTTTTTCAGTCTTATTTCAGGAAACCAATCATTGGTCATGATATGAACTCAGGACAAGCATTTATTGAACATTTCGTCCCAAAAACTAGAAAGGATAATTCAACACGCCGGAACAACGACAAATGCATGTATAATATTTTGAAACTAAAATGACTGAAGATGTATAGATTATCGTACGGGAATGAACAAACCGGTATCATCAAAAGGGGAACTGGCTTAAGGTTCTTACCAGAAACCAGTCTTTCTTTGCTGAAAAGAGTTATAATTGTTTCTTTACGCAATAAATAAAGTATATACTAGCGTGTAAAGCAAATTTTAAGATATAAAAAAGTTTATGTCTTTTATGTTTAATGCCGTAGCTATTTGCGACGACCTACAATATTTTTAAGTTCTACGCACATAGCTTTTCTACATACTGTATAGTTTAAGAAGCTTTAGCTGCAGCTATAATATTATAATATATTGGGTTGGCAAAACTGCAGAGTAACTCAATGATGGCTTTAGTTGAATTTTTAAGTTTGATGACGTATTAGAACTGTCAAGCACATTAGGTGTGTTCCCGTACTCCAAAAAACAACACAAAACAATACAAAACAACACAAAGTGCGTTCCCGTATACCGAAAAAATAGGTTTTACGTCAAACGAGCGCTTTCGAGAGTGATTAAAATGTTTCCCCACCCTGCCCATTAAAACACAAGATATTAGGTATGTTGCAATTAATTTGTGTACTGAAATTCGTAGTTTAGTTTGGGTAAAAATCTCTTTTGGAATTACTCTCTCTGCCGAAACTTGTAAAACGACTTTTCGTAGAAATTCGCAGAATTATATGAAAAATGCTATCAGAGATATGAAATGTCGGAGGTTTATTTTATTTTCCCTTTGACAGTCATCTACTGCCCACATTTTTTTTAAGGCAGAAATTCGTAAAGGGCGGGGGGATATTTTACTCTTTGGTGAGCTCTCTTCTACGAAAAAATCAACAAATGGAACGCCTTTTAGTAGCTTTTCGGCGAATTTCGTAGACATTCGTTGCAATTCAGAGCAATTGGAACAGACCTATTCTTGTGGGTAGGTTGTTGGTTTTCTGTCAAGTAAATTGGTGTGCGTACAGAGATAAGTGAGCATAGACCCATTATCTTTGTGTATGTGTCTCAAATTTTTTTTTTGTTTTCAGAATTTGTTAAATTGTTATTTGATAGTTGGTACTTCAACTGTCAATCAGCGAAAAAACAAAATTTGGTTTTTGTTTGGTGTCTGTTGAAGAATGGAAAATCAAAACTAATATTCTCGTCTTATTTTGCTTTTTTATTTCCGGAAATTAAAAAATACATCGCAAGTAATGTGCTATTTATGGTACCGAAGATTTAAAGGAAAAGCAGTGTCAAAATTGGGTTGCTGGTGATTTTTCACTCAAAGATGGAAAACGCTCTGGTCGTCAGTTGAAGTTGATGACGAGGAAATCAAAGCAATAATCGATTCGTATCATCACAGTATAGCAAGTGAAATGGAAGAAGCTTCATGAATCGCGTACATATGTACATGCATAGAAAATCATTTAAAATAACTTTGCTATGTACGAAAACTCAATATATTAACAAATTAATGCAATGAAAATGATATATTTTTAAGACGTTTAATAACTTGTGATGAAAAATGGGTTGTTATAACAATGTCAACCGGAAAAGATCGCTGAATACACCAGGTGAACGAGTTTAAACATCAAAAGGTAATATTCATTTAAAATAAGTTATGTTATCGGTTTGATGGGATATCAAAGGAATTGTCTACTTTGTACTTGTACCAAGCAACTGAACGATCAATTCAGATGTCTACATAGAATAGCTAACAAAACTGAACAATAGAATTAAACAAAAGCGGCCCGAATTGTAAAATCGAAAAGGTGTTGTATTCCATCATGACAAGCAATGCCTCACACGTCTTTGGTCTCTCGGCAAAAATTACTGGGGCTTTGTTGGGATGTTTTGCCATATCCATCTAACTTTACACAATCTGATTACTTTGCAAAACTCCTTGAATGCTTAAAATTTCAATAATGATGATGATGTCAAATCGTACCTCAATCGGGTTTTAGGTGATTAAAACCAGAAGTTTTATGAACGTGGAATGACGATGCTAACTGAAAGAATGCAAAAGATCATTGATCAAAATGGCCAATACATTACAGAACAAAGCTATTTCGTTCCACCCTCTAGCCATGGCAGACACCAATCTGAAGATAATAATATAATAAGTAATACAGCACCTAATATTTATCCCCGTGTGGCATTTATGCTTACATTCGTAATTTTAGAAATACTCTCGTTTACTTTTATTTGGTGTTCGTCAAAATGACGTGCGTTAGTTCCTTCAAGCAAGGCAGTTACCACGAAACCTGTCATTTATGCAGATGAAAACATCGCTGTGTCATATCTCTTGCCACAGGCATTTAAAACCAATGGGCACCGGTACCTCCTTTCCCTCTCTTCCTCTATACCTTCGGACCGTGCTCTGACTTAAGCCCAGTGATTTAAGAGTACCACTTAAAGAAAAAAATCAGCTTAAAAATAAATATGGTTGCAATCAAGTCCCAAATATGAAATCAAAAATCTTCCACGCATAAGAATCTTTCTGAAAAATAGACCTTAAAGGTATACAACATATGATGTGCCGTATAAATTTGCGCTTATACTGCTGGTTTTAAAAAACTTATTTCTCTAAAAAAGAAATATTTTTTTTTTCATTTACTAAGTAAACGCAATAAGCAAAATTTGATATATAAAAGGAGTCAAATTATAAAATGTCTATACACAAAATGAATATCATTTCAACGATGTCCCACGCGATCTCTAGGAATCAATCGTAATTCCGCACCATGCTTCAAAAATACATTGCCTGCTGTCTGCTGGGGACTAATCCCTATGCCGTCGTCTGTTATGATTGCACTTGTTGCTGCTGGCACTTTAAATTCTTCAGCTGCGAATTTCAAGACGGCTGTAAACGGTGTCATCTCTGGAACACTTAATCTACACACGGATAAGGTAAACGGAGAGCTGTGAATTCATTCACAATAGAAAATACATTTATAGCCTACACTTTAAAGGGTAGTTTTGGATCCGATGTAAGGGTAATCTTGAACGTGACCTTCGATTGACTGGAACATCAGAAGATTAAATTTGAATTTTCAAGAAAATCGAATGGAAAAAATTAAAAATATTACCTCATTTATAGAGTTATTGGAATGTATGACGTGGATCGTTTAATGTACAGGTTTGTTAAAACTTCGGTTCTCCTGGGTCGTTTTTCTAAAAATGAGTAAAAATAAAAATATGTTTTCAATAAAACTTAAATTAAATGAAATTTCTCAAAGTTTTCTAAAGAAAAAGTGAACAAAACAGACTTGGAACTTTTGTGCAGAAAATTAGGTTTATAAAACACACTGCGTACGATATTTGACACAAATCAAGTGCTGGCTTGACATTTCATTTGATAGGAGACAGAGACCAATAAAAGACCTTGTTAGTTTCTGTTAGGAGATCTCTCACTTTCACTAGGTTTGTTCGATTCTTAATTCTTTTAGTGCGGCTGATTTTTATATTAGGAGTATTCCCGGATGCCTTATTCTACTGGGAAATTTACCATAAATTAAAATCGAAAGCGAACAGCAGATATGACAACCATGTATATATCTGTTTGTACTGTACTACATCTGTTTGGTTTGACCGAGCAATACCATCAAAAATAACTGAAAACTATCCTAGCTTCCATCGTTATTAAATAAAATGAAATATTTACATATATATCCAATTTTGCAAAGTGAATCGAAGCAAAGTAGCATTATAACCCGGATAGGTTTTATCTCATAATAAATAGCAATAGGCACGTTCCAATTGCTCTAAATTGCTACGAATTTACCCGAAAAACTACGAAAAAGCGTTCCATTAGCTGATTTTTTCGTAGAAGATGGAGCTCACGAGAGAGCAAAATATTTCCCCTCTCTACGAATTTATGGTGAAGAAAATACTGTGGGCAGCAGCTCGGAAGCAGATGACTGTCGAATCGAAAATAAAAAAACCTCTGACATTTCATATGTCTGATAGCTGTTTACGAATTTCTAAGAAAAGTCGTTTCACAATTTTTGGTTGAGTAACTCTCTGCAAGAGAGATTTTTACCCAAACTACGAATTTCTGTACACAAATCAATTGGAACATACCTAATCATTCTCTTTTAAGAGCACCACGAGATGTTTAAATTGGGTGGCAAAATAGTTTTCAATACTCGTGTGGTGAATATACAAAGTAGGTCTGTTCCAATTGCTCTCCGAAAAAGTACCAAAATGCCTTCATTTTGCTGATTTTTTCGTAGAAGAAAGAGCTCATGAAGGACAAAATATTTCCCCTCTTTACGAATTTCTGCCGAAGAAAAGTCTGTGGGCAGCAGATGACTGTCAAAGTGAAAATAAAGTCAGAAACCATTAATCATTTCATATATCTGATAGTTTACATTTAATACTGCGAATAGTCGTTTCACTAGTTTCGGCTGAGTTACTCCGAGGGAGTAATCTCGAAGAGAGATTTTTAGCAACTACTCAACTACGAATTTCTGTACACAAATGAACTGGAACAGACCTAATATATAATTTCAAAGGCTAAAGACCAGAGACCAATAAGGAGACAGTCGACTCCCTCGTATACCGCCATTCAATTCATTTTGACAGCGTTTTTAATAACCATCCCCCTCCTTGAACCGCTTACTCACATTCAGGGTTTTTTTGTTTATTAATGAGAATACGTGTGAACTGCCTTTACGGTGAATCTCCTCACCGGTCAAACTGCTAGAAGGAGAGGGCATATAAATCACACAATTGAAAGAGCGAAGGAATAGTTTTTTCCACCACAAAGTAATGGCTGCCGATAGCCACGTTCCAATTCATTTGAGTATTAAAATTCATAGTTGAGTAGTGTGGGTAAAAATCTCTCTTGCAAAAACGACTTTTCGTAGAAATTCGTATGCAGCTATCAAATGTATGAAATGTCAGAATTTTTTTTATTTTCCGTTTGCGACCATCTGCTGCCCACAGATTTTTTCCAACAACAATTCGGTGGGAGGGGAAATCTCACGAGCTTCTACGAAAAAATGAGCTAATGGAACGCCTTTGGGAGTTTTACTGGCAAATTTGTAGACATTCGTAGCAATTCAGAGCAATTGGAACAGACCCATTATGTTTGTAAGATAGTAATTGCAGAAAAGTAATAGTCTTAAAACTTTATGATTAATTCAAAACAAACAAAGGACATCAATTTATTTTATGTATATTAACTTACTAAATAGTACAAGCATTACAAAGCGATTAATAGCTTCTACAGATTTTATATCGCATTCAAAAAACTTATATCATTTATAAGACTTTCATTAATAAATATTATATCTGATAATATTTTAACACTTATTGTATGCAATAATACTCAAAAAATATCTTAAATTTTTAGAAATGGTTTGATAAATATATTTTAATCCTAATATGCGTAACTCGGAACACCAGAAATTCTTTCCAAATGTGCGACTTTCGAGCATGCGTTACTCTCGTATTATTCTACATATTTAATAAGTCATCATAAATAAATGTTATCAAAATATCCATATATTAGAATTAAATCCCATTTAAAGTTCCGATCACACAAACTTTAGCAAGCAATTTGCATTTGCAATAGTTTTTACGAACGTACTGTGTTGAATATACACAGATTGGCTGACGAATTGACGAACTGTGGCAGTATACGAGTGTTTGACTCTATTGAGGGCAAAAATTGACGAATTAGCCGCCATATTGCTTATATTGGCGGGGAAACGTAAAGATGGGTAAGTAAAACGAGACAATGTTCGATGTCACGTAAATAACTTTCAGAAATTAGGCTATATCCACCAGAACTCTTAAATAGCAGTCCAACTTTCGACGGACGATGGGAAAATCAGCTGTTTGATCAGCTGTTCAGTCGACCATCTTCTTTCGTATTGGTTTCTGCTATTAACATCCTTTAATTTCCAAAAAAGATTTTTCTCATTTATAATTTTAATTGGTTATTGTCACCTGGGTGTTCGCAATGAATTATATTGTGCTCTCACTTATTATTAATTGTTCGAAAGGTCACTTTCAAATTTCACTCGATTTCGTCCCGAAGCGGCTGAAATTCCTTCCCCAATCAAAATGTCGGTCATCAGTCAAGTGCGTAAACTATACTATATTCTAATCAGAAATTTATTTACGTTGCCCTTTTCCTCCACCCTGTTCATGTGCTTTTCTTGATTGGTAACTAAATACACACACAAGCTCATTTATATCCAACACGTTCAGTAGTCTCCATATTTATTGGTTTTCTTGCCACCCTTATCCGCCCTCTCTCCCCGTAAATTAAACAAGATTTCTTTTCCTCGTCGTTTACATTTCTTGTTTCTCGAGTTTCTCATGTATTATGTATTTTTTGTTTTTTTTTTGAATGGCTTTCCTCATGCGAAATTTATTTTTGTATTGTATGGTAGTTTTTTCAGTTTGTCCTCTGTTCTCGGTTTGTTGAGATGTCGTCGTACCAATATGTCTGCTGTTGTCGTTGGGCGTTTTGAAAGGACGCGCTATTTTTTTTTTGATATAAGTCACTCGTGCATTGCTTTTGTTTGTGTTTTTGTTTCTTTTTCATTTCATAATTAAATTCGTTTTTTCTTTTTGCAAAGTAAATTAAACGCAGTTATTGAGAAATCTGATCTAGTGTTGTTGGGGTATAGTTGTTTTCATGATTGATGTTTTTCGTTTTAAGAGAACAGTGAATTGGTTCTGAAATCCTTATGTCTTGTTCATTAACACAGGAAGACTGTGCCTAAATGTGTTTTATTTCCCGTCTCATATGATGTTAGCAAAATTATGTAGTGGTCATCCGAGGTGAAGTACGGCTTGTGAGTGTGCTTTCGTCTCCATCTGCATTCCTTGCGTTGTGTTGCGTGCTTGTGTGTGTGTTCAGTAAATTCAAAATCATTGCAAAAAAAAAAAAATCGAAATGAAAAGGAAAAATCCATTTTGTTTGGAATAAGTAAACATGCATTGACTAACGGTCTAGTGGGTTTCTCAAGATTGATGAGTAAATGTATCTAATGAAACCACTGCGTTTGGCAATTTATATGTACATGAGTAGGTTTCAATTAACAAACTAATGCGAAATTCGATATGAACTTGCTAGAAGTGGAGGAATCCATTTGGTAAGTTTTGATCAATGCGTTGTTTAATTTATTGAAAAAAGGAAAAAATCTTTATAGAATTATATTAAGATGGTCGAGGAAAGGAGGAAAGTATAACTCGGTTTAATATTTGTGCTGCACATCTATGTGACAA
Source organism: Eristalinus aeneus (assembly GCA_955652365.1). Taxonomy (NCBI): domain Eukaryota; kingdom Metazoa; phylum Arthropoda; class Insecta; order Diptera; family Syrphidae; genus Eristalinus; species Eristalinus aeneus. The sequence goes on along the minus strand of OY019135.1, from coordinate 4,169,783 downwards.
CAAGTGGATTTTGTAGCCGAACATCTCTTTGTTTTCTTGCTTCTGCTGCTGCTACTGCTGCTGTTCATGGCTATTGTTTTGAAGAGCTGCTATTGTTGCTGATAGTGATCATAATAGGTATTTGCATGATTTATAAAGCTCTTCGTTAAAACGTTCGTTTCAGTCGATATTTTCGGTATTTCGTCGAGCTTAGTAGTAAACAGTAAACCATCAGGGGACGTTAATCCGTTTTTTCAACATTTACAGACTGCAGCAACAGCTGATAGGTGGAGTCTTAGTAGCGTTTGAGCACGTTGATAGGAAAACCTCATCAAACAACGCTGGGTAATAGCGCCATAGTGACAACCAATTTATATTAAAAACTTAGCACCCGAAAAGTGAAAAACCCTTCGAATCGACCATTTTTCGTTCCACTGTATAAAATTTGAGTCTTATATTTTTAACGGAATCCGACTCTTGAAATGTATACACTCTTGAAAATTGTAGGTTTTGTTTGTATGCACGCGGAAGTTGTAGGCAACGGTTAGAGATTTAGTTACCGAAGTTTATTATATCACACGTCACAACACAAGGTGACGCAATATTACGGATACTCGATCGGATTTGGTCTGCACAAATTTGCTTGCTGCTTTGGTGCTTGATTCTACATTATCCAGTACATGTAAGAATATAAATGAGATGTGGGAATCCGGTTTGTTATCGGTATTTAGTGAAAAACAAGAAAGTAGTTAAATAGAAATTATTAATTAAGGCTCTCACACTAATAATATGTGCTTATGTATTTTGTATCCTTTTCATGAATATTTTGCCGCCTGACTTTCGAATTGAATTCAGGAAGCTTTCCCTAATAATACTAACAGTACTATTCTAGTTTTACGATTTGCCACGATATTGCTTCTGCTTAAAATTCTCCTCTCTTCTCTTATATTGAGATCGTTTGGTCTGAAGAAGTAGTCAAGTTGCAGGGAAATTCATTGAAAAAAATCACTAATTCTTAGATGAAATTTACTTCGTAACCACCAACTATCGTTTTCGTGATGAAATGTTAAGATATTTTATGCGCTCCCATTTTCGGAAAACATTTCATGAAAGTGTGGAATTCCTGTCGACATAAGGCTTTGTTTTCCGGAATTCATCCGAATTTCAGCGTGGTGGAGGTTCTGAACAAATCGGATATTAAATGGTGTTTTATATTATTTTAGATCATTTAATACAACTGTTGAGCTTAGATAAAAAGTTTCCATAACGTTCTTGACTATTATCTACTCCGCTTTCGGAGTTTTTTTTTTTTTCAAAGTTTGTGGACGAGTTTATGTAGTTCAGGAATGAGACTTATTGGAACAGGCTCTTCTGGGAAAATGTTACTTTATCAGGTGCACAACTTTCGGCACGGCATGCATTTATCAGTAATCTAACAGCCCGAATCCATTTGCTTGCCTTAGACACGTAAACATCAATCGATGCCAGCCGCAAGTCGCCTTCCCTACCACCAAAAGAAAAATATTGCTGCAAATCGATTAACGTTTGAAGGTTCCGCCTGTTCACCTTAATGACAGCATTCATTTGCTGCTCTACTAGAGTGTAAATGGAAAGGACGACCAGAAAATGAATGTGAAAGAATTTCTGCTTTTATCACTTAATTAGTAACTGGGTGTGTGTGCTTGTACCGCCCAAATTCTGATTTCGAACGAGAGGAAAAAAACATATTTTACATTTTATTTTTAAACAACAGCGGAAATACCCCACACACTGCCTTATCAATAGAAAGAATGAGAACTTATGCGTAATGCGTATCAGATTCTCCTTTGAAAGTTCTGCGGGTGTAGTAATGCCTCGCCATGTCAGGAGCTAAAAGTTTTAAAGAAGTTTTTTGGTCGTATTTCTAACTTATCAGACCATTTTGGATTGTTAAACTCCGTCCATTGCATACATGAAATGCAGCTAAGGTACTCACGTGTGCATTGTGTGCTCGAGGAGTGAAAGTCGCTATAAAAGTCGCTTCACCGCTGAGCGTAGCAAACACGTAAAGATCCTCCTCAACAACAACCTACGCATTGCTAGCCCATCGAGTTATGTTTTTTTTTTCATCTCCACTAATTAACTTCATGTTACAGTCCATCTGTTGCCATTTTTGCAACGCCGTTCGACTATCACCTGTACGCAGTTGTTCCCATGACCATTACCTAACCAAACTTCTTGCTCAATTTTAAGTTCAATTCATACTCGTTAATGACGATCTCTTCAGAGCTTACGCCTATTATGACACAATAAGACACTTGGTTACACAAGCGCACATATTCAAATTGAATTTGCTATCTGTGGTGCATTGCGTGGCAATGTCTGGAGTCAATCCAAACGTAGTTGCAAATAAGTTGTATTAATTATTCAACTCAGCATTCTTATCACCGGTGGTCCGTTCTAAAAATTCATAAAAATATTTACATTGAACGTAATTTTTTTTTAATTTGTTTAAAATACGTATGCCAACCAAAGTCCAGTGATCGTTGTACGTCTTTCCTTTACTTCTGAAGTAAGACCTTCGTATGAAACACGATTTCGTACAAATAGTTTTATTAAGACATCAGAGTTTTTATTTCCCGGAATCGAATTCTGGCGATGGTGTCCAGTCTATTGTTCCGACCAATTATCTTTTATTACCAGTTTCAATAGTATTATACATATATTTGTATACATTTCGACATTTCGACTGCCAGTTTATTCAGCGATATACAAGCCTTATTTTATTCTACTACATAATAATCACAAAAAGGTTAATTGTTCATAAGTTTCTTTTTTATCGACAATCGTTTAAATTAAAAAGAAATATGAAGATTGTTTTGTTTTCTTTTAGAAAATGTGATTAAGAACATATCCGTAGTTCTTAAAAACACTGAAAGTGGTTTATATGTATGACTGTGATTCATTTACTCAACGGTAACTCAAAGAAAGCTTATGGACATTTATACTCGTGGCTGATGGACGCGTACGAAAACTATAAATTTTGAATTATTTACGTGAGATGAATTGATCGAAATGGAACAACAACGCCAAGTGGACAATGATGATAGCAGTCTATGGTCATTCGCCAAATTTTTGAAATACGCCACATCTTTGTCCGCACTTTTGCCTCATTGTTGTCTGAGCTGCTTTCGATAACTCAATGACAATCGTTGTTGTCATCGATGTCCGTAAATCGAGAGAACGGATTTACAAATCTTAAAAACGTGCTTCTCTAAAACTTGTAAATTATGTTAAAATATACTAAACATTTTTTTTTTCAAAGCATTCGTTTGTTTGTAGATCAATTAAGGTATTTTGTTGTTCCTTATTTTCGTTTAATGTATGCAGAAGGTTACGCACTGACCACACACTAGACATCGAGCGGTAAATGGTGATTGCTGAAGTGAACCCCACTCTTTTTATTGCTCTCTTTCGAACGATGTTTGGAGTCTTTTGCGTGTTTCCCATTTCCCATTGGGAATAATTTGATGTCTGTTGATTGAGAGTTTGCATTGGAAAAATGTGTGCCACTATCGTTTTATAAACGATATAAGAGCACAATGGAATAAATGCTAAACTGCCCGTGGATAACCTGTGTCAAATAAACCAAATGCACGATGATCTCAGTTTTGCCAGTGTGTCTGTGTGCAAAGGGATGGGATGGGCAAAGGAAGGGACTACCTTTAAGTTGTGCCACCAAAAATTCCGATGTTTAAAAGCGATTGGATCCTGCAAACATATACTTCCTTTTCCCTTAGGTACTATCCGAACCAAAACAGACAATTAATATGACGGGAACCTAGCATAATTTATTAGTGACAGCTGTATATTGACTTCAATTTGTTTTACATCTTTCTTGTTATTCAAACTACCCTATCGAAACATGACGATTAGAAACGTGAGAATTCGCCAATCCTTAGACAACACATCGGTAAAATAAACCAGTGCGTTTAAACATCATTTTACCATACCGTCAATCCCGCTTCATCCTCTTAAGTAATTCAAGCTATAGGCGAATTTTATTTTGGCAAAGTTCAGTGCAAACACTCTAGACCCACTTGAATATATCAGCCGAAAAGCCTAGTCTTGGAGTTGTTTACTTTCAAAACTCTTAGTACTGTAAATAGAAACGACAATCAAGATGGTCGAGCGCGGTTTGAAAACCTTCGTTTGATTGGTTTTCTATCGTGTATCGCAATCCGTTGTATCATCTCATCTCGTTGCTGTGGTTTACCGAAGAGCTATAATTCCACTTGAACCAAGGTTGATGTGCGCTGTTGGCTTAGTACCACTTATATTTGCAGTTTTTTTCTTTATCTGTCGATCTCCCATGACATCGCGGACATTGTGTGTAACGACTATACGTCGAGGCGGTGAGAGCTCAGACTGTAGTTAACCATCTTAACGCGTGTTTCGCAAAGTCGGGTATACGTTTGGTTTTTGATGACTCGAATTTAAATGTAATGAGCGGTTGTCTGATGGCGTTGAATTTCTTCGATAGTGGTGAGACTGTCGTAGTAGATTTTCTTCTTTGGGTGCTGTTTGAGTCTTCGTTTGAATTATTTTTAAAGTGCTTATGAGAATGTGAGAATATTGAATTGCGGGAATTCGTATTGTAAGCTCAAAAAACAAACAAAAACTCTTTACATTGCTGAAACTGTTACGGATGAATCTGACGTAAACTAAGAGGTTTTTATTTACATTCTCAAACTCACCTCAAAAACTTCGATGTTAATTTCGAGGTTGTAAAACGTGTAGTGTGATTCATCAAGACAAGTTTTGCATTATCACCTCCTACTTCAGGGTAGAAGTGAACTTTACTACACGGTCAAAATAAGGGTGTGATTTTTGGTCCTATTTGCGTTGATGGCATTTGGAGAAAAAAGTATAAAGACGAACTCTATGGGTTGTGCAGCGACATGCGCCTGGTCAGAGTCTACGGATACAACGCTTAAGATGGCTAGGCCATGTAGAGCGTATGGACACCATTGCTCCGGCCCGAAAAGTCTCCGATTCTGAGCCATTGGGACAACGCAACAGAGGGCGGCCAAGACTTAGGTGGCGCACACAAGTGCAGAAGGACCTCAACCAACTTGGAGTGCGCAACTGGAGGAAGCTGGTGAAAGATCGTGCTGGCTGGAGAGGCATTTTTTTTGAGGCCCATTAAAATTAGGGTTGATTGTGTCTCTCGTCTTGGGAGTGGGAACGATGACTCACACACTAAAGGTCTCAGGTTCGATTTAAGATCTGAGCACCTCAAACCAAAACGCCGACAACTTCGACATGTGTAGCAATTGACAAATACAGTTTTAATGTAAGGGACTTTTTCTATGTATGCTCCAGGCATATTATCCACCACAAATCGCTGTACCCGTGCTTGTTAAGAAAACATATTGCCTGAGGCCAAGGAAGATGAAAACTATATATTTTAACTTTAACTACATTACATTAGTTTAATGAAGGTGAATTGACGCGTTGAAGCAATCGTCGATGCGAGGTTTGTATGTATGTGCCCTTTATGCAACTTTATGAAACTTTAAAGAACTTATGAAACTAATGCGCCTTTTCTTACCTGGACAGAAGTTAAATATTAGTTATATTGGCAGACATAAAATTTAATTAATTAATTTGAAAACAGCTTGCTTATTGCATTCTCCTTCTCCATTTTCAGATAGACAAAACAATATTTAAAGCGGGCAAATCGCAAGGGAGCATTAAGAAAAAAACCAACAACTAAAAATAGTTTAACGGTTATAAATGAAGACGTCGACATACGCAACTTAAACTGTCAATATCGTCAGTAAAGAGTTGTAAACCCTTCGCAATCAATGACAACCAAAAATTTACAAACATTTTCGAAATTGCATTCCAATCTTATTGGCCATCGCTACTCTAGTCCATTTCTCTGCAATCATCAACATCGTTGTTGTCATCATTGACTTTTCGAATGTCTTTAACATAAAGAAGAAAAACTTAGAATCAAAAACACTTGGAAAATACAGCACAACTTGAAGGGAAACAAGTTTGAAGAAAATATGACACGAATGGCTGCTTTACAAAACGGACGCATACTGCGTTTCTTAATTGTTATCGGTGCCGTTGTCCTGACAATTTTCATATACGCCTCGTATTCAAACACTTCGCTCACGGTGCCAATTCCCGTGAGAACGTCACCGGCACTGGGATCATTTTCATCGCTGTCGTTATCATCACAGACAACGTTGGATAACAGTAATCTGATTTCTCACAGTAATTCAGCGATCAATCAGAGCAATGCAATGGGAATCGCTGTTGCACAGACTGCAATAGTCCATAAAAAGGAAAAGTATGTGAACGATAGCGATATGAAGGGCAACAATATTATGATTGAGATTCATCATCTAGGCAGTAGTATCAATAATTCATACGATAGGGTAAGATATTCACATGTTAGCAGTAATATTAGCAATAGCATCAGTACCAGCAATGACAGCAAACCAATAGCTGATGCAGCACAAAACTTCAATGATAGACATTCAAGCACATGTAAGTAGACAAAAGTATTGTGTGGTGAGTTTGATTGTGAAGAAAAGAAAAGTTAAAAACGATTTTTACGCCCTGTCGCATACAACAGAGAAGGCAATAAATTGTTTAATACGTTCTAGTAAATTGGGTAGGTTCGGAATCTGGAGAGGTGGTTATGCTTATAATACAAGGTTTCTATAATGTTCCTCTTCTCAACATTTCTAAGATTTTTCATAAATCCTACGTAACTATATATATCTGAACGTTAATTTTTTTCAGTTCTCTTGATCGATAGATTATTAATTATGATAATTTAGCTCCAAGCCCCTAGCACAATGAGTTTTTTTTATGCTATGTGATTACCAACCCTTTTGTTATGCGATCTTTGAGTGTCTATATTCACTTTTTATCTGTATTTTTTGTTAGTGCTCGCTTAAGGGATTGTTTGGTAAGTGACGGGAATTAAGTCACAGCACGGGCCGAAGGTAAAGAGGAAGAGAGGTTGCCCGGTTACGAAAAAATCGATCCCCAGTAGATCTATTTTGACACTGGAGGAGGATATAAAAAAAGTCACGGTCTCGGGGTTTGTTGTGATTTTGTTTCTTATGGAAGCCGCAAGGGGAGAGCGTTTGCACCCGCTGAAGGTTTAATTATAGAGCTGAGAAAATCAAACTTTTTCATTACACCACACCAACACTTGTAACTATGTGAATTAATAGGCAAACACAGTTTTTTCATAGTTACAGACTCTATCTATGTACGATTCGTAATGAGCTTCGCGTATTGCATAATACAATTATTCTTAAAATTCTTCACGATCAAATTTAACAAATCACATATACATACATATGTGCTATTATGTAAAATCTTTTACTCTTCGTTACAGACATTAATTCATCATTTGTGATACAAGATTCCGATTCTGTTTTGATTCCAACCTCAAATATACAGACATTCGTTTTGAATGCGGACAAAATTCTTAAAAACCTAACGAAAACACAAAGCAGTAAGCCTACACTTCAAGTTGTTTGGATCTTTATAAATATATTTTATTTTTTGTGCAGGTGTCCCACCAGATCAACAATTAACTTCATCGTCAAATAAGGAAATCGATCAAAATCAACAGAGGCAACAACAACAATCACGAATACCTCAAACATCATCTATAGCGAATAAGACGCCGTTAACATCACAATCGTCAGATACCCATCCACCGTCAGCTTTAATACCCGCGAGTCGTATTAAAATGCCCGTCACTGCTGCTGGAGCAATTATTCAATCATCGTCGACATCAATTGATCCAACACAAGGTATTCCAACCCGACAAATCTACGAGAGTGGTCATCAAGATGTGAATCCTCAATTGTGCCCTGATGAGGGTGATGCAATTAAGCTGCTCATCATAATAACATCGGCACAGTCCCATCAGGATTCGCGTTTGGCGATACGACAGACATGGGGACACTATGGCACACGTCGGGACGTTGCAATAGCATTCATACTAGGACGCACCGACAATCAAACTCTGGAAAATGCTTTAAGCCAAGAAAACTACATATATGGAGACCTGATTCGGGGTCATTTTGTTGACAGCTACAATAATTTGACACTGAAGACTATTTCAGCGCTCGAATGGGTCGATCAGAACTGTCCACAAGCAAAATTTGTACTTAAAACCGACGACGACATGTTCATTAATGTACCAAAGCTGATGGCATTCATTGAAAAACATCAGAAGGATAAACGCGTCATTTACGGCAGACTGGCGAAGAAATGGAAGCCTATAAGGAATAAAAAATCGAAATATTACGTCTCTACTGGACAATTTTCGGCAACAATATTTCCATCGTTCACCACAGGACCAGCGTATGTGATGACTGCTGACATCATTCATGATTTGTACATGAAATCTCTGCAGCAGACCTACCTTAAGCTGGAGGATGTCTTCACGACGGGCATTGTCGCCCAGCAACTAGCCATCAAACGCGTTCACGTAAATGAGTTCCTCAATCGAAGGATCGCCTTCAATCCGTGTAACATACGAAAAACGATCAGTGTTCATATGATTAAATCAAATGAACAATTCGATTTATGGAAAAAACTCCTGGATCAGACAACTAAATGTAAATAGTTGTAGCACAAGGCAATGTATGTCACTGGTTAAGCTAGTCTAGTAAGTAAGGGGCTGTTAAAGTTTTTTTTACATTTTTGTTTAACTTTATGATTTTTGGTTTTGTTTTCCTTATAACTAAAAAAGCAAGACATATGTGGTGCGAAATGGGAAGAATGATTTGATAGAGATTTTAGTAGTGTGTTGTAAAATGGTTCGATAGCTGATTTGGTGCTAATTATAACTAAATGTGCATAGAGATCTACGCAGACGTTGCAGATGTTATGACATGAGATTTTCTTCTGATCGTGCGCTAACAGGTTGATCAGTTGTCCTTAAAATTCAACTAATTTTCACGCTTCCAATTGAATGGGACAATTTCAGTTTCAGTATGCTTAAAGAATATCTGCCAGTTCTATGGAAGATTTAGATAAAGTTTCACTGTCCAATCGATGTTCGAACATTAGGGGCCTCATATGTGGCTCAAGATATTATATGCAGCTAGCTCAGCAAATTAGAAGAGTATGTCTCAAGCCTTCATGCTTCTCGGTGCTCAGTGATTAAAACTTGAAAGACACAGCGTAATAATCCGAAAGCCGTGTGTTTTCGATCAGCGTGCAGCCTTTCTTTATGGGTGAAGTTAAATTCTGAGACAATTCCTTCATTTGGTTTTCATAATTATCCTTAATACTCATAATTTAATAGATAGTACCTCTTTGTGTGCTGATCCCTCTGTTAAGTTGATGTAATAATGCCTAATTGTATATCCCGTACACAACGACATATCAGTATATTTGATGCTAGACGAGAAAAGTGCCTTTAAACCCTCTACTTCCCTCAGTAAAATAACGGAAATGTCAGTTCACAGCATCACCACAAATAAAAAAAAATAAATAAAAAAAAACGTGAACATTCAATCGATATATAATGTTCTTCCCTATTTCACTTAACTGCATGCAAAAGATCAAAATTTTCCCTTAGGAATCCAACTCTTTAATTAGGTTAGTTTTGACATATAATGATCCGTTACCAATTTTCAGTTAAGGCCTTAATGTTGTGTACGAACGAAAATTATTCTTATGTCAAAGGAAAAGAGTTCATAGGTCTGTTCCTTTTTTTGTATTTTTGGCATTGATTTTCATCGAATAAACTTAATTAATGCATAAAACAGAATCTCAAAGTAGTAAAAAATTACAGAAAAGTTATCTAATCTAATTCTTCTTATACCAATACATGGATCAAATCTAGTCGACACGACTTACTGTGGTCTATTAACATATCTTGTTCATATTCGAGATAGAAGCTAGCTAAACTTGTATGTATGAAGCATTCCCTGTTTGCTTGGTGAGGATATGTCAAAAAAAAAGCATTTTCCAAACGTTTCGGCGTAATGCGAAATTACTTGAAACTGCGATTGTGATTACTCACAGACACTAAAATAAATAATTGTTTAAATACGGGAAACAGGTACAAGCTTTTCGAAAGTATGTCTTTATTCTAAATGTTATTCCTCATGATTTTTCGCACACCGGGTTCTAATCAATTTATATAATAATATTTACACAAAAAAATTAATTTATTGAACCCTTTAAAAGAATATATTAACAAAGGGTAAATCAATAATGGTAATATATATTTGATTAATTGAACTTTCGGTATGTTTATTATATCCAAGCCTTCAGTCAAGGGTTTAACCAATGCAAAATCACACCGCGCTGCATATACCATTCATGTTTTTCTAAAAATTCAAGGTCAAGGATAATTAATTCAAAATAGAAAATTGATGGAAATAAAGAAACAACTGTATCTAACTTGCAAATGAAATTTGTAAAACTTGATCCACACTTATAGACTGTAAATTAAACAAACAAACAAAATTGTGATTTTTCTTAAAACAAAAGTAAAGGAAGAATTAAACTTTAAAACAGAATTGAAAATTAAATATACACACAATACAGGATTTAAAATTAAAAACAAACAGCCAACAAGAACACAAAAAATCAAGAAGAAAATTGTAATTGATATACAATTAAGAAGCTAACATAGGAATAGGTGATTAATAAAAAAAAAAAGAGAAACATACTCTAAGATATAAAGACAATGAATAACAATTTTTACAAGAAAATAAAAACCAACAACAAAGAAAATTGTCAATGAAGAACAAAACCCAAACAAAGTACTCTACTATACATTAATCAACTGTGGTTTGATAAGTTTAACTGAGTTATATATTATATATGTGTGATTTAATTGTTAAAAAATATTTTAATGTTTCTATCTCGCGCCGATTGATGGAGCCTGTGATTTGTTCAACCAATCAAACTCATCTGCATCACATTTAAAATCTTATTATATAATAATACAACCTCTTCCGAGATTAGTCTGAGAGACTTTAATAAGAATTAATTTGTTTAAGTAAACATACATTTTTCTGATTTCTGTTTTCACAAAGAAGATGCTTGTAATTTTAAGCCACATCTGACTCGTACTGAAATCACTTGTTCACTATGATGTACGGCAGAGAAGATATGATATCTTTCTCCACTCCGAAATTTATGGGGCCTTCAGAATCGACAATCACAGCTCCTTTAATTCATGCTACAATAGGCTTGAACCGATTTTTAACTCGTCAAAAGAGTTTGTTTCAACGTTCGGTTATATGAATAATTTTTTTTCTTCTTTCCTCATTCTCAGACTGAAATAATTGCGCAGGTCCTCGAAAACTTTCAGTCCTTTGAAACTTAATTCCAACAAAAGTTACAGATGTATGTCCATGTATGAAAAAATGGACTAAAGTTAAGATAGACGGTTGACCCCAAGTACAACTGTTCCATTCGTCGATCATTCGCTCGCTCATCAACTGTCATGCCGCCTAAAACTCTATCGGTGACGAGTGTAAACATTCTTTGTGACTCAACGAGGTCAAACAAACTTCGATCGAATAATAGGTCTGCTCCAATTCATGTGTGTAAAGAAATTCGTAGTTGAGTATTTTGGGTAAAAATCTTTCTTCGAGGGAGTAACTCTGCCGAAACATGTAAAACGACTTCGTAGAAAATCGCAAAATTGAATGAAATCAGATATATGAAATGTCAAAGGTTTTTTTTTATTTTCACTTTGACAGTCATCTGCTGCTCACAGATTTTTCTTTGGCAGAAATTCATAGGAAGGGGAAATATTTTATTCTCTCATGAGCTCTTCTAAGAAAAAAAAAGCAAACAAATTCTACGAAAAAATAAGCAAATGAAGTTTTTCGGGGAAATTCGTAGGCAGTCGTAGCAATTCAGAGCAATTGGAACAGATCTAATCAAATTCTAGACATTGGTGAACGTAGCTGGCGGTTTACGATCGAATACACATTGAAAGATACTTAGCTTTTCTAAACTCGGCCGGCTTAAACCTAATCTGATGTCCTCCTTCGAAATGAGCACGCTCATCCACTTTTTTGAACATCATATCGGTCGTTCTCTTTTAAGCGTGTTAGTTTGTAAGGGCAAGTAAACTTAATGTATAGTTGTATATAGGAAAGCGGTAAACTGGGTCCTCTTAATGGCTACAAGATCATGTAGCTGAATACTTCTGAGTGCCTTCCTCTTCCAAATGTCTTTTTATTATCCTTTTGTATGAGATACTGTTTAGCTGTCTTCCGCATCCTGTATTACCTCGTCTAATAAGTCTCTTAGTTGTCTGCCGTCTGCGCGCCTAAAAATGGTTCTGAACACAAGTTGAAATAAACTTTGTACTACGTGATGTCGTTGAATTGATCACCCGTTACACGACAGAAACAAGTTTGAATAATTTTGTAGGATATTCCGCTGACATTTTGGTAAGTATTTCTGTGGTGTTACGGTTTATTGTCTCTACTTGTCTGTTTCGCTTGTTACCCCCGCTATCGTGAGTATGTGGTGAATGTGCAATTTTCATTGAATATGTTGGCAGTGAATGCTGTCGCTCTTTCATATATATTACCGACTGGGCTTCCTACGTGTTTGATTACTTCCTCACGGCACAGAGCTGAATGAAGCAGCGTCAGTACCACTGCTTTCAGATTGCTTCCATTCTCTTCGCACTAATGTTACCTACCTTGTGAATGTCTCTCGGAATCTTCTTTTCAATGGACTTAGGCACCACAAGCAAATGGCTGCCCTCTGCAAACTTGTATAGTAGGTCCTACCGTAGTTCCTGCATCAAAAATAAGTTTTACAATTAATTGGGAAAATTCGTTTTGACCTTGTGATCTCTTAATCCTTCAAACAATCCTTCCCTCGTTAGGGCTCGTAAAACCGTATTGACAAATGATGAAACAGTGCCGGTGAATTATACAGCCGAAAGAAACCTTTAGAAACTCGTACTGGTCGTTCGGAGTCAGGAACGAGGTGCATTCTCTGCTTGCGCATATCCAGTGTTTTGTTATTGCTTCGTAAAGAGTCTATAATATCTCTTCCATCACTGGCAGAAGCTACTGGTATTTGCTAATTCTAGTTTTGAGTTTTCTATAACCGATTCGCAGAGTCGAGTACTCCCGTACTTCTTCTTCACAAGAACATTAGGACAGTCAAAATCCGACCGACTATGCTGAATAATTGCTTCTTGCTTGCCGTCTTTCCTTGTGTATAGCACTTTTACCCGGCAATACGAGGTTCCTGTCAATGTATGATTTGGCAAGTTGTTTGTGAGAAACGACTGAAACAATTTCAGTAATTACCTTTATGTAGCTGCCGTTAACTACTCTCAGGTTGATCCCTTCTGTGTCGTTAACATTTACAATGTTCAAAACATAATCCTTGTCCAGGTTATACGTATTGTATTGTTCTGCACTAAAACCCATTAAAAGCTTTTTATTTCCATTGCTTATCAGCAGTTCTGGAGAACATCGTTTCCCAGTAATATCTTATCCAAAATCTAATTGTCAGGAACCACTTGCAAAGGAATCCAGTAATTGTCTTCTCCAATTCGTTTCTTTAAACAAACATGAACCCATCATCTCTTGGGGTATATTTCCCAATTCTTTCAGAATAATTTCTGGAACACTCACCTTTGCACTCACCATTCCTTTTAGGAGTCGGTGGTGGACGATTGATAAGCCATTGCCCATATACATATATATCGGAAGCGTAAAAGGGTCTCTGCGTCGCGTGTGACCTTACCGTTAAGGTGAACTCGAATGCCCTCAGTTTGCCACATTCGGTCTGTTAATTCTACTACAGCTATTGGCTTTAACTCCCGGTTTTGACATCTGTTGTTGAATCCCCTTTTATTTGAGGTTTTCCAAAGTTGATGCTTTGTAGAGCATTGTTTTATTACTTTTTGTTTCCGGAGGTATATTTTCTTGGACTCCAATCTTGTATGTAGCCCGTTGGTCGATGTCCAAAACTCTTGTTGCAATGGCCTTTAGGTTTCACAGTTCCCTTCTTTGCTTCGGACTGCCAATTCAGCCGTTCCCTTCAGTAGCATGCGTGGGTAAGGATATTTTTGTATATTGTTCCATTTGCACAAAGTAGCAATCATTTACCCAAACGGGGTAATGTTTTTCCCCCCTCCACCACGAATGGTTTCCAGAGACTTTTCTTCGCTGATGACAGTACCCTCAGCTTTTCACATTCGTTCCTTGGCTCTCGACCCTCCTCTTCGGCCATAGACTTGAAGCAGCAGCGTATGTTTAGCTCATTAAATTCCTTGACGGCATAATTGATTGGGGTGAAAAGAATAGTGTGAAATTTATTGCTTCCAAAATTCAGTGCTGCCTACTGTGACTTAAGTGATCTCAAAATAACCAACCATTATCCATGAATGGCTCTTGGGTTGTTGAAACCGAACGACTTTCCATCCTCGGTATGTGTACCAACTTAACACTGTTTAGCTGTTTAGCTCATTAAATTCCTTGACGGCATAATTGATTGGGGTGAAAAGAATAGTGTGAAATTTATTGCTTCCAAAATTCAGTGCTGCCTACTGTGACTTAAGTGATCTCAAAATAACCAACCATTATCCATGAATGGCTCTTGGGTTGTTGAAACCGAACGACTTTCCATCCTCGGTATGTGTACCAACTTAACACTAAGTTGGAACGATCACATATTCGAGATCGCCAAAAATGCAGCGAAATGTCTAGGTTTCAAAGCGATGCAAAAAATATTTCACTCCTCACCTGGCAACAATATATAAGGCGTACATCCGCCCGAAGCTTGAGTATTACGCTAATATCTGAACGTAGACGAAATGTTACGTCTCTATCACTACTTTATCGCTGTTTCAACAAAAAATTCTCTAACGAGTTAGCCAGCTGCATTTCTCCCCTTCAAGAATTCACCCGCAACCCGCCTCACTAGGAATGCTTTCCCGTTCACCCTTAAGCCCACCTTCGGACGTACAGTAAAGTTTAGAGACTTGTTCTTCGGCTGCTCCACGAATTTGGAATGATATTCCCAGCCCAATTTTTTCCCCCATTACAATCCACAGGCAATTAAAACCAATGTGCATCGGTACCTCCTTTCCCTCTCCTCCTTTATACCTTCGGCCCGTGCTGTGACTTAATTCCAGTCATTTAAGGGTATAAACAATCTCTTTATTGCGCGCCAATTATAAAAAAAAAATGTGATAAGAAAAACAACCTCAACCTATCAACAATTTTCCATTTGTTTTTATGTCTTGGACTGAGTTAGTAAAGCCATTAACGTTCTCAAGTTTACTGTAAAAATTGCGACTGAAGAAAAATAAAAAAAATGTTGTTAATTTGGATATCTTTGTTCTTTAGGGTTTCATTAGCAAAATAAAATATGTATATAGAGAAGTATGTATATAGATTTTATTTGTTTACTACAAAAATGAAAACAACAAGTTTCTTAAAGCGATTTAGCCCTTTTGATCTGGCAACAACATACAAGGTTTACATCCGCTCAAAACATGAGTTTAACGCTCTTATCTGGTCCGCACCTCCTAAGACCATCCTGCACCTACTAGGTAAAAATCAACAGCGAATAGAACACATCTGCAAAGTCAAACGAATTACTAGAACATAGACGAAATGTTGCGTTTTTATCACTCCTTTAATTGCTATTTCAACAAATAATGCTCTAATGAGTTAGCCAAGTGCATTCCTCTCCTTCAAGAATTTTCCCGCAATATTCGCCTCGCTATTAATGCCCACCTTCGGACGTACGTTAAGAGAGTTAAGAAACTCATTCTTCAGCCGCACGACATAAATATGGAATGCTCTTTCCAGCTCAACTTTTCCCCCTCATTATAATCCACAGGCATTTAAAACCAATGCGCCCCTCTCTATACTTTCGGCCCGTGCTGTGACTTAATTCTGGTCACTTAAGGGTACCTAAGGGTAAAGCAAGTCTTCATTTCTTTTTTACACTTCTTTCCTCACATTGCTTCAGCCTTCTTAAACCACCGTGAATAACACTTAAGGTTTTCCAGTTTCATCCGGTGAAATCCCGCTCGAGCCTCTATATTTTATTTTATTAAAGTGAATGTTTAATAATAATAGTTGTATGGCGCGACAGTTCACAGAAGGACCAGGACCTAGCTTGCTTATCAACTACTTGTGTTGTGCGCGCTACTGTTCTCTCACGAGTAGAAGGGATTCACAGTTTTTTGACGACTTCAAACGGCAAAGTTTGAAAAGTTTTTTCTTATACAGTTAATACTCTTTGTGTGTTGTCAGCAGCTCGAAAGGGGTGGTGCCGTCAAAAATTCGAGGTGTTCACCTGGGAATTGAACTAGAATCTGGACGTGAACGTGAGCGTCGCACTATACCCACTACGCCACGGCGGCCATGAATATTAGTTTATAAGTAATAAAATTGAAATCAGGAAAAACAACTGCTCCATTCGTCTATCATTCGCTCGATCGTTAGTTAATTCACTCTCTTAGTCCAGTCTCAAAGATCAATTTACCTCAATATTTTATGTCAGGTACTATATAGATACTCTCTACATCAACAAGTAAAAGCCTTTAGTGGGGTCATTGTATTCTTATGCTGCTTAATAAAGGTCAAATCAAAACTATCGGTGAAGACCGTAAACATTCTTTTTGACTCAACGATCGTAAACTACGATCGTCTGGGTCGACAAACCAGCGTAAAGACACTGTAATCAAATTCTAGGCATTGTTGAACACAGATGGCGTTATTCGATCGAATACAAAAAACAAGTAACTTAGCTTTACCACATATGTACATATATTTGCTCTTGCTGCACAACACTTTTCATACTTTTTAGGCTTATTTCGGGAAATCTAGTTCCGAA
Organism: Eristalinus aeneus; assembly: GCA_955652365.1. Lineage (NCBI taxonomy): Eukaryota > Metazoa > Arthropoda > Insecta > Diptera > Syrphidae > Eristalinus > Eristalinus aeneus. The sequence goes on along the minus strand of OY019135.1, from coordinate 4,152,914 downwards.
TGTTGACTTTGAATTATCTTCTCCTTATAACTTAAAATTGTTCTCGAACGCCCATGGCTTAAAGTTAGAAGTGCAAAATTGTTCATATGCCTACATAATAGCGTGAGTCAATAACTACCGACTGATCAATTTCTTGATAGCCATATTCTACCAACCAACATTTTTGGGTACCTTTGAGTACTGATACATCACGTGCACCTGAGCGATAAGTTACCAGTTTTTATAATGCTTCGTTTAACTGAAACTGGTTTCGTTGCTGTTGGTTAAGTAACATATATGCTCCCAGTGTGTTGAGTATATCAGATGTGTTTGCAAAAATAGGGAAATAGAATTTCTGCGAATACTAACTGATTCTAATATCCGCTTATTATTTCTAAGTCACTTTAGCAATTCATTTTGAAAAAGTTTCGTTTAATAATCTTTAAGATTTTGTACTTATATTTTATTTTTCCGCTATGTGAAAACTAACTAAATACGCAGTTCAAAACAATAGGGAAATTCAAAGTAAAAATTCTATTTTCAAAAAATTAATAAAATAAAAGTAACTTTTTTTATTAAAAAAATTTGTCGTTTGTACATTGCGGTTACATTGCAAATTAGTAACCAGAATGAGCACCCTTATTCTTCTGCACAGCATTTATTTCTCGTTGCACATGCTCACGGGAATTGCGTTTCAATGCAGATCAGGATTTTTTAAATTCTGCCCACGAATTTTTGATCGAATTAAATTGGGAGGACTGAGAAGACCACGGTCATACCGACACTTAAAGATCCCTCAAACATGAACTCACTAATTTCGACGTGTGCTTGGGATCTTATCTTAACGGCATGTTGCCCTCAGCATACAGTAAGATTCTTTTGTCATGATGTCATTTACTTGGAAAATGGGTCCAACACCAAACCAAGAAAAGCAGCCCCATACCATGATGTTCTCGCCCCTATGTTTTGCGGTTTTTCTTGTGAACCAAAAGTGGAGCATTTTTCCCTGTGGCCTTATACATTTCGATCCCTGTCCGAACCATGCAAATTTATTTTAATGTCATCACTCCAGAGAATTTTTCGAAACATCTCTTTAGAATAGTTCTTGAAACTTATGGCGGACTCTTTCTCTATTTAATATTTTTTTTGCTCAGCGAACTATCCCTCTCGCTAGTTGACGTTGTAGCAATCTTTTTCGGTCCGTTGGGGCATTGACTATATTATTAATGTCCGCCGAAATTACTCTCGATGACAAAAGTATTCTTTTTGGCCAGCATCACAATACGAGAATTATCAGAGAGCGTCCTTTTTTGTTCTACCTCTTGTTTCCTGTGATGGAGTTCTGTAAGGCACATTGAACAAAAAATTCAACGATCTTGTTAACTCGTTTGCAATAAATTTAATAGTTTTTCCTATTGTCAGTGAAAATTAATAATTGGATTTTCTTCGTCTGCAATGCTTATTACGGTAAATTTCCTACAAATCTATAAAGGCATTTAAAAGTGTTAATACAAAAATAGAACCACCCCTTATCTGTTTTTAAATACATTTTTAAGAAAGAGAAAACAAAATTTTCTATTATTTTGAACACTATGTAAAATACGTTTTTTTGTACTTTGTCTACTGCACCATTTGCGTGAACGATTATTTGGCATTATATGCTGATATTGGAAGAGATAAGGCAACTGTACAAATAATGCTACCATTTATTGTTACGAAAAATTACGGAAACAATCAAACCAGCGGGAAGACATATTATGAGTGATTGTTTCTATTATTTCGAACAGCTCTGAATTTAGTCCATGTGCGCAGTCCTGGTGACACTCATTCAACAGGACATACAATAAAAAAAATCGATTTTCAACGTCGCATAGCACTAGTTTGTCTAATTTACTTTAACGCCAAACATATAAATTTTACTTTTGAAATAAAGTAAACCAAAAATGAAAGTATTACATTTGTAAACGTTTCAAACTGAAATTAATTTATGTGTACTTTTACATCTTAAACATTATTTTTATGTTAAGTGATTATCGAATATTATCTTGTAGATATTACGAACGTTAGTTATTCTTTTTTTGCATAAAATGTGTCTGATAGCACCTTGTCCTAGCGATGATGACTGAAATGGTCACGATATTAGTAGCTTCATCAAAATATAAGTCAAATAACTTGTGCAACAAGAACCATAAATAAAAAATAAAACAAAGTACCGCCAATGTTTGTTATAAAATATTAAAAAAGCAACAAAATGACAAAAGATACATAATGTAATTTTATGAAGACTAAAAACTATCAATAAATTATTTAAAAAATGAACAAATTGTTTGTTTTGTTTCCTCATGTGGGGAGAGATGGCCTGATCATATGAGTAGCATTACCCAATCCCAGAGTAAAGCACCAAAAATGAATGGGACCTTGCCAGCTTTGCAGGAAAAATGATTGTGAGCTTGCCATTTGAAGAAAGCAAATAACATGTATTATATTTTTCATGCTTATTGTTAAAAGTACACATCTAAGTTCTTTTTACTTTTTTACTGCAATTCGATTTTTTATTTCTTTTCATACCTTGTTCTGTTTCTTTTTTGTTAAAAATGTACAAATTGTATAGTTATCTAGAGTACAAAAAAAATTGCTAGAACAAACTAATTATTTGTCATAAATACTTCAAGTCTCTCTATGTGTTTTCTCTTTAGTGAAATTAATTTCTTTGAATATTTTAGAAATAATGATATAATGACTTAAGCAAATACTGACTACATTTCGAATTATTCGAAAAAAGAACGAGAATTTAACTCAACTTCTCGTTCTTTTGTATTTCTGTTATATTAATGCTGTTGTCAGGAGCTTTTCTTTCTTCTCTATCTCTCTTGTTTATTGTGTATATTCAAGGATCGACAGATAAATATTTGAAAAAAAGTATATATACATTTATTACAAACGAGACAAACATACAAACACAGGCACGCGCTCATTCTCTTTTCCTTAACGTTAAGTTTATTTATCAATTAACTGCTACGAAATATGTTTAGTCAGACTAGCGGTACTGCAACAACTGCTACTAACTGGTAGCTCCTTAGCGATTCCACCCCACTCTAACTTATAGATTCGCGTACGCCATCTTATCGCTGGATTCCAGAGGGCGTGTAAAAATAAGTAGGGCCCACTTATTTCACGGAAAAGCCAGCCAATGACGAATTCAAATTTATGAAACGGAAGTGAACCATTCTAAAAAAAAGGAAACATTCAACTTTTACTTGAAATTATCAAATTTTGGTAATACCTGAACAATTGATAAGAGAATCCAATCGGATAGGAACCACGTGAGAATATGCACTAAGTAAAAAACCAATGAATCCCAATTGAAGAGAAATGAAACCGCCCACGACGCGAACGCACCCACAACTAGGCACTCAGATAGTGGCTCTAAAAGTATTGTCGTTGGCACCATTGCAACGCGTAGCTTTGCCCATCGGGTGAGTCGGGCTTGAAAGTTGCTTATATCACAAATGCCACTATTTTGCCAAGCCGGTTGGCTGCTGATTCGCATCTTCCACCCATTATCAGAAAAACATTTGGCAATAAAGAAGTCCTCAGCTAAGTAACAGCCGAAAGTCTCTAAACCGCCAAACTCTTGCATGACGTTCTTGCGTAGCAGACAAGACATACCAGTGTGGCAGTTGATACCAAGAAGATCGGCGCATAAATATATTCGGGATTGGACCGTTCCGAAGTAGATCTGCAAAATAAAGTGTGAACTATCTTAGGGAGGAAAAACATTTTTAAACATTAAGTTCCGACTGATCAACCCTTAATTCTAATTACCCTGCTTTTTGGTTTTGTTTTTTTTATTCTTACCTTTTCAAAAGTAGCTGCAAATCCATCACGATCGCATGTGAATGGCATCTGATGAACCAATCCGGTTCTTTCGGTCATATTCTGCACCATGTCCATCAGTGTATCACTTTTCACTACAAACAATCAATAATTTTAATTTGAATAACTTTAATGAAACAGAAAACTGAAACTTACTTCTGATTCCACTGTCGGATATCATGATAAGCTCATACTTAGCAGCTGCATAACCCGGGTACATATTGTTTATTTTGGGATTCACACCCACATTTGAACCGCCTATAAAGAGCCTAGCATCTATCTGTCTATATTTATCCATGAGGCTCTCGACGATTGGCACAGCAGGGTCGTCTTTGTCTTCGACGCAAAATAAAATTTCATACTGTAATCAAGAAAAAAGGATCCTGTATATTCCTTGGGAACTACCACAAAAACACACATACCGGTTGATAGTCCATGGTAAAGAATGTCTCCAAATTGTGCTCCAAATTCGGATCGGTCCCCATGAGTGGTTTAAGTATTGAAACACCTGGCAAAGGAGTCTCACGTGGATAAGTACAAGATTTTCGTTGAAGTTTATATTTCCTGAAAATACAAAAACGAAATCAAAACAAGTACGGGTACTGGCTTATATATAATATTACACTGTATATGTCATCAAAACTGTCTACGTCGAAAAGCAGTCGTATATAAATGAGCAATATCATAGGGCTAAAAGATTTAAGTTTAGATGACCTGACTCATCACCTGAATACATTTGGAGTATGAATTCCTTTCGGAGAGATAACACAATTGAGCCGGTGATTCGATGAATCGTCATATCAGAATGCGACTAATCGCAATAAAGCACCTCTTGACTCATTCACTGCTTATCAGAAATAGTGATATCTTTGAAATTGATACTAACATGATTACAAATTCACAAAAAAATAAATACATAAATTATTGCCCAACTAGAAATATTAATGTGATTAAAGCGTTAAAAAAAAACATTGAACGAAAATAATAAGCTTAATGAAGTTAATGCATGCATCGATGATGTTTTCCTCCTCAAATGTTCATTCCAGATTAAAAACAATACTCCTATTATCTTGAAGACATCTGTATCTGTACAAAGAGGATGCAATTGCATGGAATAAACATGTACATAAGTGGGCATTGAAAAATGAAGGCTATTTCAGAAGGATGACAGTGCAAGTGTGCTTGCCCTTTTCTTTTCTAACGTGGTTGTTTTATCACATTTTTACATAGTTTTCAAAACTAATTTAAATACTAGTGTCAGAAATTTACCCAATACATTTTTACGCATTTACATTTACATTTACGCTTTGTTTATTATTAGTTGTCGGTTCCACAATAAATTAAGCTCTTTTTTAGGCTTGATTATGCAGACCTTTCTTTACAATGTTGGACGGAGACATGACAACCCGACAGCTTTCAAATTTAAAAAATTCTGCTAATCAAACAAGAGATTCGAATTTCATATATTTTTTAAGCATCCTTCAAATTTCTTTTAGACAATTCTGCCCAATCCTATATCTTCTCCCAGCAAACAATCTGTTGTAAAACAATATTTAAATTTCTTAAAATTCATTCGAATGAATTTTAGTGATAGGGTGTCAAAAATAAAGAGTCACTCGAAAAGATTATCAATTGAATTCAATGTTCTTCAGTTGATTAGAAAACTTTTCGCCTGTTTGATTAGATTAAAAATGAAAAAACCAGACTTACCCATAGGATATTGCCAAAAAGTGAATGCACCACGTTCCACACCAAAATGTGAAGAAAAAAATCGCTATTCCATAGAGTATTGAAACTATTGGTGTCATGATTTGTGTTTCCTTCTTTCAACTCCTGCCCCTTACTAGCATCACGTTTGCAACAAATCAACAGAACAAATAATAAAATGTATAACACTCTTCTTTCGTATTCTTTTTTGGGAGTGGTCTCTGGATACGATGCTGATTGCTGGTTTAAAACGAAAAATAAGACGATACGCACATCTCTGAATTTTTTCACGGTTTACAATTGAAGCCGACACATTTTAATTTACAAACTTATTCGTATATGCATCAAACTCCATCTCAAACATGAAATTACCAACTTTTTCTTCCACTTTACACAAAAAAAATTTGTCTTTGATTTTCTATTGACATTGAAGAAACTTAGCTTTTCAGTAGATTTACCGTCGTCTCTTTCTCAATTTCCAAATCTGTGTTGCTTACATCTTATGCAAAACCAATCAATCAGAAGTTTTCCGACTATCTTTACTTTCCTTTCAAATTGCGATTAATGAAGACGTCGACGACGACCTGTCGTTCTGACAAGTGTCAAACTTTGAGCAAGAAGCACTGCGAATACTTCCAGTAAGATGTTCAACGAGGACTGGTTGGTGCCGAGTAACTACTTTGTTACCCCCTGTCTTTATACTTTTTGTTGTGAATAACGCCCGAAAGATATGAAATATGTTATATATAAATGCATAAACGTTTCTCTTTCCCCCATGCTACACTCCGGCGAAAACGGTCTTTATTTTGACTCTAGTTAACTGTTCTATCGGTTTCGCTGTTAATTGATTATGTGTTGACATCAAACGTAATTAATACTTGCACAAATATTCATTACATTTACACAAAAAACTATACGGGAAGTAGTTATGAATCACTTGTGACCTCTAGGCTATGAATAAAAGCGGGAACGAAAATTTAATTGTTTGAATTGGCCGACGGTGTATAAAAAAATTTAGCAAAATTAAAAACAATAACAATTTTTTCCACGCTATTTTCAGAATACGTTAATTTCCTTTTTTTTAGTTTTTCATATTTACTTGAAAAGTATTCAGGAAACGCAAACCTTAGTTGCGAAGAATTTTGACGGCAATATACCGACCGACTGACACTTTGGGTGACCAAAGATCGATGCCATGTATATCATATATATGTATATATGATGTATATTTATATATTCGAAGCGTCAAATGTTAGAGGAAGTGTTCAGAAATCCTGATGTGTTTACCTCAAAAACCAATAAAGTGGAACAGACCTACTCTCTCATTCTTGGTTTGCGTCAGAGACTAATTATGATTTCTGGTTTGGTTTGACAGATTTTACCTGAATCTTAATATAAATATATATATATATATATAGTCATATATTCTAAATTGATTCGCTGTTAAACTCATGCAAAAAAAGAAAACAATACATTATTTTACCACATGTTGGCAGAATGAATTAGTAAACTTTATTTTATGAACGTCACTCTTTGAAGAGTTTGGTGTATTTCAGCCGTCTCACTCACAGTAATGGGACAGCCGTGTGTTCTTATCGACACACTACACTGATACGTGTGTAAACATATTGTGACACTGTGCCATGGCGATAATGGGTTTCAACTCACAAAGTTTCCCGTAAATTATTGTTAGTTTTTACTTTGAAAGTTTTGTAAATTGTACTATTTCGTATAAGGTTAAAGAAATTCAATTCTAATACAAAGAAAAAGTAATGAATACAAATATGCACATATCATAAGAAAATATAAGAAGTTTAAAATATAAAAAATACCTCAGTTACAAAAGATAAACAAAGAATTGATCGCGCACTCACTTCCAAATCCAAACATATTCCTATTTTTTGTTGTTGTTTCTTGTTTTATTGTATTTATTTATTTTTTGAGAAAATTCATTTTTTCTATATTTCTTGTGAATCCCGAAACGTAATTATTTAACAAAAAACTAAGAACGCAGGTTGTGTGAATATATACATAGATAGATAATGAAAGTGATTGTATCTATTGGAAAGGAGATTAGTTAGGAAGTGCATACAAGGCAAGTGTTTTTGCATGCAGTAAATGGCAGACGGTATACACCTTCACACAATCATTCTTCTCTGTCCAAAAGAAAAGGCAGAATTAAAAGAAATTGTTAAAAATATTTATACCTCAATCAATCGTATGATTTAAAAAAAGAAAAAGTAAAAAGGTAACAAGAAAACTGGAAAGACAAATGAGGGAGATACAAAACAAAGGCACATCAGAGAAAACCTTTTGAAAGGCATTAAGGTTTTGCTTGTGCCACGATTAATTCAAGTGTGCGTTTTTTTGTTTTTATTTATTTTTTTTTTTAACTAAAACAAAAGGGGCATATTATAGTTTTCTTTGGATGTTGTAAGCTTTATATTGCGGGATTTTCTAATTCCCTAAAACGTTCAGTGCCTTAAAAACATTAATTTGTGCAGTTTTCATTGACAAATAAAATTCTTGAGAAGACGAAGAATATATGGTGTTCAAATTGAGTCAAAGAATAGGTACACTTACGTAAAAATTTCTTATTTTCTAATATGTATATCGCCGAGCCTTTTTATTTATTTTGTTTTTTTATTTTTGGCCGTATCATAACTGCATCTGCATTTCAAACTGCTTGTGTTTCTGTACGAGTGTGAAAGGAGGGGAGTTTTATTTTGTACTTGCCAAACAAAATTTAAAAAAAAAAACTGTGTATTCCCAACCAACAGTGAAAAAAGAAGAAGAGTAGGAAAAAAAAATTGTCTCTGCAAACAGATGACATTTTATAAAACCAGAAGTAGCAGCAGCAACACGAGACGAAAACATCCAAGGCGGATCAGCGACGACGGACAAGCAGTAGTTAAGTTCTATAATATTTTCGCTGCTATTACTGGTGTGTTTCCGTTGTGTGGTGTGCAAAATTCGGAAAAATTGTGACAACCGTAAGTATGAATTCAACTTGTATTAAAAATAAAAACAGGAATATATTGTCTTTTACGCTTAACTGCAGTTGTAACTGTCAATACTCAATTGATTCGTTTCGCAGAAAGATCCTTACCGAATGATGTGAAAGCACTTTCAAATATGTCATAGAAATATGAAAAACAGACTCCTTATAATGCTCGGTGTGCCCGTAAAGAATTTCATGAAATTATAGTCAGGTGATCCACATTACCTAAAAGACTTGAAGAGCACTCAGTTTTCTTCTAGATGCAAAGTAAACCTCACATACTTTCATTATAACATTCTATCCGAGTTTTTTTTTTTTAGTATAAACCAAAAACCAGAATAACCGAACATTTTCTCATCTACAGAAAAACATTTATTAAAGAAAGGACTTTTCAAAATGGGAAATTGTTTGAAAATCTCGAATGCTGATGATATATCCCTTTTGCGAGGCAGTGAAAATGGAAGCGGTCGTGATTCCTCATCTGATCAAATAGGACCTTTACCAATATACTCAGTAAGTTATTTTTATCAGTTTTGTCTCAGTTCAACGATCGAATATTTGACTGTTTTGCAGGAAATTCTTCAACCAGTCTTTTACCCATCACCATCGGTTAGCCGTCCAGTTTCACATCTAACCGAAGAAGAACAAATCAAAATTGCTAAGCGTATTGGCCTTATACAGCATTTACCAATTGGTTCATATGACGGATGCAAAAAATCCCGAGAATGTGTTATTTGTATGATTGAGTTTTGTGTCGGTGAGGCGGTTCGCTATCTGCCATGTATGCATACATACCATGTGAATTGCATCGACGATTGGTTGATGCGAAGTCTCACATGCCCCAGTTGTATGGAACCAGTTGATGCAGCTCTTTTAAACAGCTACGAAACTACGTAATCTCTGTCAATTTTACCAATTTCTTATTCTTATTTCGTAATTCACTTGTAGAGTTTTTAATTGATTTTTGTATTTTGCCCGCGAGAATGGGATCTTCATTTAGTTTATTAACAGAAAATTGGAATTCTATTGTACACAGATCAATAACTCAAAATAGGTAAAGGCTAGACTGTTTTTAGGTGTTTATTTTTAATTATGGAGATTAAATTAGTGTAAATACAACATTCGTACTTGAAATCCAAAAAGGAAAAACACAGTAACTAAAGGGAATGTTTGACAAAAAAACCCATCATCTTTAGATATTATTACTAAAAAAAAGACGTGAATCTTAAAATGTGTGAAAGGAGAAGACCCCTTAAAGGTAGTCAGGTGTAATTTATCAGCAAAAGTGAATTTGAGAATATTTTGTAAACGCTTATTAAGAAATGGGCTGTTTATTAGGTGTATATTAATGTAGAACGCTGAAATTAGTTCATCGTACTCTTATTCGTTGTTGAATAAAAAGAACAAACAAAAAATGAAAATTTTATAATTCATTAATTTTAAAATTTCAAAGCAAAGGGATTAATATTGTAGTATGCCGAAGGACAACTGCAACCAAACCTACATCAGTTCGCCTACGAGTAGAATAAGTAATAAAAGGGGCAATAACAAATATAATTAGTTGAATAAATTAAAGTAAATAATATAAATATTAAAGGAATACTTTGTTTTCCTAGCTTTAAGTCTATTACAAAAAATAACAAAAATGAAAAAAAAAGTTATGTATATGAGGCTTACATGTATCTACATATATATGACAAACCAAAACATGTATTTGTACATAACTTAAAATACAGACGAAAATAAACTAAAAGAAAGCATGTGAATTTTGTTACATGGAATGCGTTTCTCTATTAAACGTTATTTATTGTCGTTTATTTTGAATAGCATTTTTACCTAAACTGACAGCAGTGGGAAAAATAAATAGAAATGCAATCCAAGAAAGTGTTCGATGAGTAAGTTGTTCAAATCTGTAACTTGTGGTCAGTATTAGTGTATTTCGGTAGCGGATCAACATGTTCTTGTTCAAAAATGGTTTAATCTCTTATGAAATATAATATTTTAAGGAAGTGTGATAAAATCTCTTATGGTTTATGTTTACATTTGGGAGGGATTAAGAAGTCACGATGTTAAAAAGCTCAAATGGGTTCTATTCCATGTCAAAAAAAATAAATTAATAAGAGAACTGATATGAACATTGTGACGGGGACGAAAAAACCAAGAGTTCAAAAAGAACAAAAGATCAGAATTTTGTCACATTGACAATTTTTTTTGTTTTCTTTATTTTGCTTTCAAAAAGATTCATATGTATAGCTCAAAGCGTGCGAAACAAAAACAAAAAGAAAGAAGAAGAAACATTTCCGTAGGTGTACATTTATTTGTTTCCACATTGCACATAGTACGGTTGTTTTTTAACAGAATTTTTTAATAGCAACAAAAAAATCTCTACATTCGATTAATGTTCTTTTAAACTATCACTCATCTGCATCATAACTATGTTCTAGTCGGTCAGAAGACACTTGGATGCTGTAATGCTTTGATGCACTTTTGAACATCTTTACTTATGATTAATTTATTGAGAGATATAATTCAACAATAAATAACTACTTCCTCTAAAAAACAAAAAAAAAAAAAAATCGCAAGAGAGCATAAGGGGGAACCGAAAGCAACTGAACATTTTTAACAACTAAAGAGACGAATATATCCGGGCACTTAATTTCTTACATAAAATACGATATGTACTCATGAGGCATGACACCACGTCGTGGGTAGAACGTGTGCGATACAGAGTACTTCAATAAATTCGTTATATCACTTGTATAAATGTCTGCAAAGCGAAACAAACGTCTTGAGAAATATGTCGGATTATGATACGTTCGGAATACACTCCCAAATTGTGTATTAAATACTTTTTTTGTTTCATTTCTGTAAAATTAAATAGAAAAGAGTGTCAATATGAATTGAAGCATCTATCCTAAGTATATACACCTTAGGTTATCTCTCTCGTTCATCCAAGCGGTTAAATATTGTTTCGCTGCATCACATTCATTGTCTTGATGATCTTCGATCAGTTGTGTTAGCATTTGCAACCAATTTGCATTCTTTTTGAAATCCTCATTGTTCAGTGTGTTGATTTCATGCTGCAATGGAGAAGAATGAAAATGTTATATTTTTTCCCCGGGTAAAATAGACATAAACTAACCGTCAGTTCACTTATAATAGCACCCGTCCGCCAGCCGTGTTCTAAAGTAACATCGGCTAAATCACTATACGGATGATCACCGAAGTAGAGTACCGAATGTCCATGCCAACCAGTTAGCTCCTGGAGCTGTTTCACTGTGCCCTACGTGATCACATTCGGGTATAGCGCCTATAGCAGGTGTACTTAAGAATTACCTCGTAGTAGATTTTTCCCTTCTCTAGTTTGGACACACGATCCCAGACGTGAGTATTTGTCTTTTCATCATACAAGCGTATAGGTCGAGATTCATCTGTAAAAAACTTTGGTTTTCGAGCCTGTACAATAATGACATCAAAATAATCTCTCCAGTGTGGACCGGCCAGCAGGATCATACCTCGATTTCTGTTTTGAATTAAGTATAAGTTACAGACTATACCTTCTGCCATTGTACTTACACAAAAGGAAAGGGACTATTTGTCACCAAGAAGAGTTTTTTTTTGGCCTTTAAAAGTCGCTCAAAGAAGAGCGGCAATGTTGGATTCTTTTCGATATATTTCCCCGCATCCTTTAGCACAATTTGATGCATAATTGGATGACAACGCTGCACTGAGTTCTTCACATCGTGGAATAAAATCTCTGGATGATAGTCAATGTGATTTTTCTCAAAATACTCGGCGACATTGCATAGCAGACACATTTCTGGGACGGAAAAAAGATCTGCTAGCTGTACCATTTTTGACTTGACATCTGGCTATGGAGAAAAACAAAATATTAACCAATAAGCAAGCGTTGATACTCCTTGTCTCTCCATCAAAGCAGTTTACCTGATAGCTTTTTGTTTGTCCTTCCACATAGGCTATGGGTATTATACGGTTTTTATAAATTTTTAAAACTTCGCAATCTGGAATTTTAGTCAGTCCCCTATACACAGAGCCCAGCTGTATTTGCAGAAATGAATCCAACTTAAGCAGGAGACCTTTCTCGATGTCATAGTGAAGGCCACGAACAGCAAAACCGGGGATATACTCAAGATTAGCTATTTCTTCTGGATACTATCAATTTTTTACATCAAATATCAGTGCTACTCACATATTGCAGATACTCACTTTGAACTTTTTGATTAACATATCTCGACCAAGATTGTACAAGAGGTCGTGCAGGCATGACTTGTAGCAGGCTAAGGTGTAGTCGTAGTCAAAGCCATATACTGAAACTTCTTTCAGATCCAATTCATTGCATGCGAATACACCGTGGGGATTTACATTTTTTGGCAATTTTTTTGCTATAAGTTTCAAGTTTATGTTTTTATTAACTGTTCTTGCATTAATAAACATGTATGTTTTTTTCTAACATTTAACAGCTCAAAAAAGGGGACGAAGAACAATGGAGTTAACAAACTTTTAAAACTTAAAAAAAACTATAAGGAATATAAGGAAATAATAGGAATTACTTAAAATACGAAATGTAATCTAACTTGGTTCATATTTAGGACCCTTAAAAGCGTTTCTTTATAAACACACATTATTAGATAAAAATTATTGAACCGCTTTCAACAAAAGAAATTCTTGGTTTTAATAGATTGATGTAAATCAAAAATAATAATAATAATAATAATTGTTTGAAGCGACAGTCCACAGGGGGACCAGGGCCTAGCTTACTAATCAACTACTCGTGTTGTGCGCGCTAATGTTCTCTCACGATAAGAAGGGACCTACAGCCGACTTCGAGCGGCGAAATTTGAGAAGCTTTTTTTCAGACAGTTATTACTCTTTGAGGGTTGTCAGCAGCTCGAAAGAGGTGGTGCCGTGAAAAATTAGAAAAATTGGTGTTGAGCTGGGAATCGAACCTAGGCCTTCGGCGTGTAAGCATCGCACTCTACCCAATACGTCACGGCGGTCACATAATCGAAAAATATGATCATATAATTAGATTCTACGTAATCGACTTTGAAACTGCAATATACAAATAATCAATACATCAAATAAATAAATGTTGATAAGTTAATATACCTGGATATATGGGATTTATGTTCTTGTGAAGGGTTTTTGCCAAAAATAAACGCACTTTAAAATTGAACAAGAAACATATTCACATCAGAAGCTAACATCCTTCACCTGGCTGCTGGGAACCTAATCTTATTAAAGAATCTTAAGCTCGTCTTATTTCTTCCATGAAGGATCCATCATTCTGGGTTCAATTGGACTTAGCTCGGAAGGCAAAGTCGTCTTCCGCTGTCAAATGCCTAACGGCATCGTTTGGCGAAATTTTTTGTGCTTATATCGTTGCTATTAATAAAACAAAGTATGTATATACCCCCTCCTTTGAGTTTTTTTCTTTTTAAAATTACTGCTACAAATTTGAGCTGTATGATTTGATTCGCGTATTTTGAGAAAGTGGTGTTATGTATTAAATTTTTTCACCTCAATTTTTTTGTTCTTAAGAAAACAAAAATTGATATTTGCGAACTTAAACAAAGTGCATCATTTACACGTAAATACAAATTGAATTGATGTGCATACATTTGAACTTCTGTCTGCTCTCTTCGTAAATTTGTTTGAAGTCCTCCAGTGTCGATGGCCGCTCTTGATCTTTTTCACCGGCTATTGTCGATGCTGAAGCTTTAAGGAAAACACTTGATGGATTCTCTATTCCTGCTATCTGCAAGGAACAGCAATTCGCGAAAAGTGCACAACGCTTTGTTAAACTTTTGTAGAGAGTTATAAATGTAGCTGCAGGCAGACGAATACGATTCGTATATGATAGAAACATCTCCTCCTTTCATTAAGGCTTCTTACAACGGGAAACACTTTCATTCAACTTCAATTAGAGTTGAATTTTGTTAATTATCACACCCGAAATAAAATAAACAAATTGTCTCTAATCTGCAAAGTCAAGAACTAGGCCATTGCAGGAAAGAACTGACGGAAAAAAGTGTAAAAAGACACGCAGAACCAAACCGACAGACCAGAAGAAAAAAAAATAAATTAAGATGTCAGTTTTGATTACCGCTTGTTTGTGTGGTAAACGTAAGCTTAAAGTGACTGTACAAGTGCGACAAGCCAACGAAATGTTAATCAATCAAATAGGAAGAATAGAGAGCGACATATTGCTTGATAGGCGCGGGTGTTCAGGATAGCGGTTTGCCAACTAATTGGAAGCAATTGAACATTGGGTCGAAGGGGAGTGAGTTTCATTAAAGTTTGTGTCTCTTTCTCTTGTAAGGAAAATGTCAAAACCAGCTGTTGGCCTAGTAAACAAACTCAAGTGATTGACAATAATAGCGACATTCCGTTTAAATGTGTAGATGGATGGAGTAAAGCACTCTGACGTCCCTTTTCAAAACTTCTATCTATTATCTGGCCTTAATACGCAATGAAAAAATAAAAGAAAATGTATTTACAACTATACTATATCTTTATTTAACACCAAACCAATAAAATTGATACAATAACAAATAATAAATAAAAAAAATACTGATTAGATTTCAAAACAAAAAAGGTGAAAGTATAAAATTCAAATTTTCTTAATTAATAATTCTTAAAAACATTTCTGAAAATTTGTTATTTAATCCCTATCTTATCGCTTTTACTTTTGTTGTACAAAGATACAAAATGTTATACAATTAATCGAAATTAAATCAATGTCTGGTAAAAGACAATTTATATTGTTTTATAAGAGAAATTATTTAATAAGCAGCATGACATTATGCGGGAAAGGTTTGTTTTGCTAATTTATATTAATGTGTGTTCTTTTTATAATTCCTTTTATCATTTTATCGCATTTAACTTAGAAAATTGATTACACGGTTTTTTTTGACAGCATTTTATGAAGTAGTTAAGACTTTACTCTTGAGCAAACTTGTGTCGCTGGGAATTCACTCACTAAAGTTAAAGTGATTTTCAATTACCTAACAGGAAGAAATCAATCCGTAAAAATCTATAGATTTAAACCTTGGGTTATAATGGTAACATGAAAGAGTACAACGAAATTTCGAAAGATATTACGAAAATTATGTTCATATAAAGAACTTTCGTGCAATAACGAAAACTGTACAACACGATACTGAAAGGCAATCAAATTAAATAATTAGATTAACTTAGAGCGCCCACATAGTGCGAGAAAGTTCTCATTATAACATACTCTGTAACTAGTTTCAGTTTTGTTTTATCTCTAGATAAAAGAAATCGGAAAAAATAACATTCAAAAATACATTTAAAAATTAAATTAAATTAAAAATGAAATCCACACAAAACAATAAAAAAATTGTAAAAAATATGGAAAATAATGAAACGAAAATTGTATAGTTGAGTTTTATTCTTTATGACGACATAATTTACAAATAAATTAAAACGAATATAAATATGTTCCCTAAAGATTTTCCCGGGCGAGAAACTAACTGCTTGTTAAAAGAAATACGGTCCGATGGAGCTGTCTTTCAATAGGTGTACACAATCAATGAACCTCTTTGTCCCAACCATGACTTGGGTCACAGAGCCTTGCTAAACCACTACCAACTACGTAACGATATAAGTCAATGGCGATCCGAAAACCTTGGTTTCACCAGTTTAGTGACCACCTCCTGGCAAATATTGCCGTCGCCGATGATAGAAACAACTCCATCCTTATTTCGAAGGATAAACTTCTTCTCACTGAAGAAGAAAAATTCATCTGTTCTCTGAGGCGGCAGATGTATGATTGGTAAACAATGCAGTTATGAGTAATGAATATAACCCGGTGCATTGGAATACAACTGTGGTATATCATTATGAAAAGGGACAAAGATACCTCCATCTCTATCAATCTCCAATTAGTAAGCAAGGTTTTTGAAAAGATCGTGGTTCGGGTCTAAATGAATTTATCGACAGACAACCAATCCAGCTTAAAAGCAAATTAGTCACTGACATTCAATGGAACAAAAACAAGAATCAACGCACAGGTGCTTGCATGATAGACATGGAAAAGGCCTTTGGTTAGCAGTTCTCGTCCTCAAATTGGTCAAACTCGGAATAGATAAATCGCTGCTATAGCGTCGAAGTAATAAACAGCTTGTTGCAGAGTGATTTGCACAAAATTCTTTCGACAAGTGTTAGTTGAAAATCAAATTCCGGAAGTTCGAAACTATTTTTTTTATATCTTCGCTATGCTAGGCGTCAAGGGACACGAAGAAAAACTGGCTTAAGTTTTGAATCAAAAGGACACACATTAGCTGTGCAAAAAGTAGTAGATATCTTGGCATTTGGTTGGACCAGTAATTGTACTGCGGCAATGCAGCTACAGCTCTGATAAAGCCTAAGAAAGCCTTTGCTAGGGCAAGTTGTTTGTTTTATAGCAGCCAACTTGAGTCCAGGGTGAAGGCGATCCACTCCATGGGCCTCACCATGCCTCACCGGCCAATCATGGTCTGCGGTTCTCCAGTGTGGTTCAACTTGAGTCCTTCCCAGATGGATAACATGAGGGTGTTCGAAATGCAATGTTTTTTACCCTCCCTTTGTATCAAACACCTGAATCCGATAACAAGAGATTCTATCCCAACGAGATCTTGTACCTTGTAGGCTTACCTAATCAGGATAGATAAATTTATTATAAAGCTAATTGGAGGCTATATTGCTCATGCGATAACTTCATCCAACAGTCCGATTTTGGTGCTTACAACCTACGTACGTCTTACAACCCACGATACAACAAAACTATCCCGCCCGAAGCATTTCTCTATCTTGACTCTATCTTGACTTCCATATCGTACGCAGAACAGTGGATGGGTAACTCCAATACGAACCGGACGTCGCTCGTTGCCACGAGGAACTTCTTCGGTTCAGTAGGACGATTTTCGCCAGAGGCAGGGCACAATCCACCAAAGAACAGCGAGCGATAAGATTGATTGTGTAATGTATTTTCAATAAAAACGTCCGCTTTGTTTGGAGTTCGATCGCCGACTGCACTATTTTCATTAATACATTTTGACAATCAAGGCTTGCCAAAATGCAAGGTAAGCATAATCAATGAATGCGTGCACACTGCCAAACTCCTGAGAATTACTGATAACAATAGTTCCCAAGCGTTCATACAGTGCGACTTAGATTACGTCTGGGAATTGTGGCCAGACGTAATATGACGCATATCAAGTTTGCTACACCTTCCCCTTTTGGAAGTATGATTTACCAAATCATATATTTGAAAACAACGCACCAGCTTTCTGATTTATTATAATGATCAAAATATTTAAAAAAAATACAATTGCTTTTTATTCTTAATAATAACAAATGTGTATCCTTATGTTTAAGTTTTTTCTTATCTATAATATAACAATTATTTTAAATATAGTAATTGTTAAGAAAAATGCTTATTCCTAAACTTAACTAACAGTAAGATTATTTTTATTTTGTAGTTCTTATTTTATTCTTATGGATAATTATTTTTTTTATTACTCTTATCTAAAAGTACACAATTTGGATTTTGTAAACCTACTACTCTTAAGGGACCCTTATAAATTGGGTCAAACGTATGTCTAGGTTCATTTTTAATTAAAACCACATCGTTAATGGACAATTTTTGTGGCTTAGCATATTTGTCATGTGTTGCCTTCCTGATAAGTTTGCTGTTTTTAACAAATTCACTTGCCCTGAGATTAGCAAGTTGAAGGCGATACTGCAATTCTTTGCTATACTCATCAATGTTATAAAGTGGATCTACTTTGTTTTCATCAATGAAATCGAACAACTCTGGTACCAAAAATAAGTTCGTAAGGACAGTAGCCGTGAACAGTAGATGGACTCGTATTGTAATAATAAACAAAGAAACAAAGCCATTCGTCCCAATCTGACTTGTCATTGTTTATATACGATCCAATATACTCGTTCAAAGATCTATGGGATCTCTCCACAGTTCCTAGGGACTCCTGGTGATATGCTGTGGAAAGCTTATGGGTGACATTTAGCAATTTGAGAACCTCTTCGAAAATTTTATTTTTATACTCTGTTCCTAGATCCGTACGTATTTCTTTCATTGGACTATAAACAAGAACAAACTGTTCAAAAATAGCCTTTGCGATTGTAGTTGCCTTCTTATCAGGAATAGGAATTTGTACTAGGTACTTGCTTAGCTCGCAAATTATGGTAACTATATATTCATTACCCTTATGTGATTTTGGCAAAGGTCCTATAGTATCTATTAATACAATGTGAAAAGGCTTAATTGGAGTTGGTGTAATTGTTAATTCCTCTTTGCTTTTGACACCAGTTTTGTTCATTTTACACTTTTCACATGCTTTTACATAACATTTTATGTCCTTGCTCATGTTTTTCCAATAAAAATATTTTCTTAATTTATGAGAAAGTCGTGTGATCCGTGGGTGGCCACCAGAAACAGGGTCATCATGATATTTTCTCAAAAGTCTTAGTTTTTCATCCTCGTCTTTTATAATTGTTATTTTTGGTGCTAGAGCAATGCTCACATTTGTTAACAACGCATTTCCTTTTTCTTTGAATTGATTTATCCGGATATCATTAAATATTTTGTCACTAAGTGACAATTGAAACTTTTTCAATCCTTAATTACCAACTAGTTTTTCAAGCTTTGAGAATAACCGACCCAGGTCAATTTTCTCATTAGTAATAAAATCGTTTCTTTTAATTGCAACAATTTTTCTTTTTTTATAACAATATTTTGATGATCGGTTATCAGATGAGCATATTTACTTATTTCATGAGAATTCAGCGCTTCATATACTTTGACATTTTCAGCCACGTTGTCTGAATGCTTAGATTCTCGTTCTTGTACATTCTTTCTTAATTTGGACTGTTTCGTTTGAAGTCTTGTAGTGACCTTTAAAACATTATTTGAATGTGTAGGAATTTGTTTCATTTCAGAAAAATCTATGCGGGATAAAGCATCTACCGCATAGTTTTCCTTACCCCTAATATACTCGATTACACAATCATATTCCTCCAAGTCTAACCTCATTCGTGTCAGTTTAGAAGATGGGTTTTTCATAGAGAAGAGATAGGTAAGAGGTCTATGATCGCTCTTTACCAGAAATTTCTTACCATATATGTATGGTCTAAAATGAGTTATGGCCCAATGGATAGCAGTCAGTTCTTGTTCTATGGTCGATTTTTTGCTTTCACCTTTCGTAAACGCTTTAGAAGCAAATGCGACGAGTTGTTTTCCGTTATGCTCCTGACTTAGTACAGCACCACAAGCATGTTTACTAGCATCCGTGGTTATACAAAATGGTTGCTCAAAATTGGGATATTGCAAAATATTCGGACTAAGTAAACAATTTTTGAGATATTGGAATGCGTTCTTACACTCAGTTGTCCATACAAATGGGACGTTCTTTCGACAAAGTTGTGTAAGATGACGCGCATGTTCGGAAAAATTTGGAATAAAACGTCGATAATAGTTGCAAAAGGCAATATACCTTTTTGCTTGATCGGCATTTTGAGGACCGTACACTGTATTTACTTTCATCTGGAAGTATGCCTTTATCGGTGCATTTGTGTCCTAAATATGTAACTTCGTGACTGAAAAATGAGCATTTATCCGGGTGAAGCTCGACAGATTGAAAAAACGTCTTTGAGGTTGTTCAACATATGCCTCACTGAGCATCCTAAAACGACAAGGTCATCCATGTACAAAAATGCCTGCGCTGGAGAAAGACCACAAAAAGCGATCGACATCATCCTTTGAAACGAATTTGGAGCTACTTTGATTCCATACGGAAGTCGTTTGAAGCGGTATGATCCTTTGTCAGTAGAGAATGATGTAATATTTCTAGATTGTTCTTCTAACTCAATTTGGTGAAAACCGGAAATTAAATCAAGGCAAGAAAAATACTTTGCTCTACCAAGTTGGTCAAGAATGTCATCTATTCTTGGCAATGGAAATTTATCAGCAATAAGTTTTTTATTTACTTGCCTGTAGTCAACCACAAGCCTCCATCGTTTTTCTGATTTTCCTGGTAATGATTTCTTGGGAACCAATAAGTTCGGACTGTTATATTCCGATATTGATGGTTCAACTATCCCATCTTCAATTAATTTATCTACCTGTCTAATTATTTCTTCTTTTTGTGAATGCGGAATTCTATAATTTTTAATATAAACTGGAGATTCATCTTTTAATCTAAACTTTTGGGTATAAAAGTTATTGCAAGAAATATTTTCTGTTTCCAAAGCAAAAATATCATCGAACGCAATGCATAGATCAGTCAATTCAGATTTTACGAACTTTGGAAAGTTCTTAGATAAGCAGGCAAGTACTTTTTCTTTATGTTTTTCTACGGAGATTTTACTCTCAATAACTTTGTAATCGGAAAGAGATTCGGTTTTTATTTTTGGATTATTGATTGTTATGTTGTTATTTGTAGTGTTAATTATACGCACTAATGGGTTTTTAGTACTAATTATTGTACTTGCTACATAAACTCCAGTTTCAAGTTATTGATTTGGAATCAAGAGTTCATCTTTGTTACTGTTGACAGGAATAACTCTAATTACTTCTGACCTAGCAGGTACTAAAAAGGTGTTTGGATGTGGAGCATTATTCATTTGTATTGCAACTTTTTCCGGAAAGTTGCTTGGGCGTATAATTAACCAGTCTTGATTATGTTGATAATCTAGTACACAATTGTACCTTTTTATAAAGTCTAGACCAAGTATTCCATCACAAGGAATTGGAAAATCTTTATCAACAACTTTGTAATTTACAGGTATTAATATGTTTCCAACCTGCAGATCTTATTTTACTATACCCACTGTGTTAATTTCGCCCTGTCCAATACCACTTATTTTTTTAGTTTTTTTTTTTATCAATGAAGATATTCTGGTTAATACTTGTCTCTTTTATTAAAGAAATATCCGCACCTGTGTCTACAAGAAAGGTTGATAGTTTATTATTGAAGCTTAATCTTGACGTTATTACACTACTGAGGTTAAGATTGAGAGTAAGTGACTTGTTCGTAGAATTTAGTCTTGAGTATTTAGGAGAATATTTGAGTTTTCCGAACCTTGACCGTGGTTTATGTATCTTACGCTGGTCCGGTTATCACGATAATTACCACGATATCGGCTACTGTTCTGAGAGGCACCGCGACCACGGCCTCTGTAAAAATTATTGTTTCGACCACGTCCACGGCCTAGGTAGATTCCAAATGTTCTGATAGTTATTCGCATTGTAATTATTTCTGTTAATATACATAATGGAGTGTGACTGACCGGCTTCAGTGCAACTATTTACAAATTTAGCTACGGCTTCGTTCATATTATTGAATTGTCCAGACTCCATTAATATTTTAATTTTATCGTTTGTAGCGTTCTTTGTTATCGCGCGCACAGCTGTTTGCGTTGAGTACTTCTCAGCTAACTCTGAGGTTAACCCATCAGAAATGTAAGCATTAGTCAAGGATTTAGTCAAATCTTTAATTTTTTTGCGTATGTATTTGCAGACTTATTATGTTGTTTTATATTCATAATTTTTGCTGCCAGTACTTCGACTGACTCTCCTTAAACCGTTGCTTTTAACTTCGCAATAATTTGTTGTAAAGAAGACTCATTCGAGATTAAATTTCGAGCGGTACCTTTGAGCTTCGTTTTTACTAACTCAACCGCTACTCGCTCATGACTCTCTTTGATTGAGTCCACCAAATTTAAAGAATCAAGAAAATTTTGTAAATTGTTTGACTGTCCATCGAAATCAGGGATCAATCTCGAAGCTGTGTTCAGGAATTCGATTATTGTTTGTCCCATTTTGAATGAATTTATTTCTGATTGTTCTAAGTCACTTAGTTCATCTTCACATTCACTACTGTCGGTAGCGATATTTTCGGAGCCAAGTTCTTGGTCGAGAGCAAGAGGAATTTTTAAATGAATTCCTTGTTTGGAGAAAACTTTGTGAAGCTTGTCTCGTAAATTCCAGAAAATATTTTGGGCTTCCTTTTTGTGCTGTGTTGTTAATCTTTCATAATGTACGTGAAGTACAGTCCTTACCTTATTGTAAGCGTCAATCAACACGACAACATGCTTTTCCACTGTTTCTTTTTTTATTTTTGATTTTTTGTTTAGGCACTTAGGGTACGATTTATTAAAATCGATTGTGTACTCTTCTACCTTATGTAGAATATCGGACCATTGTTCCATTTATATTTTGAAAATGTTTATACATATTTACTTATACCTATTTACTTACACATACTAACTTATACATATTTACTTTACTTAGTATAAATACATATATAATAGTGCTTTTAACAATTATGTTTGTGTTTTGATAACAATTTTTAATTACCGTTTTGAATGATCTTGATGTTTATGGTGGATGATCCAAGGGCGGTGATTTTTTTCTGCTTACTATTAGCGATACCTGGGTACATGGTGGAGTCGGCCTTGCATATACTGGATCCGTTGTCGAAAACTAATGTAGCTACTCCTTCGTCCAACATGTTAATATCTTTTTCTTAATTTTTTTCTCAGGCGAATATCAAACAAAATGTTTCAGTTCGAATTTATTGTTTCACTGTTTTTTTTTTACTGTTTTTATATCAAAAACTTCGAATTGTTTGTCGTAAGGATTAAATTGCTGATTGATTCCGAGTTTCACAAACGTTATATGTATGGTATATTGAATTATATCTGCGCAACCGATGCAGATCTTGCTAAGTAGGCTTTTTTCAGAGACCTTTTATGCCACGAGTATAGTTTAATTATTAAATTTATAGCCAATAGTACAATTATAACAAGTAATTACGTTTCCGTACTATCTTTTTCTTGGCTCACTTCCACTTCATTTATTACATTGGCACTCGGCCTTTCTATTTTGGACTGTTGTTTGCCCATTTTTTTTTCTCACAATAACACACTTTCTGAAATTTGTAAAAATGTTCTTACATGTTCACTCAGGAACCGAGTCACGCGAAAAACGTTATTTTTTTCAAGCTGTCACGGTCGCCATGTAATGTATTTTCAATAAAAAACGTCCGCTTTGTTTGGAGTTCGATCGCCGACTGCACTATTTTCGTTAATACATTTTGACAATCAAGGCTTGCCAAAATGCAAGGTAAGCATAATCAATGAATGCGTGCACACTGCCAAACTCCTGAGAATTACTGATAACAATAGTTCCCAAGCGTTCATACAGTGCGACTTAGATTACGTCTGGGAATTGTGGCCAGACGTAATATGACGCATATCAAGTTTGCTACAATTGGTTATAAAAATGCTGCGGAGTCAATTGACCTACTAGAACATCAACGTAATGTTGCAACTTTATATTCCGGATATCCTTTAGGAGTTTTTAGAAGTTTGAGCAGTTAAGTAAACTTGAGTAGTTTTAATTCTGTTTTAAGTTTTAGTTCACTACTTTTTTAAGATTGGTTAAGTTAAGATAGGTTAGATTTAACCTAAAAAGCAATAAATATATATGTGCATGTATAAAAAAACAAATAATTTCACATTTATTCTGCCGAAAGGCAATTTAAACTAAAGAAGATAAAGATTAGTGGCCGTCGCATCGATAGAGATCAAAAGATCACTTTCAAAAGTTATAAAATAAAAAGACTGTTTCTTTTCACAAAGTCTACAACCTGCCATTATCTATGAATGGCTTCGAGTTCGAAGGAACGACTTTCCATCCTCAGTACGTGTGTCAATTCAACACTAAGTTGAAACGATCACATATTCGACACATTTCTTAAAGCGATGCAAAAAATATTTCACCCCTTCTGACCTGGCAACAATATATAAGGTGTACATCCGCCCGAAGCTTTAGTATAACGCTAATATCTGAACGTAGACGAAATGTTACGTCTCTATCACTACTTTATCGCTGTTTCAACAAAAAATGCTCTAACGAGTTAGCCAGCTGCATTCCTCACCTTCAAGAATTCGCCCACAATACCCGCCTCGCTAGGAATGCTAACCCGTTCACCCTTAAGCCCACCTTCGGATGTACAGTTTAGTTTAGGGACTCGCTGGGAACGATCTTCCCAGCCAAATTCCGCCCCCCCTTTACAATCCAAAGGCAATGAAAACCAATGTGCATCGGTACTTTCTTTCCCTCTCTTCCTCTATACCTTCGGCTCGTGCTGTAACTTAATTCCAGTTATTTAAGAGTATAACCACTCCCTTTATTGCGCGCCAATAATAAAAAAAAGCCATCAACGTTGGCAAGTTTACTGTGAAAATTGCAATTGAAGAAAATAAAAAGTTGTTAATTTTCATATTTTTGTTCTTTAGCGTTCCAATAGCAAAATAAAATATGTATATGGAGAAGGTAAGAATGTGTAAATTTTATTTGTTTACTACAAAAATGAAAACCAACAATTGTATAATTAGTTAAGGTGTTTCTAGATCAGGTTTTTTGTTAAGGCAACCTTTTGCATCCACAGGCATTTAAAACCAATGGTACCTCCTCTCCCTCTCTTCCTCTATACCTTCGGCCCGTGCTGTGACTTGATCTGGTCACTTAAGGGTACTCGCAACCCCTTTTGCACGCGTCAATTATAAAAAAAAGTGCTCCAATAGGCTCCAACGGGAAACCATATTTTCCAGTAACTTGAAATATTCTCTATCTATGGTGTACCTTCTGTCCTTTGGAAGAACGAGTCATTTAAGTGGAGCAATGTCGGGCATTTTTCCTACGATTTCCCTCCTAATGCTTATATGGCAAAAATACCATGGGCATAAACCAGAATTTTACATTAAAAAATAATTGCAACTATCACTAATGTAATTAAATGAATGACTTAAGAATTCTTCTTCTTCTCGTTGTGGCGCAACAGTCCGGGGTGGAACTGGGCCGGACAGCTGGTTAAGGTCATTCTCCACTTGTGTGCGCCACCTTAGCCTAGGCCGTCCTCTGTTGAGTTGTCCCAATGGTTCGGATTCAAAGACTTTCCGGGCCGGAGTAGTGGTGTCCATACGCTCCACACCGCCTAGCCATCTTAAGCGTTGTATCCGTAGACCATTTTCTCGACCGCGCGCTTCTCATGCTCCTCCTTTTTCCTTCTGAGGTGCTCTTCTTTTCTTCTCTGTTCGTAGAGCTCACGAACAGCCCTCGTTGTTCGATGCAGCGTCTCCTTATAGGCGTCTTGTTTGAGTGCATGCGCTTGCCTGCACTCGTCGTCAATCCATGAGTTCCTTCTTGGTGGTGACGTGATACCCAGCACATCAGGCAGCATCTTTGATGGCTTCTTGACAACGTTTTCAGTCTTCTTCTATGGTCAGTGCAGGCAGCGTTGAACTACAAAAAGGTGATAATCCGAGTCGATGATTGCACCTCAGAAGGTTCGGACATCGAGAATACTGGATGAGTGTCTGACGTCGATCGCAACGTGATCAATCTGGTTGACGGTTGATTGATCAGGGGATCGCTAGTTTCGTTGGTGGATGTTCAGGTGTGGGAATCAAGTGCTAGCTATAGAGAGGTTCCGCCCCGAGGCGAAGTCCAACAGCCTGAGTCCGTTTCCGGATCTGTAGTCGTGCAAGCTGTGTTTTGCGATGACTCCAGCAAGGATGTCCTCCTTTCCCAGCTGAGCGTGGAAGTCTCCTAGAACGATCTTGGTGTCGTAGCTGGGGCATCGATCGTGTGTTCTTTCAAGGAGATTATAGAAGTCATCTTTGATGTTGTCATCCTTCTCCTCTGTTGGGGCGTGAGCGCAAATTAGGCTGATGTTCCCGAATTTAGCCTTGATGCGGATTGTCATGAGGCGTTCGCTGACGGGGTCGTAGCTCAAAACTTTTTGCCTAAGTCTGCCTCGAACAACAAATCCGCATCCGAATAAGCGCTGCCTTCTCTCTCTGTAGCAATCGCTGTAGTATTTGTCGCAGTTTTTTATCGTTTTCTTGCTGGGCCCATACCATCGCACTCTCTGGATGGCGGTAATGTCTACTACAAAGCAGACGTCAAGGGCCTCCGCAAGTTGTTCGGCTGCACGTGGCCTGTTAAGGGACCTAACATTCCATATGAAAAACCGAAAATCATAGTCCTTAAAACGTTTGCTGTTTTCGTCAACATCCGTACTTATCCGAGGCATATCGGTATGACAGTACCATGTCATCCTCCGACACATGCAGACGTGTCGTCGCTGCATGCACTTAACACAAAAAAAAAAACAAAACAAAATCAATTAATTCCTCGCGCCGAAAAACACAAACAACAATTAACGCGGTCCGCCCAACACCTCCGCGAGTGTAACGAAAAAAAAACCCCTAAATCTTACAAAAGTGCAGTGTAGTGCAGTGAAGTGTCTCGGTAGAGCGCACGCGGGCCGTCCCCCCCTCTCCCACTCCTTCACAAGTCACTGTTGGGCATTCTCGGTCGCAACTCCCGTTTGATCTACCAGACGGGCTGGGGCGATGTCCGAGTCTGCCTAACATCTGACATAGCGGATTCGGAAGTGTGGATTTTTGTTAGTGGACCAATTCAAGTCAATGTACGGGCACCTACATTGATTTGTTTTGCGAAGCTAAACGCAGAATTTACGCTTCTGAACTCTGCTCACTTTCATCAACTGCATTGTCGGAGTTGGTTTTCAGATGCCTACGACTGACATGAGGGGGCAATTTCGTGTTGACGTGAGCAACATTCGCGGACTGAGAACTAATCTCTTTGCGTCCAACTCTCTCGTCATAAACCAGCTGTCTTGGCGCTGAGTGAAACACAGGTGGGTGAGAATACCGATTTACCGGATTTGAACCTGCCTGGATGTAGCTTGGTGCCCTTATTCTTTTTACACCGCGGTCTCACCATTTATGGTCGTTGTGATGTTGCTTACCAAATTCAACCACAATATGGCCACTGTTCCAATCCGGAATTTAATTTTTTGTGGTTAAAACTAATTGTCCGTAAGCATTTAATCCACTACTGCTTTATTTATAGAAGTCCAAACCTGGACAGCAACTCAACTTATAACGAGTTTGGTGCGCTGTCCGACTCCATCACAAGAATTGTATCCCTGTATCCTCGCACTGAAATCGCTATTGCGGGCGATTTCAATGTACACAATTCTACTTGGCTTCGACATTCAGGCCAGACAACACCCGAAGGAAGGTATGTTGAAATCTTCGCTGAGGTAAATAATTTAACCCAGCTTGTGAATGAGCCAACACGAATACCTGATATTGCAGATCATACCGCCAACACCTTGGATCTGTTTCTCACCTCTCATCCGGAAAAATATTCAATTGATATATTGTCGCCTTTAGGCTCGTCCGACCACTGTGTCGTGTCAGCCAAATTATCGTACTCCTCCCACACAGTTAGAGAACAAATTCCGAAAAGAACAGTATGGCTCTACGAGAAAGCCAACTGGAGCGGGCTTGATAACTTCTTTAGGAATTTTAACTGGTCACTATGCTCCCTCGATAATGACGTGGATGCCGCTGCTGATGCGATCACAAACATTATTTCGCTGGGCATGAGGTACTTCATTCCTCACAGAGTGAAGAGCATCAAGCCTAAGGCAAACGCGTGGTACGACTTGAGCTGCAAAGAGGCTATCAGGATGAGAGAGTTGAGTTTCCGGGATTACAAAGCCAACCCTTCTGAGGAAGCCAGGAAAAAGTTCAAACGGATCCGTAATGACTGTAATGCATTAATAAGACGTGTTAAATTCTCCTTTGATCAAAAGTTGAGGCAAAAAGTTCTACAATGCCCCAAGGGTAGCAGAAGCTTTTGGTCTTTCGTAAAAAACATAAGGAATTCAGCCTCGTCTTCGATCCCAACGCTCATTTGCAATGACATTCCAGCGGTCAGCTCTTTGGACAAAGCTAATCTGCTTGCAGCACACTTTGCAGCTAGCTCAACGCTGCCAGATAGCACTTTGCCCCCGCCTGTACTTGATAGCGTAAATTTCTCCATGGGGCAAATCCACTTTCGCACTCGTACAGTAGCAAGAGTACTTAAAGATCTAAACATACATAAATCCGCTGGCCCGGATGGTATACCTCCTGTTCTTCTGAAGAGGTGTTCTTCTACGCCGGCAAACCCACTGCGTAAGCTTTTCCATTTGTCCTACTCTTCAGGGCTCTTTTCGAGTAAGTGGAAAACTGCATTTGTCCAGCCCGTCCCTAAAAAGGGCGAATCTTCGTCACCCACCTCCTACCGACTCATAGCACTAACGTCCCTTCTCTCCAAGGTCACGGAAACGCTGATAAACCGTCAGCTTATGAAATATCTTGAGTCCCGGAAACTTCTTAATAACCGGCAGTACGGCTTCCGAAGCAACCTTTCCACTGGTGATCTGATATCATATCTCACTGAAAAGTGGGACCAATCTTTGCACAATGTAGGAGAAAGCAAGATTGTTGTGCTTGATATTTCAAAGGCATTTGACAGGGTCTGGCATCAGGCTCTCTTGTCGAAAATTCGTGCTTTTGGGATCGATGAGTCTCTTCTTCAATGGACTAGAAAGTACCATTCGAATCGTTCAATACAAGTCGTTTTGGATGGATTCAAGTCTGATATTCACCATATTAATGCTGGTGTTCCAGGTTCCCAGGGCTCTGTTTTGTCTCCGATACTCTTCCTCATTTTTATAAATGATCTCTTGTCTGGCTTTTCATATTCGTTCCTTGGCTCACGTCCCTCCATTTCTGCTATAGACTCGGAACGGCACTGTTCGTTAAGCACATTAAATTCCGACCTTGACAGCATAATTGATTGGGGAAATAAGAATAGAGTGGAATTTAATGCTTCCAAAACCCAGTGTTGTCTACTGTCGTTAAAGCGATCACAAAATAATCAGCCGTTATCCATGAATGGCACTTGCATTGTTGAGACCGAAAGAATTTCCATCCTCGGTATGTGTATCAACCCAACAATTAGTTGGAACGATCACATATTTGAGGTCGCCAAAAATGCTGCGAAATGTCTAGGCTTCCTTAAACGATGCAAGAAGTACTTTACCCCTTTGATCTGACTACAATATACAAGGCCTACAACCGCCCAAAACTTGAGTATAACGCTCCTATTTGGTCAGGTGCTTCTAAGACATCCCTGCACCTGCTGGATAGAATTCAAAAGCGAGCGATAAAGCTTATGGGTGACAGTAATATTGCGAAGTCGATTGACTCGTTAGAGCACCGACGTAATGTCGCGTCGTTGTCACTCTTTTATATTTTAACAAGAAATGCTCAGATGAATTAGCCAGTTGCATTCCTCCCCTTCAAGAATTCACCCGCAATACACGCCTCGCTACGAATGCCCACCAATTCACCCTCAAGCCCTCTTCCGGACGTACAGTCAAATTCAGACACTCGTTCTTTAGCCGCACTACACGAATCTGGAATGCTCTTCCCAGCTCGATTTTTCCTCTTCATTACAATCACAGGCATTTAAAACCAATGTGCATTGGTACCTCCTCTCCCTCTCTTCCTCTATACCTTTGGCCCGTGCTGTGACTTGATCCGGTCACATGAGGGTACTCACAACCCCTTTTGCACGCGTCAATTATAAAAAAAATGAACTGGTACAATTAATGATGGCTACACTTCTCGAAGATTTTTCGAAAACCCTTCATCAACAGCAGAAATTACAGAAATAGATATACAAGTTGTAAAAAGATTCAGCGTCATCCTAGAGATAATATCGAGTAATTACTGGATTGATGCGGAGATATTTGGAGTTTATGTGCAAAAAACCGCAGCTATAAATTAATATTCCTGGTATTATATGCCATCAACGGTTCATAAAATTCTATTCAACGGAGCAGATATAATATGACCAGCAGCGTTGCCCATCGGATCATTGTCACAGGAATTTCGAAATAAGGACTTAATAATAATAATTGTTGGCGCTACAGTCCAAAGGGAGACCAGGGCCTAGCTTGCTCATCAACTGCTCGTGTTGTGCGCACTACTGTAGAAGGGACCTACAGTATTTTGCCGACTCCGAACGGTGAAATTTGAGAAGCTTTCTTAGACAGTTATTACTCTTTGAGTGTTGTCAGCAGCTCGAAAGAGGTGGTACCGTGAAAAATTAGAAAAATTGGTGTTGAGTTGGGAATCGAACCTACACCCTTCGGCGTGTGAGCGTCGCACTCTACCCACTACGCCACGGCGTCGCACTCTACCCACTACAACACTAAATTCCGAAGTAACAATTTTTTACAACGAAAGTGTGATAGTATATATATTATTAAATGTACGTTTTTTTTTTGTATAAATATCAGCCTTGTTTTGATCCTTAATTTTTTTATCGTAAATTGTTATTAAAAATGTATTTTATGCAATTAAACAAAAAAGTGTGTTTTTTTCAATCTGTTTGACTTAAGATTATTGAATTAGCCTTCATGCTATATTGGGCATTTTTTGACAGCAGTTAGGTCCTCCCACTGATACTATATTCCAAATTTTATCAAGATCAGTCATTGGAACCAAAATGTACACATTTATTCCGCCTTCCCCATACAAGGCGCAACTGTGCGCCGTGTACTCAATGTATCACAGTGCAACCACACAGCCGCACAGCATTTTTAACAATCGATTTACTGAAGAGTTAGTTTGGCGAGCGCTTTATTTTAAGAAATCGAATCCACACCTCTGGTCAAAAAGTCAAAAATAAGAACGAGCAATCGCTGTTTCTTCGAACAAATTTTGCGAAAATGACGTCGGAAATTGGGTACGACGACTGGGCTTCTGCAAATGTGCTCATAGTACTCATATATAGAAAATTAAGTTGCATCATAATTTCCATTAATTGTCCTTGAACATATAATACATTTTTGATGTCTTAATCCGTGCTTGTCTTAATAAGAAGTTAAAGTGCACTGAAAGAAAAATATCTTATTTTTTTGTTTCTGATACTCTGATAAAATTTTCGAATCGCCAGATAAATAGCATTTCTTGACACCACATAAAATGTTATATGACAAGATATCAGATAGAACTTTGATTATTTTCCAATTTAGATATATATTTATATAAGTTAATTCCGAAAATTAAATATGGTTCAAAAGGTTCAAAACACTGAGAGTGTTAGAATTCTTGTCCTGCTTGTATTTCTTGAAGCTCCCTCGAAAATTACTCCTGGCATCTTTAACCCTTTTCACTTTCTATAAACTATTGCTCCCAATCTCCTAATGCACTTATTAAAATTATGATTTGCCAATCAAAAGAGCTCCAAATGAATGTTACAATTTTGTAGTAGAGTCTGGCCATAACTTTTGAGGGGAATCGGAAAAAGTCGATTTAAGTTTTTAACAAAAAAATGCAAATAACTTGAAAACGGTTGAGTCGATTTGACTGACACTTACATAAATGAAGGGTATGTAGATGAAAGTATATTTTGGAACTGACTATTTTCTTAAAAAAATAAGATACTATCCATGAATTTTTTTAAAAGAAATGAATGAAATTAGTTTCAAATGACCCGATTTAGACTATTTAGATTCTGCAAAAAGTTGAAGGTTCTTACATGTTTGTTGTATTAACTACGCATGACTCAGTCGGAAGCTGCTTCATTTGAGAGCTTTGAAGTCATTTCGAATATTTATTTTTCTGACTCTACTTATAAGTTCACAGGATTCATCTTCGAAAGTCGCACTGACGTATATATCCATTTTCTTTGGAAACTGTTAAAGATACAATAAAAGTCGTCATTGTGGCATGTAAGGAAAATACAAAATTATATCGCTTTTCTTAGACAAATCTGGATGTGTGCCCTTATTTCTTTTTGCCCAACCCAATTCTGCTTGCGGTCGTATCGTTGTTCAGTTATCGTGCTCAATTTTAATTTTTTTTCTCGCGTCCTTCGCGTTGTCCCTCAGACGAAAATCTGCTAGCCTTCACCTAAAAATCCACCCAATCCCATCACAATTCCCATAGAAGTGTATAAAAAATGTCGCAGATGAAGGGGAGGTGAGAGTAAAAGAGTGCTCTTGAAAGAGTAAAAATGTTCGCCTCAATTGTACTTTTTCCCAACCATTTTTGTGGTGACGTTTCTGCACCGTGTTATGTTGCTGTTTTTGTCAGTGTTTAGATTAGTAGCTGGCATTCTTCCCAGCAATCCTCGAAATAAAGATATTTACTCTTGTTATACATTTACCATAAGCATCGTCGTTCGCAGTCGTTACTTGTTTTTCTTTAGTCGATGTGTGTGTATCTGTCGTTCATCTGACTTGTGTACCAATCACTCTCGGTTCAAATTTATTGCTTTTGTTCGCGGAAGTAAAACAAATAAAAAAATGTAAAGTGAAACAACGATTTGTACAGAGAGAACAAAACACGTCCTTGTCTACACTGTCGCGAGTTAAGATTTATGTAAAAGAAAAAAATAATATTTTGCACCGAAGAAGTAAGCAAAACAACAGGCATTGAGTGTGGACCATACCTTTTCCATGTTCCTAGAAGATAGCTAAATAGTCTTTCTGGTTTCATTGATTGATGTAGTTTTTGTATTTTTGATTCTAGGGCCTGTATCCGAATGCAAAAAAATAAAACACTTTATTAACCTGATTTTGCAATGGTCAGCTTCCCCTTGCCTGTTTCCATTCCGTTCACCCTTTCGTGTATTGTATTTTGTGTGTGCGTCTAGAGCGCTTTATTGTGTGAATCCGCTATAATGGGTTTATATTCGCTACGTTAAGTCGGGTAGATAAAAGTCTTGATAACACAAACCTTTCTTATTTTTTTTTTTTTTTCGTGTATTTAGCTTTCCATAATTTTTCTTTTCTTCGTTTACATATTTGATATGAAAGAACGTACTCTTATATTACATTTGTATACACCAGTAGTGGTTGGCATATATTTCTAATGAATGCAGGACCTGATTCCATCGAAAGCATCAAAAGTCAGCACAAACAGTCAATGCCATATCCTTCCGTCACATCTCCCGTCCTCCACTATCAATGACTTAAATCGGGTATGTACATATCTACATATCTTTACTTGTTTGTTGGAGTTAGGCTGGGCTTTTGTGGTAGATTTTACACTCAGAATGTAAATTCTGTAGTCAATGTTATTTTTTTGTTAGATTTTCTTTCATACCCTTCAGAGCTGTTGAAAAATAAATCGTCGTAATTGAAGTTTTGCAGTGCCTTATTTGTGTGTGTATTGGTGCGCCACACAGCTGCTATTGGTTGCATTCATTGGTTCAAAAGAACGTATTCGCTTAAGTTGCAAGAAATTACATTTTTTGCTGAAGTTTAAAGTAGTATTTGAAATAATTATATTTCTTTAATACAATATAAATACATCTTTATAGTTCTATAGTATTCTTCTTTTCAAACTTGCCGTGATATTGCTTATTAAATGTCGCTGAGCCATCAAAATCATCCGCTCATCCCTGACCTAGAACCTGAAAGTTTCGAATGCGGATGCAATGTCAGTTTACTATCGTCAGCTGCTAAAGGACTGTGTGTGTTCAATTAGTGTGCCCTTCTCTAAAGCAGTCCTGCGCTTTGGTTAATTTGATTTTGCATGTATTCGGTGTTTTCATTTTCAATCTGTGCTGACCTTCAGGGATGAAGAAAACCGTTTCTATTGACTTGTTACTTCCTATTCGCCGCACATAT
The DNA here is from genome assembly GCA_955652365.1 of Eristalinus aeneus. Taxonomy (NCBI): domain Eukaryota; kingdom Metazoa; phylum Arthropoda; class Insecta; order Diptera; family Syrphidae; genus Eristalinus; species Eristalinus aeneus. Next base: position 4,118,723 of record OY019135.1, on the reverse strand, counting down.
GTATATATGCTTAAAAAGTAGTTCAACAAAATATTGTTTCTACTTTTTTTTTTCTACTAATTTAAAAAAGGATGTAAAAGTCTCTATTTGAATTTTCGGTCCCCAAATCTGTAACTCGCTTATCTTTTTGCAGCAATTCAATCATATCCATACATGAATAAACTCGAATTCTTCTCAATTACTATCTTTTATGAAAGTCATTGAAACTAAGTAAGCTGTGAATCAGATAAGATTATATTTCAAGGAGTCATGTCATGGGAGAGTATCGCGTCAAGAGACCTTCTTAGGTAAGTGTTCAACCCCGCATCTCCCAAATAAACATAGCTTAGGCGTCTTATCACCTGCAGCATACCACACAGTCACAATCTTTCAGCGACACATCTTTTAGCCTCTCCAGATGGTTCCAGGTACCTTCTTGAAAATTCTACTGGTAACTTCCATTGTGCCCAAAAGCTACTTCTTTTAATGAATACGATTGCTTTCGCAGATATTTGTCAGTTGGATGAAAGCTTCTCTCGTTTGGCTGGATACGGGTCAAGCCCCGATGGGACTTCTCTTTGGGCCAGACACGGCTTCTCAAGGTCTCGGAATTCAGTCATCAATTGTTTTCTGGCCTGCCAAAGAAGCTTGAAGCAGTATCTTGCAAGGAGAAAGGTAAGTGAATAGGCGTCGATAGGCGAGCCATTTGATCCGAGTAAACTCGTGTAGATGGAGCGTGGTCTGCGGTTATACGAACAACACAATCAAAATGCGGCCGTTCGAACCTGGCGAAGTGCCCTAAAATCAACAAATCGTCGAGAGGACAGATTCACGCTATTGGGGTACTTGTATCAGGCGCATATGGATTGGGGAAAGTATAGGGAGGCCATTGAGTTTGGACACCGTCAACTAGGAATATCCGAGGAGCTTGACTCGCCAACAATGCGTGCAGAGACGTATCTCAACTTGGCCCGCGCCCACGAACGTTTGGGTGGATTGGAACGTGCCCTTAGCTATGCACGTCACTCGCTTTACAATGAGTGCGGAACCCAGTGCCAAACAGGAGGTCTTGTGCATTTAACCGTTGCCAAAGTTTACCTAGAAATGGGTGGATTCTCAAGAGCTCTAGAGGGTCTGCAAGGAGCCCATAAAATTGCCACTTCAATCGGTGATCCATCCTTAGAATTGCAAGTGTACGTTGCTCTTTCCGAGCTTTTCGGGCGGCTGCAGGACAATGACAAAAGTGCCACGTATGCCTCAAAGGCTTATGATCTCTCGCGTTCCTTGCAGCTTGGCGATCTCAACTCATCACACCATCGAGCAGCTCTTCTTCGCATGGCGGCTGCATTGCGAAAACAGGGTGACCTAGGGGACGCCCATGACTATTGTACTGTTAGTAGTTGGCTTGTTAGTTTTTCATCACTTACTACAAATTGACTTGTTTTATTTTAGGAAGCCACACGACTTGCGCTCATATCCGGTGATCAAGCGACATACACCCGAAGCATACGTGTAATGGGTGATATCTACCGCAAAAAAATGGACATTGATGTGAGATAAATTTGCAATCCGTTGAGTCGAAAACCGTTTACGAATGTATTCTTATTACAGAGGGCCTTTCGACAATACGAGCAAGCTATGGGAACAGCAGCAGCACTGGGCGATCGAATGGCACAAATGGAAGCGATGGATGGTGCTGCCAGATGCTTGGAAGCGCTGAGACTGCAGCAGAAGATATGCAACTGCCGTCCTTTAGAATTTAACACGCGTCTGTTGGAGGTGGCCAGTTCCATTGGAGCCAAAGTGAGTTCGCACTTTCGTTTTATTAGGTGTATAGCATCTGACAAGCTTTCGTTCCCCTGTTTTTTTTAACAGCTCTTGGTGCGTAAAATCCGTTCCCGGTTATCTTTGATTTATCGAGCTTTAGGCGATGAGGAGCAGTATAATAACCATTTACGTCTAGCTACACAGACTGAAGCGGCATTGGGGCTCAATTGTGGTGCTTGCGGGGAAGTTTTCGGCATTGAGGCGGATGCCCTTGAAGCACTACCGTGCGCGCACATTTTGCATGCTAGGTGAGCACAATTTTAAAGTCATAAGTTCGAGAAGACACATTGGTTAGCCCTTTTTTTCATTTTCAGATGTGCGCACGAGCTTTATCGGCGCAGAGAAAAGGGCACTCCACGAGCGTGTCCAGCATGTAATAAAGTTCTTAATTCTCGACTTCACTTGTATGCCGAAAATTCTGTCCCAGTTGGTACTAACGGCACCAGTGTCGCATTGGGAGTGACCTCAGGACCAAATATTCCCAATGGAACTGGCTGCCTGAACGACTCTCTAAGCGGCGTGGTCTGCAGTAACGCGAAGAATAATCTCTCAACAATGCCGGCGGTTGATAGCGCAGCTCTTCTTCTCACAGCGTCTCCTAGACCTCTCTTTAGAAGCAATTTGTCGTTGGCTTCCTTGAGTCTCCGCGCATCCAGTTTAACCATTGACAGCGAACGTCATGCCACGTCATCGGTTTGAAACAAAGGTCAAATGGCGGTCTCCACAATCGGCCTGCCATGGTGAGAACGAGACGACTACACACAAAGACTAGAACATCTTTTCAAAACTATTTTCTTTGAAATCAAACAATGAATATAACTGCTTTATACCACTTCTCACGATATAGAACAGTAAGTAATATAGTTAAGGGAATGATAAAAAAAAGACGATGGATGTGTGTGTGTGGTTGATTTCCTGGAGGTAAGAAAAATGTGTATTTATATTTTTTAGTCTTCTAGCGACCGATTGTGTTGTAGCATAGCGAAGTTATTTTATATGTATTATTTTCCTTTTTATACTTGCCCGGGTCTACTATGTTAGAATGCAACTGTTCTTCTTTTTCGAACTGGCACTCTGTCCGATCCCATTTTGGCGGCTTGGGTGAATCCGAAGACAATGGTCTTTCTCCTTAAAAATTTCCTGATAATATTTTGAAATTCAGTTCAGAACGTCAATTTTCACTTGGGCAATGAACGCATTTGCTAGTCATCTTTCTTACAACCTGTTAGCTGAAAGTTATTCGATATGACTTGGACAAAGATAATAGGTGGGTCGCTTGAGCTAGCCTCTGTACAGATCGTATCTTTCAAAAATATTGAACAAATGATGATAAGATATTTGCCTCTGTGATGGCTAACATACCCATCAGAATCTGCTTCTTTCAAGGACAACCCTCCGACTTGACTCTTGGTTATTTACAGCGCATACACATCCAAGCAATACAATATATTTCTTTCTGTATATGATTTAGTATTGAATAAATGTATAACTTATTATTTTTTTTTTTTTAAATTGAAAAAAACTCTTTCTTACGGTTTTATGTACAAAAAAAAAACACAAGTTTTGACAGTAAGAATGCTCTTGCTTAGTATTTTGTATACAATCTTTCAATTATTCTCAGTGAAAATTGTTTGAAGATAAGTTGTTGTCGTTCTGTTTGTTTAACAAACAAGGAACAAGGTGAGAGATCTTAGTTATTTAGTTACCAAGGACAATCAGGGAGTGAAGTCATAAGGGATATTTGATAAAGTTTTATAGGTCAAAAATAAGAGGGAAGCATTTGATTTTTACATGAGGATAGCTATAAGTTATTTAGTATTTGTTTCACAATTGGTAGTCCAAAATTAGAAGGAATTTAAAAGATCAAGCTTTATTTTCGTTTCAATTAGACGGGAAGTAAACAATTTCATCTGCACTTAATAATCACTGCCATTCAAAAAACAAATATTGTTAAACAGACAAAATATGAATCATTGAAACTAATTCTAGGTTATAACAAAAAAAAAGTGTGTCAGTCATCAATCTCTTTACTTAACATTCTCCATTGAAGACGAACAGATTCATCTTAACTTCAATTAAACGTTTCCTTTATAGACTCTATATAGAAGTTGAGTATGTGATGCTTAAAGGATGACTACATTCCTACACATGGGGCGAAGATCTCAACGTCTATGCAAGCCTTTATTAATTGTATGAAAGAAGGCAAAGTTTCTTGTATATTTGCTTACCCCATAACTTTCGGACTTTAGTTAGCTGCAATTGACTTCAGCCTTAATTGCGAGAGATTTTCTTGGTCTACCTGCTGTGCTTATTTTTATGTCTCTGTTAGGAAGATACCAAATATGTCTTACCAACCCATTTCTTTCGATGGAGCTGCCACATATTCAAAGTCATAACGATAGGCCGTATGCACTTTTAGTTGTTCTTCTGCTGAAGAAAGGTAAGATCAGCCGAAATATGAATTGATGTCGAACTGGTGGATGGGTGCCTTTGTGACGCATTGGTCTAGTGAGAAACACACTGTAAATATTGACACCCTCCATGTATCAAAGATCGCTTTTTTTCTCTTGTTCGCAGTTGGCATTGTCAAGCAGGGTATTTTTGAAACCCTAAAGAAACTACAAGACTTAAACCTACGCATCAAATATCGTTCATTAAATTTATCAAAGTGTGTGCTTAAAATTTGGTATTTGATGCTACTTGAGTTTTTCTTCAAACATTGCCTATAATGGCCGATTATTTTCTGCTATTTTTATCAACTTTTGCTTATGATTTTGTTCTCATTTCCTTCAAAAAGCTCGAAAACGGTTGGTAGGAATCAAAAATTATAAGCATTACGTATGCGAATATTTCGAAATGAGAAAAAAATAAGAATTTTTGGAAGAAAAATGGTAACGAGTATCAGTGCTGGCTGCAACTCCGAATGGAACCATAGAAAAACGTCCTTACGATTCGAATCTTACCTTCCCGCAAAGGAGTCGACACGACCACACACAGTGGAAGGAAGTATCTATTTAGCCCGACATTTGGTAAATAGTGCCAGTCAACATATCAATGAATGCTCACTTAAGTATATAAGGAATAGAATATAATTGCACATTCGAATGTTGCCTTCAAAACAGACAAATTTCACTTTTGCGAACTATCCGACTATAATATCGATATTTTGAAGGGTTATAAGACAAAATTCGCATTAGACTCAAAATATATTGTCCATGGTATCTTTCAAAAAAAGAAGAAAACTCACAGAATCACACTTAATTCTTAACATCACATCCGTCATTTACATTTATTACAATACTTTCCTACGGCCTCTTAACTCTAAGGAATTAATTCAGTCCTTCCTTTGTTATCACCCAGAATGTACCCAACTGAATAGCAGTTAAGAAAACAAATACATTGTTGAAAACCCTAATATATTCAGAGAAAAACAAATTATTACATGCATAAATCATTTTTGATGTGCACAAAGAGATATTTAAGCAAATTCAACATTAATAAAACAAATAAAAAACCTTGAAAGTGTTGTTGACTAAAACAAATGATAAAGTAAAGTTGAAATATTTAACAAAACAAAAAACATTAAATTGAATCTATATATTTATTCATATTCAAAGAAAACAAATTGAAATTTAGATATATAACTTAAACAACACACGAAAACACATCATTGAACAGAATCGCATCTATAGTTCTAAGATTCATAGTTAAACCCAGTATAAAATGGAAGAGATGCAGACACTTTCGAGTTTCTGGGAGTCAGTGGAGGGAGAAATAATTTGGGAAATGAGGCGATTAGAAAGGAAACGAAACCTTTTCAAAGAAATGTTTTTTTTAAGGCAATCGAACTATCAATTTACACCAGCTCACATAAGATACCCCCAGCAAGGTGTCACATTGTGTTTGGTGGTGTGTAGTGAGTGGTACGTATGCTTGCTTGGTTTCATAAAATGAAAAACTGCGTTACCGACTGCTATAGGTTGTCTAGCCCAACCGCTAGCATGCGAGCCTTTGTGGCAAGAAAAATTGGCTTCAGCTGGCTAGTAGCTTGCAAAGTTCGAGATTTGTTGTGGTAGACATCAAATTTTAAAATGCCTCGATTTGGATGGCTAACTAAAATCCCCAAAAGCGAAAATTGAATATAGTGAACCAAAAAAAAAAAATTTGGAAACTACTGAACCATTCATTCTCCCTTGGATATCCTTTGACCTAACAAGAATATTTAAATGATGACCTAGAAAGAATATTTAAAATTGCAAATGAAGAACACATATTCATGTTTTTAGGAAAATTTTATTTGTGAAATAACAGAATCGGTTTCCCAACTGAAACATTAAAAATATTTTTTTATTCACTATTAAAAGCAAAGTTCCCTCGTTTTACCGTTTTTCGAAATTCGTTTTCGTTTTTCGGCAGTCTCATTTTGGTTTTTAGAGTTATTTTGTTTCATTGTTAGATTTTTAAAGTGTTGGAAATGAGTAAGTGAGTGTCTTGTGATATGAATAAGTTAACAGTGCAGTTAGCAACTGAAGGAAAAAGTATACGAAAAATTGCTGAATTAATGGACAAACCACGTTCTACTATACAATGTATATTGCTTACATGCAAAAGGAATGGATTCTTGGAAATACCTGTTGGAAGTGAAAGGCCCCAAAAAAATTGTACACTGCAGGCAGGAAGAAAAATTGTTCGTTTAGTGAAAGAAAATCCAAAAAATTTCAGCAGCAAGCATCGCAAAAGAAGCTTCAATTGACGTCCATCCACAAACTGTAAAAAGTTTTTCGCCACATTTGTCTGCGAAAAATGTACAGAAGCACTTACTATTTGCAACAGAATATGTTGGTAAGTCTGACGATTACTGGAGCAATGTAATTTTTACTCATGAGTTAAAATTTAATTTATTTCGCTCCGATGAACGTCGTTTTGTGTGGTGAAACGAACAGCTCTTAATTCAAAAAAACATTAATAAAACCGTAAAACACGGTGGGGCAGTCTTATGGTGTGGGGTGCTATGGGATCAAATGAAGTTGGAAACTTGGGTTTTGTGGAAGGAACTATGAATAAACTTGATTATATGAATATTTTAAAGAATAATTTGCAACAATCAGTGTCGAAAATAGGCATTGATTATTTCTTCGTACAAGATAACGACCCAAAGCTTATATCATTAAAAAAAAATGGTTGTTGTATAATGTAAAAAAAAGTTCTTCCATACCATCTTAAAAGCCCGGATCGTAACCTAATTGAACACTTGTGGGCATACATAGAAAGAAAACTGCGAGAAAGACCTATACAGAATCAAAATGAGCTCCGAGAAGCCTTACAGGATATCTGGAACAATATTCCAGCAGATACAATTTTATCATTAGTTCGTTCGATGAAAAAGCGATTAGAAAGCTGTAAAGGGAGCGAAGGGCCACCACACAAAATATTGAATAATAATGCTTTATCATATATATATTTAAATTTCTACGGTCTTTTATAAGTGTCCAATTTTTTTTGGCATGGGAAAAATGGCTTTATTTTATTTTTAATGTTTTTCAGTTGGGAAACCAATTCTGTTATCTCACAAATAAAGCTTTCTTAAAAACATGAAAATGTGTTTTTCATTTGCAGTTTATTTGATTTAAATATTCTTATTAGGTCAAGGGAGAATGAATGGTTCAGTAGTATCCAACTTTTTTTTTCGGTTCACTGTATGTACCACATCTTCTCTTTGAATCACGCACTGAACAGGTAAAGTATGATACAGAACAACTGATGTGTACACAATTTATGACATTTTCTAAGCTAGAACGACTTAACTGTCCACACCGGAATTTGGTTACAATTGTCCTGTTGTCCTGAAGGGTTACTCTATTGTTAGTCTGCATCCTTGCAAGCAGCACTTCGTTGCCTTATGTTCTTTTGTTTTAGGAAAGGTTGTTAAACTATTTTTTTCCCTTAAAAAGAGTGTGAAAGTCAAATATGGCCATTCAGTTCCTTTTTTTAACAGAAAAATGAATTAATTATAAGAAATGTATATCATGTACCTAAAAGTGAGTAAAACAGTGTTCTTCCTTCTACTGACTCTACATTAGTTTAAATGTGTTGTTAATTATTCATATGACAGATAGACCATATATTAATTATAAAACTAAAAAACGAAATATTTTTTCAAGCAATTTAACAAAAAATTATAAAACGTTTCAATCGAGTGAAAGAAAAAGAGAACTAAGCATTTCCTATGCAAGATGCGAATTTAAAAAAAAAAGTATGTATATTTCACACTGTGATAAGTGAGAGCTAAATGTAAAAACAAAAACAAAATAGAAAATTAAATAAAAATCAGAAAATAAGTATTTATCAAACATAAAAAGAAAAAAAAATATTGCTGTTAAAAACAATTATTATTGTTTCAGAGTATGTATGTATACATGTGACAAAACAAACCATTGTTGAGACACATATATATGTATATTTATTTATTAACAGAAAGAAAATATGAATATGTACGGAGAGTAGATAAATATATAAACAAATATGTATATTTTAAATGAAATTATAAAAAGTTAGATAATATGCTGAGCTGAAAATTACCATTGATGTGTAGCAGACGATGAACGAGTTCAGTGAAAACAAAACATGTAAAAATTAACTAAATTCAATTTAAATCAACTAATAAATCAGTTCAAAAAGAATGATCGTCAACAATTTGTCAATTCAAATATTACAGTATGTGAAAATCAAATTAAAAAATATGTTTTTTATTCTTTATATTTCGCAGAAAAAAGGTACCACAAACAAATGAGCAAACCAAATCTCAATTTAAGTAAATTCCGCCTCAGCAAATAGTATTTTGAGAATCTCATACAATTCTTTCAGTTCCTTAAGCTCAAACTGCATTCCCTTTAGAATAATCTTTTTCAGTGACAGTTGCTTAGATTCCGCCGATAATAAATATGAATATTTCCCAATGTTTGACAGCTTGTCTAATTGCGGCTTTATCTTCAAGCCCTCACATGATTTCGGCTGCTAAATCAAGAAAGGAACATTATTGCTTGTAAGGAGATGGAAAATGAATATTAAGTAACCATGAAACTATGTCTTCTTTGCTGACTGTTCTCATCTCCAAAAATCGGGTTGAAGATAAAACAAGTGGGCTCATTGATTGAAAACTGTGCTTCTAAGTTCTCCATCAAGTCAGCGGAGTTTTTCTCATAAATAATGCTGAAGTGATTTTGAGTTTTATTCAGGTCAACTGCGGAAACTTCGATATCGTTTTTTGCAAAATCAAAATCATTATTGCTCTTATGAAGGGAATTCCGTAAATTTACGGCTACTCCATCAGCCCTCGATCCAACAGCAAAATCATTCTTCTCACAGTGCTTTTTTGGTAGCGTTCCAATGAACTGCGACATAGTGAGACGCTGCCTAAGTGTATAGTGTTCTTCAGTGGTGAAGTCCGGTTCATCATTGATACGAGAATGTTCTATCCGATTCTTCTGCTTTGAAGGAGTTGACGTCGCCATGGGTTGAAATACAAATTGAGGGGAGTCAGGTTGATTTTCTTCTGGTCTCTAGAACACGCCTTATTAATGAAATCTTCTCGTTTGAAATGAAATGTTTCTTTACTTACTTCACGTGCAGAAAAGTTCTTTGGACGAACAAGAATCACGTCGAATTCGCCATCGTCTAATTGCTTCAAGAATTTATACGCGATTTTCTTTTTTTTCAAGTTCGGAGAACTTATAGAGAAATAAAGCATTCTCAAACTATGGTCCTGTTAAATTAAAAAGTCTTACCGATTTTTGGACAAGTGATCTTGTGGTCTTTGAACTTTTTTTTGTAAACAGGAGATTCTCTCTAACATTGTTCTTTAAATGAATGATGAAAAGAAAGGGAACGAAGAAATGAGGCAATGCTGCCAAAATCTTCGTTGCACTTCAAAATACAACCGTAATCTTTAAAAGGAAAATCAATTCAATTCAATTTCAGCTTCAAAAAATTATTTTACATTGAATGGTGTTTTCTTCAGATTTTACCTTCCTGCGTTATATTAGAAAGAATTTTTTTCAAAAAGATCACTGACTCACTTACTGAACATATCCCTCTCATCTGCAGGTCTACCACGTAACAAATAATAAAATAAAATTAAAAAGAACAACAATCGACCATTAAATTAAAGTCAACACCAACATTTGGAGGTCTCTGCGCTATCATACATAAAGTTCTAGCTTAAAAACCGATCAAAATTTTTTTTCTTACACCGAATCGTGTAAAAATGCTGTATATCCTCGCAAAGACATCTTATTGCAGAGTGAAAATTGATATCTTAAAGATTTAGGATCGCTTATCGCATCTTCTACGCTCTTTTAATTCATGGACAAAATGTGGAAAGATTGTGAATTTTTTTTTGTTTTTTTTAATATGAAAAATTTTTTAAGCACATAATTTTACGCTGTGTTGGTTTCTGACAAAAAAGAAAAATCAATTTGATTGAATTGTTATAGTTTTTTAAAGAAGTAATAATGATGAAATCGGTGAAAAAGCAGCCTTGCCATCATCTACGCTTCGCTGTGCTGTGTAATCATTCTTTTTGATTGGTAAATAACGGAATCTGTGCCATCATAAATAGTGATGAGACCTTGTGGTGGTTCCTTCTTTGTTTTATTAAATTGTTCCAGAATTACTTATAGACTTCTTTCTTTAAAAGCTTTTCCCTAATGGAAATGCGTTCACAGTGTTCAATTTTGGCACATGCAACAAAATCGATCGGATCACTTACGTTGGATACATCATCTTACACAAGCTACCAGGAGCAGCAACTTCACTATCGATCAGAAACACCAGTAAATCAGCATTCTTCCTTCGGCCCAAGTGAACAACAATCCGTTCAAATGACAACTGGTGGAAGTGTGGGAGGTGGTAGCAACAATACCACGTCGGTAAAGACACAGCAAGTAACAGCCACATTATCGCCGTGCAACACGATTGCATCGACGTCGTCCCTCAATACCCTCAACAATAATTCATCCATTGTCCGCCAAAGCAATGGAAACGTAACCAACAATAATAACAATTCAACAAGCTCAACAAATAAGACACTAGGTACAAAAACTAATAGCATTGAGGGAAATAACAATCAAAATCCAAACTGGAGCAAGTTACAAACGCTTGAGCAACGGAAGCTCGAGCTTGAGAAGCTCTTAAGCGAAAAGAATTGGCTTCTGCAACAAATTCACAAACAGGCAAGTGAATATTTGCCAACATCATTCTTTACCAGATTTGATTTATTAAAGCTCTTTCAGGAAGCGCAAATTTTAAACGGAAATTACGAGAGTTCCAGTTTGTTGGACCTTGGCACTACTATTACGGGAGTGTCGAACTCCATACTCCGTCGCAAGGGAAGTTCCAGTCTAAAGTTGAACAAAACCAATGTTTACTTCAACGCAAAGAACGTAAGAATCTTTTTCTACATATAATTCTCTCTTTTACCCACTTTGCCGATTTTACTCAAGAATCGCTTAACGCTCTCCAAATCCGAGCATGATCTTGCACAGGGGAATAAGTTAAACAGTCAGTTAAGTGCAACAACAAATCAAACTGTTTTGGGCATAAAAAAGCGACAGGGACCACCGCAGAAGACAAACTCGTTTCACGACAGCACCTCGACATCTGCACTCAGTCTAACTAAGTCAACATCGTTGGAGTACAACAGTGGCAATGCGCGAAGCGAACTTGGAGGAAGTGATTTCAGTCATAATATCAATTATAACATAAGCCGACCCCATCATGGGAGCAGCGAGAACCTCCCCAACACCCTTGCGAGTAAGATCTCAGATTACAGATTCACTCTCAGGGTATAACTTTTTCCTTGCAGTAACCCATTGTGATAAATACTATTTGTCGCCAACAAACCAAATGTACTCAGATGGAAATGGCTTTATTAAAGGCAGCCAAAACATAAAGCAATGCCTTTCCCCTTCCCTGCTGCACAAAATCATCGCACTCAATGACAATGAGGTTCATCGCACAAAGCAACAGCTACATTCATCCAATGGTCACAGTCTGATACACCACAACGGTACGCAGTTACACATGGAGCAGTATGAGACTCTTGACACACTTTCCTTGTCCCCGTCAACAACGTGTGGTTTTGAGCAGGGACAATTTGTGTCAAACCTACATCCGAACTTGTGGCGGACCATGTCTAATAGTGATAGATCAGCTTGGTGCGACAGTACTAGGTAAGGTGGTAGATCTTATATCCTTTCGTTCCAAAATACAAAAGTTGAACTCGATTTGATAGCTATGTGGAGCTTGATAGTGATGCCGGAAATCAGTACAACACTATTAAACCAATTTCGTCCAAACTAATTCCGACATCTGTCTCTGGATCCAGTCTGCAGCCGCAACAGTCATCTGATTCCTCTTCAATAGGCCCACTTTTTGCAGTTAGCAACAGTGTGGGGGTCAATAATTACTCAGGTGCCATTGACAAGGCGTGTGACGAGGTATCCATTTCATCAGCGAACAGTGAAACAAACAAGAAGCCAAAAAACAAACAATGGTACAATACTTTCCGGCCATCATTATTCATCACAGTTTTTTATACTCATTTTGACTTTTCGCAGGATGGAATCTTCTTTGGATGGACCAATTATTCGTCCGAACATTTTACAAAGTGCTTCAAACGTACCCGATATGATAAATCTATTCCCAGCCTTATCGCCAACTCACAGTCAAAATCAACAATACCCCTTTTACACCATATCACGTCAGCCGTCCACCAGTACCGCAACGTCAAATGGAAAAATTACGCCATCTCCTGTCTCTGTCGCAGGCGGAAACTCCCTTCTGGTTTCGGTGGCGAGTTCGCGCCCACCGCCGCGTGTTCTCACGCACCATGCGCATCCGCACCATAAACAAGGCTATCGAGACAGATCCAAGCTCTCTTCGAAATCAATGTCGAGCGGCAGCTATAGAGCACCAAAGATGAAGCCTGACGGGGATAATATTCAACTTAGCCACTCAACGTCGTATCTGAATGTTGATCCATACCATCATCACCACTTTCATCCTCAATCAACGTCCCAACGACAGCAGCAACAACAATCTTGCCACCACAACCATTACCACATGGAAATGCCGACAAGTAGCAACGTGACGATGCCTCACTTACAGCAGCAACCAAAACTTAATAAGCTAGTTGGTCCGCCTCAGGACCACATAGCACCGGCTCTGTCCAAATTCAACCAATCACATCAGGCAAACACCTCAATCAGCGGTGATGATTTTGATGGAACGATTCGCTATCCTTCATTAGTTACTACACAATCTCCAAAACATGCCACCTCAAGCCAGATGCTGTTGAAGGTCAACATATGTCCCTTGCAAAAGCAAACAAACCAAACCTCGACTTCGCACTTTGTGAACCCCAGCCAGCAACAGCTTTCGCCACAGGCGAATAACGCTACCGTCGCCCCACCAGATATTCGAATTGAGTCCCCGAAAAACATGACAGTGGTGCAGCATGCAACATTCCTTCCCTACAAGGAGGTGACAAAGCCCTTTGAGATGTCTGACTTCTATAAGTACTCAACAAAATTTCGTCAAAAAGAGGCGACTACAGCGGTCATTTCGAAAAACTCCACCTAGACGACCCCAAGTGATGGGTATCCAAGTGCCACTTAACGAATGAGTTTCGTATTCTTATTGATGTATATTACCTTTTGCCTGCGACTAACATTTCTATTTGCAAATTTAACAAATTAAAACAATAAAATTATTGGTTGGTTTTGTTATTGGTTCAATTAAAAGCAGCCTCTGTGTGTGGTGTTATTGTTTTCGGCAGAAATAAATGAGTCGCCATTAGTGCAGAAATGTCAAAATTGTATTTGTAATAGAATTTTTGACTCACGCTCACAAGAATTATAATACTTCAGAAATCAATAAGGGATAGTTTTATTGGTTTCTGATGCCAACTTTTTACAATTGTGGCAATTTGGTCCGCTTTGGTTAGTAAAATTCGCATCTTATGTGTATTTATTGTATTGCAGGAATATATCAAATTGCCACTTCAGTGAATGTGTATTATAAGAGTTTAAAGTATAAAAATATTCTTCTTCAGAAACCGTGTTATTCGTCTCATATTTATGATTGTATATCTAGTAAATTCTTTATATTTATAATCCACTTTTCGAATAATTGGAAACAAAAGTAAACAAGATAACATATACTAAACACCAAATATGGTATATATTTTATAGTCTCATCTAGTACATTGTGTGAAACGTCAAGTTGATTCACATTCAACAGATGTGTTTTCGTACAAATTCTGTGTATTTGCAGGTTTTGTTTTCATTTCATTTTTGTTTTGTGGTCAGATGCAATTTATAACATTTTCTCTCAATAAAATTAATTGTTTTTAATGTTACAAAACAAAAAAAAGTTTATACAAAATAAAAAAAAGTAGTGTTATTCTGCAATATTTGCAGATTTCCTAAACTACAACAGGCATGGATAAATTACGACGAGTTCTGAGCGGTGAAGATCGAACCGCTGATGAAGAAAGCAGTATTATATCTCAAGTATAAAAACATAATATTTATGCATTTTTTTCACAAAATTCATAACAGCCAAAGAATATCGTAGTAGACAAAGAATAGCATAGAAATAGACTCATGCAGTCGCCCCAAGTCTCATTGCATTTATATTCCGTGATACCATACATGTACCGCAAAAAAGGTGTCATTTATACCCGATTATCAATTTTCCTTTTCTGGAAACAAATATGGTTGATCTTCAGAACACTTTCTAGGAGTATGCAGTTACGTTTAATCCAATTCCGATTTTTTTGATTACATATTCGAACCTAACAAGTGTCATTTCCATTCCTATACGATTACCATTCCATTCCTATCGATGATATATAGAATTCCAAAAAGGTTTTACTTCTTTATTCTATTGCAGATAAATGAAGTCTCCACATTGAGCTGGTCAACTCGTATCAGAGGCTTTTGCATTTGCTTTGTGATTGGGATTTTGCTGTCTTTCCTCGGCTCGTTAGCTCTCTTCCTGCCAAGAGGTATAATCCTTTTTGCTGTGCTCTACACACTTGGCAACATTCTCTCCATGGCAAGGTAAATATTCTCTTCCACTGATTCATAATATTTTATTCTAGTTTATATTTTGGTTATCTATGATTTTGATTCATTTTCTTTTAGTACTTGTTTTTTAATGGGACCTTTCAATCAAATTAAGAAAATGTTCGATCCCACCAGAGTTATTGCTACCTGTATAGTTATAGTCACGTTTATTTTAACAATAGTAGCAGCTTGTGTGGTAAATAATGTTTATTTTTGGTTTTTTCTTTATTATTTCCTAGTACTTTGTTTTTGTTGTAATTTAATTTGCGTAAATGCGGTGCACAATATTATTTCTTTCTCTTTCAACAGATGCACAAAGCGGGTCTAACATTGATTCTCGTCATTATTCAGTCGTTAGCGATGACGTGGTATTCACTTTCATACATTCCCTGGGCTCGTGATGCTGTAAAAAAGACTGTCTCCAGTTGCCTTGATGTCTAATTTTTTTTTTAATTTTTACGACACATTTCTATAGTTATACATGAAAACCTGCACACCTAAACCCAAATCAACATTTGCTGTAGTAAAGCAACCTTTTTGATGTGCGTTTGTTTTGCTAGGCAAGAGAAGGAATATTAACATTTATGCAGTTTTTGTTTGGAATTTTATAAGCCAATTATCTATTTCTACAAGATTAATGGAAAATTTATTATGTATACTATTTTAATAAATCGTTTTCTTTTTAATACAAAAACAAGCAAAGTTGATTAATTCTTTACATCCAATTTTTGTGTTAAAAGCGAAGGAAAAATGACTATGAGTCGGTTCTCCTTCAACACACTCTTTGCCATTTTTGTACGATCGAAACGTGGTGCTTCAACTTCTGCCCCAAGACTAATCTGGGTCTTCGCTTGGTTGCAAATCGTCATGGTCTTCTCGGTGTAAGTCTTCCTGAAGCTAGATCCTAAATCATCTTTATTAAACATGTACTTTTACGTACGTTGGAAACCGATGTATTAAAAAATCTGTTAAAATCTAATTGTGTGGCAGATCTTGACTGACACCTCAATAGTTCGCGTATTCTTTTTCCGCACATAATGGTATGCCAAAGTGTGTGGAATTTACTTCTTCTTCATAAGATTATACTGTACAAAGTAAACAAGGTGTTGATGTGTTTTGTTCTCTATAAGTTGGGGAATTGACTGTTGCCTATAAACGAAGAAGTTTGGTTACTCTCTTACAGTTTCGAGGTATTTTAGCTAAGGAAAACACATTAAAAGCGCCATTAACGCTTCGCCAATTGGATTAAGGTGGGACTGGCTATATTTATAAAATGTCGTTAAGTCATACGTCGTATATGTGATTAACAACATCGTGAAATAAAATTGAACAAATATGGAAAATGAACTGTTTACAAACCAAGAATCTGCTATTTCAATATCAAAACAAGATTTCGTTAACACATTGTGATTTAATATATCATGTGGCATTTTTTAATAATTAAATTCTACTTCATGGACAGTTCTTACAGCTGAAAAGTATAAATTACGTCTAAACACCTTTATCTACTCTTTATTAAATTCTTGAAATAAATAATCGAGTACTTGATTATCTCATATGCTATTTTGTTTTTGTTCTAATACATATTGGAAAACATACATACATATACAAACATGATTAATTAATTTAAACTGAAAGGAAATAAGTTATGTATTTACAATCAGTGTGTTTGGGTCTTAGTATAAATTTACTTTAAATAAAAACACTCCCTATACCCTAGGGTTAATATGTAAATTGATATAAATAATAACTACCGCAGGTACAACAGGTAATATATATGTAAAATTTTAACCAAGGGGTTATTTGTATGAAGCGCATTTAAGTAAGACTATCCGCTGACTAAAGCTTTCTTGTGACATTAACTTGGATAGAGGAAAGTTATAAGGGAGCAGAACATGTTAAACGTAAGCGTTCTTCTCGGCTAGTCAAAGAATTGTTTCTTTTAAATATTAAACCGCTATTGCTTTATCCTCCTCAATCTCCACATAATAATCCTCTCGAAATTTGGTATTATTTAAAAAGAAACATTCGGAAACCATATTTTAGTAGGAGGAAAGTTTTCTCGATGACGTTATGTGTGATATCTAGTTGTATAATATATTTCTGGCTGCTGTGGCGTAGTGGGTAGAGTGCGACGCTCACAGGCAGCATGTATAGGTTCGATTCCCAGCTCAACACGAATTTTTCGAATTTTTCACGGCACCACCTCTTTCGAGCTGCAGACAACACTCAAAGAGTAATAACTGTCTAAGAAAAAGCTTTTCAAATTTCGCCGTTCGGTGTCGGCAAAAAATTGTAGGTCCCTTCTATTCGTGGGAGAAAAGTAGCGCGCACAGCACGAGTAGTTGGTGAGCAAGCTAGGCCCTGGTCCCTCTGTGGACTGTCGCGCCAAACAATTATTATTATTATAAGTCCAGAGCTGGAAAATATTGGCTTAAATTACTCCAAAACATAAACCCAGTCGGTAATTCGAAATAACCAGCAAAACCCAAATCAAAGCGCTTTAAAGGTACTTTATAAATTTAATCGAATGTTTGTTCAAAACTCGTTTATAATGATAACCGGGATATTTCTTAAAAAATTTAAGTTGTCCGCGCGTAGTTTTTACACAGAACATTAGCATTTTAATTTTGTAGAATCAGTTGGGCGTCAACATTTACCGCGGACTGGACTGACTTATAAAAATGTAGTGTCGTGTATATCACTACAGATCCTATTTTCTATCTTTGCTGACGTAAGGCTTTATTTAAAGCTAAAAGAAACGAAAATCCTTAAAGAACGACAAAGTCCGTTTGAAACTGAGAGCTTGCTGAAAATCTATATACTACAGTTGGGTTTTGAATACTCCTGTTAACTGAACTAGATGGCATTAACGAACATAAATTATGGGTGAAGTCTTTTAAATGTCGAGGAAACTTGAGTTTATTAGGTTTTGTCTCTCAAATCAGATCATTTTGAGCGGTATTGAGACTTTAACAGAGACCAGCCATATTAAAAATTGGAGAACTCGAATACTCGGTAAAAAGAACTGCGGTATGTATAACTTCGTATCTCAAGTGTCATTGTCAAGGAACTACCCAATATATATTTTTTTCAAAGTTTCATCTCAAGGAATTTTCTACAACAACGGACAGGAGTCTCTGACCTGCTAAAACAAGTGTAGTGTCACAAAAAAACTAAGAAGGCAAATAAATGTATTTAAGTAGTTTAAGAATACACAAGCCATTTCGACAGTCAAATGCTTTAAAATAATCTGTCACTTGGGTGTAACGAAACTTAACTCAAAAAATAAAAAAACTTAAGCTATTAGTGTGGGAAATATACTTAGTGATTAACATTCGTACGACTGTTGCTGTTTCTGCTGCATAGTGGAGTGTTGGTGCTGCTGCTGTTGCATCGATGCATGTTGATGCTTTGTGCTCTGCTGCTGTCCACTGATTACCGCCGCCGCTGCTACTGCAGCCGCCGCTGGAAACACCCCGGCGACGCGTCGAGCCGCCGCTGCCGCCATATACTGGCTGTAGTAGCGCCCAAAAATTCGGGGATCCATGCCGGCGGCAGCTGCCGCCGCTGCAGCGGTCCCGAACTCATTCGGCCAGTGTTGCATCAGACCCTGCCAGTTTGCCGATCCAGCATTGAGACCAGCCGCGCTTTGTTGAGGTGGAGGGACTTCGGAGGGAGAGTCATGGTGGCATAGTGGGCTGGAGGTCTGGTAGTGCTGGCGGTTATTGGAATCATTTGCCGGTGGTGTAAAAGACGCGTGGGAGTTGTTGGCACTCAAATCCTGCTGCTGGTGGGTACTTAGAGTTTGTTTGTGGTATTGCTCTTCATTAACCCGCAGTAACTGCTCCTGATCCTCATCTACATCGCTTGCCACCACGTCAATGTCTTCGTCTTCGGCTAGTGTGATACGCTGCTTGTTATTGAGTGGCAGATGACCTTTGTACGGCGATTGCTGATGCTGATAGTGACGATGGTGATCAGGGGAGTCGTCAGGAGCCAGCAGGGAGGCGACATCAAATTGCCGCTTCCGCGTTTGCGAGTACAAGTTGGCAATGACACCGGCGGCTGTTGCTGTTGAAGCGGTCTCATTGGCGCTGTTGCCGATAATGACCGACTGCAAAGAGTTCGGAAAGTGTGTATGATTTGGGTGGTGGGGGTTTGCGTACGGTGACCCAACGAGTAGAACTCCAGGGTGTGGTGGTGGCACCATTGGGGGAGGAGTCACTGAGATTGGCGGTGGACTCGGAGAATCCGTTCCTTCGTCATCGACGGCCAAGCCCATGTGCTTGCGAACTTTTCGTTGTGCCTTGCGACGGCGAAAATCGCCCTTCCTAAAGTCATCCATGTTCGCCGGATGAATAGCCCAATAGTGACCTTTGCCGTTGGCGCTCCGTCCTGCCTTGATGAAACAATCATTAAGCGATAAGTTGTGACGAATGGAGTTTCGCCAGCCTGGACCACGAGTTCGAAAATATGGGTAGTTATCCAGGATGTATTGATATATGTCGGAGAGGACCAGTTTTGATTCTGCGGAACTGAGAATGGCCATGGCGATAAGACCGATGTAACTATGCTGTGGTTTGGGCTCTTCCGGCTGAAACATGCGGTTTGGAAAGAGGCCCATTGAAAGTGCGAATCGCGTTGGTGCGTACGGACCATTGCCGACCGATCCACTTGAAGATCCTGGGTATCCTGACGAGTACAGCGGTCCAGGGTACTGCTGTGGAGCTCCGCAGCCTCGTAATCGCTCGACATTCATCGCATAGCTGTACAATTGCAATCGATAGTGGTCAAGAGGGGCGAGGATTCCCGGCGGAACAAGCCCATATCCGCCTAAAATCGACGTCATTCGGCGGGTGTTAATCATTTGATCACTGGAACTACTCCCATTTCCATTTAAAAGTGCAGGTGTTGGCTGTGGCTGTTGTTGTTGCTGCTGCTGCTGTTGCTGCAGCGGTAACGACGGTGACATTGAATGCTGTCCAGGTGTAGTACCTGCAATCGCTGTTGATTGCATCTCTGCTGTGGCCGGTATAGGCATCCTCTCTGATGGTGATAGTGGGCAATATTGTTCCAATTTAGGTGATAAACAATTTGGATTATTACTGCTCAAAGAGTTATTAATGCAATTCACATTCACATTCACTAAGTGACCACTAGAAGATTGTAACGATTTTGCAAATGCCGACGCTGTATGTTCGACGATATCGTATTCTTCAGATTTTAAAATAGACTCAACACCGTTGTTTACTGAGGATTCACTTGAATTCATTGTTGATGGATGATGCTCAACTAAATGGACCGCACGGGCCACGCAGAACTTTAATTAAACTACGAATAAGCATTAAAACGTAATATCAATATTCCGTATTCACTTTTTTAATCATAAATATCGCCTTTTTCAGTAATTTCCTGTTTTTTCTTTATATTTTCTCATAATTTGTTCTTAACAAGAGGTTGTTATTTTATAACTTATTGTCACGCGTCCATCCAACTGACGGATGCGAGCCAACTGAGGCGATTCACACAACAGCCCAACCGACCAACTTTCCGAGACAACCTACAAAACTATGTGACTACTTCCAGGGAATGAACATTTATTGAATATACACCACATAAATACAAGAAAAACAAAACAAATCCAGCCATACACTCTCAACAAGCAGTTTGTGTGCTTCTATACATATGTATGTAGAGGTCGCACTACACCACACCACAGCAGAGCACAACGCACCATCCCACCCCACCATCAGACAACAAATCCCATCTCAAACCATTCTTTCGAGCCATTCATCCATTCATTCATTCGTGAATCTCACCACCGTCATTACAATCGTCGTCGTCGTCGTCGTCGTCGTCGTCGTCGTCGTCGTCTTCGTCGTCTTCGTCGTCTTCGTCGTCGTCGTCGTCGTCGTCGTCTTCTTCGTCCTCGTCGTCGTCGTCGTCGTCGTCTTCGTCGCCTTCGTCGTCGTCATCGTCGTCGTCGTCGTCATTGCCGTCACCGTGATAGTCGTCGTGGTTCACACATCCATTGCCGTGTATTCAAACAGGATCAACCCCCATTGTACAAATTGAACGAATGTTTATCTCATTAGCATACATCAACACAACACAACCATCCACACACACAGCCCTAGTACCATTAACACACTACAGCAACACAGCACCAAACAGGAGGACATTTTCAGGTCTCGCAACATCAACCAATATGCAGTTTGTGGAATAACAATATTCATGTGTATACAAACAAAACAAGGAAAAACGATACCACCCGTCCGAGGGAGGGGTGTAAAATTCATTCCGATTCGTTCAAACATCAACATTGCATTGACAAGAGCAAGAGAGAGTGCGATTATAGCTTGAGTGAGAGGGAGCACCTAGCAAAGGGAGAAGGACTTATCTCTGTGTCCGCACACTCTAGGTCACTAATGTGGCATCTCTTTCGCTCTTTAACACTCATGACTATCCGCATTCACTTAAAATCACTGTATGCGGTGTTACCCTCGCTCTTGCTCGTTGTTGTTTGTTGTTTATAGTTCGCATTCGCCTGCCGTCTACCATCTCCATGGTGTTTTTCTTATTTGTTATGCGTGTATTTGGATCTTGTGTTCTTGGATCTCTCCTGCTGCCGCTGCTACCACACCAACCGCACAACATTCATGCAAAAGTGGGACGAACCAAACCCGAGAAACAATGGAAAATGTTTTGCCTTGTATCATTCTTCTTGTCTACATCGGCTCAATCGATGGCGGCGGCGGCGGATGGTGCTGGTGGTAGAGATGTTTCATTTGTTTATAGTAAAACCCCTCCCACATTCAGTTTGAATTTTCTTTCACCATCACAGCTGCTGCTGTGGCCTTTAGTTGGTAAGTGTACAATTGTCAGTTACACCGTGTAAGGCAATAAAAAGGAACAGTGAGGTGTGAGCCCATTTCTGTATAGGGGCGGTAGGCAAGTAATGCGGCGTTTAAATTAAGGGAATATATATTGGCTTAAAGACCTTGACTTGATTTGACCAGTTTTGAAGTTTCTTTTCTTTTTATAAATAATATGCATTGTTCAAGCTCTCCACTGTGTTGCTGGTTTTGTTGAGAGGAGATTTTATTAGGATCAAACCTCCATTCCCCATTCTCTATTCTATATATAACTCGATATCCTGCTCTTCTGAAGTCTCCCCTTTATAATGGCTGCCAGAGACTGCTCTGCTTCTGTCCACGGCTTATTTTCTTCCGTCTGCTGGGACCAGGGGGTCCTCCACCCCACATACATAATCTCTGTGGTGTGGTCCTTATCTTCTGCTTCTCAACAGTAACTGTGCTCCGATTTCAGATTACTTATGTGTGCCAACTCCTAGGTGGAAACATTCTAATTTCATGGTTCCAACTTTCTTTAGTTGCCGACAGCACTTAGGCAATATTTTAAAAATTCATCGACCAATATAAAAAGTTCTCCTACATCGTTCTCATGTGTTTTAAGCCTTTAAAACGGGGGCAGATTTTTGGGCAGCTTTTTCATTCTTTATCCGTCCCTAAAGTAATAAAAGCTAATAGTACAAAAACAAGTTCAATCAAGCTAGACTAGACCCACGCATGACATGGAACTTAAAAAAGAGCCTAGTTTGGATGATACAGTTATTAAGAACTTCAGTGGTCAAATGTGTGTAAAAATTGTAAACATTACACATCATTGCGACGCCATTACCTCGATAAACACAAGCCGAATAGTAGATAGTTCCATTTTTATCCAAGAAATATCGGAAATTATAATTGCAGTAAATCTGCTTGGCGATACCAAGTCTCCTGGTATCGATAGAATTAGGGCAATTCACATAAAGAAACACGCTGCAACCTTTGCTCCAATCTTGTGCAAACTAGTGAACTTGAGTAAAACTTGAAAATACCTGAAACTTTAAAAACAGCGGTGGTGAACTAATCAATTGCAGACCTATATCAATACTACCTGTTGTAGAAAAGTGTCTGGACGAAGTTATAGTTAAAAGGTTGCAAAACTTCATGGAAAAATATTCCCTTATACACGAAAGTCGTGGTCGCCGTGGCGTAGTGGGTAGAGTGCGACGCTCACACGCCGAAGGGTCTAGGTTCGACTCCCAGTTCAACACCAATTTTTCTAATATTTCACGGCACCACCTCTTTCGAGCTGCTGACAACAATCAAAGAATAATAACTGTCTAAGAAAGCTTCTCAAATTTCGCCGTTCGGAGTCGGCAAAAAACTGTAGGTCCCTTCTACTCGTGAGAGAACAGTAGCGCGCACAACACGAGTAGTTGATGAGCAAGCTAGGCCCTGGTCCCCCTTTGGACTGTAGCGCCAACAATTATTATTATTATACACGAAAGTCAGTAGGGCTTTCAGAATGCGAAAAGCACAGGTAAACTACTTGCCGAGTGTGATAATTATGTCAACGAAAACCTGAAAAAGAGTTATCACGTACTGGTCGTATTTATGGACTTCAGTAAAGCTTTTGATACTCTTAATCATACTAAGCTAATTGAAGTTTTTGAACGCACTGGAATACGAGGACTGATGGCAGAATGTCTAATGTCTGATCTACAAAGATCAGTGAAACCTATAGTGATAAAGAAGACGAACCCTACGGAGTTCCACAAGGATCGAAATTTGGGCCAATTCCTTTCACTCTGTATCCCAATGAGCTTCTTCGCACCTTTAAGAAAGCCAAACCTTTAACGTATGCGGACATCACCGCAATTGTAGTGTGCCATAGATCCCTGGAGGCAGCAACAACAATTATTCAAGAAGAATTTGACAATGCAGCTAAATGGTGCCATGATCAGGGTATTCATGCATCCAAGACCAAAATGATGCATATGAGAAACTCGCAGTTTGCAGTAACTCAACAACCGATATACTTCAGGAATGATTTCTGCAGGACATCAGCTAGCTGTACTATAATAGATAGCAATTTTATATGGAATCAGCATACTGAGGAGTTACGCATTACCTTGAGACACTTTACGCGCTGACTATGCCACAAGCAATGTATTAAAACAAGTGTGCAATGCATTACTGGAAACCAAACTGAGATATGGAATACTCGCATGGGGCAACGCTTCAGCAACGCATTTAAAAAAAAAACTTCAAAAATTACAAAAAGTCCTTTAAATTAAAGACATTTTTAAGATGACTCTTATATTGGAGGACTACGACGATAGACGATTCATAAGCCCAATTGACCATGGAATTCATACAAGAAGACGTGCCCAAGGTATTCTTAATGAACCTCGATTTCGCAATAATTACGGCAGGAGACAATTAAAATGCAGTGTGCCTGAGACACTTAACACGCTTCCTCAAGAACTAAGAAATATCCAAAATCCCAAAACTAGAAAGAAATGTATAAACAATTAATTTCTAAATACAAGAACTGAACTATAACTCGAATGTGAAAATGTTTAACTGTTACTGTAATTTTAAATTTTTGAATTGAACTGAAATATTTTAAACACAAATCAATTAACTTCTCATTATAATTATTAATTTGTCTTTACTCTGTTAAAATAGTACTTTATAGTCTATCTTAATCTAAGCTTACATAAGCATAACTGTCAACAATTGAGACACAACCTTCTGCAGAAAAGCCTTCCGGCTTCGCAGAAACACATAACCTTTGTAAGCTATTGTATTATGGGTAATATTCGTAAAACGAATATTTATAGTCGCCGTGATATTTGTTGTGCCGATCACTTTCGAGGAAGTTTGCACATCACTATTTCCGGCTTTTGATTATAGATCTTTCAGTTTTTTATTCTATTTACTTTCCCCACGAAGTATCGTCTAACACTCATTGCTTTGTGCGAAATTTCCACGTTCTCGGAAAGTCTAGAAAATCTCATTTAGCTTCCTGTCATTCCTAACCGCAATACCACCCTCACACATGAATTTAATTTCGCCAGCAGATTTGATCACTGATAAGCATCTTTACTGCTATTCCACTTCACCTGGATACAGAACAAAAAGATTCGATTCGATACGCGTTTGGTTCCGTACGACAATTTATAATACGCCGAGATTAAGTCTCTGCTCATGAATTGTGGTGTGAATTTTGAAGATTATGGTTTGTATATGCCTACCTGACCCTGTTTATCTTATGCACAACCAAAATATTTTGAGAGATTGATCAGATATGTGGCTCGAGATAGAGGAGTCTAATTGCATTTCGAAGTGGTGTGAATATTTTTGGGGGAAATTTGAGGTTATTGAAAGAAAAGAAACAATTTCAATATTTTCTGAAGGATATTTGAATATGTAAGTTGTCCGTTTTTATCAATGAAACTCTATAAAGAATCTCCGGCAAGAGACGAAAACCCCTTAAATAGTGAAGGCGTTTAACTTAATGTGTGTATTTTATTTTTTTAAAGTGTCTGAAATTGAATGGGAGAATTGTCGCAAACATAACGAAGATTCGATTGGCAGATTTTCAAAATGTAAATTGACCTCTACCTTTTTCTACATCGGAACTCAGCCATTTAAGATAAATACATTCTCCATTCACGCACACACTACAAAACGGTAACACAATGCCCATTCAAAGGGAGAATACGTCCTGATAGCGATCATCTAGCGTTGCACTCAAGCATTTGTAAACCAATTAATATCCCACACCTCTGAGGGATCTACTTACATTAGTTTTATTAACGTCTTCTGCAGAGTGTGAGTACATGACACTATTAGATTGAGTCCACACCGATCTATACCCAAAGCAGAAGAACGACCCTTCTGATGTGCCTGTTCCCCTAATGGACTAATAGGTGTTAAAGTTAATTTCGGGAAGAAGGAATATCCCTCCAGGTAAAACTCACAACAGAACGGTTGGATGTCTGACAGATTGAGATAAGTGTGAACAATAAAATCACACACACATACCCGTGTATACACATAAGAAGAGGACTTATTAAAGAAAGAAATTGTTGCAGTAACAGCATTAGGCAGAGGACAACAATGGAGACCCTTATTGTGTCAACGCATGGTGGGCATTCACAAAAAGCAAGCAATTGAAGTACAACGACTCTTCGAAGACATCTTTGCTCGAAATGTTCCCGCACGAACTATGTGTACTAAATGGTGTTTTCTACTTTGAGGAGTGAATGAGTTTATTTTTTGCACTCCACGGCAACCACAACAATACACACAATAACAAATTAAAATGAAACGCCAAGAAGTGCAGATCAGTACAATTTCTCTTGTGTAAATATGTATATTAAACACTGCGGGATATTGACCGATGGTTCTTGTGAAATGAGATGGGCTGTCTCATGAACTCTACTCTTTGTGTATAAAAAAAAACACAACGACTAAGGAAGAACCTGTCGACGTACCTCCTCCAGAGAAGTGTGATGTCCTCCTTTAATGTTGAAAATAAAATTGAATTATCACCTTAAATAAATTCATTCACCCGAAATCGCACACAAGCATCTCGTATTAATCGACCGCACGCGATGTGTTTAAATCAACCAACACATCACGCATTTAATTGCTGTCAAGCCTCTCCGTCAAGGATGGTCTTATTAGATTAACCCTCTTCTATTTGAATGCACTCGAGGGTGATTACCGATGTTATTGCTGCTTATTGGGACTGTCGGACTATTCGTCCACCCTCCACAAAGTATCTCCCATCAGAAGACAAATGTGATTATCCTTGACATAAATGCTTGCTGAATTGTATTTGCTTTCAGTTACACAAAGTGAAGGAACAAACAAAAGACTGCCGCTCTCCATACCCCTGCTCAGTATACTGGCTGAATATTTTAAGGCATATCCATGCCTGTGGGACAAATTGTTTAGATAATCTTTGAATTTGATGTTGGTCTTCTCATAATTGAAACACAACCATTCGCCCATTCCGCAATCTGGTGTTTCTGTTTGGTTTGATTGTTGATATTCTCATTTTCAGTCTAATTTTACTATTATAATCAAAATATATATTTTTATCCAGGCAATTCCTAGTCTTGTTGTTTAACGAAGGCGAGAGTAGTCTGAAAGGATTGTAAAGTGGCATTTAAATTATTTTAATTCGATTTTCTTTTATAATGCGTTTTTGATATTAAGAGGGTGAATTTTTCTTCCCGGTTTCCCGGTTTGGGAGCAAATATTACGTGGCTGACAATATTTTTGCAACTTGGGCTCAGCTGGCTGATTTCAACTGCGAACAACCCCGGAGAAGTGCCCGGGGTCTGGCGCTTCAATTATTTGTTTTAGAAGCTGCTTAATATGACAGTCTTCAAATCATTCACAATTCTATCAAAGTGAACATGGGAAAAGATCAAGATATCAATCTTACGACTTTCGGGGATTCTATGAGAGTGGCGTCGTGGTGTGTGTTGAGTACAACTTCGTCGTCTGAGTACTAATAATAACTGTAAAGAAATGGAGTAGCGAAATGTAAGAGAAGGCGCTTTACTGCGTTTAAAACCGAAAAAAGCAGAAAAGAAAATGCTCTTTTTCTCTATGAATTTTCTTCTGACTGTGATTAATTCCACTTCCGTTCATGAATTTCCTGTTTCAGACATAGTCTTTTTCCTTTTGCTGTCAATATTGCTGTTTTTTACAATTTGTAACTGAATTAAACGTCGGTGATAATATCATCACCAGACAGTTGTACTATAAATTGACAAATTAGTTCGACCAACAACTGCTGCTGCCGCTGCCGCTGCCGCCGCCGTTGCTGTTGCTGTTGCCCTTCTTCTCAATTTTTCCATTTTTGTCGCACATATTTATTTGGCAAGCTATTACGTTGCTAACAATGTTAATAATGGGAATTATGCGTTAAGCGTACGCATCCTTTGGGGAATCTATTTCCACACTCCTTATTGTTACGCGTCTCGTTTTGTACTAAAAGCAAAGAGGATGTCGTTATCCTTATTAAAATAACAAAACGGCTTAGAACTGGGAATGTTTCTCATTGTTATATGCTTTGATGCTCTGCCATACGATAACGTGATTGCGAGAATTACCCTTGGGACTTGCGTAAGCCTTTGGCGAAACCATCGGAACAGCATTTACTTCAAGCAACACAGAACCCAAGGGTTGCTGGTGGTGCGCGGGTGCTGCTGCCCTTCCTGGTTCTGGTGCTGTTGGTGGTGGTCGCTGGGCAATGCAGTGACGGTTGGCATCCTGAAACCGCACAACTGTGATATTTACACACAACGACAGGAGTGAGAAGAAAAGTCACCTCTTCGGCGTTGTTGGAGCAGTCGTGATGGCGATGGTACAAGCAGCAGAAAAAGAGTATCTTTTGATCAGGATAAAGAAGTATAGGGTATTTGTTTGGCTTCATTATTCGCGTAACTGAATTTTAATGAATTTTACTTGTGTGTGATTACCGGAAAATAGTCCTAGTCTTGGATCTGGATTAAGGGATTAAAGAAAATTAAATATTTTGGAATATCATATCGCCTGTGTTCGTATTTTCGTGTATTTATGTGTGGAAGGGAATTAAAGGACACAAGGGTGGTGATAAGGACGAGGAAAGGTAATTATCGCAATTATAAGCATTAATCACAATAACCATGGTATTTGTCTCTGAGGGATTTGAATTCAGAAATCAGAAATAGCCGCAAGTCTCAAAGAAAAATATATTCTGATAAATGTGACTGGCATTAATTTGATAACAAATTATTGCTCTCATCATTCCCCGTTATTCGTTTTTACTTAGCATTGTTTATGACCCTCAATAGTATTCGTGCTTTCAATAAGCGTTCCTTTCTTTGTTAGACTTTATGTTTACAAATTTATGGTGCATGTTTGCATGAAATTTGGAATTTTATTCTGATAAGAAATTACTTTCTTCGTTTATACATATAAGTTTTCTTTTTCAGTTATTTTTCGAATGTCCGAATAGTTTCTGTTTGAATTTCAATGCGTTAACCTCTCTAGATCGACTCAGATGCTTATGAGAAATTAGCTATTCCTTCTTTATCACAAAGAGTTCGGAAAAACTAGAATTTTAAGCACAAAATGTGTAAACTTAGAAAACGAAGTCTTTTATGCTATTGTATCTTTTCGCCTGCGAGAAAATGCAAGATGTTCAGTTCTAAAACTGTATCCTGGACCATCTCCATTTCGTTATTTTACAGTTTTCGCAATATCATAGTTTTTCTATATTTAAATTTAAATCTTCTTTTTAATGATTCTTTGCTTACAATTAACTTTTGTTTTTCTTGGCGCTAAAAAATTACAGGATAGGCTACCATTGTTTTTTCCGTAAGTGTGTGATGGTCAATACTCTATGGAAAAATAAGAAATGCTGCTTATATAAACCCAATCCACTATCATCACAAAAGTGAGAAACGAAGGACTCTAGGAAAATATTTATAGAGCATATACATACTGTTAAGACATTATTAGACAGAGAATTGGTGGTTCAGTGCATAGGCCGAGGTACAAAGTTCATCTTTTGGTCGTTTGGCAGTTGTGTAAACAATTGGTCAGTTTCTTTTTTTGTTCGCTTTATTTATTTTTCCGCACAGCATTCGTGTACCTGATCAGGTAGTCGTTTCTTGGGAAAATGGGCTGTTTTTATTTTTCCCTCTGACGGGGGAAAGGGGGTTATAGCTTATGCAAACATTGCCATTTAATAAATCGTAAAAACGTTATAATTCAGCGCAGAAGGGCATTAAATTTCTTGATTTTTTCACACTTTTTACCTTTATCATGACGTTCTACCCTCTCAGTTTTAATCATTCTGAACAGCCCACTATGTATAGAGTATATACATATGTATGTATGTTCGCAGTTCTAATCCTCCAAATCCATCAATAATCCATACTGACCACATACATTGTTTGGTCGAACCATTATATCTGTTATTACACCCACAATGACTGGCCGAAATCGGACATAACATACACGACACAGCGATCAGACTCCGCACAAGGCCACAACACAATGGGTCGGAAATAGGGCTCAGTCACGTGTCCTGAATGAAATAACTTGTCTTTCCGTGTAAGCACATTCGTTCGAACACACGCATGTCATGTAAGCCTGTTGGGTCAATTATGAGAGATTGTTTTTCGATTACCTTCAAAATCAATATGTTCGCAGTTTGGGGTCTTGTAGTACCTTCTCGTGTGTTTCCTAAAGCACACGCGAGGATCTCTACTGGATCATGGAATGCGTTCTATTAAGTAAACATTTTTTTGAGGTCTCTAAGGCGCATTAAGGGTAGAGGGGGAGGTATAATCCTAATCATTGAGTGTTTAGAACAAAACCTTATTGAAGAATCCTTTGTTTCGGAGGGTATTAAAATATGAAACCAGCTATTACTTAATGTTATTTGTAATTCATTTCGCCACTTTCCAGAGTGTTCCTCCACTCCATTCTGACTCCCTTATATTTTAAACTTGTATTCGGTGGAAGAGATTTGATGGGGAGAGAGAGTGTTTGAATATATATATATATATATATATATATATATATATGTATATATATATATA
Organism: Eristalinus aeneus; assembly: GCA_955652365.1. Lineage (NCBI taxonomy): Eukaryota > Metazoa > Arthropoda > Insecta > Diptera > Syrphidae > Eristalinus > Eristalinus aeneus. The sequence continues at coordinate 4,088,315 of OY019135.1, read as the reverse complement.
CAAAACAACACATACGATCCAGAGCCTGGTGTGTAGAAGGATTAATTGGATGTGGAAAAGTCGATATATTGTCGAAAATGTTATGTCGGGCGACATTTTTGTCGTGCTTGGACATGTTGATATCTTGCAGTAATTATGAACAGTTTATAAGTAATTTGAATGAACTAGCCAATTTTATGTTTAGCAAAATTAAGTCAATAAGAATAAGAACGTAAATACGGTGCATTTTATAATCTCTCTACAACTTTTAAATGGACATCCTCCAGGAGAAAACTCCATCTTGTCCAAGGCAGATTGCTGTTTGTTCGGATCATGCTTAAGATAAATGTCAATGCGGATACATACACTGTGATTATTTTTTAACGCTCTTTGTATTTGTTTTGAGTCCTATTGAAGAAGGTGGATATGTTTCAAGAAGTCGTGTAATTGTAGAAGTCATACTAAGCTTTTCGTTGCTTTGACCATACTATTTCTGTTTTAAAATACCTTTGAAGATCTGTAAATTTACAAAGAAACAGTAAACATTCAATGAACTTTGAACTGAATGTATCAAACATTCATCTAGTTCTGATTGGACATGACTTGCAATCGATTGCGGATAATCCGCATCACCAGAAATCGGTTCTACTACAGATGTAAAACAAGGCTCAGAAATTCCTCCAAAACTTACAAAGCATTAGCGAATGGGTTATACATTTGTTTAAATTTCCCTGGTGGCACTACATGCCACAGAGTGTTGAATGCCTTCTTTATGTTGTTACTGAAATTGTTTTCGTGGAGTTAAATATAAAGCATCTGGAAATTTAAAATTCCCAAGTAAAAAATAAGATAACATTGTCTTGGTGGAGGAATATATGAAGAATGCATCGTAACTAAATAGTTCTGTAGAATGATGTACCTTCATCATAGTAGTCGTGTGTTTTACTTGAGATATTATGAAATGGTTTATACCAGTCTTATAATTCTGTTAATGTTTTGGACTGTGTGATTGTTTTTGCATAATATGTCGCCTTACAATTTAATTAAAAGGAATCCCTTTCCAGGAACAATGTTTATTCGATAATAGTAATGTTTTGTCCTCAAAATGTTTAGTAAGATGTGAACAGTAAATTCAATTCACACACTTTTCACACTTACATTACAAATAAAATAATTTCATCGGTTTTGGTACAATATCACCACGCACACGAAAGCGCACGAAATTCATGTACAGAAATCCTTCGCAATTACCTTTATAAACAGAATGGGAGAACTTCTCAAGGATAAAGGTATTCAGTTAAGTAATATAATGTTTTTTCCTTTTCTGAATTTCATAAGGTCGCTCTTCTGAAAGGACTAATAGAGTGAGTAAATGAAGCAGAGGATGAGAGAGAGGGCAATATTGAGAGGGAGATAGAGAGCGAGTTAGAGAGAGAAATAATAATGTTCTATGTGCGCTGAATCCTTTTCATCCTTAACCTACCAATGCCATACACCGGAGACTGATAGTCCTCCCATTTTTTGATTGTAAAATAAATTTCAGTTTGTACAACTTGCGAGAGGACACTCGAGAATTTTGCGTGCCTGTATACGCTGATCTAATGTGTGTGTGTGTAATTGACGATTCAACGTGTTTTTCATTTACGGGTCAGTAGTATTGCCGCGGCTGGTTAGCGTTTGCAATGTACTCAAATGAAGGTACAGAGATTGGAAAACATAATGTTTTGATTATCTCTAGACTTTCTCTTATAATTATATTATACAAAATGCAGAAAATACAAAGTGCAGAGAATTATTTTTCAAATTCAAAAAATTCGGTAATTTAACACCAAGGGCATGTGTGCAAATCTCCGTCCTCCTTTAATTATGGTAACGAAGGAACCTTTCAATTGTAGTTTAGCGTAAAACTTTCGCATTAGAAAACCCAAAAAGTAATTTCATTCAAGCCGATGTCGTGTGAAAAGATGTGCTCGACTGAAAAATGGAGAATCGGTTTCCAAGGACCTTTGAATTTTAGAAATGTTATATTTTTTTCAGACTAGACTTGTCTAGAAAAAGGTTGTCTTCACCGAGAAACATAATTATGATCCTGAAATGTCATTACACTTTTTCTTTTTTTGTCGCCGAACTTTTCTCTCGAAAGGACTAAGGGCTTACTCATTCGATTTATATAGCCCCTAAGCCTCCACGCCGTAAAACAGGACTGGGATGATCAAGCCGTTATACGAAGCCAACGTAGTCTTTTAAGTAAGAGCTACATTACTTAATTGCCTCTTTCGCCAAAAGAAACATCGATTGGCAAGAGTGATTCTGCTTTTGATTTGGGTATTGATGTTGTCCATATTAACTGCGCATCCGGCGTAGATGAAACCCTTGATTACCTTGAAGTTGCTACTGCCTGATATGACGCTCTGTTCGAGGCGTCAATGTTGTGTGTCCTTCCTTGACGATAACATTTACTCGTGTCTTCATTTACCGCCAGATCTAATTTGGCCCGCTTCCGCTTCAATGCTAGCAAGCGCCTAATTGACAGCTCGCTGTCTTCGTCGTCAGCAGTTGAGCTGACTTTTTGAAGGTTTCAGCACGGTTTTTACCGAGCAGCAAAAGTTCTGAGTTCTCTCTCTCAAACTAGACATGGTACTGCGGACTGAATTCGTGACACTGACTCAACGTCGTGTTGCTGACGCAACGATTAAAGTACAATATGAGCGCGGTCATTAAAGTGTTGACTTTTTCTCTTGTACAACAAGAAAGTATGCCGCTGCATACTCTGTGGGTATTTTTTTTAATCTGGGACAATGACATAACTTTGTACGCTCTTTTCCAAACCAAATAAGTATTTTTGGCCCCGTACTTATATACCGACCTCGGATGTGAGTTATTGTGAACAACTTTTTGATCAAATCTAGAAAATATCTTTTCCTCATTTGTGAAAAACATTTCAAGGAAAAAAAAAATAAAAAAACGTAATGCTAAACCACCAATCCATAATAATAATGAAAACAGTATTTATGTATACATGATATATATTTTTACATGTATTTATATAGGTATGTGAAACTGCACGCATATACAAAGGTATATAGATGCATGTAGGCGTCTATATAGAATCTAACTTAGTTTTCTTCGATTTATATTGGGGAGATTGTAAGTTTTTTTTATACAAAATATCTGTTCTGTTATTAAGAGTTTTTCTCATCAATAACTTTAAATAATATCTGCAACTTACACTTTTAAAACAACAACGCAATTAATGTTATACATTTGTTTAATTGTATTTTTACTATGTACTCGTTGGTATCTGAAATATGTCAATTAAAAAGGTCCCCTGATGAAGGCAGCAATATCTGCCAAAATGTTGGGATAATAACAATAAAATGAACTTGTTTCATTGAAATTCAACAGTGACCAAAAAAGCCGACGAAGTAAAATCATGTGTTCTTTCGTTAGGTGATGTTTTCTGAAATCAATCCCCGGAATAGTGTACTTTTCGAAATGCATTCTTGCATGAAAAAAAAAAAACAAATACTAATAACAGCACAAAGGCTTATCTTACTCTGCTCCGCATAAATTGTAAATAATTGATATATAGCCACACCTCCCCTCTAATGGGATAGAAACTGTATCAATAAAAAGAGCCAATATTTAATTTGAACGTCTTAAACAATGGATTTCATCTTCTGTTTAGGGTATTAGGGGACGCTGAGTCCTTAGCAGAAGTCTTACAGCACAGACAAGATTAGAACAGTCTCATCCTCTTACCGAGAATCCGGAAAGAGAGGTCGTCTATTCATATGATTTTAAAGTTAAAAACTCTCTTGAGATGACTCGTGCTTTTTCATCCTAAGATCCCATACATACGCTACGTGTTTCGTGTACACTAACAAAAGAATATTGGCATTCTTTTGTTGGCTGCGATATGTGATAATCTTCAGACGAATTCTGCTCTCTGAGAGTGAGAGGTACCTCTCTAGTGGCATTGTTTTCGGTTCCAAGGAGGCATCCTAATCCCTTATCTGCTTAGCGATCAATAAAAATGTTATTGTTTGATGGAAATTTAGTGTTGAATATTTTTTATGTTCAGTGTTTCTGCCAATCCAACCCTTGCCGAAGGGATAACATCAACATCAACAACGACAACGATGACGACGAAGCTAGCACGTAAAAGGAATGATAAATTGTAATGTTTGATTTCCATATCCCTGCGGAGAGATTCAGTGGGTGGACGAAGACGGGAATACAAGTGGTGTACGTGCATAGTTTTCGTAAAGAGCTAAGATAAATCTAATTACCGTCCTTGCTTGCTCTTTTTCATTTTGCCGTCAACACCGAACGATGAAAGACCAAGTGAAAGAATGGGTCCTGCGTTCTGACTGACGGGTGTTTGGTGCCATACTGTGCGGTATGCTGTAATTGGTAAGTTAAATGCGTGTTAAAGGGCTGTAGGGTGAACATAACGCATGCACATCTTGAGGGCAATCTAATTTAATTGTCGCTAGGTTTTTCACTTTTTAAAATTTCGGCACTTTTAGAGAAGTTAGAAACTTATAATTATCCTTGCTTACGCCAGAAGGGATAAGAAGGGCAATGCAAATTGAACAGTTAACTGTATGGTTCGGTATAATTCCAAGTTTTAATAAGCAGTATGCTCCAACAAAATTCAAATCATTTCTCTTAAAGCTTCAAATGTCAAATATCGGTTGAGAAAATCGATACTCTATGGAAAGTTAAAAGTTCGCAATTGTATTTTCACTCAATTTAGCCTTTCGTAGAAATCTCACCATAGTGTGGCTCTGATTTTAAGGCAAAATGTGAACCGGAAAGTGCGACGTCTGTATATTATAAAGCAATTTCTGAATTTTCGTTGAAAGAAAGAAAGAAAGACTCATTTCATGCACCTCGAGATAAATAAGACGTGTGTCAAGCAGCAGATTCGTTAATTTTGCACGGTACCACTGTGTAATGAAAAATGCTTAAGGAGCCACTAAACAATTTACGAACTTCAAAATCAATTACTCAACAAGAACGTTTTATTTTCCAGTGTTCAATTAAACTGGTTTTTGATTTTAAGATTTAATTTATTTTTTTTTATTTGTAGGAAAATATAAAATTATACGTCTCGAGCCGTCTTATATGCGAAGGGGGGATATTACCATCGAACCCTCTGTGTATTCAATGTGATATGGTGTTGCATATGTGTCCCCTTTCATGTGTTTCTCACCCTTTAGCCGCTATGGTGGCAATAATGCGTAGGTATCCTGTTACATTTCACAACCTAAACTGATTATGTTTTTAGTGAAATGCTCTTATTAAATTATACCTTTGAGTGGGAAGATATTTTTCAGAGCATTTGCGCAGGCTTTTACTAATTATCTTCGTTTCGCCCTTTCATTTTTCACTTCTGTGTTCTCTGCAGGGATGGAGCTCGTGTTTAGAAGGAGCATCTTAAGTAATGTTTTATTATTACCCCGGTCTACCGGGCACGTTCATGTGTAAATATGTGCATACATACATAATTGAGCGAATCATTAAAGCCCAATTACGCAAAAAAAATCATCCCCTAAGCTTGAGTTCGCCAGCGCTTACCCTCAGGGGGCTAGACGAGAAACGATATACAGACGCGCTCTGACAAATTAAGTTGCTTGTCGCGCCTTGCTTGTCGAGAGCCTTTCGCGCGGTTAATGGGCCTCAAACTTTCAATGACACATTGTTGCAAGAAGGCAAAGTTTTATTTACACTTGAGAAAATCTATTTTGACAAAAGTCAGCCGCGGTTGGGCTGCGTCCATTGTAGGGACATAATGAAGTATAATGAAGCCGTTCGAGTGGAATTGAACGGGGAACAATTGATGAATCGTGTAATCGGTCGCAGATTTAGGCACAGTGACGTATGGCACAACAGAAATGTGTTGTTCATATGTCGCAGTGTTTACACTTCCATGTGACACTGTTGCGGTCCTGGTCGAGTGAGAGGATATGTATGCTTGGATGTGTGCAGGCACCTTTATTGATTTGACTGAACGGGGGATTTACACTTGACTGGATTCAGTGAAATGTACGTAAATAAAAATCAAAAGTAGAGAATAGTCGCCCTGTGGAGATGTTTTGCGTAACGGCCACTGCCGCTGGTATGTCAATTGAGTGACTTTTTCGTGGGAACATGTTTAATTAATAATAAACATGCCGCAGAATACTTACCTGGAATGGGAGGGAATGCGATGAATTATCAAGTTTCCTTTTGGTTTTTCGATTGATTAAAAATCGACGATGCGGCAGAACAGCCAAAAATCAATATCTCCATATCGGCAAGTTCAAGTTAAAAACAAAATACGCCGATGTTGGGGCAGAAAATGGTTAAAAAATGGTCTCAGAAGAGAACAACCGTAGGTGATATGACCCTTGCTTTAGCTTTAAACGAAGGAAAAAACTGCGAAAACCTTCCTCTGTCAATACGTTGTCTATTTTTGAATGGTGAAATTTGAAAAACTAAATAGCAAGCCTACCGCTTGTCGGAAACGGGTGTGCCCTGGGTGGCCTAAAGTTTATAGCAGTTTACACCTTTCAATTCGTATCGATTTTTCTACAAAAAAAAAAACAGCATTTCCAAAATGACTATAGTATAAATCGAGTGAACACATGACATACTTTGAAGACACCAGCTCTTTGAAGTTGTTGACAGTTATTCTGAACTTTGCATTTGGAATCGACAGTACACTGGAGATCTTCTAAACTCGTGAAAAATAGTGAGTAGTTACTGAAAGACGTTGGCCTTAGTCTCTTTCGGACTAAAACGCCACTCAATAGTTTTATATTATTCCCTCTTAGACATAATGAATGATTTGCTACTACCGTTAACCCATATTTTCAAAGAGGAAAACTTCTTCCACAGGATCTATAAAAGCATATACGAAAGTAAGACAGAATTTAGTTCTATACGTGTATCGCTTTCATTCACTCTTGTTTACTGCAGTCATGGACCCATATCCAAAAGAGGAAAGGACTCGTCTGATCCGTGCAACCTTCGGTCGATAAGTCTCCTTCCGAATATTAGCAAGTTTTTCGAAAAGGTGGTTAACAGAGCTCTGCTTGACTGGGTAGAGAATAAAAATATCATACCGAATAACCAGTTCGGTTTCAAGGCGGGGCATGATACCATACATGCCGCATCAAAACTAGTTTCTGACATTCAGTGGAACAAGTGCAAGAAACAGTGCAGAGGTGCCGTGCTGATTGATCTGGGGAAGGCCTTCGACACCGTTTGGTTGGAAGGACTTTTTTACAAGCTCAGTCAGCTCGGCATGCATAAATCGCTACTATACCTACTGTTTAGTATTCTTCCTGGCAGACGTTTCGTGGTCAAATATGGAAACGTAATTTCGGTGGGCATATTCCATGTTAAAAATGGTCTCCAACAGGGTGCCGTAAACTCGCCAATCCTATTCAACATTTATTTGAGTGATCTTTTAAGTTCTCTTCATAATGCAATTGCGTACGCAGATGATAGTGTACAGATCAGTTTACAGATCAGGTTCAAAGATTGAGGAAATCACCACTCTCTTGCAGGGTTGCCTGTTTAGAACGCCATTGCATAAGGCTTCGGCGGACACAAAAAAGAATTGGCGCAAGCTCGTAATCACTGGACAACACGGGCAACCACTGGCGCAGAGGACGGTAGTCAGATACCTCGGGATCTGGTTAGATTAGTATTTTTATTTTAACAAACATATAGATGCTGCTCTGACCAGGGCTCGAGGCGCCTTTGCCCTTGCAAAGAGACTGTTTTACAACAGCCAACTCGATGCGAGGGTGAAGGTAATCTGCTACATGGCCCTAATCAGGCCAATGCTTACCTATGGCTGTGCCGTGTGGTTCAATGTGGGAGCTAGTCTGATGGAAAGGATGCGGTTGTTCGAGAGGGCATACATTCCTGCCTGTCTTCGACTTTATCGAACTCCTTGGTCCGAGTACAAGAAATTCTGCTCTAATGAAGTTTTATACAACAGGGCTAAACTGATCAGAGTGGATAATTTCATCCTGAAGCTGATTCGGAGATATACTGAAAGAGCAATGGACTCCGATAACAATCTAATTTCGAGAGCTTACTATCCCAACACACAGTACCGTGAAAGAGTGCGCCATAATGGTTTTGTTCCTCCAGAAGCATTCGTCTATTTTGATCAGCTAGGTCTGTTACAAGACAAGAAAGCGGTACCGCTTATCTTTCATTTCGCCCGTTCTGCTGTGGATGGGCGGCTCAACTACGACCGTTCCGTTGCACGACGAGCTGAGGACAATTTCCTCCGCTTCAGTACAGCGGTATTGAGACGGGATGTACGGGATGTTGCGAAGCAGCATAAATAGTTCTGGTGGCTACGAGGCGAATCAAACTCCCTCGACGAACCTCCAAACACTGGGTAGGGAATCCAAAGGGGGCGGTCGGCTATTGTTTTGCAACGGACATAATACTAGCTGCAATCTTTGGCCGACTTACATATCTTTAGCTTTAGATTTTAGATTTTAGGTTAGAGTTAGGTTTCAAGATAACAAAAATATAAAAAAATTAAAAAAAAAATTAAAAAAAAAAAATAGTTTAAGTTTGTAATAGAATAGTTTCAGTTTTAGTTATAGTTCTTAATTTTAGTTATAGTCGTAGCTTTAGACATGCGTTTGTTTAGTAAAATGGTTTAGCTTTAAGTTTTTATTTTTTTTCTACTTTTCTTAATAGAAAATACGTCATAGTAAAATAAATGTTCTTATAGTTAATAATAAAATTAAGTTAGTCTTAGAGAGCCTGCGAAGGGCCAGTAAGATTATGATTACATGTTATGTAAACTAGCTTTAAGCATTTTTGTTTAGAATTTGAATGTCCATTTATTAATTAATAAAATGCAGAAAAAACTGCAGTTATGGAACTTAGTTTCTATAAAAAATACACATATATGAAGCACGAACCATATGCATGCTTAACAAAACAACAGAGCGAACCTTTTCATAGTTCTAAAATTTTAAATTCTTAATTATAACTTTGCTTAAGATTGTATTACAGTAATTTGCTTTAGTAACATGGAATGGAGAAATACTCAAATTGCTTTTACTATGGCAATATGAACTTCAAAGTCATTAAAGGAATGCGAACTTTATACTTGCATACGAATATGTGTTTCTTAATCACAAGATGATCTACTTTTGTATTAAGATTTGTAAATGTCTGTCGAAAATTAAAATATTATGCAGTTGGGCGTGTCTAAGATTTCTGGGCTGGATTGGAAGAAGATTTGCCTCAGCCTAGTGCCTAAAGTCTGGATAAAACAACCACATTCTTATCTAGTCATAGGACGACAAGGAACATGTGTGTAGTCCACTAGCGTTTCAGTTTCACGAGCATTTTAAACAAGCTTTCAGCCACCTTTTGAAATTGATGCATTTTTTAAACTTCACAAAACGCATTCTTTGAGCTACACAGTCACTTTGGAAAAAAAGTTTGGCCACGCAGTTCGCAGATTTCATAAAACTGTCAATGCCAAAGTAAACTCTGATTAAGGAAAACAAAAACTAATTAAATCAGAACTTGCTTTTAGAAATTGACATATTAAAGGCAGGTGATATCGATTCTGATGCAAATTTGAATTTGACGCTGGAATTATTTTCAATTTTATCATGAAAGTAAGGATAAAGGTAAAGAAGGAGACTGAATGTGACTTTAACGAGGTCGTAATAAAATTTTACTGTTTTCTAATATTGGAATTTATATGCTTATTTTGAAAATTTGCTTGCTTCTTGGCTTATTGGTCATGTTTGGGGAATTTATTATGGATATGAAGTTCACAACATGTGGAGATCTTATTGTAATAGGGAAAAAACATGTAGGTTAATGTATATTTGTGTGGTGCGGCTAGATATCCAATCTTTTTATATAAATAAACGTCCGAAAGTGGGCTTAAGGCAGAAAAATAATTGCATTCCGAGAGAATTGTTTATTTCGAATAAATTCTTGGAATAAGGAATGAATTGATTGGAGCACCGTTTTGTTAAAATAGCGTCGGTGTCGATCGACTTCTTAATATCCAAGAGTTGTTGTATCGTTTTAAGAAACCTAGACTTTTCACAGCATTTGTTATCGATTAAAAATACTGAAGTCCTTCAATTAAGTGTTGAGCTGATATACACACCTAGGACGTGAGATCTTCAAGTTTCAAAGACGTTAGGGATATTTATAAATTATACTCGGTTTCTTTATGCTGGTTGCAAGGCAAGGCAACTCTTTTGCCTTAGGATTCCCAATTAATTATGGACTATTGAAATTTACAGATTCATAGCGGATGGATTCTGGATGGATTCTGAGTATGACGCCCATCTTAGATAGGCGCTGTCTGCCGTGCAACTAAGATTCATCTGTTGTCTTCTTTTCTAAAAAATTATTCCAAACAAACAATTAATACTAATGTAGACAGCTTTTTTTGCAAAGGCCATGTAATGTGTAAACCTGTTCACTATTTTATTGCCAATAAAGGTTCTTTACGCCTTTAATTAAAAAATAAGTTTTTATACCGAAGAGTGTATATGTTCGTTTAAGTTTGTATATGAAACGTAAGTCGGATGAGTTTATATAATTACTTATTTTTTCGTTGCGGAATCTGGTTGAATTTTTTGTGGATTATTGATTGCTTTACAAGATTTCGAAATAATTCGCTCAATTTCCGACAGATGCCCAATGCATTCCAAATGGATTTTCGTCAAATGAATAACAAATTCAAAAAACTCTTAACGAATTCAAATATTGACCAAAAATAGATTAACTTTAGGTTTATCACAATTGCTTGCTGCATTAAAACTAAGTCTATGAATCCCGTTTACATCGAACCTAACAGACAATCGAAGTTTTTTTTTCGTGGCACCTGAATGTTGCCAAGATTGGGAGTATTGTTCAATGCGAAATTCCTCTTATTATTAAACAAATTGATTCTTTTTGACAAAAAAAACTTAAACATTATTTGTAACCCAATTAGGGTATATCTTACACAGGAAAAAGGGACAAAGCTCGAAGCACTATAAAGTTACATCACTTTCCGATGTTTCTCTGCAGAACTTAACTGCACTTAATCATATCATTAGGGCTGAAAATTTTCTGGGGTGGAATGAGTGAAGATGGGGAAGGGTGCTTGGGTTTTTCATCACTTCCGAATGAATATTTTTGTATTCTTCTTAACTTTTGACCCTACTGTGGTTCTCTTTATTGTATCCAAAGATAGAAGTGGACTTTGATTGAAATTTGTGCTCATACCCTATGTATCTGGAGGAATGAGGGAGGACTCTTGGCGTCATTTATTTCAGCAGCATTCATCCATTACTGTATAAATTGCAATGTGATTGAATTGTCAATAGAAATAGAATCCACCGCCTACTTCCGGTGCTCGAAATAAAATACACTCCGCCCCTTAATGTGTATATATATATGGCGACTCTTTAGTACCCACCCATCTTTACTAATACATGCCCGCGCACACAAGCACTAGTGTCGGTCTTACATGCTCTGAGGAGGGGTTGAATCGTTTGAGATATTCCATGACAATTGTAGTAGATCATGCGCTTAGCCTCTTTGGAGTTCGTTTGCGGTAGGGATTTGCGTTTTCGTTCTGACTTAAGGGCACACACATACATTGTCCTGGTTGAGTCAGATTCTGATGTCCCTATATCAGTGCTATGCAATGTGTATATGATAAGCCGTGGGTAAAATTCTAAGGGGACAATGATAGCGGAGTTTTAGCCATCGCGAAGCACCTACAATTTTCCGACGGCAAATTGCAGCAGTTAAAAAAAGAAAGTTTAAGAAGACAGGCAGTGTTTGATCTTAAAATATACCTTTTATTTATAACAAAAACAAAAAAAAAAAAAAAAACAAAAAAACAAAATAAATAAAGGAATAATTATAATAATAACAATCAGATGAGTCACATATTGTTCAAAGAACTTCCGACAACTGTTCACCAACTGCTTCCATTCGGGATGAGATTATAAAACTGTTCCCATGACCATCAGATTTTATCTCTTGACAACAATCTAAACAGCAATCCAATCAGCTTTCACTTAAACAAAGCGTCCGTCCAGCCCTTTATTTTCGTATATTAACGCAAATTAGTCTGGAAGACTAGCCGGCTGCAAACACACTGTGCAAGCGATCTGAAGAGTCACCGCCGCTCCGCACCGCACCGCTTGGTTGTCGGATCAAAACAGAGGAGTCATCGCTTTTAATACCAAGTCAACAAACGATCATTAATTGGTTGCCTTTCGCTCTATATTGAGCGGCGAAGTAACATGGCAAGGTGGTAAGTGATGTTTCCCGGCCGTGTACTTACGGTGTCTTCTCGCCCACCCTGTCGTTCTTGGCCATCGAACGTGTTAAAGAACACGCCGGGTTATTGAATCATCCTTCATTCATTCACTGGACGGCAACTCGGCAAAAAAAGGAGAAACACAAATCAAAGAAAATTGCGTTAAATTATGCAGTCTTGGATGAGTCTATGAATGGGCAAGGTGCTCATGTGCTTAGCAACTAAATGACACACCACAAACCTCGGTGCCGCTTTACGTGCTTGCGAACGCGAAAAAAGTATGCACTTTTACATCGAACACCAGAGAGACACTTTCGTTTGTGTGACGTGTTCGTACTTAGTCTCGTGTAACAGACAAGGGCAGGTGAAATATTAATTCCTCTTGTGCCTACTCTCTTCCCCAACGTGCTCTACCAGCTTGTAACCCAGGTCGACCACTTTGTTTGTTGTGATACAAGTTCCAGACTGAACCCTGACTGTAAGTTAACAAAAGCCAGCACACTTCAGTTCTTCACAATCAATATCACGTCGTTGCTGTTGTATGCCTTGGCTATCATCATCACCATCCTCCATTGTCGTTGTCGGGATATGTAAACAATTCTTGAAGCGCGGGAAAAGGGGCGAGATGTATGAAAACAAGTGATATATTGTTATTCCCAGAAAATATTTGATTATCCAGCCTCTTGAAATGTGAATTAAAGAAAAGTTGAAAATCTGTGGAAGACACAACTTGGGTGTCAAAGATGGGCAGACTTGCAGAAAGGATTTATTTAATATCAAGTAGGGAAGCATACTTCACGCTTAGTTTTTCCAATTTCAAGAAATGGATATATAATAACACTCGTTGTAGAGAAAAAGGAGAAGTACGCTTTTTTTGGTTAAGATTGCATTTCGCCATTTAATGTGTAAAAGTACCTCGATAAGATTCGCAGGATGCGAACTCTTTAAAAGTTGAAAATTCAAATGCTTAATACACCACAGTGAGGTGATTCAAATGCCAATCAAAAGCTGCGAACACCTGGAAATCAATAGATTCGAATAGAAACAATAACGACAAAAACGACAGTAACGCTTTTCTTCAAACTCTTTCCCTTTTCCCGATAGCTTGTCTAGTCTGTCGATTTATTAAGATCACGGATCAGATGTGTTTAAACGTATTGTTCAAAAAACTAATGCTATGACACTTCATATGACAGCTGAGTTTACCAGATGTTAAATGTTAGGGCTTACAACTTGAAATCACGAAGTGCATGACTTTATGTCACATGCATGTGCGGGGAAAATGCACTAAATGGAAGGTGAGTAGATGTTAAGGAGTTAAGAATAATTGTATGGCGCGACAGTCCACAGGGTACAAGGGCTTAGCTTGCTCATCAACTAGGCGTGTTGTGCGCGCTACTGTTCTTTCACGAGTAGAAGAAACCTACAGTTTATTGCCGACTACGAACGGCGAATTTGGAGAAGCTTGAGGCGGTGCCGTGAAAAATTGTAGGTTTTCAGCCCGAACCTAGACCTTCTGCGTGTGAGTGTCGCACTCAACCCACTACGCCTAGGCGGTCACGTTAAGGAGTGAATGAGGAGTAATAACGAATTTGATTTAAACTACTAGTCTTGAGAAATTTAAACAATTCATTGAACTTTTTTGTAGAAGAGAATTTATTATTGCTGAAAATCCAGTTCCATTAACAACCTCTTCACTAGGGTAACACATCACACTGAAAGGTGTTACAGGCTACAACAACGGTAGTATGCTGACTTTAAACGTGGCCGTACAGACACCAACGATGCTGAACGCTCTGGAAGGCCAATTGAGGTGGTAACACCTGAAAACTTAAAAAAAAAGGACAGAAAACGCAAAGTGAAATCGCGTGAGATAGCTGACACTTTAAAGATATCAAAAGGGAGTGTGAATAGTATTTTGCATTTGTCCATGGAAAAGCTGTTTTCAAAACCGGTGCTGCGTCTGCTCACAATGGACTTATTGTTATTAACATCAAAACTGTGCTTAATATCTATCTTCCAAAATATTGTTTTGCGGTTCTGTGAGTGGATAAACATGGGCGAATATCAACAATTGTTTGCTCGTATGAGTATGCACACTAAAATCGATGTGTCCACAATTCACGATGAGCAGTAAAGGTAGTTAAGGTAGTTTGGAACTTTATTTAAAAGATGACATCTGTAATTTTTTTTTGATCAGTCACAATATATTTTAAAGACCTGCAGACTGAATTGCTCAATTTTTTTAATACAATATAGTCTAGTTATAATTCTCGTCTGCTTTGGATGAAAGTCCAATTAAAAAAATTGATAAAATTCTTAGAAATACTTCCTTTGGAATCTCATATCACATTTGTGGATTGAATTCCAAAAAAAAAAAGAAAATCATCTTCATTGAAATCTGCCTACATATCGCACTCCCACTATATCTGGGTGGCCAGCGTAAAGACGACCAGACACACATATAAAGAAGTACAAATAGATCGAGTGCTTTCAAACTCAACTCTAAATGCAGTCCCCAACCGCGACGACCGACGGAGTGTTTTCACATTTTAAAGCAGACAGCTGTAAGTGTAACAAAATTCAGCACAACACGCGCTGCTTGTTGCCTACTTCGTCACTTAGTTCTCGATCGCTTGACTCGCTTGGAAAGTATATTTAATTTATACAGTGGGGCTAAAGAGTGTAACATCACGAAACCGTACCAGGAAGGTTTTGTTAACAAGGCAGAAGTCCCCGAAAATGCACTGCAATTTTTCACGGGTCTCCTGAAATCTAAGAAAATACATACATTTTGAAATACTTTACCCATATACCGTGTTAAATTTGTTTAAATAATTGCAAACTTCTTTACACAACTGTTCACATAACAACTGCAAAATGTAATCATAACAAGAACATATAACACCCCGCCCCTCAAGCAATCTGCAAATATGTAAACTGTGCTCCATCTTGTCGCTTCGTTGCCGCTTGTATTGATGGGGTGCAGGGCGGTGCGACGCAGTGCGGCGTTTCGCTTCAATTGACAGTAGGGTATTGTTGTTGTTATTATATGACGGACGGTTATCCCACTCTGCGTTGGAGGTTCACTCAAGTATCCAAGTGGTGTGGTCCACAAAAGCCGCAATATCAACAACAACATCGAGTCGATATGCTATTGATCGTTTCGTTTCGTTTATTGATCGATACGTCAAGTGCGCACTTGTGGTTTAGTTTTACTTAGTGTGGCGCAACGCACGTACCACAAGTCTTGTTCGAGTGGCTCGCTTCGACGCCGCGTCGTGCCGTCGTCGTCTTCTCGCTCTGTAGTGTAGCTCGGGTTATAATGTCATTTGCATGGCTGAAGCTTATGAGTTTATAACGACGATAGCGATGGCTATGGTGATGGATGATGATGATGATGATAATCTGTACTCTCAGTTGTGGTTGTGTTTTGCTGTTGATGGGCACATTTTGTGTATGTAGATTAAGAAAGTTGAAACAAGAAGGTCAATAAATTTAAAATAGTTTTGTGTGCAGAAAACTCATGAAAAGAGGTAAAAAGATCAACCGGCGAGCGTGCAATCAATACCCATTGACTGAAGTGATTTGCCATTTGTTTCTGTCGATGTTTGTACGATGAACACAATTAAAAAAATAATATATTTTTTCTCATGTCGATCAGTCATCTGGCGCAGCTAGCCACCCACAGTGGCAATCACAATATCCCCATAAAGGTCAACAAACAGAAATATTAAGGAAATATAAATTCAATATGAGAGCGAAACAGGTAGACACGGGGTTAAGAGGGAACGGGAAAGAAGTGTTCCGAGAAAATTATTAAAAAAACACTATCGCACGTGCTCTCGGTTTAATGTTATAGTGCAGTGCATCGGTTGAGTGCTGGGACTCATGCTCAAGGAGTGGATGTGATCCCGGCACTTCTTCAGCTCGCCGGCCCAGACATGAGCCCTGTAGGCGCTGTATTGGACTGCCACGGCAAATAAGTATTTGTGAAGCGTCATCCACGTCATCATCGAAGCGCTAGCACCATTGGTATTTCGATGGTCACTTCAGAGGTTTTTGTTATGTTAATTTAAAAGAAAGTACACTCAACAGTCGAGGAAGATTGTTGACTATAAAATCTTGCGTTTGGATAGAGCCAGACATGCGTTTGATTTGAAAATTGGAATAATATTCAATAAAATGTTTGAAGAGGGTGGAAACACAGCCAGCACCGAGAGAAAAAATAACCTACACTAGCCGTACGACTTTAAATCGACTTTTGAATTTGATCTTTTATTTGATCTGAGTTAAATCAATTGCACAAGCGCTTACAACTGCTCTATTCAAAACACATGATGTTCTCTAGGCATAAGCCAAGCACAAGTGCAGCAGTATATTTAAAATGTAAGGTTATACAGCATTGTTTTGTCACAATACTGCGATTGGATGCAAATGGAAATTATAAAACAAATAGGGTAAGACAACACTGTCCAACCTTAACTCTAGATTTGATTCGAAAAAGTAAATTTAAAAACACTTTTTAAGAAACTGCATTAAAATGTATAAAGCTTTTCTTTATATATTTTGAAGATAATCAGTTTAAGTTACTTTGCGCGAAGTTCTTGCGAAATAACAACCGAATTTTTTTAGGTGTAGATAGGGATTCGCTTTGAAATAAAAGAAGCAATTATAGATGAACATGTCATTTCCATTACCATATCCTGTAATCTATATGCAGTTGTCTTTAAATCAATTTATCCTCGGGTAATCAATATATCCAATCTGTTGAGAGGAACATATTTTTAAAGCTTACACTAAATTCGAGACATATCATGGATGGAATTCTTAAAATTTCCTTTCAGTGTAAAATCTACGTGGCCGAGCCACATTCAATTGTCCGACCCGATGGCGCACTTGTTAAGAGCATCGTTTTTCTATGCCCCAACTGGTACGCTCTGAAGTGTTTATTTGGCTCTCATAGTCGTCAAAAATATTTAAAAAATAGTTAACAACAATTCGTTGGGTTTTTTTTATTTTCCGCCTCCTCCTCTCATTCAATTTATCTATCACTTTTCTTCTTTTTTTTTTCAAACAAATTAGGCACATACAACGCGCTTGGCGCAAAGTAGATGTTTCCTCTCGGTGTTTTTTTAAGTTTTTCTTTTCTCTCTTTAATTGAGGTGAAGAAGACATTGTAAGAGGGGGTGTCTTCCAATTGAGTAAAATTAAAAAATGAAAGGACTTGAAGACGTTGTCAATGCAAAGCATAAAAGCTTCATCCTTCTTCTTCTCAGTTTTCCAGTAGCTTGTGCAAGCACCCGTTAAATATCCTGCACACCCTGGACCAGAACCGAAAAGTTTCCAAGGATTCCGGAAGAGGCATCGTTCTTTTTTGTTACACCAGAAGTAAACCGCGAGTGTGGTACATCTGTCCGCCAAATATTGCAACATATTATAGCTTAACCCGCTAACACATGGATGTTGTTGTTGACAGCTGTCAAATTTCAATTAGTGAGTAGGAGAAACATTGTGACATTACAAACAGGGCCCCTGATTACAAAAAGGGATAAATGAGGAAGGAGATGCACAGCTTCACAGCTGATCGATCAGTTGATTTCCCCGTCGGCTATCGAAAAATCGACTGATATTTACGAATTTTGAATGTTATTTACGAACCATCGAACACTATTTCAATTTACACACATTCTTAGGTTTCCCCTCCAAAAAAAGCAATATGTTCGCTATTTCCTGCATTTGTGCCCTCGAAAGTGTCAAATTAAACACGGATTTCCTTTATTTAGCAGCTATTTTGGAACATATATCAAATTGCGTTCGCAAGGAATAGAAGAAGATTTTTTATTAAAATCAATGTAATCAACACCTTATATAGGATGTTATATAATATGATATTTTCTTTATCAATTATTTATCTTTATTGAGTGGATAGAGTCCGTCCGCGTAGGCAAAAACTATAAATTTGTACACCCCAACTTTTAATATTGTATTCGTCCTACAACTGCGAATTATATATACAAATATATTTTTCATTATTATTTAAGCACACACTTTATTATTTACATCACATAATGTGAATAGAGAGAACTTTTTGCTAGAGCTGTTAGAGAAATTCTATTTGAATTGTAAGTGAAATGGATGTTTCTCCAATTTAAAGTGCTTATCTCAGCATTTTGTGTAACGAAGAATCTTTACTAAAGGCACATGTTTAAGCGCAACAATTAGTACGTACACGTATTTATTAATTATTATGTCAAAAGTTTGAACAAACAGTCAAATTGTGCGTATGCAAAATGAATAACTGGCACAGGCCACCTAAAGGTGGTTTGTGGTTACTAGCAGGAATAAATGAGGAAGTACTATTTAGTAAATAATTGCGTTCAAAATAAGATTTTCATATGTTTGTTTCTGAATTAATAATAAAGTTTTAAGAATACTGCTTTTCAGATGCAACTATTTCCTTACAAATATAATCTATGAATGTAGCTACAGTCGGCCATTACGTCGCTGTGGAAACAACTTTTTCTTCTCTCTTTTAAACAGAAACCATTAAGGAAGGAGATGGTGAACTGAACAGCTTATCAATCAGCTGATTTCCCCTTTGTCTATCGACCGTGTGACTGTTATTAACGTGTTCTTGTATAAAAAGCCCCAATTTCTGAAAGTTATTTACGTAATATCGAACATTGTCTCATTTTACTCACACATCTATACGTTTCCCCTCCAAAATTGGAAACATAGCGGCTGATTCGTCAATTTTTGCCTTCAATAGTGTCAAACACTCGTAAATTGTCAACTGTTCGTAAATTCGTCAGCCATTTTGTGTACATTCAACACAACGCGTTCGGAAAATCTACTGTAAATTGTTTACGCAGGTTAGTATAATCGGAATTTTAAATAGGATTTATTTCTAATAAGTGGATAATTTGATAGCATTTATATTTAATAACTTATAAAATATGTAGAAAAACAAGAGAGTAACGCGTGCTGAAAAGTCGCACATTTGGAAAAGACTTATTATCAGTTGATATTCCCAGTTACGCTTATTATAATTAAAATAAATATATGTTGCTATATATTATTATTACAAAATGATATTATTTGATAATTTATACGCCCTCTCCTTCTAACGATTTGACCAGAGAAGAGATCCACTATGTCAACAGCCCACACGAATTCTCATTTAAAAACAAAACAATCCTGTCTGTGAATCAGCTGTTCAAAGAGGGGAAATGTTATAAAACACGCTGTCAAAATGAATCCAAGGGCGGAAGACAAGAAAGCTGTGGGTCTCCTTCCCTTATTGGTTGCTTATTACAACTTAATAAAGCAGGAAGCAGTTTCTGCTGTGTGAACAGGAAATCACCCTTCCTCGCTCCCTTAAAAACTTTCAGGTGCACCTTAAATGGACAGTACCTGTCAAATCGTCAATGTAGAACAAAAGAGGCTTGGGCTACTGGTAGGATTTTTAACCTTATTGCCTTAACTCGGTGGATTATTCTTAATTCAGGAATTAGTTCATGCCAAGGAGCACCTGCTATGCGTCATTTCATGTTTTTTAAGAGCTTCATAGATACTTTCCGGCATACACATTTTTACAGCAATCTGGTCAAGACTTTATATTCGAATGAATTTCTCCGTCGTACACATGTTTACTTCTTGCTGATGTGTATCCTCATTTGCACTTATGTAACAAAAGGCTTTTAGTTCCATCCTTGGTAGGAGGAATGCAGACAGTCAGTTTTTTTTGTTGATAATCAAGATTGTCTCAATGTTATACACTGAATTCACCTGTATACACATGGTGTTCCATCATTTATCCATTCAAAAATTTGTGTATAAGCAATACTCGTGAAATGCTTCTTAGCACATTCCCGCTCGCCTTAGTTTGTATTACACTGAATCGGCATTACTCACATTTATAAAACACGCAAGGAGTTTATTTTTGTTTATATGCACCTGTGAGGGTCTACACACATGCATGTGCAGTGTCATTGTATATCCGAATGAATTCTAAATTCCTTCCAGGTGTGTGTATTTTTATGGCGATTCGTGTTCATTAAGTTACGGTTCTTCCTTCAAAAAGGAAGAAAAAATCAGAAACACTGAACACAGACGCGCCGCGCGGGCCGTGCAATTCTGATTAGGTTTCCACTGCCCTATGAGGTAGAATTCCCATATGTTAAAAGCTATCTTCCTTTAAAAGCATTACTCGGCACAGGGGGCGACTATGCACGAAGCGTGATTCTATTCATTTGTGTGATTAGCTAAAATAATCTAACAACACCTGCACACATATGTCTGACGCTCACGTGAATCTTTCGAGACTACGCACAATTCACATCCAATAATTAAGTTCATATGCTGATGTATTTGATAAAGTTACCATGGCAATGTGGTTCTATGAGCTTGTGTGCATGTGTGTGAATAGTGCGAAAGGTGTGAATTTTTGTTTTATTGCAATAACATGGAAGAAGGACTTGCTTTCAGCGAAACGTTTCAGTGGCGCAATTAAAACGCGCATTGGTCAGATTGCAATCTCGGATATGAACGGATGTAATTCTTCCAATGTTTCCAACATCGCACATTTTGTAAAAGTGTCCACTCCCATTACTTCAGTGCAGAAAAATAAAGTAAAAGTATTTAATTAAGGCTTCAGACAGACTTCGAATTGAAAGAAGGTAAAAATAAATGTGTATGTATGATATTTTTCCATAATGTGTTTGTCTGACAGTTTTTTGAAGGGAGAGAGAATGCTGCCTTGAGGGGCGAATAATGAAAGACGGAAATATTTTATGGAATGCATTCCTATTATAACACATTCCTTGTTTGAACCCGTAGTCCCACCGCCCCGTTGTCCAACCAACATCTCGTTCGTTTAAGATTAACTCCAGAAAAGAGAGTATACCTGCTGATGGGCTTGTATGTGTGTGTGCGTGTCTAAGTTTTGCGGGTTTTCTGTAGACATGGGTGAGAAAAGAGGAGGACATCTAAAAGGACTTTTAAATTATGATTTTTTGTTTCAATTTCAAATTTTAATGTGCGTGGGGTGTTGTGAATTGTCATCACCGCTTCGTATACTAGCGACGTGCTGGTCGGGTTGACATTGATATTGGATAGGTTATTCGTACGAGAGTACTGGTACCAGAGTTGGGATGTAATGATTGCAAATTAATTCAATTGCCCATTACATGCAATTGTAAATGACGTTTTTTAATTACAAATACATGTAATTGTGGCCGCTATGGCGTAGTGGGTAGAGTGCGACGCCCACACGCCGAATTTCCAGGTTCCATTCGCGGCTAAACACCTCGAATTTTTCACGAATTTCATAACATAATATGAATTTATTTTAGATGTTTCTAGTGCATTTGAAGGAGGACACAGAGAAAAACTTCTCTCGAAGAATTTGTCCCCTTTTTTAAGACAAAAATACAAATACTCCATTGACATTTTCTGCGCCAGATTGTTTTCGCTTGCTGGGTTAGTTTCAACTCCAAGAAGACAAGACCTCCGTGACACGAATTTTGAAATGTTGATGTTGTTAGAAGCAAATAAAACATTTTTTTAATGTTTTGTTATGCTACGATATCTTTTGTTACATTAAAGTTGATGAAAACTAATGTTTTTGTTTGATATTCTCTCTTGAATTGTATTTATCTATTGGTCAATTGAATATTTTTGAACTGAGGACTTAAAAAAATATGGATTTTCTAATTTTATACATTTGGATTTTATTGGTTCTCTGTTTTGAACAATAATAAGCATTTTAATGAAATGTAACTGTCATATGTTATTTGGCACATAACTGTCATATGTTATTTGGCACATACATACTACAGTCTGTTACGTTAATCTCGCTAAGTAAAGTCAGGGATTCAATTCTGTACTAATAATATTAATAATAATTGTTGGCAAGACAGTCCACAAGGGGACCAGGGTCTAGCTTGCTCATCAACTACTCGTGTTATGCGCTCTACTGTTCTCTCACGAGTAGAAGGGATCAACAGTTTTTTGCCGACTACGAACGGCGAAATTTGAGAAGTTTTCTTAGACAGCTATTACTCTTTGAGTGTTGTCAGCAGCTCGAAAGAGGTGGTGCCGTGATAAATTCGAGGTGTTCAGCCAGGAATCGAACCTAGACCCTTCAGCGTGTGAGCGTCGCACTCTACCCACTACACCACGGCGGCCACAATACTGTACTAATGAATCAAATAACTTACAATTTTCTGCCTTTATTGAAAATTGTGTCAATTATCCCTCGAATTAAGTAACTCCTATGTTAACAGTGTTATGATCCGCAACTTAGTCTCATACGAATGGAGTTAACAGTCAATATAAATTCCTCAATTACTTTTAATATGTAATTGAAAACTTTCAATTACTTTTAATTTGTAATTGAAAATTTTCAATTACAATCGTCTATAATTGTAATTGAAATTATTTCAATTACTAATTATTGTAATGGTAATTGAAAATTTGTTTAATTTCAATTACTTTCAAATGTAATTTAACCTGCAATCATTAAACAAAGTAATCATTACTTTCCCAACTCTGACTGGTACAGATAAAGTGTTTCAGAGGTAGTACAGGTAGCAATTTTAAAATTTATTTTACACCCTCGACGCTGACGCTGCCGCTATCACTATTTACCTCAGTCAGAAGTGTGAACTCGTAAGAAGACTGTGTAGGATACTAAATTATGGCGAGGAGTGAGTTTACTTTGTATTCTTGAATTCTTTGAGATTTTTTCTTTGGCCTCTTCTCACGCGGGGTGACAGATATCATTTGCTTTGGACTTTGTGTTCGTCTTCTTAGGCCGGATGTAGCCCGTTTTTGGGGTTGGCACGGATGAGTGTCTTTAAAGTGCGGTCCTTCCCTTTGCGATACACAACCAAAACAACTGAATGAAAAGCAGAACGATGGACTAAACGAATATACGTTTACGTTTCTTTATTTATTATGGATGTACGCAGAGATTTTCTGCTTGAAATTCATCCATTTGGATATACAAGGCAGAGTATGTGTATGTGATCTGAGGCTCGAGATAGTACAAACCGCAGAACGGTGTAGAGGACGAGAGCGAATTGCGAGTGAAAGTGGAATAGGATGTATTAAGTTGGGAGGTGTATTGATTCCTTTTCTAAAATGCTCGCTGGCGGTGTTTGGAGGGCCATATGGATACACTGTTAATGGTTTTGGAGGAAAAGTAGATGCTGGAAGAGAACCTAATATCGGTATAGCAAAAGGAGCGCACAATAAGCAGTGTCAGTTGGCTTTGAGTAGTTTAATTAAACAATTTTGCTTTTAAAAATGTCCCTGCAATTTTGT
The DNA here is from genome assembly GCA_955652365.1 of Eristalinus aeneus. NCBI lineage: Eukaryota > Metazoa > Arthropoda > Insecta > Diptera > Syrphidae > Eristalinus > Eristalinus aeneus. The sequence goes on along the minus strand of OY019135.1, from coordinate 4,064,677 downwards.
ATCTTTGGTTGGACGTGTTTACGGGTCCCTGCAAATTTTCACATTGCGTTTTGCTTGTGGAACTAAATTTGGTTTGTCATTCTTGTCTAAGTGTATGTCGTCTTAAAGTCAGTATAACGACGCCAACAGCAATTAAATTAAATGTGCTGCAAGAAAAAGAATTTCATACTGTACGTGCGTAGTGATGTTGCTTACCAACTTGAACAACAATACGGCCACTGTTAAAACTCCATGTCCGTAAGCAGTTAATCCACTACTGATTTATTTATAGAAGTCCACATCTATATAGCAACTAAACTTTCAATAAGTTCGATGCGCTGTCCGACTCCATCACAAGAATTGTATCCCTGTATCCTCGCACTGAAATCGCTATTGTGGGCGATTTCAGTGTACACAATTCTTCTTGTCTTGGACAACAGGTCAAACAAAACCCGAAGGAAGGTATGTTGAAATCTTTGCTAAGGTAAACAATTTGACCCAGCTTGTGAATGAGCCAACACGGATACCTGACATTGCCGATCATTCCGCCAACACCTTGGACCTATTTCTCACATCTCATCCTAAGAAATACTCAGTTGACATACTGTCGCCTCTAGGCTCGTCAGAACACTGTGTCGTATCAGCCGATTTTCTATACTCGTCCCAGTCAATAAGGGAACTAATCCCTAAAAGAACTGGAGCGGCCTTAACAACTTTTTTAGGGATTTTAACTGGTCGCTATGCTTCCCCCCCGATAGTGACTTGGTTGTCGCAGCTGATACGATTACAAAAATAATTTTGTCGGGTATGAAATCCTTCATTCCTTACAGAGTAAAGAGTATCACATCTAAGACAAACGCGTGGTATGACTCGAGCTACAAAGAGGCTATCGGGTTGACAGAAATAAGCTTCGGGACTTTCAAAGCCAACCCTTCTGAGGAAAACCGGAAGGACTTAAAAAGGGCCCGAAATGATTGCAATGCATTCTGCATTGTACTAGTGCTGCATTGTCCCAAGGACAGCAAAAACTTTTGGTCATTTGTAAAAAAACGTAAAGAATTCCGCCTCGCCTCCAACGCCCATTTGTAAAAACATGCTAGCTGTCAGCTCTTTGGACAAAGCAAATTTGCTAGCTAAACTTTTTGTACCCAGCTCAACGCTAACAGTTTGTTCTTTGTACTTGAGAGCTGGTATCCCCCCCCCCCCTTCGTTCTTCTACGCTGGCAAAACCACTGCGTTAGCTTATGAAATAACTTATAACTCGGAAGCTTCTTAATGATCGGCAATACGGCTTCGGCAGCAACCGTTCCACTGGTGATCTGATGGCATATCTCACTGAAAAGTGGAACCGATCTTTGCACAATGTAGAGGAAAGCAAGATCCTTTCGCCTTATATTTCAAAAGCATTTGTCAGAGTCTGGCAGCAGGCTCTCTTGTCGAAAATGCGTGCTGCGTTGATGAATCTCTTACCTTTTGAACCGTTCAATACAAGTTTTATTGGCTGGGTTCAAGTCTGATATCCACCATATTAGCACTGGTGTTTCCCAAGGCTGCGTTTTGCTTCCGATACTCTTTCTCATTTGACAGCATAATTGATTGGTGTAAAATAATAGTGTGGAACGTAACTCAGTACTGTCTACTGTCACTCAAGTGATCAACATAACCAGCAATTATCTATGAATGGCTCTTTCGTTGTTGGAAACGAACGACTTTCCATCCTCGGTATGTGTATCACCTCAACGCTAAGTTGACATGTCTATGTTTCTTAAAGTGATGCAAAAAATATTTCATCCCTTCGGACCTTGTAACAATATATAAGGCGTGCATCCCCGCAAAGTTTGAGTATACGTTCGTATCTGGTACTCCTGAGACCTCTCTGCACCTACAATATAGAATCCAATAGTGAGCGATAAAACTTATTGGTGATAATAATGCTGTGAAGTCAATCGACTCGCTAGAACATTGACGAAATGTTGCGTCTCTATCACTATGTAATCGCTTCTTCTTCTTCTTCTTGTGGCACTACAGTCCAGGGTGGACCTGGGCCTCAACCAACATGCCTCTCCAGCCAGCACGTCTCCAGTTGCGCACTCAAAGTTGGTTGAGGTCCTTCTCCACTTGTGTGCACCACCTTAGTCTAGGTCGTCCTCTGTTGTGTTGTCCCAATGGCTCGGATTCAAAGACTTTTCGGGCCGGAGCAGTGGTGTCCACACGTTCTACATAGCTTAGCCATCTTAAGCGTTGTATCCGTAGACGCTTCACCAGGCACATGTCGCTGTACAACCCAAAGAGTTCTTCCCCTCCAGATGGCATCAACGCAAACAAGACCAAAAATCGCACGCAAAAATTGTCTCTGGAAAAGACTAATGGCTTTTCGTAACGTCCTTGTTTTCACGTAGAGTAGGACTGGGATGATCTGGACTGGGATAACTGAGCTGTTATATAAAGCGAGCTTAGTCCTTCCAGAGAGGGCTTTATTACTCAATTGCCTCTTGAGCCCAAAGAAACAGTGATTGGCAAGAATTATTCTGCGTTTAATTTCGGTACAGATGTTGTTTTCCCTGTTTACCGCGGAGCCGAGATAGACGAAGTCCTTGACTGCCTCGAAGTTTCTGCTGCCTAGTGTGACGCTCTTTCCGAGATGTCGATATTGTGTGTCCTTTCTTGATGACAGCAAGCACTTTGTTTCGCCCTCATTTACCGCCAGAACAATTTTAGCCGCTTCCGCTTCAATGCCAGCAAACGCCTCATTGACGGCTCGCTGTGTTCGTCCAATCACGTGAATGTCATCAGCGTAAGCTAACAGTTGAACTGACTTCTGGAAGATCGTGCCTCTGGTGTTGACTTGTGAGTTACGCACGATCATCTCAAGGATGATGTCACATGACAGTGCGTCACCTTATCTAAAACCTTTTTTGACATTGAAGGTCTCGGTGAGTTCGTTACCGACCTTGACGGAGCAGCGAGAGTTCCCCATCGTCATCCTACACAATCTGACGAGTTTGGTAGGAATGCCAAAACTAGACATGGCACTGTATAGCTCGTCTCTATGCACACTGTCATATGCGGCCTTGAAACCGACGAATAGGTGGTAAGTGTCAATTTGCATTTCTTAGGTCTTTTCCAGGATCTGCCGTAATGTGAGGATCTGGTGTATGGTGAACTTCCCTGGTCTGAAACCACACACGTTATGGACGAACGGTTTCAGACGCTCACAAAATACGGCAGAGAGGATGACCAAATCTTACAGATGAGCTGGTGCATGCGCCCAACCAGGTCATCTCCAGCTGCTTTAAATAGTTCTGCGGACAGTCCGTCCGCTCCAGCAGCTTTGTTCGACTTCAGCTTGGATATTGCTATCTTCACCTCGTCTAAGTCGGGGGGACGGAATGCTTGTCGACCATCGTCCAAATGGAGTGGAATATTCTGCCTAACAGCGGAATTTGGGCCCTCGTCGCCGTTAAGGAGTCTACAGAAATAATCCTTGCAGATTCTCAGCACAGACTGCGACTCTACTACGAGTTGTCCGTTTTGGTCCCGGCAGGCCTTGGGCAATTCAATTCAATTCAGTGTCATTATCCATATAACAATAGTTTACAAAGGTTATATATTTCTGTGAAGCCGAGAGGCTTTTCTGCAGAAGGTTGTGTCTCAATTATTTACAGTTATGTTTATGTACGTTTAGATTAAGATAAATTATAAATTACTATTTTAACAAATTAAAGACAAATTAATAACTATAATGAGAAGTTAATTGATTTGTGTTTAAAATATTTCAGTTCAATTCAAAAATTTAAAACTACAGTAACAGTTAAACATTTTCACATTCGAGTTATAGTTCAGTTCTTGTATTTAGAAAATAATTTGTTATACATCTCTTTCTAGTTTTGGGATTTCGGACATGTCTTAGTTCTTGAGGAAGCGCGTTAAGTGTCTCAGGCACACTGCATTTTAATAAATACCTTGGGCACGTCTTCTTGTATGAATTCCATGGTCAATAGGACTTATGAATCGTCTATCGTCGTAGTACTCCAATATAAGAGTCATCTAAAAAATGTCTTTAATTTGAAGGACTTTGAAGCTGCCATGTTCAGTATTTCCATGAGTAGATGTATTTATCCGTTTGAGTGCTGCGTCTTGTAATTTTTGTAGGTTTTTTTTTTAAATGCGTTGCTAAAGCGTTGCCCCATGCGAGTATTCCATATTTTAGTTTGGATTCCACTAATGTATAGTACACTTGTTTTAATACATTGCTTGTGGCATGGTACTTTAAATGGGTCAGCGCGTAAAGTGTCTTTCTCAAGGTAATGCGTAACTCCTCAGTATGCAGATTCCATATAAAATTGCTATCTATTATGACTCTAGGAGTCATGTAGCTTTCCAGTATCGCTATAGGGCAGCTAGCTGATGTACTGCAGGAATCATTCCTGAAGTATATTGGTTGTTGAGTTACTGCAAACTGCGGGTTTCTAATATGCATCATTTTGGTCTTTAAGGCATTGATAGTTAGACCCTGAGCATGACACCATTTAGCTGCATTGTAAAATTCTTCTTGCATTATTGTTGTTGCTGCCTCCAGGGATCTATGGCACACTACAATTGCAGTATCGTCCGCATATGCAAAAGGTTTGGCCCTCTTAAAGGTGCGAAGAAGCTCATTGGCATATAGGATGAAAAGAATCGGCCCTAATTTCGATTCTTGTGGAACTCCGTAAGGTGCGTCTTCTTTATCACTATAAGTTTCACTGATCTTTATACAGTAAAACCGGGTGTACAAGTAGCCAGTCTGCCATCAGTCCTCGTATTCCAATACGTTCAACTTAGTATGATTAAGCGTATCAGAAGCTTTACTGAACTCCATAAAAACGATCAGTACGTAATAGCTCTTGTCCAGGTTTTCGTTGACATAGTTAGCAAACTCGGCATGTACTTTACCTGTGCTCTTCGCTTTTTGAAAGCCATACTGACTTTCGTTTTTTTTCAATTCATCACTTTTATTCAATAATTCATATCAAACTTACTTACTAGACAAAAATGTTGAAAACTAGTTGGACGAACATTGTGTAATGACTTTAAATGATGCTACGAAATGAAACGACGGACGGTGTTAGTTCAATGACCTTTATTCAATTTAGTAACCGCCTTAGAATCTGATTATCGACTGTCCCTGCACAGTCTCTGTCGCTGGCTTTTATACGCTGCAATAGTAGCGTTACAGCTCGGCCATCCTATCATTGATCTCGTCCTCGAGATCGGAGCTGTCCTCCTCACCATCGTCAAACACAAAGCCTTCTTCTGGGAGCTCGCACCAGCGCTTGAGCTTGTCCGACGCCATGACGGTGTTCAGCTTCGGTTGATTGCGTTGTATGTCGCGGATGTCCTCTACCACGTACGTTGGGCAGAACCTTGGTGACTATGTACGGCCCGCGATACCGGGGCTCCATCTCCGCGATGAAAACGAGGTACCCTGTGTGGTACGCCGTTGGGAGTTGGCGCTTAGAGTCATACCTCCTTTTCTGTTTCTGCTGGCCCTCCTCGATGTTAGATAAAGCCTCGTTTCGCCGCTTTTCCAGTTCGCCAGCTTCCACCCGGGTCCTTTGTCCTAACTTCTACTTCTCGGCGTGTAGGTGAACAACAGCTCATGTGGGCTCGCCTTCGTGGTGCAACTTCGGGCAGTGTTCAGCCCGCACTGGATTGCCCGGAGGTGAGTCGCCCAGTCACCTCCCCTTTCCTCTGAGTGCATACACTTGAGGGATGAGAGAATGGTGCGGTTGCACCTTTCCACCTGACCGTTCACCCTGGGTCTCCTGACAGCGGTCTTGACGTGTTGCACCCCGTTCCTCTCGCAAACTGCTCGAACATCCCCGATGTGAAGGCGGTCCCCCGATCGGTCACCACCCTTCGTGGCAGTCCAAAGTAAGCGGCCACCTCGTTCAGAACGGTCAGTACCCCTCTGCTGTTTGCGGTGTTCACCGCTCGTAGAATGGTTTACTTGGTGAAATCGGCCACCATTGCCAAAACATACATGGTCCCCCCCCCTTCCCTTTCGTAAACGGCCCGAGGTGGTCCAGGTGCACGGTGTCGAAGAGCAGCGGAACGCGTTCCATTGTATGCAGTTCCCCCTCCGACTTACCTCCTTTCTTTTTTGCGTACGCGCACTCGACGCACGATTTGATATAGCTCCTTGTGAAGCCTCTCATTTTCGGGAACCAAAAGGTTTGTTTCACCCTGTCCAGTATCTTGTCTTCAGCGAAGTGTCGTCGTGACACAACTTAAGTATCCGCCATCGTATCCCCTTGAGGACTACCCACCTCTCTGCCTCATTCATCTTGCGGAATAGCCGGCAACCACGCATGACATACTCATTCTGCGACTGCTTTTTCGACGACGTCATCTCCGGCGCATTCAGGGTTACGATCATGTGTCGCAGTTTCGGGTCCTGCCACTGCATAGTCGCCACCCAATCCTCGGCCGAAATTTTCACGTTTGGAATTTGAGCGGATGCTTCCTCCACCTCTCGTCCACCATCCGCTGGTTGTCGGCTTAACACATCCACGTGAGCGGCTCTTTTCCCTGGCTGGTGAACCGTCTCGTAGTCGAACTTTTGGAGCTTGAGCCACCACCACCCAACCCGCGGTATCAGCTTGGCCTTTGTGCTAGTTGCGACTATGGCTTCGCAGTCCGTGACGACCTTAAAGCGCCTTCCCAGCAGATACACCCGGAAGCGATCCAAACTCTCTACGATGGCCAGAACCTCGAGTTCGTACGAATGGTACTTACGCTCGGCTGCGAAAAGTTTTCGACTATAGAAGGCCACTGGTCGCAGCGAGTTGTTTTCCTTCCCCCTTTGCAGCAGTATCCCAGCTAGACCGAACGACGATGCATTTGTATGCACCTCGTGTGCCGCCTCCAGGTCGAACAACGCTAGCACGGGAAGCTGCGCAAGTGCCGCTTCAACTTCTGCAACGCTTCTTCCTGCCGAGCCGTCCACTCAAAGGGATGTTCCGCTCTGGTGAGATCTGTCAGCGGTGTCGCCCAACGAGCGTAGTTCTTAACAAATTTTCGGAAAAACCCCGTAGGCCCTAGGAACTGATGCACCCCGTGGACATCCTTCGGCGTCAGAAATGCGAGTATGGCGGCCGTCTTCCTTTCGCTGGGTCGTATTCCCTCTTCGCTTACTCGGTAACTCTATATCAGTATGTAAAAATGCACACTTTCTTACGTTGAGGTTCGGTCCCATGTCCCTCAGAAATTCGAGGAACCTCTGCAGCTTCTGTAACCTCTCTTTAATCGTTTTGCTCCTCCTGGTCCTCCGACACCAGTAGCGCTTGGGGTGTCTCTAACATGCAATCGGTGATTGCAATGCAGTTGTGTGTTTTCACGATCCTGACCTGAGGTTGGTCCAGCAGCTTTCATCCGATCAACATCGGGTATGGTTGGCTTTCGTCAGGAACTACCAGAATTTCGCAACATGACTTAAGCCGATCCACCGCAACCTCAGCGAACAATCTGCCCACCGTCTGGCAGGCTCCCCCTCTAAATCCACTCAAGCGCCGTTTATCGTTAGTGTACTTTAGGCCCCCATCGTCAGCGACGGAGCGACGCAAGGTTACAAACGCCGTGACTGGATACCCGTTCACTGTTGCCTCCTTGACATACTCCGTTCGACTCTCCTTCAGCAGCAGCTGAGTAGGCCCTCCTGGTCGGTTTCCTCCCAGTTTTAGCGTGCCGCTCCCCGTCCGGACATTCGGCCGCGGACAGTCCCTCCGGTGCCTCGTTTGTTGGCACCCGAAGCACCTGACTCCTCGTCTTGTTGTTCCGCCAACGCTCCCTCGTTCGGCCTCTGCTTCTCTTCGCCGCGGCCTGTCCGCCGCGCGACTTCCGCTGCCCCTCAGTCTCACGATCCACCGGACCCTGTCTAGCACATCGTCGACCGAGGTTGGCCTTAGTGCCCTGAACTCCTCCTGGCATTGGACGTCGGTGATGCCTGGGTGACATACTTTGCCAGCATGCTCTCCTGCACATTCCCGCGCGAGGCTATCATCTTCATTTCTAATACATATTCTTCCGTATCTTCCCCGGGCCTTTGGCGCCGCTCCCGGAGTCTATTGTGGATGTCCGCCTCGTCGTCCAGCGTCGGGAAGTTCCGGCATAGCCCTGTGAAGAACTCCTTTAACGACTCTACTGTCACACTACGGCCCCACAGGTCTGCTGCTCCCACCAGTCGGGTAGTCGCCGCATAAGCACCAGCTTTTCGTCCAGTGCATACACCCGCTGGATATCGATCACCTTCCTGTTCCACGCTTCGGAAGAAAGTCCGGTGTACGACATAGGGTCAAACAGTGGTATCATTCACGCCACGTCCTTGACGGAATAGTTGTAGCGCGGACAGCATCTTCCGCCCTCCGCCACCGCTTCTTTAGGCGGCTCTCCTGCTCTTGCCAAGCAATAGTCGTCGTCCGTCCCCGCTATCCCTACTCGAGCTATGGCCCGCTCGGTGAAAAGTTCCCTCAGCTCCTGCAACTCCGTGCGTAAAAGGATGAGTTCGTCCGAGTCGGCCGCGCCCCTCACATTCGCCCGCTTCGGCTCAGTCGCTGGCTGTGTTTTCTTGAGCCGCGGATGTGGTTCCTCAACCTCGGCCGTACCCATGGCGCTATTCGCCGTGTTCAGCAACCTAGCTAACAGCTCCTCCTTTGTCCTCGACGTGGGCATCTCTTTCGCTTTCAGTACATCCCTGAGCTCATCACAGGTGAGCGCGTCATACCCCACTTCCATCTCTCAGCTGATTCGGAAACAGCAACGAGCAGATTATCGGTGACGCAGCTGATCAACGAAGAAAAAAAAAACGACTCGCGATTCCCACAAACGTCCACGGCAATCCAAGAGAGACCCTCAGATTTCGCCGCGTGCATGTACCGTATTCCCCTTTCAAGCGGGCAGCTATTCGGTGGTGAACCAAAGTTCTTCTTGTGATGCACACGAATCCAGTGATGCACCGCTTCAGAGGTCGTCGCCAGCGCGTACCGTATTTGTTTTTGTCTCTTCTTTCTTCGGTGGGCGTTGCCTACTGGGAATCGACCGTCGTCTATTCAATGGACCTCGCAATAGAAAAGTCCCGCACTCTCCACAGCACGCAGAAAATCGTCGGCGCACACATGTTCACCCGATGTGTTTTGCGATCCCACTTCTGAGTTGTAATGACTTTAAATGATACCACGAAGTGAAACGACGGACGGTGTTAGTTCAATGACCTTTATTCAATAGAGTAACTGATTATCGACTGTTATACGCTGCAATAGTAGCGTTACAATTGTTATTACTTACTGGCCCTAGGCGGGCATTCTAAGCTAAACTTAATCTTAATCTATGTCTTTCGACTTAACCTAACAATTCATATGTATTCAAAGTAAATTTAAGTTAAATATAACTGTACGAATAACGACTGAGAAAATTGCAAGAAACTTAATATCAGAACATTTTTACTAAAACTTATATACTTACCTGGACACTACCTTAAAATAACTTAATGTACATAAGAATATACATACGTACCTATAAGCATGTATATATATTAATATGCACATGTATATATATACATGCTTTTAACTACAACTTCTTCCAGACACTTTTAGACGATATCCGGGTTCTTACCTTGGTACAACAAGGTGATGATCCAAGTCGATGTTTGCACCTCGGAAGGTTCGGACATCGAGAATACATACGTCCAACAGCCAACAGTCCGTTTCCGGATGTGTTGTCGTGCAGCTATTACTCCAGCAAAGATGTCTTCCTTTCCTAGCTGAGCGTTGAAGTCTCCTAGAACGATCTTGGTGTCGTAGCTGGGGCATCGATGGTATGTTCTTTCTAGAAGATCATAGAATTCATCCTTGATGTTGTCATCCTTCTCCTCTGCCGGGCGTGAGCGCAAATCAGGCTGATGTTCCCGAATTTAGTCTTGATGCGGATTGTCACGAGGCGTTCGCTAACGGGGTCGTAGCTCAAGACATTTTGCATAGGTCTGCCTCGAACAACAAATTCGCATCCGAATAAGCGCTGCCTTCTCTCTATAGCAGTTGCTATAGTAGACATCGCAGTTCTTCATCATTTATTGCCAGGCCCATTCCATCGCACTTCCTTGATGGCGGTAATGTCTGCCTTGTAGCAGTCAAATGCCTCCGCAAGTTGTTCGGCTTCACGTGGCCTGTTAAGGGACCCACAGTCCATGTGCAAAACCGAAGATCCTTGTCCTTTAAACGTTTGCTGGGGTCATCAACAGTAGATCCTTCATTATCCGAGGCATGTTGTTGTCTCTGAACTGATGGTTTTTTACGTGGTGAGGAAGTTATCCTCATGCACAATCCACAGACTGGTAGGCCAGGTCTATTATTTAAACCCTCTGGCAGAGGGGCTCGCTGCATACATTGGTTCACTATACCACGGGTGTTGTGATGGCTACCCAGGGGGCGCCGCGTGGAGGCTGTATGTCAACTTGACCTGTTCACTAACGAGGATAATCTTGGCAGCTCGGCTTGTTGGGCGCAATCAACAACGTTACCAAACAGGCCCATGCCCCGAACCCTCATATTTATAACACAACATAAATATAACATCAGTAATATAACCCATAAACGATATAATAAAAAAATGCATCTTGTCATTAAAATCGGTCCCGTTACCGAAAATGCAGTCGAATTTAAATGTGCAAAATAATAGCACCACATATTCGTCGTTTTTGAAGTGTACACCAGTCTTTTGATTTTGTTTTGTTTATAAACTAATTCTATGCATATTATTTTAATTATTAAAAGATAATATTTCAAAATGCACCGTTGTTACCAGAGTAAAATGGATTGTGGTGTGCGTTGTACACCCGAGAAACGAGCTTTAATAAAATTAAATGCTTTCTGAGGGTAAAACTTACAAATTTATAAGTGGAATTGTTTGGTGTTCAAAAAAATGATTGCAAATGCCAGAAAATATGCTCACCAGGAAGAAAAAAATGGAACAAAACCGAAACTCACCCCTGCCGATAAACGACAAAAAGGAAGATTAGTCAAACGTAACCTATTTACACTAGAAAATTAAAAGAGGAGTTCAATTTGCTCTTGGCGACTTCAACAGTAAGAAAAAGTTTGGTAAAGAAGAATCCCAGAAGAGTACCACTACTGTCAATAATCAACCTACTAAAACGAACCAAATATGCAAAAGTATGAAATGGAACGTACAAAATGGCGCAATATATTATGAACGGACGATTCCAAAATAGCTTTAATTGGTACTCCTGAGACCAGGACATTTGTTCGCATGCGAAAAAACCAAGAGTTTCAACCGAAGTGCACTATCAAGACTGTAAAGCAAGGCAAACCAAAAATTAACGTGGATTGTGCTTTTCTTATTTTGGTACTGGATAAAACCGATGATGACCGCCGGAGTTTATGTCAGCATAATTAGAGAAACCATGCTGCCTTATGCAGAGTGGAAATATCCTGCTTACATGGACTGTACAGCAAGACAATGACCTACGAGGAACCTGTCTAAAAAAAATATCCAAAGCAATGGAGTTCAAGTTATGGAGTGGCGGCCTCAGTCTCCTAACCTGAATCCCATTGAAAACCTATGGACAGATGTTAAGAAAGCTGTATATGAAGCAAAACCCAAAAATACAAAACAAGTTGTGCAGGTTGCGTGGAGGAATATCCCTGTTCAAAGATGTCAGGCCTTAATCGACTCCATGCCACGATGTCTTGACACTGTATTTAAAAATATAGGTAATAGGTCCAAATACTAACCCGATAAAAAAATTAAAATAAAAAGCTTTACTATTCTCTTGGCTTTTACTTCATATTCATGAAATTTTGATCTTGGTGGTATTATTTTGCACACACCGAAATTCGGTGTTATTCCGGAAAACGGGCCTTTTCTAAGTTCAGAATGCAATAGAAGGAAATACGATGTTGTGCCATAAATATGATGTGTTTTTATGACGGTAGGAAGAAGTTATTAGCAAAATAGTGACAAAATTGTGACAAGGTTGAAAATGGTTTTATTATATTGCACAGTGCTGTATATATTGTTACGACTGGGCGCACTTGCAATAAATAAAAAAAATAAATGTTTCAGACACGATTTCCTCATTCGCGAAAGTCGGGCTGGTGTTTTTGACGAGATTTTGTCACCAGTATTTCTGTCGTTTCGTTCAAGTAATTGCTCCGCAGAAACACAACAAAACAATCGACAAACAACCGACAACCTAAAAGAATCCAAAGAGAAAATAGCCTTAATCAAACTTTATTAAAATACAGATTGAAATGTACAAAGAGTACAATGAGCGCACTGTTATGATTTCGATAATAAAAACTCAGGTGCAAGTCTCCGTTGCACCTCTATTTGTATGGCAATACGCGTCAACCGGTGGCAATAGCTTGGGAAATGTTCTGGGCATGATGTAAACTTGATACCTGGGTGTTTGTGGGAATATGCTGATGTTTTCTATTCAATATGAAGCTCCGTAACACATTCCTCCTTAGATGAGTTTATGGGTGTCGTACACTTTAACCAGGTTCAACATGTTCCATGGCGATTCTTTCCGGTGAAGTTATTGACGGTGATTTTGCTACATCTGAAATTTCTCGCATATATCTACTCTTTTTGTTTTGTTAAAACATTTATTGAATAATGTAAGAGTTGTGCGACCATCTGAGCTACAGCCACATTTATACATAAATACAATTACTAATATAAGTGCTGTGGCGGTTATTTGGCGCTGATGTGGTGGGAACTGAAAACCTAAGTTCTATATCACAGAAGCGCATCTTGGCTTTTCTTCGGGAAACCAAGAAATTACATTAAATGAAGGTTACTGCCTGGTAGTACAATGGACCAGTATTTGAGTCTGAGTGCTCCAGTGTAGTTGATCCCAACCTCCAAAAAAAAAAAAAAAATATAAGTGCTAAGGTGCCTACATTTCCCATAGCAATACCTCTTTTTTTCTGGGATTGAATCGGATACATTTGCCCAAAAACGTTCATGATTTTGCATATCAACAGCTAGATCACTAAGTTCGCTTACATCTCTTATTTTAGTTTTAGTATCCAGATTAAGAGTATCTAATTTTATATATATGTATCAATTTCGATTGAATCTTAATTAACTTATATTTACTATTTGTTTTAATAGTAGTATCTATTGTTTCGAAAGTACAATGTTCACTTAAGGTTAATAGTCCTACGTTATGTAAAGTCCGGTCGCCGTGGCGTAGTGGGTAGAGTGCGACGCTCACACGCCGAAGGATCCAGGTTCGACTCCCAGCTCAACACCAATTTTTCGAATTTTTCACGGCACCACCTCTTTCGAGCTGCTGACAACACTCAAAGAGTAATAACAGTCTAAGAAAAAGCTTTTCAAATTTCGCCGTTCGGAGTCGGCAAAAATCTGTAGGTCCCTCTCTACTCGTGAGAGAACAGTAGCGCGCACAACACGAGTAGTTGATGAGCAAGCTAGGCCCTGGTCCCCCTTTGGACTGTAGCGCCAACAATTATTATTGTTATTATGTTAAGTCCCATACATTCACAATAAAATCTTGTTTCTTCTGTAACAACAAATAAGTATACATTTTCCTTAATTCTATGAAACATATCTTTTTTTAAAATACAATTGTTACCTTTTTTCGCAAAAATATATTTATACCGCAGTTATTAAAGTCAATAGTGTTCTTATGGATTTGAGTTTTACAAATTGTTAATTTCTTAAAAATCTTCCAAATTAGTTTTTAAGCTATAAAGTTCTTTATTCTTACTAATTAACAACAACTTATTTGAAATATCGACTAAGGCAAAGCCATTGGTTACAATTTTTGGTAATGGTAAAATTTGGTGCAGTTCGAATTTTTCTTTTATTACAATTGGTATTTACAAAGTTACAATAATATCTTTTTTTTTTCTTTATATCTATCACAGAGCAACACAAAACACTACGTTCTCTAAGTGTTAACTCTCAGTATCGCTTTACACAGCAGATGTTTGCTGAGCGACTTAGGATCATCTACCGACTACCGACTTACAGATTACTCCAATAAATAATATTAATTCAAATACGATGCAATAATCATGTTTTTAAATTCTAACCGTGGCAAGCTAAAATCAAATTCGTTGCAAAGATCATTAAATGTATTTATACACCTTGTAATAGGTTCATTGCGACCATAATTGGTTCTGTGCCTTTTTTGTTCTCACCCGTAGAAATCTTTGGGGAGCATATATATTTATGAGAAAAAGTAAATCTGGTGGATTTAATTGATAATTAATAATATCACGAATAAACATGGCTGACGTTGTCTTTGTCTTTATCTTTGTCTTTATCTTTGTCATTAGCATATGCTTTTATTTCAATTTCCTTTACAATAGTTTTCTAATGTTGGTGCAGTTATAAGAGAGTCATTTAAATGCAGATTATTTAATTCTTCCAGAAGTACCAATGGTTAAATTATTTGAATGAAGGGAAGACTGTCTAAAACTTGCTCTACTTCTATTTCAACTTGCATATTTTTAAAATTTACTTTTCTGATCAATTCATTAAAATAAGAATGTATTGAATTCATTTCCTTCATATCTCTACCTTCTGATTTGATAAGATTAATTGAATTTATTATTTATTATTTATATATATTTTGCATAGATCCGACTTCAATTACCTGTTCATTTAGCTTCGTCATAATTTTGATATTTTCCTCCATTCCACTTCTTATCCTGATTTCGTTTGATTTTATTGTTCTAACAGCTTCTGAGTAATATTCTGTATCTTTGTGTTCCATAATACTGAATAATGCTTCAAGCCCTGAGTCTATAAAATTACGTAATCCTCTGCCAACTGTTGGGCTCTTACCTATAATATTGTATACGATATTGACCTTGTGTCCTAGTTTAATTAGATCATTTTTTACGGTGTCTTGGTATCTCTTGAAATTATTGAAATGGTTTAGACATGCAATATTTATGGTGTTTATTATAGTTATAATGTTATCTATGTAATCTTCTAAGTCCCCAACATTTAGTTTATAAAAGTAGAGTTAACTTACTTTCTATCTCCCTAACATGTCCCTTAAAATTAAAATATGAACCGCTGTTTTCACTCAAGTTCTGAATTTCAACGATCTTGGTTGTGGACTTACGGCACCAGATGATTCTGATAAATGTAATCTTATGTTAGTTTAATTGTATTTTTGTTCCTTATTTTTGATTTTAACTATGACATTATCTTGCTTTACTTCTAAAATTTCATATGGTCCTGTATATCTTGGTTCTAGTATTCACTTAACAACATTTCGAATTAAATCTTTTGACCTTCCTTATACTCTACTTGCTTTCCTATTCTTTTGTCGTATCTTATCTTAGACTTAAGCTTGGATTTTAAAATGTTTGCTTTTGCCTTTGATGTTTTGTTAGGTAGTTCAAAACTCCATTCCTCTTAATAATTCATCATAGTCTTTTCGTTTAAGTCTTCGATTTCACTTGGGTGATTAGCTCTTACTCCATAGACAAGTTCATAGTGTGTGTACCCAGTTGTATTGTGTACACTTGTGTTGTAACTAAAACTCGCATAGGGCATTCTCTCTTGTCACTCGTTTTCGTTGCCTAACTCTCTACCTGTAACTTTCAAGTACTCAATTAACCTGCAATGGGCTCTTTCGATCGCACCATTTGCTTGTGGATATGCTATGCTGGTAGCAATATGTCTCATGTTAAATATTTTACAGAGTTTTCCAAACAATTCGTTACAAATTTCTTTTCCATTATCTGTGAGAATTATTTTAGGTCCAAATCCAAAATTCAGTATCGATTCTTTGGTGATGGCTTTGACTATTTCTTGCATTTCCTTAGTTTTAATAATAATAATTGTATGGCGCGACAGTCCACAGAGGGACCAGGGCCTAGCTTGCTCATCAACTGCTCGTGTTTTGTGCGCAACTGTTCTCTCACGAGTAGAAGGGACCTACAGGTTTTTGCCGACTCCGAACTGCGAAATTTGAGAAGCTTTCTTAAACAGTTATTACTCCTTGAGTGTTGCCAGCAGCTCTTAAGAGGTGGTACCGTGAAAAATTCGAAAAATTCTTGTTGAGCTGGGAATCGAACCTGAATAGTTAATCCAAATTTAAAACCTTCGTTTGTTTGTTAAAGTGGTCCTATTAAATCCATACAGACTTTTTCTAATGCCCTGTCGGCAGTTGAGACTTTTTTCATAAAATTTCTAGTCGGCTTTTGAACAACTTTTTTGTATTGGCAACCGTTACAACTCCTGACATACTGTTCTATATCTTTTTGCATTCCTTTCCAATAAAATGTGTCTTTTATACTTGCGTAGGTGACATTCCGACTCTTATGTCCACCCAAAAGTCCATTATGACTTTCTTTAATTATGGGCTTTCTTTGTTTAAATCCAATACTTCAATTCGTTTTTTATCAGGCAAAAGTTCGTCTTCTGATATATCGTCTATGTCATTTACACAATTTCCTTTATCGCTTTCATTTACATTAACATCCAGCAGGTGCAGGGAGGTCTTAGAAGCACCTGACCAAATAAGAGCGTTATACTCAAGTTTTGGGCGTACGTAGGCCTTGTATATTGTAGCCAGTCCCAGGTACTGGAGTTCTTTGCTAAAAAACTCGCATTTATCAGGCTGAAGTTTTAAATTTGTGGCTTATATTTGGTCTAGTACTTGGATCAACTTATTTTTATGTTCATTCAGATCTTGGGCGTAAACAACAATGTCGTCCAGGTACACAAAACAATTGATCCCCTGTAGGCATTGCCAATACCGTGTTCATCAGGCACTGAAATAATTCCGGAGCATTCTTCAGGCCAAAAGGCATCCCCATGTACTCAAAATGACCGTATGGCGTACTAAATGCCGTTTTTTCGATGTCATTGTCATCAACGGTGATTTGATGAAATCCCCAGATGGGGTCAAGCGTTAAGAAATATCTCGCCTTTTCCAGCTGATCGAGTATTTCATTGCTGTTGGGGAGAGAATAGTTATCAGCTATCATCAACTCATTGAGCTTCCGATAGTCTATAACCATTCTCCATTTTTTTTCGCCGATCGCGTCTGCCTTCTTTGGAACGATCCAAAGAGGAGAGCTCCAAGGTGAACTACTAGTCCTAATGACACCATTTTTTTTTCAACTTCATTACGCACTTCCTCCTCGTGTATGTATGGATATCTATAAGTTTTTGTGAAAAACGGTTGCGCTGATCCTATTTTCCCAATTTTGTGTTTACCTATATGTCTATGTGTTAATTTGTGTTAATTACACGAAGTCGTTGTACCTCGAAGTTTCTGCTGCCTCGTGTGACACTATGTCCGAGACGTCGATGTTGTGTGTCCTTTCTTGATGACAGCAAGCACTTTGTTTCGCCCTCATTTACCGCCAGACCCATTTTAGCCGCTTCCACTTCAATGCCAGCAAACGTCTCATTGACGGCTCGCTGTGTTCGTCCAATTACGTCAATGTCATCAGCATAAGCTAGCAATTGAACTGACGTTTGGAAGATCGTGCCTCTGGTGTTCACTTTTGAGTTGCTCACGATCTTCTCGAGGATGATGTTAAAAAGTTACATGACAGTGCGTCGCCTTGTCTAAAACTTTTTTTGCCATAGAAGGTGTCGCTGAGTTCGTTACCAGCGAGACCAACGAGAGTTCTCCATCGTCATTCTACACAATCTGACGAGTTTGGTGAGAATGCCAAAACTAGACATGGCGGAATATGGGCCGTCATCCCCGTTAAGGAGGGATCCTTACCTTACCACAAGTCATCCTTTTCGATCCCGGCAGGCTTTGCTTTGAACATTGTATCCGCCGGATAGCTGTTTTAATTTTCGGTAAAACTTTCGGACTTCATTCCTGCCATCACACCTTTCCATTTCCTAGACCGAGCGCTTCTCAAGCTCCTTCGTTTTTCTTCTGGAAAGCCGGTGGTCTTCACTTCTTCTCTGTTCGTAGAGATCACGAACAGCCCTCCTTGTTCGATGCAACGTTGCCCTTTACGCGTCTTGTTTAGCTGCATACGCTTGCCTGCACTCGTCGTCAAACCATGTGTTCCTACTGGGAGGTGTCTGCTGCTCTCTCGATATCCGGGCCTGAGTCGGTTACGGGATGTGTTATCGTGCAGGCTGTGTTTACCTATTACTCCAGCAAAGATGTCCTCCTTTCCTAGCTGAGCGTTGATGTCTCCTAAAATGATCTTGGTGTCGTAGACATCGATCGTATGTTCGTTGTAGGAGATCATAGAAGTTATTCATGATATTGTCATTTTTTTTCCTCTGTAAGTAACTGAGCGAAAATTAGGCTGATGTACCTGAATTCAGCCTTGATGCGAATTGTCATGAGGCGTTCGCTGACTTGCCTAAGTCTACCTCGAATATCCGCATCCAAATAAGCGCTGCCTTCTCTCTTTGCAGCAAATGCTGTAGTAGATATCGCATTTTTTCACCGTTTTTTTACCGTACCCATCCCATCGCACTTCCTGGCCTCACATTTCACCTGCAAAACGAATCATTGTTCTTAAAACGTTTGCATGGGTAGTCAACAGTTGCTCCGTCCTTATCCGAGGCACATCGGTATTTCTGAACTATGAATTTGAACGGGATGAGGAAGTTAACCTCACGCACAATCCACAGACTGTTAAGCCAGGCCCATTATTTAACCCTCGGGCAGATGGCTTCGTTGCATAAATTAACTTTTTATTTATTAAAAAGTTTAAAAATATATATTTTTGGAGGCTTAGCCTCTTTATTATTCCGATTTCAGACTCAAACTAAACTACAGTATTATTCTTACTTTAAACTTAACCTACGGTGCATGTGGGAAATGTGGGAAAGAAATGTGGAAAATGGAAACTCGGACAAACAAGTCTCTCGGGTGACAGCAGCGGCGGCATGATCGTTGCTAACTTTATCTTTGTCGATCTGTGGAGTCAAGTGACTGCGCGCAATCTTGGATGATGTTCAGATGCTAATTTGCGGATTTAGCAAATTCCGTTACGTAGCATTTTCGTTGCACTGGGATGATGATACTTAATAAATTTTGTGTTAACTCAGTGGTTCACCACCCAACGGCTGTTGTGATGGCTATCCAAAGGACGACAGGAGGAGGCTGTGCATTAACGAGGATAGTGCTGGCAGCTCGCCATGTTGAGCGCGATCAACAACGTTACCTCGTGTGGACAGGCCCATGCATACCCAGGTGGTGAAAGTTTAATTTTGAGTTTTGGAATAACTGTGAAGTTATCCGAGTCAGCTGCTCAAACACCGATTGTGTATTTTCTCTTAAGCTACATGACATTTGCATTATTGTTATGATAAAATGAACAGTAAACACAATTTATGTTATTACCTTCCTTGTGGGTCGATTATCACGACCTCAAACATCGCGAAATGGGGAATAAGTGCAAAAAATTATGAGCTGAAATCAAAATTCTCAATATTTCGAGTGGAGTATTTTTTTTTAATGTCGTTTCACTTCTTATAAAGTGCTATTGAGAATTTAGTACTGCTATAGGGACAAAGTGTGGCTTTCCGTGCAGCCCCTAAGTAGACCACCAGTACCAAAAACGCAGACAACTTTAAACCTCCTCCACTCAAATCAATCATGTTTTATGGTTTTTATAGTTTATTTAGTCATCCGTTCTATCTTCTGCGTTGGGGTCAGTTTTGATACAGAATTCGGTTCTTCGGAAGCTGCTGCAGGGCTTGGTGGAGAATATATGAGCTTGGCTCCATGACAAGCTGTTCGAACAAATCCGGCTATAGACACATGGTACAAAATGTATTAAGAACTTTAGGTATTGATCAATCAAGCACTTCCTTAATTTAGACTTTCACAACAGAACTTGATAGAAACTCAATATGGGGGTGATTATTCTGCGAGTGTCCTAGTAGTATTCACTTAAGTGGACTGAAATGAAACTTTTATATTCAGCAGAAGGGGGAAGAAGGAAATGTGAAAATCAAAACCAATTGAGAATTGCATTTTAATGATTCAATAAAAGTGTGGGAAAAGCCGAAGCACAGCAGGACACCACTAAACCGCAACACTAAATGGTGTGTATACTGCATGTTGGAAGAAGTCACATCGTTTGGAATCCTGAACGAAAATCTTAATCGGATAAATTCGGGATGATTAATGAAAGGATGCATACCATCATTTATGCCTTTTCTTTACGAATTGTGACGAATTGTGACAGTTTAGTTATCATATGCCCAAGTCATCAAAATCCAACACGACTAATGACACCAATTTGCATCTCAATCTTCAGGTTGATAGTTATAACAAATATGATAAAGGAGCATAAACGCAAATGGATTTTAATTCATAATGGGCACAAATTGAATTATTAATCATAAATCAACAATTGGACAGCAATAAAAGCAAAAAACAAAACGCAAAAGCCATCAATAAAGAAAAAAGATAAAATACGACACAATAATAATCAAAATGAAGAGCTTATTCAAGTAATGGCATCGGATGCCTTCACGCGCCAATGCTTAACAGAGAATAAGTTATAATACAAGTGCGGATTATGAAAAGCTATCTCACAAATAAGGAATCGAAACGAATTATAGTCAGTCAGAAATGATAACGTTCCTTCTCAAAGGACCTGCAATCGGAAGATGGTCATTACAGATTCCATGGGAAAACGAACAAAAAAAATACTGACGACAGAAATGTAGTCGGAATAGTAGCGGTAGCAACAGAAAAGAATTCGTATTCGTATTCATTAGTTGATTGCTTACGAAAATCTAAGAATGATAATTGTATATACGGAATTGAAGTTTATAAAAGGATATGCATTGCTGAAATCGGATGATTTATATTTAAATATCCTATTTTGAACATATGCAAATAGGACAAGTAAACTCAGGATGAGGGTGTATTGCAAAAACCGTTGAGTGTGATTATTTGCCGCAAAACAACACTCTTACGCGTGTACTAACACTACAATCAAGATATTGCAGTATATCATACATTCAACTAATTACGCCCTCGAATAGATCTTCTAACAGCAACACCAGAGAATCACCAAATTAAATTTCATTACACTCCAAAGGTACTTACTTAGCAGACACTTGCAATTTTCTGCCTCTGTATCCATTTGTTCACTAACAACGCTGACAATGACAATGGCGATGAAGAACGGTGACGGTGACAAAAACGAGAATACCCAAGCAGCAAGGAACATGAAATGTTGTGATGAAAATGAATTTCTTGTCTTGGTTGTATGCCCTTACTAGGTGTAATTTGTGTACATCCAACATACAACAAGGAAATGAACGCACATAGAGACTGAAATCAACTATGAACCGGTTCTGATATACCTACACTGTCTCTGGATCTCCCTGGGTCTCCTGCCTCTCTTTATATCCCTGCAGTTTATACTTCACGCCAGGAAGTTAAATTTTAGACACAGTTTTGGTTTAATAAGCTCCCCAGCTAAAGACCGGACGCCAAAAACCAAATGAATTCGTGAGCTGATTTGTGCTTGCATTTGAATAATATCCGAATCCCGGTTAGCTGTTCATTCGTCAAATCGTCTGCATGGAGAAATCGAACTTCCGGTCCTCTCGTTCTATCATTTGTCATTAGTTGTAAATACTCGATAATTTAACGTGGTTAGACAATACTCCAATTTATTCAAATTCACAATAACAAAGCCCAAACCTTAGAAAGCAACGTCGGTTAATTGTCTTAGGGATAATGGAAGACCCTACTAACTGACAAAAATTTACATTTCAGTGCGACACTGATTGTGTGTTTGTTGCATTCGAGTGTCACACTAACTATACTGTTATGAGAAGAAACAATTGCGTTTGCCGGCCATTTTCAATAGTTTTAGGGGGCTGCTGTGGAGATTTGTAAGCATCGGAAATGGGAGAGGGTTTTGGTTAGTATATGTAAATGTGTATCCTAAATGCGTCATTAGCGCATCCTTTCGGTTGTTCTTTCCGGGAAAAACTATGTACATTACGTTAATAGATGGCCGTGATTGTTTCTGTTTGCTCCCCTGCCTCCTTTCTTTTCCAACTCTCTGTCTGTGGTCACACACTGAATACGCGTACAAACATATGCTTAAAAGGACTTCATTAACTTGTATTGTTTTAGTTCACCACCATCGCATGATGGATGCGGGTCACATTATTTTATAGCGAATTGCCCCACCAACTCCACTATTATCATCGGCCACCGCCGCCCAAGTCGTGAATCGTTCAAAAACTACTGCTACTGGTCCTTGTCGACACTTCATTTTCATCCGCATTGGACTCTTTCTCGCCAACACAATCGCCGCCGTCCTTCTTCTTGCTTTGTATGTATCCTTTCAACTAGATATCTTTTATTTGCTGGTTGTTTTGTGTGCTTCTCTGTCATTTTCCTTCACAGCAAAAAAACTAAACATAGTTTTGCAGAGCCTTCCACTCCGAGAGATGAGGAGAAAGAGCAGACATGGATTGAGGTTAGGGATGATCCCCGCGTCAAGAGAAAGACTTCCAAAGTGCTTTCGGCCGAATAAAGTGTTTGAAATTATTATTGTTCTATAGTCTATCCCAGTTCGTTTTTATTTTGCTCGGCTCAATTTTTTCTGCTACACAGGCTTCTATAGATTTAGGGTTTAAGAGTTAATGAACCTGGGCTTGAAAGATCTTAGGTGAGACGTCAAACCAGAAGCGTCTTTTCTTTGGACGCCTTAAATAAAGACTGTGTGGAGGACAATCTTAAGGATTTAACTACTCCAGTTGGTACTCGCGACTGCGGCCGGGGCAAGATTTCTGGAGACCACATCCACCATACTCCAAACACCCTTCGCCCGCAGTCGCGCTGATACACCTGATGCCACTCACTATATGATGCACTTAGTAGAATCAGTTGGTAAACTGGAGAAAGTGGAGGAGAGGCTCAGCCTGATACGCCGAATCTCCTGGCTCAGGGTCGGGAAGCCTGCCGGATGGCCGTCACCGCGCGGTGCAAATACATCACGAAAGTGGTTGAAGGCAAATGTGTCGAGTGCCGTCAGATCAGTAGAAGTATCACCAACATTCGAAGCCAACGCTGTCTCCTTTTCTGCTGGCTCCAATAGCAAAAAAAAAAGGAAAACGTCTCCGGACGTCACCACTGGCAGCTAGCTCCTCCTGCATAAGACCCGCACGACATCGATGCCGCAACCAGTTTGAGTTTGAGTTTAAAATGCGTTTTTATTTTTTTTCTACTAATGATAGCTTAACGCTAGGAACAAAATGCTTAGCCTAGGTACATCTGATATGAAATCTTATATCTACTTACTAAAATATTTAAAAAAACTTAATTGTCTAAATTTTTTTTTTATAAAAACTTAATATTACTTATTATGACCTATTCTAACTTAAAGATACTTACGACTGACATGTTTTTTTTCCATCTTTTGATTTTATTGTTTTTTTTTCTGGTTTTTGTGTTTTTTTGTTGTTTTTATTTAATACACTATTTTAGTTTAATCTAAATTACTAACTTATCCTAACTTATACTAAATGTGAGTTGGCCGTGGGGGCCAATCATAACCTAATTAGGCTGACGACAGCTGGGGCTCTTGGTGTGGCTCTAACCACCAATAGAACCCTCGGTCCTTATCCGTTTCTATCTTATCGCGGATGGAGACGGATGCGCTGAACCGCAGAGCATCCCGACTAACACTTGCGACATTGGCGTCGTACATCAGTCGCCTGTCCACTGTCCTTCTCATCACGTGGTAAATAAGTGGGCATGCATCCGCATCCTGAATCAGTCCAATACGGTCAAGATATAAGAACGCTTCCGGCGGAATGAAACCCCTTCGGCTAGCGCTCTCTTGGTACTCGTCATTTGGGTAGTAGGCCCCAAATATGAAATCGTTCTCAAAGGTCATGGCTCGTGCAGCTTGCCTCCGAATAAGCTTAATTATAAAATTATCAACCCTGTTGACGTTTGCTTCGTTATACAAGATAGAACTTCTTGTAGTCAGATTCCGGGGTTCTGTACTTCTTGAGACATGCGCGAAGGCATTGTCTCTCAAAGACCCTCATCTTTCCATTTGGGAAGGACTCACATTGAACCACACCGGGCAGCCATACACCATTATTGGCCGGATGAGGGCCGTATAGCAGATTCGCTTAACTTTGGAGTCAAGTTGGCTGTTGTAGAACAACCCACTTGCCATAGCGAAGCATTTCTTAGCTTTCGTCAAAGCTGTATCTACATGGATACCACCATACAGATACTGGTCCAACATAATGCCAAGATATCTCACTACACTCTTTACGGCTAGTGGCTGACCTTGTGGTTCGTATCCCTTGAGGCCCTGTATAATGGAGTCCGTAAGAGGATAGTTTCATACTTCTGGAAGTTGATTTTCAGTCGTCCCAAAATCGCTGGATTTCTTCAAAGTCACGCTTCAGGAGCACGTTTATGACCTCTATGTTATGGTGGCGTCCGGTATGCAACCCAGTCGTCAGCTAACGCGATCAAGTTGCGAATGGATCCAAACAGTTCGCTGGTGAAAATAGCGAAAAGGATTGGTGAGTTTACTATTTTTTATTTGGAAAACATTGGTGGAAACTTTGTTGCCACTTTTGACAACAAAACTCCTACCTGTTACCATGTTGAAGATCGTGTAAAGCAGTGGTTTGCTTATACCCATCCTTGTCAACTTAAAGAAGAGGCCTTCTAACTATACGGTGTCGAATGTCTTCTCCAAGTCAACGAGACAGGCCCCGGTGCACTGGGTTTTGTGGTTGTTTCCACATTGGTGGAAACTTTGTTGCCACTTTTGACAACAAAACTCCTACCTGTTACCATGTTGAAGATCGTGTAAAGCAGTGGTTTGCTTATACCCATCCTTACCAACTTAAAGAAGAGGCCTTCTAACTATACGGTGTCGAATGCGTTCTCCAAGTCAACGAGACAGGCCCCGGTGCACTGGGTTTTGTGGTTGTTTCCACATTGGTGGAAACTTTGTTGCCACTTTTGACAACAAAACTCCTACCTGTTACCATGTTGAAGATCGTGTAAAGCAGTGGTTTGCTTATACCCATCCTTACCAACTTAAAGAAGAGGCCTTCTAACTATACGGTGTCGAATGTCTTCTCCAAGTCAACGAGACAGGCCCCGGTGCACTGGGTTTTGTGGTTGTTTCCACATTGGTGGAAACTTTGTTGCCACTTTTGACAACAAAACTAATACCTGTTACCATGTTGAAGATCGTGTAAAGCAGTGGTTTGCTTATACCCATCCTTACCAACTTAAAGAAGAGGCCTTCTAACTATACGGTGTCGAATGCGTTCTCCAAGTCAACGAGACAGGCCCCGGTGCACTGGGTTTTGTGGTTGTTTCCACATTGGTGGAAACTTTGTTGCCACTTTTGACAACAAAACTAATACCTGTTACCATGTTGAAGATCGTGTAAAGCAGTGGTTTGCTTATACCCATCCTTACCAACTTAAAGAAGAGGCCTTCTAACTATACGGTGTCGAATGCGTTCTCCAAGTCAACGAGACAGGCCCCGGTGCACTGGGTTTTGTGGTTGTTTCCACATTGGTGGAAACTTTGTTGCCACTTTTGACAACAAAACTCCTACCTGTTACCATGTTGAAGATCGTGTAAAGCAGTGGTTTGCTTATACCCATCCTTGTCAACTTAAAGAAGAGGCCTTCTAACTATACGGTGTCGAATGCCTTCTCCAAGTCAACGAGACAAGCCCCGGTGCACTGGGTTTTGTGGTTGTTCCACTGAATGTCCGAAACCAGTTTTAACGCGGTATGTACGGTATCATGCCTCGCTCTAAATCCAAACTGGTTGTTCGGTAAAATTTTGTGGATGGATGGGGATGGGTTGCACTACCGCCGTCTTCCAATGGGTAATGGGTAATGTGCATTACTCAGTGCATTGTTGAACAGGATTGTGTATATTTCCACCGCCTCGTCAGGGAGATGGCGCAGCACTATATTCGGTATCCTGTATACCAGTCGACTTTTTGTTCTTCAAACCGTTGATGATGTGGTTGAGTTCCTCCTTCGAAATGAGGATGGCATTGGAACCATCTTGGGCGACTGCATTGATTGCCTGATTTTCGTCATCGAATCTGGTAAAGCCTGGATTATCAGAACGCCACTGCTGTATCTCATTTCGAAGGTTGACGTAGTTTAGCAGGGCTCTGTTCTCCAGGTCGTGGTTCGGCCTACGGAACTCGTTGACCGTGTACACTTCCTGAAAAACAGCTCCTATTGCCTCCACATTTTCTTGAGCATCCTCAACAAAGAAGAACTCATTGTCAAGCACGGCCTCATCCGGATCTTTGCCAACCGAAGTCAGTATATTCACATTGTCGGTTGTCCTGTCAAGTCGAACAGCCTCCAAGTCGAAATGACCCCTTCTTCGGAAAATTCGGTTGATTTGGGGAAACATACCCGGACCGTTAGAACGCACGGCCCGAATCCTATCTCCCCAATACGAATTGACAGCAATTCTGTAGTTCATCCGAATCAACTTCTGGATGATCTTCAGCTGTGACTTAAGCGATCGTATTTCCGGGGCGTCTGGGTCGGTAAAGCGCCTGTACAGAGTTTTTAGTCTCGATAGCAGTCTGCTTTTTTGCACGTGCAGTGCGTCGATGGTATCATTACGATAAATCTTTCTTTTGAAAGCTTTCGAAAGAGTGTCTCGAGCTCTGAGATAAAATTTGCGGACTGAGGTGCATCTGGTGCATAGGCCGCGACTACGTACAGTTTCCTTCCATCTTGGAGGTAAATGCACGCAATCGAAGCCTCTAGCACACCGAAGGTTCACACATCACCGCAATACACGATTTTATGGCGTAAGCCCTTTTTAATGAAGAGAGCGACCCCACCCGCCTGAGTGGCGCGGGGGCGGTCTCTTCGAGTGACTGTATAGTCTTTGTACTTGAGTACGTGCTTCCGGTTTAGCTTGGTTTCGCTAACCATCAACACATCAGGCTGATGGGACTCCAAAAGGTGGAGCAAGGTCAACCTTCTCTCGATCCTGACGATTGAATTCACATTCACCGCCAGGATCGAGAGGTCTCCAGCAGCTGGCGTATCCATTCTTATGGATACGCACCTGACCCAGCGGGTCTCGACGAAAGGACTCTCTCTATTCGCACCAAACGCTCTTCAAATCGCTCAATCTTGGCCATCATTGTCGAAACAAGATTGAACATTTCGGGAATTCCCATATTTGGGGCCCCTACTGGTACCGGCGTTACTGCCGGCAATGTCTGTTGTGCCGGTCGCCTACCTGACACCATATTGGCGTAGGAAACATCCGGCGTAACAGTTGTGGCTGGAATTCTCGGCATCGGCCTTGAATCCGCCAGTTTAGTTCTTTTACGAAGATCTTTCTTAAGCAACTCTTTGTGGAGTTGCTTGACCTTTGGACAGCCCCTATAGCTAGATGGATGTCCACCAGCACTACAGTGCACGCACTTAAGGCGCGCCCTGTCCTCAACTTTCCCCTCTCCAAGGGCACACTGCGCATACAGATGCCTCTCTGCGCATTTGCCGCAACGAGGCTGCTTGTTGCAGTTCGCCGCCGCATGGCCAAAGGACTGGCATCTTGCACAGAGAAGCATCTGTTGCGTTCTCCTGAGTCTCTCCCAGGAGACCTCCTGTTTGTTGAGGAGCTTAATGCCTATCAAACATTCCAGTTTGCTCTCCGGATGTACAGGGGGCGTTCTGGAGCGGACGGTGGAAAAGCGACGAACCGCCACAAGCTCCACGCCCTCTACCTTCAATTTTTGAAGAGTTTGGCGGACGCAGCCAAACCCCTAAGAAGGACGATGTGTACTTTCTCACTTTTTAGGGTGAATGTGGTAAACTCCACCCCTGCTGTTGTAAGAGAATTCTTGATCTTTTGAAAGCTGTCCTCTGTTTAGCAGTGGACAGCTTGTTTCTCATTTCCCCTATTTTTAATCTAAAATTCTTCCCCCACAGATAACTCACATACCTGAAGAGTATCTGCCGTTTCCATACCGCTGATATTTATTGGCGGCACCCTCTGCTTTGTTTTGGTTTCTGCTGCTGCTGTTTTTGTTGCTGCTGTTTCTCCGATTGTTGTTGTTGTTACCTTTGTTGCTGCTGCTGGTGTTTCTGCCGTTGCTGTTGTTGTTGCTGCTGCACTTGTTGTTGCTGCTGTTGTTGTTTTTTCTGTTGCTGCTGGTGCTCCTGCTGCTGCTGTTGTTGTTGCTGCTGCTGGGCCCGTTTCGCTTCGAGCTTTTGGTGGAGGGCTTTAATGCACTCCTTCAGCTAATTTTTTTGTTTGATGGTCTCTGCCAGCTCTTTTTCAGCGGCAGCAAGTCATCAGCTTCAGAGGAAGCCAGCTTGGCATAGCGATTCTTTTTATCGCTTCTAGTTTGCTCTATGAGCCGCTTTTTTGCAGCTTGACTTAGTTTGAGTTGCCGGTCAAATCGGAACCTTCCTCCATATCCACACATTCACGAATCACTTCAGCTATAGTTTTTTCCGTTCTCATTTCTGGGAAATTTCGGATTGCCAGACTGCGGAGCGGATGGCCGGAAATTGATCTCTGCAGAAGAACCCACCAATAGGCTTAAACGCGCGGCAAGTGGAAAATAATATCTGCAGCTTTACAAGAAGGCTGCTATCTCTTCCCTGCTGGAATAGGGAAAGCTGGCAATGACGACGGCATGAGCAAGGCAGAATGCAAACACTGCGAAGATCAGCTGCCGGAACTGTCCAAGGTAGAGAACGCTTGGTTCTAACTGCAGAGCTGTGCTCTGGAAAACGAAACCTTTTTGGTGAAGTGCTCCACATAGCAATCTTTTGAGTGGCTGAGCACTTCCGTTCCGAAGATTTCCCTAAGAACTCACGCGCACCATCCGCTGAATCCCGGGGCCACTCAGGAACACGGCGGATGTGCTGGTGAGTCTCCTCATCCAGAACCCTGGTTACAACCCAAAAGGTGGAAGGTCTTCTCCCAAAAGGAGAGTAATAATCGGGAAAGTTAACACAGCTCGTTGTGGCCTGGACCGAACTTCAGTTGAGACCGCCGTTTCCAGATACGGCTCACGTCTCTATTTGCACGTTGGAAGGATCAATTTCCACTTAATTTCCAAGGAACGCGAATAAGGGATACTTCTCACAATAACTATGCCACTGTTCACTCCTTCATCATTCTAAGGATGCTACTGCAATCCAAATGTAACAGACTTTCCATGATGAAGACAAAACCACACATAGTACCTATCCAGGAGCCATGGGTTTGAAAAAAACCCATCTGTGGCCTTGGTGGCCTGCGGGGTTCCTCTCCAGTCTTCGACGAGCGATCGGAAAGACTAAAAGCTTGTCTTATTGTGCCGGTTCATTTTCAGCATTTGCTGCGGTTATTAACTATAAATCAAATGGAGCATGGCACAATTTTGTCGTTGCTTCAGCCTACTCCCTTACGACTCTGTCATCACACCACGACCAAAGGAAGTAGCGGAACTCGTAGAGTACTGCGAAACGATGAGCCTCGTCATTTGTTGCGACTCTAATGCTCAGAACTAAATGCCAGCCTTGCGCTGGCATATATTTCAAGCGTAAGGGGAGCCTTCATACCAACAATTGGTGAAGGGATCCCCCTTTTCTCTCTCGCTAAAAACTTCAGTCCTATTCGTCTTACTTCTTTCATGCTGAAAAGCTTAACGAGTCTGTGCGAACCCTCTATCTCAGATGCAGCATGCTTACCAGTGCGGAAAATCTTGCGAAACTGCGCTTCAGAATTTCGTAGGCAGAATTGAAAGTGCACTCGAAAGGAAAGAATTCGCACTGGGCATATTCATCGACATAGAGGGCGTCTTCGACAAAGCGACTTTTGATGGCATGTGAAACGCGGCCAGAGAACACTGCGTAGAAGAATCATTGGTGTTGTGGATAAGAGCAATGCTTATGAATATTACTATAATCGCGGAGGCGGTGTGTGACCAGCTTGTAATGTCGGGGGTAAACAGAGGCTGCCCCCAAGGTGGCGTCCTGTCATCTCTCCTACGGTACATGTTAGTCGACTCTCTGCTTTCCGGCTTGAATGGATGTAACACCTACGCTCAGACGAATGTGGTTGATGCATCCGTACTGGTTACCGGACTATGACTTACGTGCAAGTGGGCAGGCGGCCATTCACATGACCGATGACTGGTGTTGGAATTGGCTTTCAGTCAACCCTCTTAAAACCGAGGTTGTTCTCTTTACGAGAAGGAGGATTCCGACTGGTCTGACTCAACTAGTACTTAAAGGTGTCATTATTCCACTTTCCAATGAAGCCAAATGTCTAGGTGTTATCCTGGATGAAAAAATTCTTTGGAAGAAATTCATTGACACAAAAGCCCTTCAGGGCACTGTCTAAGTAAGTCTTCTTGCAGTGTGAGGGAGATTTTGGCAAAGCCTGGGGGCAAAAAAGAACCTAATGGATCTATATGGCAATGATGAGACCACTTCTCTCATATGCATCAGTCGTTTGGTGGAACAAGTTTTAGCGCAAATATGTGAATGTTGCTTTCACTACGCTTCAAATAACGGTTTGTGGCGGCTGCGCAGGGGCTTTCCTTAACAGGACTGGCTCTGCGCTTGATGCACCAATCAATCTACTTCCCCTTGACATCCACATTATAAGAAGCAGAATCAACGCCATCTCTCGACTAAAAAGAAATGGACCTTAGTTCAACTCGCACTGGAGCTTTGATGACCTCGCGAGTTACGTATAACGTAGCTCACCAAATTGTCAAACTGCACGATGGCCCTTTTAGCAGAATGCCGGAAAGCAGAAACCCATACTGATAACAAAATCGAACGAGAAATGCTTGGCTCAGCAATTTTTTAATATAAAACCAACTGAATTTCAAAAATCGGTTGGATTATTTGTTGGATATCCAAGTGTGCAGCCAAGCTATAGACAGAGGCACTTGTATTTTATTGAAGAATAAAAAGTATTTCTTAAGAGTGTGCAGCCTAGCTGAAGACAGCGGCACTCAATAAAAGACTTTTTTTTTATTTCTCTTTAAAATTTCCAACAGATAATTTAAGTGGCGCAGTCGGTTTTGATGGCATCTGGAGGAGAAGATTTAATGACGAACTCTATAGGCTGTACAGCGACATGCGCCTGGTTAAGCGTCTACGGATACAACGCTTAAGATGGCTAGGCCATGTAGAGCGTATGGACACCACTGCTCCGGCCCGAAAAGTCTTTGAATCCGAGCCATTGGGACATCGCAACAGAGGACGGCCTAGACTGAAGTGGCGCACACAAGTGGAGAAGGACCTCAAATAACTTGGAGTGCGCAACTGGAGACAGCTGGCGAAAGATCGTGCTGGCTGGAGAGGCATGTTGGTTGAGGCCCAGGTCCACCCCGGACTGTAGCGGCACAAGAAGAAGAAGAAGTCGGTTTCGGATTTCGTTCGATCCACAGTGAATTTAAAAAGAAAACGGCTCGGTACAACAACGATAGTAAAGCTAGTAACTAGAAGTAAACACAAATAAACGTATAAAAACGTAGTGTTGTGAATAGTGCCGTCTTGTATGTTTTGTTGAATTGAAGCTTACCCAATTCAACACCTGTCTGGACAAACATCTAGCTGCGATTCCAGAAGACGGTCGGACGTCTTCAGATGTATTTTCAACGCTAATATCGTCGGAAAGGCGAAGAGTCTGCTGTACAGGATGCCACTTAATTCAAGGGATGACACCAGGGGCAAGCTAAACCAACATTTCCGGGTTGTACACAGTTTCAACAACAAGCTTGAGAAGATTTGCGACTTAAAGGTTAGTAGTATATTGGAACTATGTAATAAACTAGATTTAATAATTAAGGAACTTCACGAATATGTATTATTTGAATCCGCAAATAAGCAAATTTAATTTTAAATTCGGGAGAGCAATTAATAATCGCCAAAATAAAAGAGTTGTCGGTTGGCCAATTATCTAGAGAAGTAAGAAATATCTATAATTTAAATAGAATTATGTGTATATTGAGAACGTATATTCCAGACAGTGACTGGAACTTAAGAAAAACTCACGTGCCTACGCCGTCAGTTCAAGTTAGACGTGCAAGTATGCAATCGGGTAGAGTAGTGTCAGACAATTCGAAAAAATACAGATCAGGCCAGTGGAACTTAAGACAGTCTGATAGCTGTGGACAACATAGACTCGAAAAATCTAATTCAAGACAGTTTGATAGTTACAGGAAACGGGGTAGGCAGGACAGTTACTCACTGCAAACATATGGGCATAACTCGAGGAACAGGGTCTCGGATAGACCATTAAATGTTTTTAATCCGTCAGGACAGTTGAGAAATAGAAGTCAAAATCCAGTCCCTATGCATATCAATAGTATAGGAGCTGAAATTAATAACATAGAGCCGTCGGATTTTCTCAACTAGACCTCGGAAATAAAATATATTGTTATTTAACAATTAATTATTGTAAATGTAGAGCGCTAATTGATACGGGGTCAACAATTAGCATAGTTAATTCGAGTAGAGTAAGTTGTGATAATTTTAGGGTTTTGGAGGAGAAAAATATCCCCCTCAACACTAAAAATAATATAACAAAAGAGCGGATCGAAGTTGTTGTAACGGACGCTCCAGAGGAATGTAGAATGGATAAGTCGTGTAGAATCAAGTGGCATTGCAAAATAAATCGTATGATTTACTGGTGGGAATGGATTTTGTTAGCAAGACTGTTGCAGAATTAAATATAAGCGGCCAGTACCTACGATTGAATAATACGATTGAATAAACTTGAGATTTACTCAGAAGTTGATGAAAGGACTGATTGCTTTGAACTAACGGGAGAGGATAACGATGTTGATTTGTCACATTTGAAAGCAGAGGAGAAGGAAAAGCTTGCCAAGCTCCTCAGGATATATTCAAATCTGCTGTATAAAAACGGCGATCAATTAACCAACGCTAAAACAGTGATGCAGAACCCCTGTTCCGTGGGAGAACTCGGAATCGCAGAGAAAGCGCAAGGAAACCAGAAAACTTCTGAATAGGTCACTCAAGACCAATCTGGAAGAGGACTGGGACCTGTATCGATTAAAACAAAATGAATATAAAAGGCTTATTCGAGCTTCGAAAAGTGCCTCTTATAAAGACTTTTGTGGGAAAATCGAAACTCTCAGTGAAACCAGCAGACTAGTGAAAGTCCTCAAAAGGGACAAAGCAGTGAGGCTGGACACACTAAGAAAACCAGACGGTACCTACACAGAGTCTAAAGCTGAGACCCTCCAACTCATGCTTGAGACTCACTCCCCTGGGAACTGGATCACAGTCGGCTCAAAACCAGTGCCGATTTCCGAAACTGGGGATGAGCAGACAAATTCTACTCGCAGAGGCTGGTATATTCTATCGCTCGTCGTAACTGATGAAGCCATCAAGTACGCTGTAGCGTCTTTTGATGGTTGCAAGTCACCGGGCACCGATGGCATATATGCAGCAGTGCTGCAAAAGGGCATAGACCCTATACTGCCGGCTCTGAAAAAAATTTTCACTGCTAGCCTCGCGCTGGCATACATTACAAGTACCCGGTGAGGGTAGCCTTTATACCGAAAACTGGTAAAGGAGACTACTCTCTGGCCAAAAACTTCAGGCCTATCAGCCTCACCTCCTTCATGCTAAAAAGCTTGGAGAGGCTGGTGGAACTGCACCTGAGCAAAAACGCCCTGCGATCACGCCCTCTATCTCAGATGCAACATGCCAACCAGCGCGGAAAATCTTGCGAGACAGCACTTCAAAACCTGGTCGGTAGAATTGAAAGTGCACTTGACAGGAAAGACTACGCACTTTCGAATCTCGACATGGCAGTTCGCTTGAGATAATACAATTTATTAAACTTAAAACTTCACAAATTTTCGTAATCTATTTTTAAACCAACATCCATTTCAATTACAAAAAAAGGAAGCGAAATAAATAAAATATAAAAAAAGAATATAATAAAAACAAAATTTGATTCATAAAGCGAATTCGAACCCCTTACTGCCGAATCAACCAAACGAAATTGCCCACCAATGTGTACCACCACTGATCACATAAAAATATTCTGCTGAATTCCAATATATTCTCGGTATCGGGGTGAAGCTGTGGTTATATATATAAATTGACTCATTTATCAAGTTATACTATTTTAGTGCATTCATGTAAAATTTCGTTATTATTAATTCGCATTGTATCTCTAGTTAAACAGAATCATTGAGCACCGCGCTGTAATTAAATTTCTAACTAAGCAAGAAACAAATCAAAAAACTCTACATGAAGAGGGGTTCCGCACCTTCATTATCAACTGTGCAAAAGTGGTCAAGTGACCTCAAGAGAGGCAGAGAGAGCATTGAACGAGAGAACGCATCAAAGAAGTTGAAAAACTTGTTCTTGAGAATGGCCGAATAAAGGTGAAAATGATGGCAGAGATCACCAAGCTTTCAACTGGCACCACTCACACCATTCATTCAAGGTGTGTGCCATGAATGCTCACAGCGCCTTAGAAAAAAAGTGAGAATCGCATGCTGTAGAGACCTTTTGGAGATATGTAGTGAGAACACGGGCGGTGTTATGGCTCGAATTGTTACTGGGGACGAAACATAGGCTCACCACTATGACCCTGAAAGCAAACATGAGTCCATGCAGTAGCATAAAAAAAAGGAACAGGCCCCCCGAAGAAGTTCAAAGTCACTCCGTCTGCCGGGAAGCTCATGGCCACAGTTTTTTGGGACTCAATGAGAATCTTGCTCATTGAGTATAAAAAACAGGTGAAACCATCAACGCCACATCCTACGCTTCAACTTTGCATAATTTGCGGGAGGAAATTAAAAAGAAAAGACGGGGAAAACTCGCAGCGGGTGTGGCGCTTCTTCATGACAACGCTTCTGTTCACACGGCGCGAGTTTCCAAGGCTACTGCGAGAGATTGAGGTTTCGAAGAAATCCAACTCCCACCCTATAGTGGAAGTGACCTTGCCTCTAATGATTATTTCCTGTTTCCGGATTTGAAAAAATGTGTTCGTGGAAAAAGATTTTCGGATGATGAAGAACTCAAGTCGTCAATAAATGGGTATTTTGCAGAGAAGCAGGCATTTTTTTTAGGTTTTAAAAAGCTTATCTCAAGATGTAACAAATGCATTGATGTTAAAAGAGATTATATTGAAAAATAAAAACAATTTAAATTGAATTCGCATTGAATTCCTTCAAATCGATACCCAGAATATATTGAACCCTCCTCGTGTTACAAATTTTCTCTATCCGTCTATCGTTATCTGAGACGAACGTAGGATATGAACAAGTGTATATAATACTACTTACACCTTAGTTGGTAACACGTTGTTGAACGTCAGTGCAACTCAGTCAGGGGTACTCTGCGGCGGTTCTAAATGCACTTCTCGTTGATTTTTGGGGTTGCTTCCAGCAAACAAAAAAAGAGGCAGAAAGAAAGGAAAAGCTCCGAAACACTAGAAGAACGAACGTGCTCAAAGCACTTCTCTTCTCTCTCTTAAAAAAAGTAAAACAAATGAAAAATGCTAAGGGATCAGCGCTGTACCATTTGGGAAATATTTATCAAACAACGGATAGTACATAGCTTACTCATCTGACTAGACTGTTGATATAAGCGAGACTACCATACATAGAGAAATGCTACCTAAGTAACGAAAAACGAAAAAAATTGTAGTTCTAGTACGGAGCGGATCTTTGCTTTAACCAACAAGCCTCTCCAGCCAGCACGATATCTCGCCACCTGCCTCCAGTTGCGCACATAGCCTAGGCCGTTCTCTGTTGCATTGTCCAAATGGCTCAGATTCGAAGCCATCTTAAGCGTTGCATCCGAAATCGCTTGACCAGGCGCATGCCGCTGTACAGCCCTTAGAGTTCGTCGTTGAATTTTCTCCTCCAGATACCATCAACGCAGACAGGACCAAAAATCGCACGCAAGTTAAGTAAAAAGCCGAGGAGTTAAACGAGTTGAAGATTTCGCGGTCAGAGTGCAACTGCCCACTTCTTTATTGACTCATATTGGTTTATATCAAGCAAGTATTTCAGTTTAGATTTGGTCTCTAAATTTGTTTACATTATCGCTATGGTAAGCCACTGGATCGTTCTTTGTTATGATTAGCCGCTGAATACGCTTTGCTTTGTTTTCGCGAAGTCAGCGGTATCATGTATTCTTCTTGGAAGGTCCACAAATGGGACAATGACTGGGTGGTCTGTCTCTGGGACCATAACTCCTCCCGGGTTAATTTCGAGATTGTCCTCGATCTTGTGGCGCTTACAATATTTTCGAAAATATATACTGAATACAATTCAAATTATTATTATGATGGTTAAATGGAACGTATAGTTTACAATTTTATGTGCTTTTAACTCTATTATTTGTTTCATCATTTCGATACTTTTTGCATTAACTGTATCTAATGTTAATTTATCCGTAAAATTATAATTTTCTTCTAATGTAGGTATTACAAAGGTTTCTTTAAATTCTTTTAATCTAATATCGAAAAAATGGTTTTTAACAACAATTTTGAAAATATGTAATTACCAGTCAATGTTCTATTTTTATTCATGTATGTTTGCTTAATAATATCATTATTCAAATTCTTTACAATAATTGTCTTCATAAATTTAATTTATATCTGTGATTATATTTTTTTTCTTAATTTACAATTTTTCGAAAATATATAATGTTTCGATATTTGATTTTCATTTAGGAATTCTGATTTGAAACTATAACTTTCATTATTGTAGTAATATATTTTTTCATTTGGTGATTCGATTTCTTTTTGATGATCATTTGAAATTGGTGTTATTATATGTGTTTTAATTTTAATTAACTCAATTGTATCGTTTGTAATATTTCTGCTGTTTTTATTTTATAACAAATTAAGTCCGTTCGTTTGATGAGCTCCTCCTTTCTCCCCGAAATAATGGTGTATCCGTTGATAGTTTGAATTTGTTCTACTGTCATCGTTGCTAATGTCATGGGTGTTTGCATTAATATTATTGTCAATGTCATCTGGAATTAAAAAAAAAGTTTAGGTCCTCTAGATAAGGAGTCTCGTCTATTCTGTTTACTATGCTAAATCTATTGTCGTCTTCATTCTGTTCAAAATTTATTTTTGCATATTTACTGGGTCATTTTATATTGTTTTATGTATGTTCTTTAATTCTGTTATTTTAAAGTATGGTGCGTCCTTGTGTCTAACTTGTCTATAATTTTTAATTGGTGCTTTTTCTCTAGTTTCTGTATGTATTTATTTTTGTTTTGGTCTGGTACATTACTTTTCGTCACAAGTGTAAATCTACCAGAACCGTACTTCGCTGACCACGAACTCAAGGCCAAACATCGCACCATGCATCGGGCCTAACTCAAGGCCAAATATCGCATCATATACCGGGCCTAACCAAAGCGATACATCACCCGATGCACTGGACCGACTGCCGTTCCACTTTTTTTACATAGATGTTGTTGCACATTTTTTTGGACCGATCGCCGCATCGAAGGATACCGAGGTGATGACTTCTGGCTGTAGAAGGAAACTTTTTACTCTCGATCCAATTCTTGTACAGTCTTGTAGACATATGCGCAGTTCAATAAAAAGTGTTTATTGGTTATTCTTATTATTCATTTTCGTTTCATTTCAAAAATTCGTTCTTTCGTCGGTCTACAGGTTGTCTGTTCCCAAACAAATTTCTGGTCCTTCGGAGACGGATCGTTTTGTGAATAGTAAACGTTTGATTTGTGTATCAATAATCGTTTATAGTCTTTGACATTCGTGTGAAATCGGTGTGTGTTAAGTGCGATCGATTAAACAAAAAATAACTTCGTTGTTCTCGCGTCCTACCCACATTTATTCACGGTTGCTTTCTATTTCTTTTTTACAAACCCATCAGCAAAAATGAATTCGCTAAATCTGAAACGCGGCAGCGCAAAGGGCCGTTTAACGCGCTCTGCGGCCTTTGCAGACAATATCGAGCCTGAAACCACGGTCGAGATGTTGGAAATTCGTTTATCGAAACTAGACACTACGT
Organism: Eristalinus aeneus; assembly: GCA_955652365.1. Lineage (NCBI taxonomy): Eukaryota > Metazoa > Arthropoda > Insecta > Diptera > Syrphidae > Eristalinus > Eristalinus aeneus. The sequence goes on along the minus strand of OY019135.1, from coordinate 4,026,626 downwards.
GGTCCGAATTTTCTGTGTTGCATGGCGAATGTCTAGAGAAGGCAAGTGAACAAAATTGTGCGGATTTGGAAGAGGAATTTATCGAATACGAGGACAAATACTTCGACGCTCATTCAAAGTTGCAGAAATCTATTCGTGAAAGACAATCAGTGGCCAATTCCACTTCAGTGTTTGAAAAATTCGCGGAACAACAATCGTCTCTATTGTCGCAGTTAACCCCAAATGAAGGAGATAATTCCTCCATTCAGCTTAAAAAATTAACAGTCCCAAGCTTTACGGGTAACTATAAGGATTGGCCTTCATTTCGCGACTCTTTCATGGGCACAATCGAAAGTCAAAAGAAACTGTCGGCTACGCAAAAGTTTTGTTATTTAAAATCATTTCTTTGAGGTGATGCCTCCAATCTAATTAAACAATTTCAGAAAGTGATTATATCGAAGCGTGGGATCGGTTAGAACATCGATATAATCGTGTTAACCTCATATCATCTGGACCTAATCAGTGTCATTCTTCGCCTGTTCCTCCGCTGGTAAGCAATCATTCATCCCTTCTGGATGGTGAATCTTCGAAAACAAGCGATTCTTCAACCGGTTTTAGCTGAGATTCAGGATAATTCAGGGAATTCGATAAGTTATCGAGTTTTGATTGATTCAGGGTCGCAACTTTCATTTATGGTGGAATCCTTCGCCCAGCGTCATTGACCTTCGGTCCCGCGTGAATGATAATCATTTGTTGGTTGACGCGTTTGTCATAAGCAAGTTAACTTCGAATCTTCCATCCCAATCATTTGACGTTTCTGATTGGTCACATATAAGAAACCTGAATCTCACCGACCCTAACTTTAATTCAAGTGGCCCGATTGGCATGCTACTTGGAGCTGATAAGCTGGGGTGCATTTTGAGAGAAAAGCAGGTTCGGGGTTTGGACGGTTTGTGGTTGTCGTTTGGATGGGTGATATCGGGCCAGTTATTGGACGCCAAATCACAACAAGACACCTCAGTTGCGTCGTTGCACTCTTCAGTAGACGTTGATGTATTGCTCCAACGTTTTTGGGAATTAGACGAGGGAATGGAAGATGAAGCTGAAACACATTTCCAAAAGACGTTTTCGCGGGCAGCAGAAGGAAGGTATGTAGTCCAATTGCCATTTATATCCCCTATGCCTGACTTTGATTCCTCGTCAACACATGCAGTAAGCCGTCTACTGTCGATGGAACGTCGGTTCCGAATGGATCAGAAGCTGCAGGAATTATATGTACAATTCATGCAGGAATATCTCCACCTTGGCCACATGGTTCCTACACCAACATCTGTGGTTTCTACCAGCCTCAAACATTCGTTCTTTTTACCTCATCAAGCTGTTTTGAAGTCGGACAGTTCCACAACCAAGTTACGCATCGTCTTTGATGGATCCGCAAAGGATGCCTCGGGAATTTCTTTAAATAGTCAACTGCTGATTGGACCTCCCATTCAACGTGATTTTGTCGGAGTTTGTTTGCGTTTCCGGCAACATCGATATGTCTTCACAGCTGACGTGGTAAAAATGTTCTGTCAAATTTGGGTTGACAATGTACATCAGGACATTCAGCGAATATTTTGGTGCAACAAACCCATGGATGACATAAGTCATTTTCGCCCCTGTACCGTCACTAATGGGACTGCGTCTGCTCCCTTCCTAGCAGTCCGGGTCTGCAACAGCTTGCAAAGGACTACCAAACACAGTACCCGAACGCACCGCAGGTGTTGTTAAAGGATGTTTACGTAGACGATGTAATGACTGGAGCGAACACGGCCGAAGAACTAATGCATCTACAATCAGAACTCGTGTCGCTGCTGTCGGAGGCCAAGTTAGCGTTGGGAAAATGGAAATCAAACTGTTGGCCTTTACAGATGTTTATGGATAGTTATAAACTATCAGGTGATGAAGCGGACTCTTCCCAATACACGATTAAAGTACTAGGCATGAACTACAACCCAATATCCGATATGTATTCCTTTCGTATTCCTAATATTCGTTTTTGTGCAACTCCTACCAGACGCTCGCTGTTGTCGGATATCTCTCGTATATTTGATCCCCTAGGATTTCTGGCAATTTCTGTTGTTTTGTTTAAAATGTTGTTCCAGGAGTTGTGGTCTTCTGAATTGAAACTAGGCTGGGACGATTCACTTCCATGGCAATTGTGTAATAAGTGGATTCAGTACCAAGAAGAAATTCCGTACCTCGAACACATACAGGTGCCACGTTTTGTATTTACTGCTTCAGAAGACATCGAGCTTCACGGATTTGCAGATGCATCAGCGTTGGCTTATTCTGCGGTTGTTTATGCTCGTTGTGAACTTTGTAATGAATATCGGATCGTGTTAGTTGCAGCCAAGACAAAGGTAGCTCCAATAAAACCAGTGTCCATTCCTCGCTTAGAACTCTGTGGAGCTTTGCTGCTGATCCGTCAGCTGGCGCCGATTAAGTCAACTATTTCTAAGAAGTTTACGGTATTTGCTTGGTCTGACTCCCAGATAGTGCTTCACTGGTTATCTTCTCCTCCTCGCCGTTGGACTACGTTTGTTGCTAACCGGACAGCAGCCATACTCGAAACGATTCCACGCTATGCATGACATCATATCGCATCGGAATCTAACCTGGCTGATTGTGCATCACGAGGAGTGCTTCCTTCGGAATTTAAGTCTCATTCCTTATGGTGGAATGGTCCGCCATTTCTTTCGCTGCCACAAGAACATTGACCTGTTTCAAAGTTCTCAGTGACAACTGCGAGTGAGATCGAAGTCAACATAGAAGAAAAACAACTGTCGAATCAGACACTTATTACCACCACAGAAGTTAACGAATTTCAAACACTGATCGGAAGAATATCTTCGTGGACGAGGTTAATTCGAATATTCGCATATTGTGTTCGTTTTACGAAAAATTGTAGGCCATCGCGAATTAAAAAACAGTTGACGTGCGGTTTGATATTTGTCGAAATTCATCAGGCTGAACTTTACATCTTCAAATTTGTTCAACGGGAAACATTCGCGAGTGAAATTAACTGTCTCACAAGGGGTCGTTCTATTAGTCTCAAATCGAAACTGAGTAAATAAGCTCCATTTATTGATAAAGATGGTATACTTCGGGTTGGTGGTCGCATAAATATACGCTTTGATATAAAACACCCCATAATTCTTCCTAACCACCATGTCTTTTCCCTGATAGTGAATTACGTGCATATAAAATATCCTCATCCAGGTGTTTCAGAGACGTTTGCTATAGTTCGCCAACGGTATTGGATACTGAGCAGCCGTAATTTGATTCGAAAAATCGTTCATCAGTGCAGGCCATGCTTTCACCAAAGAAGATCATCCAGCGCACAACTCATGGGCGATTTATCATCTGTACGTCTTTATCCTGCTCGCTCATTCTTGAACTCTGGATGTGATTACGCTGGTCCTTTCACCAGTAAGCTGTCTCGGGGACGAAATCCCAAGCTCGCCAAGGCATATCTAGCGCTTTTTGTCTGTATGAGCACAAAGGCTGTTCACTTAGAGCTGGAAAGTGAATTAACAACCTTGCAGCATTGCGACGATTTATTGCCCGCCGTAGCCGATGTTCAAATATCTATATGGGAACGGCCAAGGTGCTCGTCGTATGCTCGATGAAATGCAAAGGCTCGTTTTGTCAAAGGCGCACAACAACATCGTCACCGACGCACTGACTATGGATGGAATACTTGGCATTTTATTCCGCCGGCTGCACCTCACTTCGGTGGACTCTGGGAAGCCGGGGTAAGATCGGTAAAACTTCACCTGCGTCAAGTCAACGGAAACTCCATCCTAACTTTTGAGGAATTGTATACCGTTTTCACCCAGATAGAAGCGGTCCTAAATTCACGTCCCTTATGTGATGATGATGATCTTAACCCAATGACCCCCTCGCACTTTCTCCTAGGAGAACAACACACAGCAATTCCAGAGCTGAACTATGTTGACATTTCATCAAGTCGATTATCCCACTGGAAACATATCCAGATCATGGTACAGGATTTCTGGAGAAGATGGCAGAATGAGTATATCACCAGTCTCCAGGAGCGCCCTAGGTGGAAAACTGCGCAACCTAATACGCAAACTGGTGACTTGGTGGTGATAAAAGAACCTAATCTACCACCGACAAAGTGGCTCCTTGGTCGTGTGGAAGAAGTTTATCCTGGGCCAGACAACCGAACGAGAGTGGCTACCGTCAAAACGAAGCGTGGACAACTTGTCCGCCCAATCACGAAGCTTGCTGCTCTCCCAATGTCCTAAAACTAGTTCAGGGGGGGCGTCACGTCTTGGTCTGGTACATTACTTTTCGTCACAAGTGTAAATCTACCAGAACCGCACTTCGCTGACCACGAACTCAAGGCCAAACATCGCACCATGCATCGGGCCTAACTCAAGGCCAAATATCGCATCATATACCGGGCCTAACCAAAGCGATACACCACCCGATGCACTGGACCGACTGCCGTTCCACTTTTTTTACATAGATGTTGTTGCCCATTTTTTTGGACCCGCCGCATCGGAGGATACCGAGGTGATGACTTCTGGCTGTAGAAGGAAACTTTTCACTCTCGATCCAATTCTTGTACAGTCCTATAGACATATCCGCAGTTCAATAAAAAGTGTTTATTGGTTATTCTAATTATTAATTTTCGTTTCATTTCTAAAATTCGTTCTTTGCCTGTTCCCGAACAATTTTATTATTGTTTACATTTTCTTTCAAAATGTCTAGTGACGTCTCTGTCATTGCTAGCCTGGGTGTAGTCTTTATTGTCGTGTGATATCTGTCATTGTAATTACCTATAATCATTTGCATTCTCATCTCTGTTGATTGTTCATCTTTTATTCCTGTTAATATTTCGATTAAGGTTGAGTGTAATCTTTCTATTTCTGCGTTTCCTGTATGACTATTAGGTGTAGTCAAATGAATTTCAATATTTTCTGATTTCAAGTATTCTATTAATTGTTCAGCTTTAAATTCATTATCCATTATAATTTTTCTTGGTTTCCCGAATTTTGCAAAATGTTCCATTATTATGGTTTTCTTAGCTCTCCAGTTTCTATCTGTTATATTGTACGCTGCTGCAAATTTAGTTAATCTGTCTATTGTTGTCACAAAAGATTTCTTTTTAAAATGAAAAATAGCAAGGTGAATTGTATCGTTCTTTTTCAATGGAGTTTCTGTTAGCATAAATTTCGGTTTTATTGGCTTTCTGTCATACTTTGTCTGTAGACATTTATCGCAATTATTGATTATTAATTGTATAAGCTTTTTTAGTTTTGGGGAATATAATATGTTCCTTCAGGAAATTAAGAGTTTCATTAATGCCACTATGCATGGTTTCATTATTATGATATAATGATATTTGCTTATGTAATTCTTCTTCTGACTCTATTTCTATTGCTCTCTTTGAACATGTAATAATTTTTTTCTCTAAATCTGTTGCAAATAAGCTTATTAATATTTCCTGGACTTTGGTATAATTCATTTTATTTATTTCTGACTATATACCTATAGTTCCTGGTCGTACATTTTGTTTTAGTATTTTAATTTTATTTTCCTCATCCTGTTGGTTAATTTCTACAATAGTTCTTTTCAAACGTGTATACATCCGTGTTTCATTATCATATTTTATTATTATCTGTTGCGCATATATTTGTTCACTATTCCATCTTTTATCTTGTAATGTTCTCTCAATTCTTCGTCTGCTGAATGTACTGTACTTAATGAATCTTTGTCTGAGATATTAAAGTTTGATGCGTTATCATTTTCTTCATTAATTTTTGGAGAATTCGTTATTCTACTTAAAAGATCCGCTACTACATTTTGTTTACCGTTTAAGTATATTATTTCAAAGTTGTATTCTTGTAATTTTAAAGTCCATCTAGTATGTCTTTGGGACATTTCTTTACATTTATTAAGTTGTTAGTTAAGTATTTTATTGGACAATGATCAGTTATTATTTTAAATCGTTTTCCGTATATATATGGTCTAAAATAAGTATTTGCATATCTGTAGTGCCGTAATTTTTCTCTGTTGATCGGTTGATCCGATTGTGAAAGCACAGCGCCGATCGCATAGTCGCTTGCATCTGTTGTAATTGTGATTTCTTTGTCGAATTCCGGGTATTTTAAAATTGGGTGGGAAGGGATTAAACTCTTCAAATTCTCATAACTCGCTATGTATTGAGGGTCATTATAGTTTATCTTACTTTCTTTAAATACTTGTTTGAAAGATAAGCTCTTTTTGAATAATTTTTTATGAATTTTCTATAGTACCCTGTAGCTCCTAAAAAGCTTTTCAATTGTTTCTCTGTTCTGGGTATATTCAATTTTTGTATTACTTTAATTTTTTGGGGTTTGGCTTGATTCCTTCTTTTGATAATATGTGCCCTAGAAATGGGGTATCTTTTTTTAAGAATGAACATTTACTAATTTGGAGTTTCAAGTTATGTTCACGTAATCTCCTGAAAATGTTCTCAATGCTGTCAATGTGTTCTTCCAATGAAGTGTAAAATATTAATATATCATCGAGATATATTACATTGATATATTAACTTGGGATTTCGTTTATCAGCCTTTGAAATGTGGCTGGGGCGTTTTTTAAGCCAAAAGGCATTCGTACATATTCGTACAGCCCAAACGGAGTTATAAAGGCGGTCTTTGGAATATCTTCCTCTGCCATTAGTATTTGATGGTAACCCTTGGCCTTTTCCCAATTTATCTAGTATACTATCTATGTTAGGCAGTGGGTATTTGTCATCAACCATTAATTGATTTAAATGCCTATAATCTACAACAAGTCTGAACTTTTATTGCTTAACTGAACCATCCTGTTTCTTTTTCACAAGGAGTGCTGGAGAACTATATTTGCTAATACTTCTTCTTATAATGCCCTGTTTTTCCAAATCTATTATTTGTCTTTTTAATTCCTCTTCCTGTGGAGGTAGCCTGTAGGCCCTCGAATTTATTTGTTCTTCAGAAGTAGTCTTGACTTCGTGTAGCACCGAAGTAGTGTTGGTCAAGTTATCGCCTTCGTTATATATTAGTTCTTTATATTTTTTTAGTATTTTTATTATTTTCATGGCTTCCTCTTTATTTAAATGATTTAGTTTAGCAGTGCTTACTCCTAGTGTTTCTATGGTATCTATGTCATATGTTTTCTTTTAAGAATTTCTAATTCTATTTTATTATTTAATTCGATTTTGTTGTTTTCTATATCTATTTTCCTAACATTTTTACCTACCCAATCCATTCCAAGCAATATATCAAATGATCTGTCGAATTTTAAGAGAATCCAACGCATTTTTGCGTTTTCTGGGCAACCAAATTCTTTTGGTGCGTCAGTCATTGCTCTCTTTTTTGGACCCCTGGTTGCTCCAAAAATTGTTTTAACTTGAACATTTTTATTTTTTAGGAGTTTAATTGGATATTTATTAAATATGTCTTTATTCAAAATGCTAATAGTTGAGCCTGTAAATACTAATGCTAACAATTTTTTATCAAATAAGGTAATCGTTATATATACTTTCGTTTCCGCGGCTAAATTATAAAAAAATTCGTAGATGGAACGGTAGTCTCTTATTGTCTACTTCCATTACTTCTGGTCTTATTCTTCTGTTATTTAGCTGTCTTCGTATTTCGTTTTGTCTTCTAATATATCCGGAGTTATTATCGTTATATATATATATACATATATATATATATATATATATATATATATATTATAATTGCTTCTATAGTTCCCTGAATTATTGTTATAGTTGTTGTTTCCTCTTCTATAATTTCCTAAACTATTTTCTATCCTATTATTTCTTGTGACAATATTATTTTCCTGTCTGTGATTTTCGTTATTATTATTTCTTGGTACAGTGGCTTCAAGCCAAACCTGGACACCTACTCAGTAACACAATTGAAGATTGATAAATAATTAAGGAAAAGAAATAGACGAAATTTATTATTAGTTTTGAGCAATATATATATTTATTAGTTGTTTGACAAAATTTTATAAACAAACTCAATTATTTAAAAAAAAAATACAGCTCGATTCCTCAATGAACTCAATAAAATAAGGAACATGCCAAACTCGGACGGCTTAGGAAAATATTTTAAATTTGAATTTTCCGTCAAATCATTTATCACAATACAAGTTTTTAATAGTTGTGTCAGTTAAGCGTAAATAATTTAATAAAATAGAAAATGGGAAGACAGAATGGTCAAACTACTCTCGAAATGAGAAAATTAATTATAAAACACTCAGAAGACGGAAAATCTGTGAGAGATATCGCAAAAATCGTTGATAAAAGTCGGTCCACGGCTCAGGATATAATTAAACGGTTTCGGTGTAATAATCAGATAGAAAACAAGCAAAAAAGGCACATAATACAATTTTTAACGAAGTTGATGAACGTTTCTAAGTAAGACAAGTAAAAATTAATTCCTTTTTGAGCGCGGCAAAGCTCGCAGTCATAGCGGCGGAACAGTTGGGAAAGCATGCGAGTCCATCAACAATTAGGAATGTTCTTCAAAAAGCGGATTTGATTGGTAGAAGAGCCAGGTTAAAGCCACTGATCAGCAAACAAAACAAGAAGAAAAGACTTGAATTTGCCACAGAACACAAAAAAAGAGATTTTTCGTTCTGGAAAGAAGTCTTATTTACAGACGAAAGCAAATTCAATATTTTTGTATCTGGCGGCAAACCCTGCGTGTGGAGAAAACCCAACGAAGAGCTGCTTTCAAATAATTTGATACCCACTGTGAAGCATGGTGGTGGATCGGTGATTGTGTGGAGATTTTTTTCTGCTTCTGGTCCTGGTAGATTGCATTTCATAGAAGGAATAATGGATCAAAGTGTTTATTTAGACATTTTAAAACAGAATTTGTCCCTTTCCGTCACTAAACTCGGCCTTGAAGATCACTGGAGTTTTTACTAAGATAGTGGCCCCAAACCTGTTATATAACTATCCTCATGTAATGGACACTCCTCCGCAAAGTCCAGATATAAAAACTATCGAGAATTTGTGGGAGTATCTGGACCGAAAAATTAGAAAATATCAGATTTTTAACAAGATGCAGTTGAAAAGCGTTCTGCTTGAGGAGTGGAAAAAATTGAATCAAATTTTTGCACAAAATTAGTTCAATCACTCCCTTCAAGGCTGCAAATGGTTATAAAGAACAAAGACCTTTACACAAAATATTAATTTTATTTAAAAACTTAATAATCTTAAATTGTGTTAACTTTAATAATAGCCGTCCGAGTTTGGCCCTTAAGAATCGAACTGTATTTTTTTTTTCAAATAATTGAGTTTGTTTATAAAATTTTGTCAAACAACTAATGAATATATATTGTTTAAAACTAATAATGAATTTCGTCTATTTCTTTTCCTTAATTATTTATCAATTTTCAATTGTGTTACTGAGTAGGTGTCGGAGTTTGGCTTGGAGCCACTGTATATAGTTATGTTTGTATGATGAATGGTTTTTCCATTGATTATTATTTTTAAAGTTATTGTTATAATTATTAGCACTATTTAGATTTATTTCATTTAGATTTACAAATGTATACAACGTATTTATTATTCCTGTTAATGAAATCTTATTAATTATATTATATGCTAAGGTTCCTGTTGCAAAAGATTTTATTTTCTGAACTAAAGATCCAGAAAAAATTTCTTTCATTACATTGCCATTTTCCGAGATGGCACAATATACAGTCATATCATTTATAATTTCGTTAATCTTAAAAATTGATTCGCTTACGGTACTTGGTCTTAATCTGTTGATATTCTCCGTAATCGTCGTCTGGTCCTTTTTTGGTCGATAGTGCTGCTTCAGAAGAGTCTTCGTTTCGATCCAGTTCCTTGGTTGATGTAATTGAAGATAATTTTTCGCTGCACCAATAATTTTAATGTCATATCATTACGTTGAAAAAATCTTCGTGATTTTGTCCACAGTCTTCTTGCACTCTTTCCACTGCATTGATAAAACTTGGCAAGTCTTCTACTTTGCCATCAAAGTTATTTATTACTTTCATGTCTTTTTCAATTCTCTGCCTGATAGATAATTAAACTCTTTGTTCGTTTTGTACTAATAGTCGCAACCACGCATTTGAACAAATTCTTTTTGATTAGCCATTTTATTTTATATTTTTATTTATTTAATTTTTTATTATTTATCACTGTACCACTCTCACTTTTTATACTTTTATATCTACTGCAATCGCCTTTTTATTTAAGGGTCTTTTTGCTTTCTGATACTATCAGGTCTTTTTGTTGTTTGATTTTACTATACAATCACTTCACTAAGTAAAAGATCTCTTCGTGTTGAATATCACCAATAATTACTTTCATTAACATAGATCTCTTAGTGTATGCACTGTTTTTCTTCAGTGGTTTATCGACTGCGCCAGTTAAGTAAAAACCCGAGGAATTAAGCGAGTTGAAGGTGTCGCGGTCAGAGTGCAAGTGCCCACTTCTTTATTGACTCATATTGGTTTATATCAAGCAAGTATTTCACTTGAGATTTGGTCTCTACATTTGTTTACATTATCGCTATGGTAAGCCACTGGATCATTCTTTTTTTATGATTAGCCGTTGAATACGCTTTGCTTTGTTTGCGCGAAGTCAGCGGTATCATGTATTCTTCTTGGAAGGTCCACTAATGGGACAATGACTGGGTGGTCTGTCTCTGGGACCATGACTCGTACGTAGTGAGGGAGTTTACCTTATGCACAATCTACAGACTGTTGGGCCTGGCTCATTATTAAACTTTCTGGTAGAGGAGTTCACTGTATACATTGTGGTGGCTTTCCAGGGAGTGCTGCGAGGAGGCTGTATATCAAGTTGACCGGGCACTAGCGAGGATAGTGTTGCAGTTCGCCTTGTTGTGCGCGATTACCAACAACGTTACCTCTTGCACAGGCCCATGTCCCCCTTCAAGTTTGGTTGCTGCGAGAAAACATACGAAAAAGACATACAAGTTCAGCAATCAAATATCAATATCAAAATTCTGGTCCGATTTAAGAAGCACGGTTACCGTAGCTCTCAAACTTATATATAATAATAGAGTCAAACTGGACGCAGGATAAACTATGTCTTGCAATCTTAAAATGTTTTAGAACATACTCGTAAATATAAGTTTTAGTGCAATTTCCGGGCAATTGAGCAAATGTACCGAAACTTCTATATTCCAGCCAGCGTCTTATAAATGGTTGTCCAGTCAGTTAAACTTTTTGCGTTTATTCATGTGCTACCCTAACATGGAGTTTATTTACTCAGTCTACTCTTCTTATTTGTGTGAATATAAACTGTCTTACAATTGATGTTAAGGGCGTCTCCAACAGATTCCACGTCAGTCATTCTTAATAAGTTGGACAATTTCATCGACCTGATTTTACTTGTTAAAATTTGAGGTATATTTTTGTCTTTGTATTTGAGTGAACACTACTGGATAGTGACACACTCCAGGAGACTTATCAGAACTTAAGTTGATTTCACTTTGAATTTTTCGCGGCACGACCTCTTCCGAGCTGCTGACAACACTCAAAAAGTAAGAACTATCTGTCTGTCTTCTCAAATTTCGCCGTTCGGAGTCGACAAAAAACTGTAGGTCCCTTCTGCTTGTGAGAGAACAATAGCGCGCACAACACGAGTAGTTGATGATCAAGTTAGGCCCTAGTCCTCTGTGGCCTGCGCGCCACCCAATTATAATTATTATTAAGCATCGATCGACCACGAGTTTTTCGTGTTTTTAAACTCCAAGGATATTCGAATGTTTTATTAAGAAACTATTTAGAAGATTTTATCGATGAAATTTTCTTTTAACAATTGAAATAAAAGTCATTTTTAGTAATGAAAGAAATGATTTTGAAGCTTCTTCTAGGTATTGTATCAGTAATGCTCGTTCTAAAAACTTTTTGGAAAAGAATATCTTCATTAAAAATTAGCTTAAAACTCGAAAAAGAAGCCATGGGATATTCTCTTACCAAAATATTTTTCAGCAAATTTAGTTTCAACGTATCCTAAATTTTTTTCAAAATTTGTCGAATGTCTATGACTGTAAAAAAATTTGTTTGTTTCCAGCAATGTTTTGCGTATTGTCCTAAATTGGAACATCTTGTTCTTGAAAACGAGATCTCTTTTTGGCAATGATGTGAATAAAAAGTTAAAGTAAAACAAAATGTCAACAAATCTCCTTTAGAAGTTTGAATTTCCACTTATGGTCGGATTTTAACCCACATACTCCTGAACAAATTAAAAAAAAAACAACATGACCGCGAGTCTTTTTTTCCTTTCCCATAGTAGGCTGCGGATTTTTTGTTAGTGGCGCCAATATGTCCCGGGACTTGTTGAGTGATCTGTTAAGACTTGTTTAAAATCGACTTCAATTAAACAATAAAACAAAGACTAAGATAATTGACAAACTGAAATCTACTGGAACGGAAGCATCTTGATTCAAATAAGAATGTCCAGTTAAAGGTGAAAGCGGAACTCTCACGATAGAGCATACAATTTAACATCGGAAGAGAAGAAAGACGAATCCGGAATAAGGAGACAAAAGTCAGTTTCATTATTGCTTCCTCCCAAAGCAGTCACCATGGCAAAATGATAGCGGTAATGGTTGAGAAGTATCCTTATTTATTTATTTCCTCTCTAAGTTAGTTTTTTTTCCTGTGCCTTGCAGAGAGAAGTGAAAAATGAGCTATTCATTTTTGTCTCTAGGTTAATGTTTTAAAATCGGTAGACAGTTATGTTCATATCTGATATGCACAGTTATCCTGCAATCTTTTCATCTATTTCGATGCTTGAATAGTAAAGCGAAATGTACACGTCTTTACGTATACAAAGGACGTGAAGATGCGGCCGCTACTAATGTGACAAAGTGGAGAATGAAGGAGAGGAAAAGAGGGGGAAACTTTTCAAAGATTCCCGAGTGTTTGCTAATTGGTCGATAATTGAAACAGTTTCTCTGCACAAGTCGACGACGTGACGATGGAAATTTATTCGCAGCTTCCTCCATACCTCCACCCCTTCCCCCCCCCCCCCCACACACGCAGGCGTTTATCGTTCTCTTAGTTCAATTTTATGGGCGCTTCTTTCGCCTTTTAGATGACTTTTTTTTTTCAGTGGCTTGAGGCGCCCACGAAGACTGATGTCTACAGACAAAATCTGCAAGATGTGAGGAAGTATCAATTTTTCAGTTAACCATCAGTCTGTTCGCTACATTTAGAATTTGAAGCACTACCATTGGAACGCGCTTTTCAGGCGCTGAAGAAAATTTTATGAAGGCGAAGTTATTGCATTAGAAACTTCGTTTTCCTGAAGGGAACTCAACTATGTGAAGCGCGTTCATGAGTTTATGTCTGCTTAAAATGTTTGGCAAATGGAAAAAGTTTAATAATTTCTTCTTTGGAGAAACATCAGTATCTTAAATATATGTCTATAGATTAAATGAAACTAATTGTAGGAAAAACAAGAAAAAACAAAATCTTGAAAACGTGTCGTCGTTTTCCCATCTGCTTAATTCAAACGACATTAAATACCAAGGAACTTACCGTAATCGACATGATGATTCAGTTGGTAGGACTAAAACCCATAAAAAAAGAAACATGTTTTGAAAAATTGTGCATGGCAGTATATTCCGTATAAAATTGTTTAAGCTCCTGCCTGCCTAGCAAGCTGTCAGCTTGGGTGAGTGGTTGATTGGTCTACTAAAACTTCTTGCCTGTTGTACCCAATAAAATCGTCCAAGCAGGAGAGAGGCTGAATGAGGTTAAGTTTCTGTTGCAGCTCGTAGTTCACACGGATAACAAATTTAATTAAAATGTCATCTACTACACCGCATACTTTCGAGACATCACAGATTTTAACTATCTCCATGGGTACTGTGTCTCCGGATCGTCACATCCCCACCGGCAGCTGACCTTCAATTGAATATGTTGGTCAGATGCACAGGGAGGGTCTACAGATAAAAGCTAATGCGGTGCGTTTTTTCCCTTCAGTTATTCTTGTTTCTTGAGGCTGAATACAATTACCTCTCATTTAAGTAGATCTTCTATTGCCTCGTGTCAGCTCACCACAATGCTTCAGGAAGGGGTGAACTTAAGCGAGAGCGCCTTGTGAAGTTGAGTTTTGTGTATAAACACGATAACTCTGTGGATGATGTTGTTTTTCTCTGTGATAGTGTGTGAAGATGAAATTTAAACATCTAAAATGGACTTGCTGTGCTGTGCTTGAAATGAAATGACGCGGTGGCTGAATAAAATGGAATGCTTTCCTCAACAGCGAGGGTGTCCTCTCGATGGCATGAATTTGATTTGAATATAAATTGACTTACAGACAAAAACTAGGAATGTATACATGCTCTCTCCTCTGGAAGAATAGTCCTTAAGCTAAATTTCTTCAGTGTTTTGCAGCAATATATGCTGGGCACTAAGAACAAATCAATCAACTACAAGCTCTGTATTCATTCCACTGTTGATTTATGAGACTGGAATTGAGTAAGTATGTATGACTTTTCATCGTTTTTTTCCCTCTTATGAATTTCACATTGTTCCATCCGGCCTTTACTTCTGTTCCTACTCCTATCCCCTTCAATATGTTCAACTGGTTTGTTAACAAAACAGAGGGGAAAAGTGAATGACAGAAGCTCTGAGGTCTGGGAGTCTTGGATCTCTTACTGAATTGTGCACACCAATTTCGTGTTTCTCCCTCCCTAATTCAGACTAGAACTGTGTTCTGTACGACAGGGCCAAGAAAAGAAAAAAATGTATCTCCCAAAAATAGGTACAGATAACGCAGTGTCGTTGCGTTCTAACTAGAGAAACTATTCTATTCTGACAAAATACAAACATTCGCTGCTAGCCCACACCCACAGCCGTAACTCCAGTAAGTTGCTTCATCCTAAAACGCCAAAAAAAGACATGTGAATGTGTAACAAACATTGTAGTAGGCGTAAGTTTTCTTTCCCAGCATCTATGTTCGCGCTAGGAGCAAACAAATAATCCACTGAAAACCAAAGCAAATGACAAGGTTTCCACGACTTCTCTGACGTGGGTCGTTTGCAGAGGCCAAAGGAGAAAAATGCGAATGGTTCATGATTTAGACACGCAATGGTCCTTTCGAAGGTATGAACATGACAAATTTTAATCAAGATACCGAGGAGGATAGAACGAGCATCTGATTGAAGTGTTCAAACCGACCTAAGAACAAAACTCCAAGTCACATAGTGTCCGTATATACCATATGTATGTATTTGTGTTTACGCATTTATGTTTGAAAGGAAACCTATTGGGTCATATTAGCGATAAAACGGTCGCCGGAAAAATCATTTTCACCGTATTTACTGATTTATTGATTGCTTTATAACACTTGGATGGCGCGGCGATGGCGACATGAACTCGGAAAGGATATCAAAGGTTTTGTGTGTGTTATAGGGGTTCATTGAAGTGTACAAATGACAGGAATTCGAAAACGGTAGCGCGGTGGATTGGAAAGGGCGGGGATGAAAATTTTCTATGGCTAAAAACTCTGACGAGGAAGGATGTACATACATACATAAATTGGTTGGAAGACACTACGGGGGTATTCAATCGCTTTGAACTTTAATGGCCGATTGAAATGTCAAACGGCGAAGAGACCCAAGGGACCCAAGAGATCGGTGTACGAGACAGGCGGGTACATACGAGTATATCAATATAATTTGACAGTTTTGCCCCACTCCCCATTCTTGTACCAGGGAAGTTTATGGTATGCATTCTATCTGAATAGATGATTTGATAGTAGGAACGAAATTTATGTCTTGAAATGTTAAGTAAAGCTATAAATAAACATTTGGTTTAGCTTTACTGAGTGTGAGCGATATGATTGCTGGCCATAGTGATTTTAGTAAGAAAAACATATATATTCGAAGATTCAGGCGCATTGCGAATAGCTCCTTTTAACGGATTAGCACACGCACAAAATTCAGTATAGTTCCCTTCCAGATATTTTTATCGAATCGGCACACGCGTCGCATAGAAGTGCATGTGCTGAATGGTAGATGACCAAATAACGGATCATATTCCCGTCTGGAATATGTTCCCACAGGACAGAATATGCTATTGGTGCACTTTCAGGGAATAAATAGAAGTAAGATTATCGATTCGGATCATCACCTTGTTGTACCAAGGTAAGAACCCGGATATCGAGAGATCATCGGAGTCGCGACAGGCCAATACGGTTTGACGTCAGAAAGCTACAATCGCAACTGATCGCTGGGAACTTTGCAGACCGAGTCTTCCTGAAACTCGCTCATAGTTCGACGCTGCCTGCACTAACCATAGAAGAACACTGGAAACGTTGTCAAGAAGCCATCAAAGAAGCTGCCTCTTATGTGCTGGGTTTCATGTCACCACCCAGAAGGAACAAATGGTTTGACGACGAGTGCAAGCAAGTGCATACAGCCAAACAAGACGCCTATAAGGCAACGCTGCATCGAACGATGAGGTCTGTTCGTGAGCTCTACGAACAGAGAAGAAGGGACGAGCACCGGCTTCTCAGAAGGAAAAAGAAGGAGCATGAGAAGCTCGCGGTCGAGGAAATGGTCTACGGATACAAAACTTAAGATGGCTAGGCCATGTAGTGCCTATGGACACCACTGCTCCGGCCCGGAAAGTCTTTAAATCCGAACCATAGGGACAATGCAACAAAGGACGGCCTAGGCTAAGGTGGCGCACACAAGTGGAGAATGACCTCAACCAACTTGGAGTGCGCAACTGGAGGCAGCTGTCCGTCTCAGTTCCACCCCGGGCTGTAGCGCCACAAGAAGAAGGAGAAGAAAACGAATTTGCAGCTTTGTACAGATTATATCACTCGAAAAATGAATTCTAAGTAAACTTTGAGCTTAAAACTTACAGATAGATTATTTGTTGCATGCTGTGGAACTGGTCCTGTGTTGCTGATGCAAATAACGTTTATAAACCTGTGGCGTACGCTTCACGGGTACTAAGTGAAGCGGAATGCAGGTACAGTCAAAAAGGAAGGAAGGAAGGAAGGAAGCCTTGGCTATTTATTGGAGAGTCCGACATTTTCACTAGTATCTTTATGGAAGAGAATTTACTCTACACACCGATTCAAAGGCACTCACTCACATATTTGGAGAAAAGTACGGTCTACCGCACATGGCCCCAAATCGATTGCAGGGTTATGCGGTATTTCTCTCAGGATATAAATTTAATATAAAATACGTAAAATCAAATGAAAATGTTGCAGATTTTCTGTCACGTCTACCTGTAAATGGCAATAAAGTGGTAAATAACGACGACGTTAAAAACGTGCATTTAAATTATATCCCGAGTGGATCACAAAATGCTATAAAGGTTGTTGAAGGATCGTCTAAGGACTAACTAATTGCCCAGGTAAAAAAGTTCATAGAACAAGGATGGCCTACTTACTTTGAAAAAAGATACGAACTGTCAGTAGAGAGCGGGTGTGTAATGTGGGGGCATAGGGTTGTTATACCTACATCTCTACGATCGGAAATTCTTCGACTACTTCACTCGTCACATTTTGGCATCGTGAAGACAAAGTCTCTTGCCAGGAGTTGAATTTTTTGGCCAAACCTAGGAAGAGATATTGAAGCTAATATAAAAGCATGTGGGATATGCTCGATTCAACAGAGCAACCCCCAAGAGGAGAACTCACTCTATGGCAGCCCACAAACGGTCCTTGGGAGCGTCTACACTTAGATTTTTTTGGATCTTTTCACAGCAAAATATTTTTGGTTTGTGTTGATAGCTTTTCAAAGTGGGTGGAGGTATTTGAGGTAAAACGAGCAGATACAACAAACACAATAAACAAGTTAAGGGAGGTTTTTAGCAGATTCGGTTTTCCCAAAGTTATCGTTACAGACAACAGTAGCGCTTTTACAGCAGACAGTTTTCAGAGGTTTTGTACTGAAAATGGCCTTAATCACATAACGATACCTCTGCATCATCCTGCGTCGAACGGATAGGTAAAAAATTGCGTTAAATCTACGAAAGTAGCTCTAAAAAAATTAGTTTCGGAAGGATGTGGCACTTTTGAGGTATTTATTCGATTATCTAACTATGCCTCACAGTACTACTGGTGAATCGCCAAGTTCGCTGTTATTGGGAAGGTAGGTTAGAACAAAGTTTCATTTACTGAGACCAAGCAAGGATACTAGGGATATAAATACAAGTGTTCGAAACAAACGAATAAGCAAGAAACAAAGTCTGCAGACTCACTCTTATGGTAAAAAAGGCATTCGGACGCTTAACACAGGCGATGCAGTGTGGGTACGATCGTATTAAAACAATAGGAAATATTGGGTTAAGGGATACATAGCTTTTAAACGGTCAGAAATTGTTTGTTGTGCAACATTTAACATTGCTGCCGTTTGCTTTTGACTCAAAGTGTCATCTCCATCCAATATCGTTTGCAATTCGGAGTCTTCAAACTTTTTCGGCGGTCTTCCACGTTTTCCATTTCTCACATCAAAATCATTCTTTCTGAACCATCTTTTGCATGTTGCTTCTGATAGAGCATGATCACCATATGCCTCGACAAGCATTCGATGCGACTCTGCAGCACTTTTCTTCAAATGAATACAAAAAATTAATGCTGTCAGCAAATCATCACTTTCTGGTACAAAATTCGACATTTTTAACACGATGAAAAAATATGATGTTGTCTGTTCAATGACTTGATGTATACTAAATATTTTTCACAGATGTCAAAGCAAACAAAAAAAAAAAAATAAGGGCTCGTTCACAACAACTGGTAGGTGAACAGAACGCCGAAAGAGCACAAGAGGAGGAGTGGTACCATCATAATGATAAATAGGTTAGACACAATGAACAACTGTAAACCCCATCAGGCGACAAGCCATGAAGAAGTGCATGCACGTGTTGATTTAAAACTTCCAACCATCCCACTCCCGCAGTTTTCTGGTGATCCAAAAGAGTGGCGATCTTTCTGTGACGTGTTTGAATCTATGGTTCATAATGAAATTTCACTTAGTGGATCTCAGAAATTACACTATTTGCGTTCCAGTTTGCACGGAGAATCATTAAAAGTAATCAAAGGATTTCCATTAACAGACAAGAATTACGAAGAAGCCTGGAAACTTCTAAAGAGACGACGTCCAGTGAATCATCATTGATGAACATTTTCGCACTAAAAAAGCTGAACAACGAATCGCCGACTGCACTTAAAGCACTTCTGGATTCTACTCAAGAACATTTTCATAGCCTTAAAGCTCTCGGCGGACCCGTTACGAACTGGGATGATTGGTTAGTGCACTTAACAGTGAGTAAGCTTGATACGAAAACTCACAGGCAGTGGGAGTTGACTCAAAAAACGGTACTATCCCCAGTTTTGATGCTCTCCTTTTATCTCTCATCTGCATTTGGAATCTACAAAATTTCATCAACAGTCACGAATAAACCCAGGTCTATTACAGGATCTTTGTATACAACTAATTCTGAACAACATCAACAACAACATCAATGCTTAACAAAGGAGCAAGAAATATGCTGTATTGACTGTTCTTTGAGGCAGAAAATATATAATTGTGACAAATTTCGATCAATTGGAGTTTCTAAGAGGGCATCGTTCGTTCAGGAAAAGAATTTGTGTGCCAACTGCCTCGTGCTCGGTCATAAATTGGAGAGTTGTCGCAGCAATAATTCATGCCGTGTGTGTCACGCCCGCCACCACGCTCTTTTGCACCAGGAAGTTCCAACCACGCCCGGAGGTATGTGCAATCAGTTTATCCGGTCACATTTTGCTAGCTCGCTTCATCAAGTGCTTCTCGGTACTGCTGTGTACAGGTAATCGACACTTTTGGAAGATACCAATCAGCCCGACTTCTATTTGACAATGGATCACACATCTCATACATTAGTGAAAGTTTTTTTGCAAAGACTAAAGCTAAGAAAATCACGAAGTTCAAAATTGATTAAAGGTATAGGCGGCACTGGTATTGGCCGTTGTAAAGGTGAAGTTCAGCTTACGATATGCTCATCTGATGACAGCTATATGACAACTATATCAGTTCAAGTGCTTCCAAAAATCACAAATGAACTACCACCAATTAAACTCGGCAAATTCGATTGGCCTCATATTAATCGATTAAACATGGCTGATCCTCATTTTCACACACCCACTTCAGTCGACATCCTTTTAGGAGTGGACGAAATAGGACAGTTCCTTCGTACTTGGCTAGTCAAAGGCCCCATCCGTACACCCGTGGCTCAGCAATCCACACTAAGTTGGGTTCTTTTCGGAAAAGTCATCGAAGCAAGGCCTGCATGCACCGCTCTCGCTGCAGTCTGCATGCATACAAATAGGGCACTAACGAAAATGGTTTCTAAATTTTGGGAGGTTGAAGCCTTACCTCCTTACATCATCTCACACTCGAAGAAAAGTTATGCGAAAAACACTTTCACGACACACACTATCGCAACGAGGATGGCCGATACGTGGTAAAACTGCCGTTCAGGCCTGATTGTCAACTTAGTGAATCCCGCCACTTGGCGGTACGCGCTCTACAAGGCTTGCTTCTCGAAGAACGAAGAACTTAGAATCCAATATCGGGGTTTAATACACGAGTTTCTCCTGCTAGGCCATATGGAGAAAGTGAGACACGCTCCAACACCTGGTACATACTACTATATACCAGCACAACAACAAAGTTGAGTGTTGTATTCAATGCGTCTTGCCGTACAACATCTGGGTTCTCACTTAATTATACTCAAATGGTAGGTGCGAAGCTCCAACCTGATGTTTTTGAAGCGCTTATACGATTAAGATCTTATCGTTATGCCATGAGTGTAGATGTGGCTAAAATGTACCGCCAAGTAAGGGTCGGCGAGGGGCATGTTGACTACCAACGCATAGTATGGCGAGATTCCCCCCGCAACGAAATCGAAGACTTCCGGATCTTGATTGTCACCTACGGCGTTGCATCCTCCTCCCATCTGGCAGTGAAGTGCGGTCGACAAACAGCATTAGAGGAGGGCGAGGCGTATCCTGCAGCCACGCAAGCGATCCTGCAACATTTTTATATGGACGACTTGATTACGGGTTGCTTTGAAGAAGAAGAACTTCTTCGCATGCAGACCGAAATATCCTCGATCCTGAGCAAAGGCGGGTTCTGTCTCCGCAAATGGGCGACTAACTCCCGTATGGTCTTAGACGCTATTCTAGAGAATCAACGTGATCATCTGAAATCACCTAATTTATCCGATGATGCCGTGCGAACACTCGGACTGCAATGGGAACCGTGTTCTGACAACCTTGGATTCGCAATACAGGTTCATGATTTCAGTATTGTTCACCTTACAAAGCGTTTATTTCTTTCAAACACATCCAGGCTGTTCGATTCATTAGGGTTACTTTCACCTTGCACCATTATTCCCAAGACATTATTTCAGCGTCTCTGGCATCCAAAAGTCGATTGGGATGAGCCTGTACCGGAGGACATTAAACGTCAATGACTCAAATACAGCACGAGCCTCGCAGCAATCAAAGTGCCGAAGTGGATCGGTACTGGTATCCCTAACTCCCTAACCGTGCTGCACGGCTTTGCCGACGCATCGCAGAGTGCCTATGCTGCTGCATTGTATACCCGGACGGTTCACCCCGATGGCACTGTTTACGTTCAGCTATGGACTGCCAAGAAGAGGGTTGCTCCCTCGAAGCTGGCGACGCTAACGTTACCCCGTTTGGAGCTTTGCGCCACAGCATTATTGTTGCAGCTTGCCAATCATGTAAAACCCATTCTGGAGGGGCATATTGAAAACTTGTTTAGATGGAGTGACTTCACAGTGGCGCTAGCTTGGATACGTGCACACCCCGGCAAGTGGTCTACATTTGTAAGTAACCGTGTTTCCCAAATTCAAGAGGTTATTTCACCGAGCAATTGGTTTCACGTGCAAACGAGCCACAACCCGGCGGATTGTGCCACCCGCGGTTTTTCTCCAGATCTGATAGCTGATCATCCTCTCTGGTGGAGCTGTCCCAGCTGGTTGAAACAACATGAATCAACATGGCCAGTGCAGAAAATATTTCCCACAAATTTGGATCAACGGACCGAATCGGTGCTTATATTCGATCTAATTGATCGTTATTCGTCATTGAGGAAGTTGAAGCGTATCACCGCATACATCCTCAGATTTATTCACAACACCAGAGCTGCTGTTAAAATACGTGCCAATATCAACGTTCAATTTTTGCGATTAGTCAAACATTTGCAGCTTTACGAACTGGATGAAGCTCTCATCAAGTGGCTTTCACAACAATTTCATTTTGCACCGGAAATTCGAAACCTCATGTGCAATCAACCAGTCGATTGTAACAGCAAATTACTGCGGATGTGACCATTTTTGGATGAGAAGGGTGTGCTGAGAGTAGGCGGCAGTCTTCGTAATACTCCACTCTTACTGGACAAAATGTATCCTATTCTGTTGCCGGGGTCCGCAAGACTTACATTGCTCATCTGCAAAGATATACATTGTCTAACTTTGCATGCGGGTCTTCAAGGAATGCAAGCAGTTTTGCAAAATCGATTTTGGGTGATTGGAGCTTCGAAAGGTTTATCTTTCATGTGTCAGATGCAGACGTCACTCACGTACATTTCATCAGCAGTTAATGGGTGATTTGCCCACTTCTCGGGTCGTCGCTTGTAGGACTTTTCAACGACGCGGTGTGGATTTTGCAGTCCCAGTACATCTTCGGCTCCCAAAAGGTCGGGGCTTTAAGTCTGTAAAGGGCTAAACATATATCAGTATATATTTGTATGGCAACTGGTGCCATGCATTTGGAGCTTGCCAGCGATTTGTCTGCGTCGACATTCATTGCCGTACTCAAACGATTGGCCGCCGTGGCGTAGTGGGTAGATTGCGACGCTCACACGCCGAAGGGTCTCGGTTCGATTCCCGGCTGAACACCTCGAATTTTTCACGGCACCACCTCTTTCGAGCTGCTGACAACACTCAAAGAGTAATTACTGTCTAAGAAAGCTTCTCAAACTTCGCCGTTCGGAGTCGGCAAAAAACTGTAGGTCCCTTCTACTCGTGAGAGAACAGTAGCGCGCACAACACGAGTAGTTGATGAGCAAGCTAGGCCCTGGTCCCCCTTTGGACTGTAGCGCCAACAATTATTATTATTATTAATTAAGCCTACATATATATATATATATTTAATGACTTTATCCAAGAAAATTTTAAAAACTGGGATTTTTGTATTTTCTATTCTTAACCTATCTTATTAAACTATTTATCCTAACTACATACCTAAAAATGTATGTACACTTAAACTTATGTCTATATAAAATTATATAGACCTATATACAATTATATAGAGAAACTGAACTCTATTTTACTACTATAAATGGTCGCTTACATCAGGGCGCATATGTTAATTATATCCTTAACATATATATCCAATACGCAATGGTGCACCTTTTGCTTTGTATTTTTTTTTTCATTTTTAAGTAATTTTTTCGTTTTTGTTTTTTTGCTTTTTGTTGTTTTTTTTTGCTTTTTTTGTTTCTTTTTTTTTGTTTTTTTTTTTATTTATTTTTTCTTTTTTTCGTCTACAAATTGCCTTAAAACTACCTAAACCTACGTGAGTTGGCTTTACTAACCCAACTACCCCGTCATATGCCTTAAGGAGTTAGCGGCACGGAAGGCTGGTTCTGGTGCAGCCACCAATAAAAAAGCCGTTCCTTTGCAGATACTGCTCTGTCGCGGGCCGAAATCGCTCTACTGAACCGTAGGAGTTCCTCGTGGTTGCGAGTGACGTCGGGCTCGTATTAAAGTCGCCTTTTGACTGTTCCGCATGCGACATGGAAGATGATAGGGCAGCCGTCCCTATCTTGAATAAGGCTTAAGGTGGAATGAAGCCGTTAAGACGCGCCCGTTCATAATACATTTCATTTGGGTAGTATGCCCCAAAGATCAGACTGTTGGTTGAAGCCATGGCTCGAGCAGTGTGACTACGAATCCGCTTAATAATAAAATTATTTACCCTTATAAGGTTTGCCTCGTTGTACAGAACCTCATTGGGGTAGAATTTCTTATACTGAGATTCTGGTGTTCGATATACCATAAATGAAGACAGGCTCAAAGGCACCGCATCACGAACACCCTCATCTTTTCCGTTTTGGAAGGACTCACGTTGAACCACACAGGACAATCATATACCATGATTGGCCGGATGAGGGCCATGTAGCAGATTACCTTCACTCTGGTGTCAAGTTGACTGCTATAAAACAGTGATCTTGCCATAGTTAAGGCATTCTTAGCCCTGGTCGGAGCAGTATCTACATGGATATCACCATATAGATACTGGTCCAACCAGATGCCTAGACATCTTACTACATTTTTCACGGTCAACGGCCGTCCCAGTGGATCAACAATGCCGAACTTGCGCCAATTTATTTTCCGTGTCCCTTGAGGCTCTGGACAACGGGGTTCTGAAGAGGATAGTTTCTCACTTCTGGTAGTTGATTTTCAACCTCCAGTCGTCGCAAAATCGTTGAATCGTATCGGAGTCACTCTGCAACGAACAGTTTATTGCTTCTACTTTCGAACCTGATCTGTACCTGATCTTCATTGCCATTTTTCACAACAAACTTTCTGCCTGTCACCGTGTCATAGATCATATATGGCAATGTTTTATTAATGCCGAGCCTGAGGAAGAAACATTCTATCCATACGATGTCGAACGCCTTTTCCATGTCAATCAGGCAGGCTCCTGTGCACTGTGTCTTATTTCTATTCCACTGAAAGTCGGAAATCAGCTCAGACGCGGAATGAATGGTGTCGTGCCCCGCCCTGAAGCCGAATTGGTTTTCCGGTATTAATTTTGTTTACTCAACCCATTCTTTCAGAGCTCTAATGACTATCTTCTCAAATACCTTGCTTATGCACGGAAGAAGACTTATAGAACGGACATTCGTCGGGATCGAGGTATCTTTGCCCCGTTTTGGATTGGGATGTACCACAGCTGTTTTCCAATGCGCCGGGTAATATGCATTACTCAGCGCATTGTTGAACAGAGTTGTGTATACGTCCACCGCCTCAGAGGGTAGATGGCGCAGAACAATATTTGGTATCCCATCTATTCCCACTGGCTTCTTCTTTTTCAGTGAGTTGAGAATACCTTGGAGTTCGTCTTTAGAAATAAGGATGGAGTTGTTTCCATCATCGAAGACGAAATTATTTGCCGGAAGATCATCACTGAACCTGGGTTCTCGGATCACCATTGACTTATTTCATTGCGAGGAGAGGTTTAGCAAGGCTCTGTTTTCCAGGTCGTGATTCGGACTACGAGTTTCGTTGACCGTATAAACTCTCTGGAAAACAGCCCCAATTGCTCTCACATTCTCCTGGGGATCCTCAACTACGGAATAGTCATTGTCAAGCACTGCTTTATCAGGATCGATGACAACTAAAGTAAGTAGGCTCCCGTTGTCTGTTGTTCTGTCAAGTCGAACGCTCTGAATGTCGTTATGGTCTTTCCTTCGAAAAATTGTATTTACTTGCGGGAATATGCTCAGGTTGTTGGAACTTACAACATCTTATTACCAGAGTGCAAGCTTATCGCTAGCTTGTAATTATGTTTGATTACTTGTTGGAGTACTTTGATCTGAAATTTCAGACAACGAATCTCCGCATTCTGTGGATCTGTAAATCTCCTGTACAAGAGTTAAAGCCTTGACAGGAGTCTACTTTTTCGCAAGTGAAGTGCATTTGTGCGGTTTGTGCTACCTTCGGAATAGTTTTGTCCACAGTTCGTTTTATGACTTCTTCCATTTGTGTGAGGTACCCATCAACCTCTTCGTTCGTTAGGGTTCTGTTCGTCGGAGGATTGATCACACACGAACTTATTTCTCTGGCTAAGGTTCTAGAGAAACGTGGCCATCGCGCCTTATTGTAATTATAAGGATGCGTTTGGACATATTCCCCCTGTTCCACAGCGATCACTCTCATACTCCACCATAGTTAAACAGTTCCTCGTATATAGCTCCACCTTTAGTATTGTTAGTCTATAGTCTGTCGATAAGCATCACGTCCAGATAAGACCCGCTTCTAGGAAATGATGGTCTATCAGTTGCCAGCAAATCCAGCCTGAATTCAATATTGTTTTGTTGCATCCACTCTAAGAGAGCATTTCCCCTCTCGTTTGGAACAGTATTACACCGTGTTTGGCGATCAAATCCCCGACTAATATATAAAAGTTTTCTTCCGAGTTCAAGCAGAGGCTGGTGAAGAGAGCCTCAAGCTCTGAAAGAAAGTTAGGGTTTGGAGCGTCTGATGCGTAAGCAGCGATCACAAACAACTTCTTTCCACCTTGGAGAGAGATGCGTGCTATGGCCGTTTCTAGCACAGCAAACCTTCTAATTTCATTGCTATATATGACCTTATGGCTAATATTCTTGGGGTCGATCTCTTCTAATTATATGGTAATTTTTGTACCTGAGATTGCGCGTCCGATTTAGTTTAGTTTCGCTAGCCATAAGCACATCAGGATTATGGGATTGCAACAAATTAGAGAGCGTTAGTTTTCGTTCGATCCTTATCAGCGAATTTACATTCACTGCTAGGACCTTAAGGGTTCTTAGGGTTCTGAGTGCGCTTGTTTGCAGGCAGCTGAGAGAGGAGGAAATCTCCTTTAGCCTTCTGCGTATGGAAACTGGTCTGTGATTCGACCATATGCTTCTGCAAGGTAATCATCTGCGCTTGCATCGACTGAATGGAAGACATAACATCCCTTATTGAGGGTTCTGGATGGGATTGCCTGGCCATTGGAGCCGGGGCAACCTTCTGCACTGTCCGTTGTGCCGGTTCTCTGCTTGACACCATTTGGGCGTAGGAGATGGCCGGAGTAACAGCAGTAGCTACAGCACGGGCTTCTGGCCTGGCTTCTACTTTTCTGTTCTTCCTTATCTCCTTTACTCTCTGACGGAGTTCTTTGATTCGTGGACACCCCAAATAGGTTGCGGGGTGTCCATTTCCTCCGCAGAGTACACATTTGAGGAGCGCCTTATCCTCGACTTCATCCGTGCCTAAAGGACACTCTCGTTTATTGTGGCAGAATGTGCATTGTGCTCAGCGGAATTCCATATTGCAGTTCTCCGCGACGTGCCCCAGCCTTCTGCACTTCGCACATTGAAGTACGTGGTCAGATTTATTTAATTTTTCCCACCTTACACTAAGACCTCCTACGACCTCCTACGGATTTTTCGTAGGCTGCCAATTTTGGTGCCGTGGGATGCCTGAACTAAGAAGAAAGGAGGTGCCTTCTTCTTCGCTCTCGCTGCCGCAGTGTTAAAACGCCTAGCCCCTATGAATTGGACCTCATCGCCCTCAACTAGGCGCAGCTTGTTGAGGAGGACCTTCGGGTCAGTAGATGAATTTACACCTTTGAGGAGCAAGGTCTGTGGCCTCTTCCCTCTACTACTACTACTGTTGCGTTTTTTGCGTTTTCTGCTGTTGTTTCTGTTGTTGCTGCACATGTTTTTGTCGCTGCAATTCAAGGTTCAGCTGAACTGTCGTTGCAACTGCAAACGTTGAGCTGCCTTTGATGTGGAGGGCAGCGATTCTTCATTTTTATGCAGGTTTTCCTTTTCCTGTTGCTTTTGCTGTCTCTTTTGCTTCTGCTTTAAGAGTTCCCTTTGCTCTTCCTTCTTGTTTTGCTGCTTTCTCGGCAGCCTTCCTCTCGGTAGACTGCTCGTATAGAAACTTCATGTGGGCGTCAAGTTTTGCACTTTCCTCATCCAGTTTCTTGAGCTTAGTCTCCTCCTCATCGATTAGTTCCTCCTCATCGTCGGAGTCCTTTCGCCCTTTTACTATCCTCGTTAGTGCACAGGCCAAGTTGACATACCATACAGCCTCCTCGTTGCTTTCCCTGGATAGCCATCACAACAACCGTTGTGTGGTTTACCAATGTATGCAGCGAACCCCTCTGCCCGAGGATTAAACAATGGGCCTGGCAGACCAGTTTGTAAAAATATAAAGTTTAGAAAAACCGATGTGTGCAGCCGAACAAATTTCGGAGACCCTTGATTGCTACAAAGCAGACATCACTGCCGTCTGAACGCCTCATGACAATCCGCATCAAGGGTACATCAGCCTAAGTAGCGCTCACGCCCCGTCTGAGGAAAAGAATGACAACATCGAGGATGATTTTTATGATCTTCTACAAAGGACATACGATCCATGTCCCAGCTACGACACCAAGATCATTTTAGGAGACATCAACGTTCAGCTGGGAAAGGAGGACATCTTTGCCGGAGTTGTCAGAAAACACAGCCTGCACGATAACATATCCCGAAACGGACTCAGGCTCGGATATCGAGAGAGCAACGGAGTCGAGACGGGCCAATACGGTTTGACGTCGAAAAGCTACAATTACAAGTGAAAACTGAAACTCGCTAAGAGTTCGACGCTGCCTGCATTATCTATAGAAGAAGATAGGAAACCATCAAAGAAGCAGTCACTGATGTGCTGGGTTTCACGTCACCACCCAGAAGGAACCCATGGTTTGACGACGAGTGCAGGCAAGCGCACGCAGCTAAACAAGACGCCTATAAAGCGACGCTGCATCGAACAACGCGAGCTGTTCGTGAACTCTACGAACAGAGAAGAAAGGAAGAGCACCGGCTTCTCAGAAGGAAGAAGAAGGAGCATGAGAAGCGCGCGGTCGAGGAAATGGAAAGGTGTTTTGGCAGGAATGAAGTCCGAAAGTTTTACCGAAAGGTAAAACAGCTATCCGGAGGATACAAGGTTCGGACCAGGGCCTGCCGGGACCAAAATGGACAACTAGTAGTAGAGTCGCAGTCTGTGCTGAGAATCTGGAAGGATCATTTCTGCAGACTCCTAAACGGCAATGACAGCCCAAATTCCGCTGTTAGGCAAAATGTTCTACTCAATTAGGACGATGATAGACAAGAATTCTGTCTCCTCGAGACAGCCTGCTGTCAGGCTGGCCCAACAGTCTCTGCACACCGAGCTTCAATTGAATGGCAAGCGATGAAGTTGATAACAATGATGATGGCGCATATATGGGTAATGAACTCAAGTGATGGAAATCTTCTAAGTACATCTGTTTCATATCATGCTATCACGCTTTTCGCATCTGGGCGTGGCCGAGGAAGGCTTCTTGAGCTTTGAACCTACAGCTGTACAGAGGACATATTTCAGTGAGTCCTTCCCTTAGATGGTTGAATCTACGTACCTACATATCTACTACCTACATGCTCGAATATGCCAGAATCGTCTGCCGTCTAAGTGATTGATGAAATGTTTCTGTCTGATCATGTTGCTGTCTGTCTGCTGTCGAGTTTGCGGTCATCTTAAAAGCAGTTTCGCCGCAATAAGTAACGCATAAAACAAGTGTTTTGAAATGCTTTCGTTGCTTCATCAAACATAAAGAATCTTAACCTGTGAAATATTGTCACTATCCACTGCATTTTTGTGGGTAAGATAGACAAAGACTTGATTTTTCATAGTCATTTGTAAACATTCGTCGGGCAACATTCCTTTCCTTCTTCATTTCCCTCTCCTATACCTCCATCCAGCAATGCATCACACAGAGGAGGTCGATTTAACAGAAGAGTACAAATGTCCGCAATCGGGCACAATGTATGTATGTAGAATGTATGTAGAATGAGGTGAGATGGAAATGGGAGCAGAGGGGCCTCCGTATGTATATTTCACCCTTGTTTGCATGTGCCATGGTTTATTGAAAATTCACCCGCATATTGAGACCCTTCGCGCTCAGCACACGGAATTGTTAAAAAACCGCAGCAGTTTTTTGTGACTTTGTTTGGCGTCCTTGGGCGTTGAGCCGAGTCATCAACGGCTCTCTCTGTCTCTAACGTAATGTTGTTTCACTGATTGTTTCTTTTTAATTTATTTTTCACTTTAATCCCGGTACAGCAGAGTACGGAGTGTGTGGTATTTGATCCTGACCTCTGTCGAAATCGACGGATTAATCGCTGGTAGAATTATGCAGCTCCTCTGTGTGCGAGTGTGTGCATATGTGTGTGTGTTTTGCATACCGCTACTTCCTACGTACTGCAAGATGGCTGTGCCATTATCGTTGTCCTTTTTGATGTTATGCTACTGCTGGTGCTACTTATGTGATGATGATATCTTTTGCGTCTGTTTTTACAAACAATTAACACACGTCCTGCGGCAGTGTAGGGGTGTGTATATACGTGGCGGCGTGTGAAGGACAGCGGGAAGAACAGAGTACATAACAGATGATAACGATCAAGTAAGCAAGAAAATTAACAAACGCACCCGTTATGTACATATGTTTGTGCATCCATAGTCGCATGAGAAAAGAGAAGTGCAAGATAAGCTGAAGAATCGGAGGAGCACCCAACAGAAAAGTAGAATTTCACTTCCATTCCATTGGCGATGCCGGCAGTACCAAAACCATAACCAAAAGCAGCAGCATGACTTATGGAGGTGGTGGTGGAGGATTGCTGTGCGTGGCGGACAAACGGAGATATGGATGGGGTATGCGGTAAAAATTTGCATAGAAAGAAAATAACTTTGCTTGAACTTTCCTTTAAGTCCATGATATTTCTTTGTCTAAAACCTATGCGTATCATGTACATAGTCGTATATGACGTATGGTCTATGTGACAAGTCAAGATCATGGAGGATCATTTGAGACATAATCGTATAATTGTATAACCAGCGATGAGATAGATATTTTTAAACTGAAGAAAAAAATTCGCTCAGAAAATTATCTTACAAAAATCCAGATAATGTCCATTGGTAAAATAAAAACTTATGACAAAAGCAATTGAAACAGTAGATAACTTGCAAGAATTTGGATGGATTCGATTAACTATCACAAAACCTGCAAACAAAATATTGTTGCTCAGTTATTGCCATCAATTCGTATACTCTTCGAAAGCGTCCAGTCATAACTCAAAGATCTTATTTGAAAGTAATGATGGAGGGATTCATTTTGGAGTAAAATCTTAGACAAAATTATGAACATAAAGCAAAATGATGAATCAACAAAGTTTGATACACATACCGAGGATGGAAAGTCGTTCGGTTTCAACAACGTAAGATGCATTCATGAATAATGTTTGGTTATTTTGGAACGAATATGAAAAGCTGAGGGTGCTGTCATTAGCGAAGGAGTGAATTGGACTAGAAGTGACAGACAGGAGATCATTTATAAAAATGAAGAAGATTGTCGCAGACAAAACGGAACACTGGGGAACAGCAGCATTAATATGGTGCATATCAAACTTGAACCCATCCAACACAACTTGTATTGAGCGGTTCGGAAGGCAATTTCTAATTCATTGAAGAAGAGATTCATCGATATCAAAAGCACATATTTTCAACAAGAGAGCCTGATGCCAGACTCCGCCAAATGCTATTGAAATGAATTGAAAGTTTAATCAATCTGTTCATAATAGCTACACAAAAGCATTCAGCCTGGAGAGCGCGAGGACATTCGGTGAGGTTTCTTTTATCCTGCGATTGAAATAAACGTATTCGTAATGACATCAAAATGTAAATAAGTGAGTAATAGGCTGAACATTCAATCGCACTTTGTTGTTTAGATTTTGAATTTCAACTATATTTTCCATTACAAATTCATCTCAGGTCGACTGCACGGTACGGCCTTTTATATTTCGGAATTAGAGAACAAAAACAAATATTAATCATCGCAAATAGCTTAATTGTTTTTCAAAATATTCCCCATTAAGATCTATACAATTTCGCATGCGTTGTAACCAATTGTCGAAGTACTTTTGCCACTCTGATTGAGGTATCTCCAAAACATGCATTCTGAACGCATCAACCGCTTCTTCAGGTGTCGAAAAACGTTGACCTCTCATTGTGCTTTTCACGTTCGGGAATAAAAAGAAGTCATTCGGTGCAAAGTCAGGACTATACGGCGGATGACTCATAAAATCGATGTTTTGAGTACTCAAAAATGCAGTTGTTTGAGCCGATGTGTGAGAGCTCGCATTGCCGTGGTGAAGAGTGATCCGTCTTCGGCGGTTGGTTTTCCTGATTTCTTGGAAGACAACTGGCAAAATGGTTGTGTACCACTCAAAAATGACTATTTTGCGTTGTTTTAGTGGTACGGTTGCGACATGTCCAGTTTTTCCGAAAAAAAACAGGCGACCATTTGCTTGGAAGTGCTTCGTGCGCGATCAACTTTTGTTGGATTTGGCTCAATTCGAAACACCCATACAGTCGACTGCTTTTTGCTTTCGGGCTCATACGCGTAAGTCCACGATTCATCACCTGTCACGATGTCATAGACGTGTTTCGAAGCACCGCGATCGTATTTTTGGAGCATTTCTTTCGACTAATCGACACGAGCCTTTTTTTTGAACGATTGACAAATTGTGTGGGATCCAACGCGAACAAATTTTTTTTGACGATTAAATGTTCATGCAATTTTTAATGTATGCTGGTCCCACTCATGCCTGAAGTTGTCTCAATCTCACGGTAGTTCACATGACGATCTTGCAATATCAGTTGGCGCACAGCATCAATGGTTTCCGGAACAACAACTGATTTTGGACGACCTTCACGAAATTCGTCGTGGAGTGAACTATGGCCTCTGTTGAATTCACCATACCATCGATAAGCACTGATCCTTGATGGAGCTTCATCGCCAAAAACTAAATTAAGTTCATCGATGCACTGTTCTTGAGTTAAGTCGAAAGTTGCACAACATTATCGCACGAAAATTTTCACGATTTAATTCCTTTTTTTGGGCGAGATGAATCTTTTAAGTTACTGTAAACAACACAAATAGCGCTCGTATGTCAAAACGTTGTGAGTACGTATAACCTCAAAAACGTAAAACTTTACGATTGAGCTAGCTGTTGCCAGAGTGCAACACTAGGGTTGCCCAATCTCGAAATATAAAAGGCAACCTTCGTAATATAGATTCGACCTAAGAGAGATATTTATATATGCATCTATCTAGAGATAGAGGAACAGAGGTGAACAAAATGGAAAGGATTGAGATAGAGGGACGGAAGATATATGAGATGATTAACGCCGACAGGTTTCTTTTACATGAAAATTATTAGGACTAACGATTGCTATGAAAAGTCATCTGGTTATGCGTTGAAAAATGTTCTCAGCGCTATGGTTTATCGGCACCAAACAATTTCCAATGCGATTTCCCTAGAAAGCGACCATTACTGAGATAATTGAAAGCCACATTGAGGTCGAAAATGCGAACATGCTTAAAACAATCACTTACATATTTTCAATGTCTGATTCAGTGATGATATTGCATGGACTTGAACCTTTAGCGTATCAAGCAACAAGAACCATAAGAAAACAAACTAACTCCAGACATTTCTCCCTTTGATTACCCACCCACTTTGACTAAATGTTCATCATGTTGCAGCTCATCCCGAATGTGTCAGCGATTATACGATTATACATATATATCATGTAAAATTTAATATAAATGCGATTTTTAATTCGCGTTTTATCTCTAGTTAAACAGAATTATAATGGCTATCAATCATCAAGTTGAGCATCGCCCTGTAATTAAATTTCTCACTAAACAAGGAAAAAGTCAAAAAACTATTTATGAAGAGATGGTGGCTATTTACCAGGGTTCCGCACCTTCATTATCAACTGTGCAAAAGTGGTCACGTGAGTTCAAGAGAGGCAGAGAGAGCATTGAAAACGACCCCGCTCCGGCGCCCCGGCTACTGCTTGTGCGGGAGAAAGCATCAAAGAAGTCGAAAAACTTGTTCTTGAGGATGCCCGAATAAAGGTGAAAATGATGGCAGAGATCACTAAGTTTTCAGCTGGTACAATTCACACCATTCTTCATGACCATCTTAACCATTCAAAGGTCAGTGCAAGGTGGGTGCCATGAATGCTCACAGCGCCTCAAAAAAAAGTGAGAATCGCATGCTGTAGAGAGCTTTTGGAAATGTGTAGTGAGAACGCGGACTGTGTTTTGGATCGAATTGTTATTGGGGACGAAACATGGGTTCACCATTATGACCCTGAAAGCAAACAAGAGTCCACGCAGTCGTATAAGAAAAACGAACAGGCCCCCCGAAGAAGTTCAAAGTCACTCCGTCTGCCGGGAAGCTCATGGCCACAGTTTTTTGGGACTCAATGAGAATCTTGCTCATTGAGTATAACACCATCAACGCCACATTCTATGCTTCCACTTTGCATAATTTGCGGGAAGAAATTAAAAAGAAAAGACGGGGAAAACTCGCAGCGGGTGTGGTGCTTCTTCATGACAACGCTTCTGTTCACACGGCGCGAGTTTCCAAGGCTACTGCGAGAGATTGAGGTTTCGAAGAAATCCAACTCCCACCCTATAGTGGAAGTGACCTTGCCTCTAATGATTATTTCCTGTTTCCGGATTTGAAAAAATATGTTCGTGGAAAAAGATTTTCGGATGAAGAGGAAGAGGAAATAGATTTTATCTCAACAAATGCATTGATGTTAGGAGAAATTTTATTGAAAAATAAAAACATTTTAAATTGAATTCGCATTTTCCTTCATATCGATACCGAGAATATATTGGACCGCCCTCGTATATGGACATAATTCTGGAACTAATTAAAGTTGTTCCTGTCGGCGTTAATGGGAACGCATTGCTTGCTTTCCTCCCTCTTTCGTGCTTTTATTTAGACTCTTAGATAAACATACCTTTTGTAGATAGTACTCACTCTTCGCATCCCCCAGCTGCCACTACTGTTGATGTAGATGATTGCGAACTGAGGTTGGTCGCAATGACGAACCTGATTGTGCGCAAATGGATGGCAAAAACTGAGGAATGAGGAACACTTATCCCAATCAACTAATTAACCATGAAAACGAATCTTCTAATTTCAGTTGGCCACTGAGGTCTTTAGTGTTATTAAAATTCAATCCCTGTGGACTGACATTTAAAACCAAGATGATGGAGCCGAAGTTGACCTGCTGTTGACCCTAATGAACAGTGGTGATCATATGTGCGAAGTTTGTATTGACCCTCTCGAGTTGCACCATCTGAGATGCGACCAACATTTAAAAGAAAATTACGTTGATACTTTAGGTTTGCAGGCATTTTCGACAGTTAGATAACTGGAAAAAAAATTTCCACCGCGCAATGATGGTTTCTTTATGGTGCCTTTGAAGTGTAGTTGTGAGATCCTGCTACATTTTGGCATGCATTTGCGTGTAGTAAAGCAACCCGCGGACGCACCTATGTAAATGCCTGTGGAACGGCGAGACAATGTATATATCGATCTTTCTGCTGTTGTCTGTTTGTTTGCATTTAGCGACTTTAAATATGTATATCCGAATAAACTCACCCTGCATAGGAACATTGGGTTAACATTGTTTCAACGTAACACAGGCATAAAACAATTACATTCACATATATGGCGAAATTCTTCTTGCTTCAGCTGTCAGTTCCTTAGGTCAAGATATTAAGCCTATGAAAACTGAGTATTATTTTTTCCTGGACAATATGTTTTTTTATAAACAGAGAGACCGAAGATTTCAACTCCTATCGCCATTGCCGCCTGCCTTATTTTAATCAAAAAAAAAAAAGAAGAAAAGCAAACAAACAAAATAGAAGGAAAAACATGGCGAAAATTCAATTAAAAAGCTTTCCACCCTCTGTCGACTCAATAGCGCTTCCTCGTATTAAGTTCGGAGCCAAACCAACCATTTCTTTCCATCTTTCTCATTACCATCCGAGCAGACCTCACACTTGGTAATGTGACTGTACACTCCATATCCAACACTTAACTGAGAGTTCTTTGAAGTGAAATTATGATAATATTCGTTCATCCTTCATTTTATCCAGTAAAGGCTCTGTTGTGTTTTTTGTGTCGCTTTTGTTTGTGCTGTTCCTGTTGTTGTTGTTCTTCCCCCCCTCTCTCTCTAGTACCCTCTCCTTTTATTCCTTTTAAGCTACTTTTTCCATCGGTCCTGACTTCTGAAGCACATTTTTACACATTTTTACTCATAGCATACATTATCATGAAAATAGATATCTGGCTATGTAGACATGCAATCAAGAAATCAGGCAGTCAGAATCGCAGACCTGCAGATATGCAGACCGAAACATAAAAAGAAGGAGAATGAGAGAAATCCATCTAGAACATCGCGACTATACAACAATAATATCCAACTGAATTCATATTTCCAACAGATTCCTTTCTGTGGCGTGTCGTTCTCAACACACAATCCACAAACTGGTCCCCCCGATTTTTAACCAGAAACGACAATTCATTCGACATTTTGGTCATGATCTGGCTTAGAGGGCGAAAAACGCCCGTGAAGAGATGTATTTTCAATTAATAAAATCATAAAGAAAACCATAGAAACAAAGGGAAAAAGAGAGGGCTTGAAACTATGCGAGGCGATGAAGATAATTACAATAATTCCCAACACAGAGGCTGACAAATAGAGAAATGTTTGTTTTTCTTTTTTCTCTCATCTCTAACAGTGTCTTTTGCAGCAAACAATTGTCCTCAATGCAGATGAGCGCGTATACGTGAGTATTCTACCAGTGGCATACGCAGTTGCATACACCAGCGAATTCAGGCATTCTTAATAAGCACGGCGCAATGTTGAGGCCATGTGTTTCCATTTACATCCTGTATGTACATACCATAGATAGATGGTACCATTTGCGGTGTAGACGGGGAGGGTGCTTTTGATAGGATTTTTGAAATTGAGCAGCAAGAATACGGATTTCTTGCCTTTTCTGACGGTTGCTGGAGGAGGGTTGATGAGTCAAAAGAAAGCGCCTCATTACATACACATTTTGCGGAGCGGCAGGTGTGCGGCAAAGATACAAAGATGTAGTCGAAAGGGTAATCATGGTCTTCATATGAAAGACTCTTTTAAAATGTAGCTAAGGGTAATGCGCGGCAGGAGAAACATAAAACGATGACAGTAAAATTACTTGCATTAGAATTGAAGCGCTTTTGAACAGTCCGCCATCTGATGTGAATTATTTAAGTGGTTGTTTTTGCTTTTGTTTTGTAAATAAAATGGATGAAAACCACTTTTTTGTCGCTCCTGGGAGCGTCGATCAGGGGACTTTATTCCGTAGCGTGATGTCTGGAAATAATTGGCATATTTTTCTGTATTTTAAAACAACATCTTGAATAATGACAGAGACACTCTAGTCATAGCTGAAAGTGTGCTCTACGCTCACCATCTTGGGCTTAAGTTGGCGTATGGCTTCCGACAATCAGACACACATAACAGACTCAATTGCCCGCACTTCATTATTTTATTTGTCCAGGGAAAAGCAGCGAAAAAATCCCGGGAAATCACGAAAAAGAAAATGTTCACTGTTGCCACCGTCCAAAGAAATTATACCATACGGGTGTGTAACATCGTAGCTGCATTGTCTCGGTAGATTGGCGCGGTCCGCTTTGAAAACGAGCGATATTTGAGATTCAAAATTAAAGGCGACAATTGTTAATTGCAGCTCGGTTCCACCTGGAACAACTCTCGGGCAGTGTTCAAACGCGAAATAATGGTATAACGGAAGGTTTCGGTCATCGCAAATTTTATTTTATCCAGCTCAAAGGCGGTAGCTGATTGCGTTTATCCCGAAAATTCCAACGCACTGAATTTGACATTTAAAATGTTTAATAAAGAGGAATATGTTTTGATTGACTGCTTGCGTTTTCTTTGCCCTAGTACCCATCCTGTACTCTCGGCTAACAAGAGACAAATCGTTGGGTTAAGCCGTGTATTTAGCCTCCGGTCGGGTAGTACCTGAATGCCCAAAGGGAAATGACGCATATTTGATTTTCAGTTGTCGTCTCTCCTTGACTGGCCAGACTACGGATTGAGAACAAGCACCTTTGCTGTAACAGCAGCACGGATATTTGGGTAGATTTGGTGATGTAAACACACTCGTGAAACGATGGTATTATGGTAATCTCTATTTCAAACGACAAGCGTCAGACGGGCGAAAGCCCGCGGCTCCAAGTAATTTCAGTCACAAAGTGTTACCGCACTGTGTTATCCGATTAGAGTGGTTGGTGGCTTAACTCTGAGAAGTGAAGTTTGATGCACGTAGCTTGCATTGCAGAATCTGTGGACTGCATTGTGGTACACAAGCCATTGTAACAGCAGAAGGAATTAAGGTTTCGGTTGATTTGTCGTTAAACAGTAGTTTTTGCATGAACAAATTGGCTTTTACTTTTGAAGATGGGTGATAAGGCATGTGGTCAGTTTTTGAATGATTGTAATTTGTAATTATTTTCTTTTGACTTGCGCACTTCTGAGGGTTGCCGACATACCGTGTGGAGAACCGAGTTGGATGGGTGATAGTATAATGAATTGAATAGCATGTCACCCAATATCGTGTATTCGCATCCAAAAATTTTCGTTCATCCCTCTTGTCGTAAATTATGCCATTGAAAATGTATAAAAACAAGCGCAGACATACACATTCCCCTTCTGAACTGCTCTTCTCCTTCTCACACGTCACTGAGTCTTCCCCTTCGAGGGAAACGTCAAAGGAAGGAAGATCAACTTTAATTAAATTTCGTACAAGTAAAGATATAAGAGAGGACATACACACACATCCAAAAAAGTAAAGGACAACAGAGCACCAGAAGGAATTTATATTAATAATCACATTAAATACGGAAAAGAAAAAGAAAATGAAAAAAAAACGAAAGTCCGTAAAATCGTAAAAGGTCGACAGACAGCCAGGCAAGGAAAACAGGAAAAATATACGATAAACGCCAAAATTCACTCCTATGGAAATTTAGGGAAACATGTAAAGCGACCACCGCCAGCATAAAAAGCCAAACATCGGCCGCTGCTGGACGGTTGAATGTCCTGGTAAAATGGGGGAGAAAAATTATGTTAAATTGACAATTCCCTTTCAATGGGTAAAAACTTTAAGACCGTTATGAGTCTCGTTCGGTTCAGTGGGTGATGAAGTGATGCGATGTCCTTGTGTACGAGCGGGAGATGAGAAAAAACTATTAAAGTGAAAAAAATTATAAAACAACGCTGGAAAGAATCCTAAAAAAGAAAATTTAAAAAATAACCTGAACAGAATTCCTTTATTTTTAACATTTCTTTGTGAACTGTTCCACTGCAATGAGTCCCTTTTCTACCTTCACACAAGGAACGACTAAACGAAAATGATTTGGAACACAATCAGGCCTAAAGGCTAGATGTAATATGTGATTGGCCGAATGTTAATTGCAAAAGAAGGAAATATGTGGTAACTTGTCTGGGAAAATTATGTCGTTAAAGCTAGACACAAAGGTGTTGTCAATAATCTGTTGTCTGATTGGCAGCTTAAAGGCATATATTCATAAGCCCACGCATAAACAAAACATAAGTATTGGGTTGAAAACTAAGTAATTGCGACTTTAACTCATAGAAGTTGAATTTGTAGTCAAATGTCAAACAAATTTTGTTATCTGAACGTTGGTACTTCAAATGTCAATTAGTAAAACTTTTGTTTGATCGGTTGTGTGGTTTTTGTTTGGCGTCTGATGAAAAATTGAAAATTAAAACGAACATATTCGTTATATTTTGCCTTTTATTTACGGTTTTTCTGACAAATTTCGTTTTGGTGATTTTGTACTTAAAGATACAAAACTCGAAACAAACATGCATTGAAAAGCGTTTAAAACAACTGCTACATACGAAAACTCGATATATGGGTTCCTCATTTTCTCCTTGTATAGTAAAAATTTCAACAATGACGATGATGTGAAATTGTATATGGTTTAGATTTTTGGTGATAAAAACCAGGAGTGGAATTACGATGTTGCCTGAAAGATGGGAAAAGGTCATTGCTCAAAATGGACAATACATTACAAAATAAAGTTATTTCGTTCTAAAAACGAAAAAAATATTCGTAGTTGCCTATAGGCTATAGATAGGCGGGCGATTGATTACCACGAAGGATAATAGTGCACTTCGAAAACAGCTTCCACTGCGATAATAATTAAAGTGGACCACGAGAAAGATTTTTGCGGATTGGATAGCTTATACTTGAATTTGTATACATATGAATTGCTTTCTGAATTGTTAATTATTTTCAATTTGTGAAACAATAAGTGAAACACGAGTAGGTGAGATTACCAATTTTTCGGATTTGAACCTGCCTGGATATAGCTTTGTTTTTCCCACACCGCGGTCTCGCTATTTACGTGCGTAGTGATGTTGCTTACCAAGTTCAGCCACAATACGGCCACTTTTCCAATCCGGAATTTAATTTCCTGTGGTTAAAACTCCATGCCCGTAAGCAGTTAATCCACAATTGCTTTATTTATTGAAGTCCAATCATGGATAGCAACTCAATTTTGAATGACTCCATCACAAGAATTGTATCCCTGTATCCTCGCACTGAAATCATTATTGCGGGCGATTTCAATGTACACAATTCTTCTTGGCTTCGACATTCAGGCCAGTCAACACCCGAAGGAAGGTATGTTAAAAATCTTTGCTGAGGTACACAATTTGACCCAACTAGTGAATGAGCCAACACGGATACCTGACATGGCAGATCATACCGCCAACACCTTGGACCTATTTGTCACATATCATCCTGAGAAATACTCAGTTGCCATACTATCGCCTCTAGGCTCGTTAGACCACTGTGTCATATCAGCCAATTTTCCGTACTCGTCCCATTCAGTTGGAGAGCAAATGTCTGAAAGAACTGTCCGGATCTACGAGAAAGCCAACTGGAGCGGCCTAAACAACTTCTTTAGGGATTTTAACTGGTCACTATGCTTCCTCGATAGTGACGTGGATGCCGCAGCTGATATGATTTCAAATACAATTTTGTCAGGTATGAAATCCTTCATTCCTCACAGAGTGAAGAGTATCATACCGAAGACAAACGCGTGGTACGACTCGATCTGCAAAGAGGCTATCAGGTTGAGAGAAATAAGCTTCCGGACTTTCAAAGCCAACCCTTCTGAGGAAAACCGGAAGGAATTCAAAAGGGCCCGAAATGATTGCAATGCATTCTGCATTGTACCAGTGCTGCATTGTCCCAAGGACAGCAAAAACTTTTGGTCATTTGTAAAAAACGTAAAGAATTCCGCCTCGTCTTCAATTCCAAAGCTCATTTGCAATGACATTCCAGCTGTCAGCTCTTTGGACAAAGCAAATCTGTTAGCTGCACATTTTGCAGCCAGATCAACGCTTCCAGATTGCGCCTGTTTGCGCCTGTACTGAAGAGCGTAAATTTTTCCATGGGACAAGTCCATTTTGCAACACGTACAGTTGCAAGAGTACTTAAAGATCTAAACATACACAAAACCGCTGGCCCGGATGTTATCCCCCCGTTCTTCTGAAGAGGTGTTCTTCTACGCTGGCAAAACCACTCCGTAAGCTTTTCCATCTGTTCTACTCTTTAGGGCTCTTTCCGAGTAAGTGGAAAACAGCATTTGTCTAGCCCGTCCCTAAAAAATTCGAGCCATCTTCCCCCACCTCCTACCGAACCATAGCACATACGTCCCTACTTCCCAAGGTCATGGAAACCCTGATAAATCGTCAGCCTATGAAATATCTTGAAACTCGGAAGCTTCTTAATGACCGGCAATAAAGCTTCTGCCGATTTGATGGTATATCTCACCGAAAAATGGAACCAATCTTTGCACAATGTAGGAGAAAGCATGATCGTTGCACTTGATATTTCAAAGGCATTTGACAGAGTCTGGTATCAGGCTCTCTTTTCGAAAATGCGTGCTTTTGGCGTCTTTGAATCTCTTCTTCAATGAATTCGAAATTACCTTTCGAGCTGTTCAATACAAGTTGTATTGGATGGGTTAATTAATTAATAGTTAATGCTGGTGTTTCCCAGGGCTCTGTTTTGTCTCTGACACTCTTCCTCATTTTTGTAAATGATCTCCTGTCTGTCACTTCTAATCCAATTCACTCCTTCGTTGATGACAGTACCCTCAGCTTTTCATATTCGTTCCTTGGCTCACGTCCCTCCACTTCGGCCTTAGACTCGGAACGGCAGCGTATGTTAAGCACATTAAATTCCGACCTTGACAGCATAATCGATTGGGGAAACAAGAATATAGTGGAATTTAATGCTTCCAAAACACAGTGCTGTCTATTGTCGTTAAAGCGATCACAAAATAATCAGCCGTTATCCATGGACGGCACTTGCGTTGTTGAAACCGAAAGACTTTCCATCCTCGGTATGTGTATCAACCCAACAATTAGTTGGAACGATCACATATTTGAGGTCGCCAAAAATGCTGCGAAATGTCTAGGTTTCCTTAAACGATGCAAGAAGTACTTCACCCCCTCTGATCTGGCTACAATATACAAGGCATACATACGCTCAAAACTTGAGTATACCGCTCCTATCTGGTCCGATGCTCTTAAGACCTCTCTGCACCTATTAGATAGAATCCAACAGCGAGCGATAAAACTTATTGGTGATAATAATGCTGCGAAGTTAATCGGCTCGCGTGAACATCGACGTAATATTGCGCCTCTTTCACTATTTTCAACAAAAAATGCTCTAACGAGTTAGCCAGCTGCATTCCTCCCCTTCAAGAATTCACCCGCAATACCCGCCTTGCTAGGAATGCTCACCCGTTCACCCTTAAGCCCACCTTCGGACGTACAGTTAAGTTTAGAGACTCGTTCTTCAGCCCCACCACACGAATATGTAATGCTCTTCCCAGCCCAATTTTTTTCCCCATTACAATACACAGGCATTTAAGACCAATGTACATCGGTACCTCCTTTCCCTCTCTTCCTCTATACCTTCGGCCCGTGCAGTGACTTAATTCCAGTCATTTAAGGGTAGAAACAATCCCATTAGTGCGCGTCAATTATAAAAAAAAATTTGTTATACATCCTTTTTAATATTACCTTTGCCATTTACAATCTCTCATATAATTGCATTTATTCATTTTAATTCATGCTTGCTTTATTAACTTCACATTGAGTCACTGTACACGTACCAATTTTTATTGTGCACTCTCATCGTCATCGTGGTCGCCGTGGCATAGTGGGTAGAGTGCGACGCTCACACACCAAAGGGTCTAGGTTTAATTCCCGGCTAAACACCTCGAATTTTTCACGGCAGCACCTCTCTCGAGCTGCTTACAACACTCAAAGAGTAATAACTATGTAAGAAAGCTTCTCAAATCTCGCCGTTCGGAGTCGGCAAAAACTGTAGGTCCCTTCTACTCGTGAGAGAACAGTAGCGCGCACAACACGAGTAGTTGATGAGCAAGCTAGTGTTCCCCCTTTGGACTGTAGCGCCAAATATTATTCATTCTCATCGTCATCTCACATTTCTGCTTATACGAGGGTTGCCTTTTATGTGTCGGGATTGGAGAACAAAAACAAATATTAATCATCGAAAATAGCTTTAAGCATTAAGATCTAATACTTTTTAAGATCTATACACTTTTGCATGCGTTTGAACCAATTGTCGAAGCACTTTTGCCACTCTGATTGAGGTATCTCCAAAACATGCATTCTGAACGCATCAACCGCTTCTTCAGGTGTCGAAAAACGTTGACCTCTCTTTTCGGAATCTCCTTCCGAAAATGACGGGGTTTGAGTCGATGTGTGAGAGCTCGCATTGTCGTGGTGAAGAGTGATCCGTCTTCGGCGA
The DNA here is from genome assembly GCA_955652365.1 of Eristalinus aeneus. Classification (NCBI taxonomy): domain Eukaryota; kingdom Metazoa; phylum Arthropoda; class Insecta; order Diptera; family Syrphidae; genus Eristalinus; species Eristalinus aeneus. Next base: position 3,982,948 of record OY019135.1, on the reverse strand, counting down.
TTGGTTTTCCTGATTTCTTGGAAGACAACTGGCAAACAAATGGTTGTGTACCACTCAGAATTGACTGTTCTGCGTTGTTCTAGTGGTATGGTTGCGACATGTCCAGTTTTTCCGAAAAAAACAGGCGACCATTTGCTTGGAAGTGCTTCGTGCGCGATCAACTTTTGTTGGATTTGGCTCAATTTGAAACACCCATACAGTCGACTGCTTTTTGCTTTCGGGCTCATACGCGTAAGTCCACGATTCGTCACCTGTCACGATGTCATAGACGTGTTTCGAAGCACCGCGATCGTATTTTTGGAGCATTTCTTTCGACCAATCCACACTAGCCTTTTTTTGAACGATTGACAAATTGTGTGGCATCCAACGCGAACAATTTTTTTTTGACGATCAAATGTTCATGCAACTTTTAATGTATGCTGGTCCCACTCATGCCTGAGGTTGTCTCAATCTCACGGTAGTTCACATGACGATCTTGCAATATCAGTTGGCGCACAGCATCAATGGTTTCCGGAACAACAACTGATTTTGGACGACCTTCACGAAATTCGTCTTGGAGTGAACTATGGCCTCTGTTGAATTCACCATACCATCGATAAACACTGATCCTTGATGGAGCTTCATCGCCAAAAACTGAATTAAGTTCATCGATGCACTGTTCTTGAGTTAAGTCGGAAGTTGTACAACATTATCGCACGAAAATTTTCACGATTTAATTCCATTTTTTGGGCGAGATGAATCTTTTAAATTACTGTAAACAACACAAATAGCGCTCGTATGTCAAAACGTTGTGAGTACGTATAACCTCAAAAATGTCAAACTTTACGATAGAGGTGGCAGTTGCCAGATTGCAACACTAGGGTTAGGTTCGTACATAAATTTCTTGATCTACATATTTTCGTTAATGAGCATACGTATCATCCGATGTATTACGTATTAGTTTAACTTCAAAGCTCTGTTTATACTTTATAACTCAAGTGCGAGAACAGTTCCTCTCTAACAAGAAATTTCTACGTGAAACTCATTTGCCAATGCTTCTCCCTCACATGTTTTTCTTCCGCATTGTCATTAAATGCGAGAGAATAACACTACATTTCTTATGCGTGGAATGCAGGGCAAGTGGTTACCGCGAAGATCTTTCTCGTCCACTTGGACTTTGGACACACAGCAGATAAGTACTACTTGAATTTGATTTGTCACTTTACTTTTATTTATTTTATTTTTATTTATTATTTTATTATTTATTTAAGATTATAATGACATTAATTTTTACAAAGAAATAGTGATAATGCCACTTCAAGGCAAATTTATAATTTACATTAAAATTTTTAAAAACAGGAATGAGGTGGGGTAACCCTTTGAACTTAACTCAATTTAACAACTAGTATTTATAGTATACAAATAGTTTACAATACACCAAAAATAGCTCTTCCTATTTCATATTATATTCATATTGTCATAATCAAGACTTAATAGCCATTTCTTAATAATAATTGTTGGCGCTACAGTCCAAAGGGCGACCAGGGACTAGCTTGCTCATCAACTACTCGTGTTGTGCGCGCTACTGTTCTCTCACGAGTAGAAGGGACCTACAGTTTTTTGCCGACTCCGAACGGCGAAATTTGAGAAGCTTTCTTAGACAGTTATTACTCTTTGAGTGTTGTCAGCAGCTCGAAAGAGGTGGTGCCGTAAAAAATTCGAAAAATTGATGTTGAGCCGGGAATCGAACCTGGACCCTTCGGCGTGTGAGCGTCGCACCCTACCCACACGCCACGGCGACCACCATTTCTTAACTTCTTTTAAAAATTTTACGTAATAAGTCATGGCTCTAATGGACTGTGGAAGTCTATTGAAAATACGACTTGATGTTATGTTAAAAAAGTTACGTAATGCAGTTGTTCGGAAAGTTGGAACAGGAGTTTGATTTAAAGAATTGAATGGATTGTTATATAGTTTGCTTTTTCTATCATTTTAATTCTTTAATTTGCCCTTTAATAAACGCATTACAATTTTAAGTTACTTTTTTATTATTATCCAATCAATCCTAAACATTCTGGTCCTTCGAAACGAATTTTCTTTGTGAATTAGTGCCGAGATTTGTAATCGAACTTGTGAAGCTTAAACAAATGCCAAAGGGCAAATTACTCGTGCGGTCAATTTCGTCGACGCTATAGATGAATACACAACAATCGAACAAATAGAAGTGCGGTTGGACCGGTTAAATGAAGCCTGGAATAATTTTCGTGTGGAATGATGTTGTTATGTGTTATGACGCATTTTTGGGGTTTATCGAAAACAATGACGCCTTCGCAGAAGCGGAGCGGGAATTCGCGGACTATGAGTCCAAATTCTACCACGCACATTCGGGGTATTCTCGCGCGCTTAAAACTCGTCAGGTCGTTTCAGATGTGAGTGCAAATCAATCCATTTTCCAACAAATTGCAAGTGATTAAGTGAGTTGTTTAGAGTGTTTGAACTGTTCCTCAACCACGTGTTCCAATGTTAGTCTTCCGAAAATTACGATATCTCCATTCCTAGGCAATTAAACAGATGGGCCTTCATTTCGTGGCCTGTTTCTCGGTTCTGTCGGTAACAAGATAACTTTGTCGCCGACACAGAAATTTTAATACCTGCGGTCTTTCTTGGGAGATGATGCCGCAAATATTTTTAAGCATATACTGAAGCGTGGGATCGTTTAGAGTTGCGATATAAACGTCACAAGTCATTGTGAAATCATTTATTCAAACGTACTTGCAACTTCCTTCGATGAGCACTAACAACGTTCAAGTGCTTCGAAAATTACAGATGTTGCCGACGAAGTCGTGTGTGGATTGAAAGCATTTAACAAAGTCTCTTGCGATCCGTGGCTAGTCTACTTACTTACCAACAAACTGGACTCGGAACTTCGTTAAGGCTTGCTTTAACTGCATTCGGTCTGGGCATTCGTCGGTCAAGTATCGGTCTACCTTTCTTTGTCGAGTATGTAAATCACGGCATCACACCCTTGTCCATTCCGATGAACCGATTCCTAACACAATCTCTATACCGCAGTGGGCAACATATTAAATTGTCGAATATTATTACACTCGGGTTTCCAAGTTTCATTCGTGACGGAATTCTTTGTGCCAAGACTCGGTTGTCCTCGAAGTCACGCAAAACTTCCAACTATCGGTCTCTCGTCTGTAGATGCAGGTTATACACGAGGTCGAGTACCCCTTCTGCTGCCTTCTCGTGTTAGCTCCGCGTCGCTTCTTATTGATGCCTATATCAGGGCTAAGCCAACCTCAAACCTTCCAACGAAATCGTTTGATTGGTCATGTTTGTCACACCTAGGCGGGTTGACATTAGCATGTCCAATATTTAGCGTTTCATCTCCGATAGAAGTTATTCTTGGCGCTGACAAACTCTGGAACACAATAACCGGAGAACAAAGAAAGGATTCAGATGGGTCGCTAATTGCACAAAACACGTCATTTGGTTGGGTCGTAATAGGAGAAATCGTTGATCAGTTAAATTCCCCTGCTGCGTGTCTAACTTCGCATCATTCGAGTGTAGACATCGACAACATACTGCGACGTTTCTGGTCAATAGAGGAAGTTCCTTCACCCAGCTTGGATTGCCCTTTGCAGGACCCGGCTGAAATATATTTTCGTGAAACCGTTGCTCGTCCTCCAGATGGGAAATACATCGAATCGCTTCCATTTAAGGTAACAAATCCCTCATTTAGTGACACTCTTACTTCGGCGATCGCGCAATTAAAATCGATCGAACGTCGGTTTCGGTTAAACCCTGCTCTGCAACAGTTGTATTCGGGATTTGTAAAAGAATACTTACATCTCGGTCACATGACTCTGTTTCCACCTGACGAAGTAAGTAAGAACCTCGAACATCAGTTTTATCTCCCACACCACGCGGTGGTAAAATCAGTGAACTCTTCTCTTAAAATTCGGGTAGTCTTGAACGTTAAATAGCCAGTTGTTAATCGGTCTACCTATTCAGCGAGATTTGGTGGGCGTTTGTCTTCGTTTTCGGCAGAGGCAGTTTGTCAACGAAAAACAAACAAACTTTCAACGTATAGTTAGGCGTAAAAAATCCGATCGACAACATTCAGCATTATCGTTTGGCCACCTTGACTTATGGCACGGCTTCCGCTCCCTTTCTTTCAGTCCGCGTACTCAATCAATTGGCTGAGGACTATCAGACCGAATATCCTATCGCGTCGTCATGACCAGGGTAGATTCCGTTGAAGAATTGGTTTCGGTTAAGTCAGAGTTAGTTTTGCTGTTGTTGAGAGCAAGTCTCCAACTTCAGAAGTGGAGTTCTTACTGTACGGCTCTACTTTCTACGCGTCCAACGGAAGATGGTGAATACTCAGCGCTTGATCTAGAAGTATCGTCATCTCTGATCAAAGTTCTCGGTACGTATTGGAACCCTTCTAGTGACGAATTTTCGTTTCGAAATGGGAAAAAAAACTTCTTTCAGAAGTTTCGCGAATATTTGACCCCCTTGGCCCCTTGGATTGTTAGTTCCATCCACTATTCTGTTTAAGGTGTAGTTCCAGGAGCTATGGTCAGTTACCTTGAAGTTATGATGGGACGATCCGTTACCTCCCTCTTTATCGGATCGATGGAGGAAGTACAGGGAAGAACTACACTATTTCGAATTGATTCGAATACCGCGGTATATGATTTCAGCTCTAGAGGACTTCGAAATACACGGTTTCTCGGATGCGTCATCGGCGGCAGCAGTGGTCTACAGCAAACACAAGACCCCTGAAGGAGGATATCGTGTTGTGATTATCGCGGCAAAGACGAAGGTGGCTCGCCTGAAGGTTGTCTCTATTCCACGCTTGGAACTCTGCACTACCTTGTTGCTGACTCGTCTGATACACCTTATAACCTGCTCGCTCAACATTAAGCCCAGCAACATTTTCGCTTGGTATGATTCAGAGATTGTCTTACATTAGCTGTGGTCACCCCCTCGCCGCTGAGCGACCTTCGTGGCCAATCGGGTGTCCTTTTCTCTCGAGAGGAGTGATTCCATCGCTTCTCCCTTCTCAACATCTCTGGTGGAATGGACCATCCTGGCTTTCCAGAGATCGCAACTCTCGGCGGAATCAAAATTCCACATTGATGTCCGCCATTACAACTAAGAGGAACGCGTGCATCCAAAATATTCTAGGAATGCGGTCATTCCTGGCGATGACTGTGCTAAATTATCCCACAACGATCTAAGAACCTCTGTAGACTTCGCTTTCGTCGACTCTCACTTTCATAAATTTTCAGCATGGTCGCGTTTGTATCGTGTAATTGTTATATGTCTTCGGTATCGCGGTAACTGTCGGCTTAAAAAACTTGGAATAGATCGACTCATCACCACCCTATCGGTCCAGGAACTTAACAATGCCAAAAATTCCATATTTAGACTTGCTTTTTCAAACGACATCACTGCCTTAAAACGGGATGGAATTTTACCGGGCAAATCAAAACTTTTAAAATATGCTCCATTTATTGACAATCAGGGTATTCTTCGAGTGGGTAGTCGGCTTCGAAATACTCAGTTATCCACCAATATAAAATATCCCATTATTCTATGCCATAAGTAGCCAATCTCCACTCCCATCGTGACGGACATTCATCACCGATACTTGCACCCCGGGGTCTAGGAAACGTTCTCTATCGTGCGGCAACAGTTTTGAATTCTGGGCAGTCGAAACCACAGTGTCATTTTCAGGTGCAAGACTTGCTTTATGCAACGGAAGGAAACGAGTCGTCAGCTGATGGGTCAACAGCCACCTGGTCGAGTCCAGTCTTGTCGACTGCGATTATGCAGGGCCGATCACTATAAAGTTGTCAAGAACACGGAATGCGAAGACAACAAAGGCTTACATCGCTCTCTTTGTTTGTATGGCAACAAAACCTATTCATTTGGAGCTAGTGATCGACCTCACAACAGATGCGTTCTTGACAGCCTTACGGAGATTCATCGCCCGTCGTGGGAAGTGCAGCAATATATATTCCGATAACGGCACTAATTTTTAGGGAGCTCGACGTTGTCTTTCGGAAATGCAGAGGCTAGCTATGCCGGAAGCCCACAACAATCTCATAACAGCACAGCTCGCTACCGGCGGGATTGTCTGGCACTTCTCTCCACCCTCTGCCCCACACTTTGATGTCCAGTACTAGGCCGGAGTCAAGTTTCACTTATCTACGTCGTGTTGTGGGATAGACAGTACTTGTGTTTGAAGACCTTTGCAAAATTTTATGTCAAATTGAGGCTGTACTAAATTCTCGTCCTCCATGTGGTATGTCAGAATCAGACTTAGATCCACTGACCCCCGCACACTTTCTTACAGGTGAACCTCTAACGGCGTTACCGTTTGGATCATTATAGGCACCTTCAAAGTTTAGTTCAAGGATTTTGGCGAAGATGACACTCCCAATATCTTACGTCCCTCCAGGAGAGAGGCAGGTGGCATACACCTACCACCAACATAAAAGTCAGCGACCTTGTGGTTCTAAAGCAGCCAAAACTACCACCAACTCAATGGGCTTTGAGACAAATACTGGACGTCAGCCCAGGTCCAGACAAGCATGTGAGGGTAGTTTCAGTTAAAACAGCAACGGGTGCTCTCCCGCGTCACAAAGGTTTCCCTTTTACCCACGTCCTGAACTTGTCCAGAGGGGCCGGGATGTTGCAGATTGGATAGCTTATACTTGAATTTGTATACATATGAATTGCTTTCTGAATTGTTAATCATTTTCAATTTTGTCATACATCCTTTTTAATATTTCCTTTGTCATTTACAATCTTTTATATAATTGCATTTATTCATTTTAATTTATGCTTGCTTTATTAACTTCACATTGAGCCACTGTACACGTACCAATTTTTATTGTGCACTCTCATCGTCATCTCACACTTCTCCTTATACATACATTTCTTGATCTACATATTTTCGTTAATGAGCATATGTATCATTCGATCTATTACGTATTGGTTTAACTTCAAAGCTCTCTTTATACTTTATAACTCAAGTGCGAGTGCAGGTCCTCTCTAAGAAGAAATTTCTACGTGATACTCATTTGCCAATGCTTCTCACACACATTTGTAAATGCTTCTCCCTCACATATTTTTCTTTCGCATTGTCATTCAATGCGAGAGAATAACACTGCATTTGTTATGCGTGGAATGCAGGACAAGTGGTTACCGGGAAGATTTTCCTAGTCCACTTGGTTTTTGGACACACAGCAGATAAGTACTACTTGAATTTGATTTGTCATTTGTTATATTGATTGCTTTTCCTATCATTTTAATTCTTTAATTTGCCTCTCTACAATTATCCAATCAATCCTAAACAAAGATTTTATTTGGGAGGCGTACTGGGTTAACAGTACTTTGATAAGGGAGATGTAGCGGTGAACTCCGTTTTTTACAATTTCTTTTTTTAACATCTTTTTATCTGAAATAACATAGATACCAACAGTGCTCGAAGTATACTTTCCGAACCCTGCAGTGACTTACTTATCATCCCTAAGGCCCCTTTGTTATACTAGTCGGATATACGTAGAATATTCTTTCTGAAATCAACATGGCGTATACGTAAGATTTTAGTTAGTAACTGTTACCCGTTTCTCACAACACACTGCCCACCCCTTACACCAGTCGTTTATCGATTTCACTTGGTTAGGGTATTGCACCCTTGGCCAATTCATCAGGTCGCTGCTTTCATTCGGGTTTTTCCGGTTCCAGTGGAACGACGCAAAAAAAGATTCTAACAAATATGTATACTCCGTCCCCTCATCACCCTCCACTTCCATTTAGGTAAAACACCTTCCTACTAATTCTTTCTATCTCTCACACTGATTCTCTTCCTCCCTTCGGTTCTGTCATTTGCATCCTGTTTGGTTCTTTGCTAGTTTGTCCTTTGGTCCTGTCTGATAACTTGGTATACTTTTGTTTATACTCTTTTTCGTATTTCTTATGTTTGTTTTTTGTTGCTCGTTCCAAGTTCTGCTTGGTTGACTGACCGTTGTGGGTTGCCTTTCGGTAGCAACCGCGGGTCCTTTAAAAACTGCAAAACTACCACGATACTGGCGGGACTGTCATCAATGTGCAGCAGTGACGAGGAATTTGCGTGCTGTGCTTTCGCAATGGGGTGCATTAAATCACCGTTTAAAGTGAATTTAATGGGCAAACAGGGCAGAAAACTGTCCCCATTTGGGGGCGGAGTATGGTATAAAGGATCGATTTTGAGTGACTTTTGTTGCTATTTATTTCTGATAACTGCTTCTACGACTTTGCCAACACCCACCCAATTGCTATCGCATCATATTTAGCCTTCACGTTTCTCGTGAAGAGTTTAATTGGACTGCAGAAGAAATCACAGCAATCGGAACAGACGGGATGACTACAGAACAGTGCAGACATAAATTGCAGTGTCTCATTTAAGAATTACATGTTAAATTTTATTTCCTCAGCTAAATCCAATAAATATATACGATAGTGTATTGGATAAACATGGTACATACCAGACCTTGTCGTCTGCATGGTACCCCGTACTTTGTTGCTCGGCTTGTCACCCTCCAAATGCCAGCAGCACACATCTTCTAAACCCGAGAAACGGCGATATTTGGTTCTCTGTAATATGTCCTCCATAGTATGTATACAGTTACGGCCCGAATGAGCACTAGCAGTGGTGGTACTACTCGAATAGAACGGATGGTATTTCTTCAAGAGATCTTCTCCCTTCAACTTAAATGTAAAATGTGTCATATCGGTCTGGGCTATATGTTTGTGCAAATCATCGGTATATAAGATTGAATTGAATTGCTGTTTTTCCCTTCATTCCCATCCCCATTTTCATACTCTTCATCCAAATAAATAACTTATAATAACTGGGCTAAAGAATAGAAGGGCTAAAGATGACACAGTGAATTGTGCAAGATGTGATGTGTTCGCGGTTTTGCAAGTTATATGGGAATCCCACCAAGTTAATGAGGTCGCCAAGAAGATTACTAAACCAGCAAAACTACAAGTTCACATACAGATACCTTCTACTTTTAGTAGATATAAGCCCTTCGGACATTTCATATGTGGAATTTTTGTATTTTAATAGGATTCAGTTTATATTAATTGATCTAGTGAGCGTAGCTATTTCACTGCAGTATAACGTATCGTTTTGACTGTAATCAGAACGCTCCTTGCGACAGTGCCATTTTTTCGGTTATATTTATTGGATGGTGCGTGAGCCCTAGCTTCATCAACAACTCGTGTTGAGCACGCTACTGCTTTCTCACTAGTAGAATGTATTTTCATTTTTTTGCCGATTTCGAACTGCGAAAATTTATAAAGCTTTTTCATAGACAGCCATTACTATTTGATTGTTGCTCGAAGGAGATGATGGTGTGAAGCTCCATTCAATCCGGGAATGGAGCTTGGAACTTTCGGCGTGTGAGTGCTGCATTATAGCCTTTACACCACGCCACAGCGGCCACGCTCTCTTAAAAAAAATCAATTTACAACTCTAGCATTAGATCATATTCTGAAACATAGAGTATTAATTATAAAGGCTCTTACAGAAAAGTCTTATATTCAGTTTTTTAATACCAATATATGTCAAGACATTGGAGAACATCAGGCAAAGCAAAGAATAGATATTTTATCGATGTTCGGCGCTGGATCCGCTTTTTTTCATAATATGCCTCTAATTGAAAGAAGAAACACCAGACCGTGATCGTTAGCTCTGGTAGTAGAGCACCAGTGCAGTAATCAAGAAATCCTGGGTGAACATTTTTTTTAATTAAATAAAGTAAAACACACTTAGTGTGAGTAAGAGTGAGGGACATGGAAAGTGACGAGCTACCGGAGCTCAGTAAATCGGTTGCTTTCAAAACACCGGTGGCTGGGACGTCAGGCCACCAAACAAGTAAAGGTAGCATCCGCGTGGCCAGCCCCACTAGCCGGATTACCGATATAAAGAAGAGGAGAAAGAGACTGCAACCGCAGCCCACTCTCCCAAAGCGTCGGACGACAGTAGTAACCAGCAGAGGCGTATCGGTGGCGGCCAAAAAAACACCGCCAAAAACAACAACGGCAACGACAACACAATCAGCTGCAAGTGACATTGATGCCCTTGAATGCGAGTCAGAGGGCAACGAATACCGATTCTTTTATAGGGGGAGCGACAACTCCTTTCAGGTTCTGGCCACATCCGATGCTGACGATGTGGCAGAACAAATAAGGGAGGAGGAGCAGAGACTGCAGAAGCTTGAAGAGGAAAGGGCAAAGCTCGACGCCCATATTAAGTTCCTCTGTGCCAGATCAACTGCAACAAGAGCTGCACAAAAAACGGCTAAGCAGAAGGAACAGCAGAAGGAGGTCCTAGAGCTTCAACAAAAGAGGCAGCAACTGAAGCAGGAACAGCTACCCCAAAAAAACAACAGCAGCCTGAACCTATACCTTCAACGTCAAAAGCAGCACAACTGTTACAAAAAGCTGAGCACGAACTAACACAGCGATAACAACAACGCCAACAGAAACAAAAGCAGCAGCAAAAGAAAACGCGATCTGCTACATTGAAAGCTGCTCAAGAGAAGCAACAACAAAAACAGCAGCAGCAACCGCAGAAACAACAAAAGCAGCAGAAACAGCAGGAGCCTCAACGACAACAACAAAAACATCCGGAGCAACAGCAACAGCAACAGCAGAAGAAGGTTCGCTGGACTCCAATCAACGTCTTCGGCATGGGGACCGACGACCTGGAGACCCACTGTGAGTTGGCTTTAGAAAATATGACATTTTATAGTGAGCACGTACTTCAATGTGCGAAGTGCAGAAGGCTGGGGCACGTCGCGGAGAACTGCAATATGGAATTCCGCTGAGCACAATGCACATTCTGCCACAATAAACGAGAATGTCCTTTAGGCACGGATGAAGTCGAGGATAAGGCGCTCCTCAAATGTATACTCTGCGGAGGAAATGCACACCCTGCAACCTATTTGGGGTGTCCACGAATCAAAGAACTCCGTCAGAGAGTAAAGGAGATAAGGAAGAACAGAAAAGTAGAAGCCAGGCCAGAAGCCAGGCCAGAAGCCCGTGCTGTAGCTACTGCTGTTACTCCGGCCATCTCCTACGCCCAAATGGTGTCAAGCAGAGAACCGGCACAACGGACAGTGAAGAAGGTTGCCCCGGCTCCAATGGCCAGGCAATCCCATCCAGAACCCTCAATAAGTGATGTTATGTCTTCCATCCAGTCGATACAAGCGCAGATGATGGTCAAATCACAGACCAGTTTCCATACGCAGAAGGCTAAAGGAGATTTCCTCCTCTCTCAGCTGCCTGCAAACAAGCGCGCTCAGATATAATGGGCTCACGCGAGGTAAGAACCCTTAAGGTCCTAGCAGTGAATGCAAATTTGCTGATAAGGATCGAACGAAAACTAACGCTCTCTAATTTGTTGCAATCCCATAATCCTGATGTCTTATGGCTAGCGAAACTAAGCTAAATCGGACTCGCAATCTCAGGTACAAAAATTACCATATAATTAGAAGAGATCGACCCCAAGAATATAAGTCATAAGGTCATATATAGTAATGAAATTAGAAGATTTGCTGTGCTAGAAGCGGCCATAGCACGCATCTCTCTCCAAGGTGGAAAGAAGTTGCTTGTGATCGCTGCTTACGCATCAGACGCTCCAAACCCTAACTTTCTTTCAGAGCTTGAGGCTCTCTTCACCAGCCTCTTGAACTCGGAAGAAAACCTTTATATATTAGCCGGGGATTTGAACCCCAAACACGGTGTAATACTGTTCCAAACGAGAGGGGAAATGCTCTCTTAGAGTGGATGCAACAAAACAATATTGAGTTCAGGCTGGATTTGCTGGCAACTGATAGACCATCATTTCCTAGAAGCGGGTCTTATCTGGACGTGATGCTTATCGACAGACGACTAACAGTACTAAACGTGGAGCGACATACGAGGAACTGTTTAACTACGGTCCAGTATAAGAGTGATCGCTGTGATCTCGCCGCGGTAATATATCTCCCGAATAAGCTGGAGGAACTGGAGGAATATGTCCACGTTTTTCTAGAACCTTAGCCAGAGAAATAAGTTCGTGTGTGATCAATCCTCCGACGAACAGAACCCTAACGAACGAAGAGGTTGATAGGTACCTCACACAAATGGAAGAAGTCATAAAACGAACTGTGGACAAAACTATTCCGAAGGTAGCACAAACCGCACAAATGCACTTCACTTGCAAAAAAGTAGATTCCTGTCAAGGCTTAAACTCTTGTACAGGAGATTTACAGATCCACAGAATGCGGAGATTCGTTGTCTGAAATTTCAGATCAAAGTACTCCAACAAGTAATCAAACATAATTCCAAGCTAGCTATAAGCTTGCACTCTGGTAATAAGATGTTGTAAGTTCCAACAACCTGAGCATGTTCCCGCAAGTAAATACAATTTTTCGGAGGAAAGACCATAACGACATTCAGAGCGTTCGACTTGACAGAACAACAGACAACGGGAGCCTACTTACTTTAGTTGTCATCGATCCTGATAAGGCAGTGCTTGACAATGACTATTCCGTAGTTGAGGATCCCCAGGAGAAGGTGAGAGCGATTGGGGCTGTTTTCCAGAGAGTTTATACGGTCAACGAAACTCGTAGTCCGAATCACGACCTGGAAAACAGAGCCTTGCTAAACCATGTCTCTCCTCGCAATGAAATAAGTGAATGGCGATCCGAGAACCCAGGTTCAGTGATGATCTTCCCGCAAATAATGTCGTCGTCGATGATGGAAACAACTCCATCATTATTTCTAAAGACGAACTCCAAGGTATTCTCGACTCACTGAAAAAGAAGAAGCCAGTGGGAATAGATGGGATACCAAATATTGTTCTGTGCCATCTACCCTCTGAGGCGGTGGACGTATACACAACTCTGTTCAACAATGCGCTGAGTAATGCATATTTCCCGGCGCATTGGAAAACAGCTGTGGTACATCCCATTCCAAAACGGAGCAAAGATACCTCGATCCTGACGAATGTCCGTTCTATAAGTCTTCTTCCGTGCATAAGCAAGGTATTTGAGAAGATAGTCATTAGAGCTCTGAAAGAATGGGTTGAGTAAACAAAATTAATACCGGAAAACCAATTCGGCTTCAGGGCGGGGCACGACACCATTCATTCCGCGTCTAAGCTGATTTCCGACTTTCAGTGGAATAGAAATAAGACACAGTGCACAGGAGCCTGTCTGATTGACATGGAAAAGGCGTTCGACATCGTATGGATAGAATGTCTCTTCCTCAGGCTCGGCATTAATAAAACATTGCCATATATGATCTATGACACGGTGACAGGCAGAAAGTTTGTTGTGAAAAATGGCAATGAAGATCAGGTCCGAAGGTAGAAGCAATAAACTGTTCGTTGCAGAGTGACTCCGATACGATTCAACGATTTTGCGACGACTGGAGGTTGAAAATCAACTACCAGAAGTGAGAAACTATCCTGTTCAGAACCCCGCTGTCCAGAGCCTCATGGGACACGGAAAATAAATTGGCGCAAGTTCGGCATTGTTGATCCACTGGGACAGCCACTGACCGTGAAAAATGTAGTCAGATATCTTGGCATCTGGTTGGACCAGTTCCTGTATAGTGGTATCCATATAGACACAGCTCTGACCAAGGCTAGGAGTGCCTTCGCTATGGCAAGAGGACTGTTTTACAGCAGTCAACTTGACACCAGAGTGAAGTTAATCTGCTACATGGCCCTTATCCGGCCAATCATGGTATATGGTTGTCCCGTGTGGTTCAACATGAGTCCTTCCCAGATGGAAAAGATGAGGGTGTTCGAGAGGCGGTGCCTTCGAGCCTGTCTTCACTTATATCGAACACCAGAATCTCAGTACAAGAAATTCTACCCCAACGAGGTTCTGTACAACGAGGCAAACCTTATAAGGGTAGATAATTTTATTATTAAGTTGATTCGGAGTCACATTGCTAGTGCCATTCAACCAACAGTCTGATCTTAGGGGCTTTCTACCCAAATGAAATGTACTATGAAAGAGTACGTCTTAATGTACCATGAAGGAGTACGTCCTTCCTTTATTTGGATTCGAAAGGCCTGATACGAGATTGGGACGGCTGCCCTATCATCTTCAACGTCGCACGCCGAACAGTAGAAAGGCAACTCCAATACGAGCCGGACGTCGCTCGCAGCCATGAGGATCTCCTACGGTTCAGTAGAGCGATCTCTACCCGCGAGCAGCTTCTCATAAGGAACGGCAACAAAGCAAAACAAACACCAAAAAAAGATGCACCACGGGGTATCATGTATATATATATGTAAGGCATATAAATCACACACGCGTCCGCATAAAGGTACGGGCATAGTTAAGAGTGATGTAAATAGTTGAATAAATTTAAGCTTAGACGTAAGTTTGAGTTAAATAGTTTTATCATAGGTTTTAGTAATAGTATTAAGCAAACTTAAGAACTTAAATGCCCAAGTTCTTAAAATTTTCTTGGAACAACTTAAAGCTGGAATTAAGACAACTAAAAAATACACAAACTGAAAGCTAAAATAAGCCGAAAGGCAGAAGTAAAAAATAGTCCTAGGTTAGCTTAGAGTACTTATGACAAGTCAGTAAGTTAGAATTAAAATTAATTAATTAATATAGAATTAAAGATTAGATAAGTAAACTAGTTTAAGTATTTTTGTCTAGCATTTAAGAACACTATGATGAAGTAATAAAAAAATGCGTTAAAGAAAAATGTATGTGGTCATCTCAACTGTTTGTTGGTACACATACATGTCGGATTTAAAGACACAAGTGCAAGTGGACAGTGGCTGACTGATTCAGAATGGTTTGACTAACAATACAATACAAAGAAATAAATATATTTATTTCGTTTCTCGTGTTGTTGGCCCTCTATACTGCCAAATTGACTTGTCTTCGTTCCTTGCAAGTTAGTGCGGTCTAAGACGATTCTTCTCCTTTCAATCTTCGCAGGGATATTTGTACAATAATAATCCATTGAAGAAGAATTATCTCAATTATTTACTCTCAATAATTTAAATCTTTTCTTATTTCTTTTTTCAGCGTAGGCTGCAGTGTCATCCAATGTAGTTCAAGATCTTAAATTATAGAATAAAAATCCCCTCAGATTGGCATAGAAGTTAGTTAAATTGCGCAATGTTCCATTCCTTAAAACTTTTTTTTTATAAATTTTATAAATGCAACAAATGATTACCATAAGTCATTAGACCGTGGGGAATGAATTTTGCTCTTTCTCCCCCACACACGATACGATAGCCTGAAGAGAATGAACGCGATGGACTGTATAAAATCAGCGAAAGTTAATAACTACTTTTGCCGGGGAAGCCAACTGAAAATTCTTCGATAATGACCCTCCCGCTCTCTGCCGGGGTAATATTCCTGGTTTTGTCACCGGATCGAAGGTTCTTCTTGTTGGAAGTTGTAAGAATCATCACTTCACCAGTGTTCATCACTAATTCGGCTCATTGAGTTCAATTGATTGTGGTAGCTTCATGGAGAGGAAAGAAAATTAAAGGCATTGGAAAAATCACTTTGTGGTCGAGCATAAATACAATTCCAACCTTTGCCCACTTAAGGCTGAGGTCGGAACGGTTGTACAAGTCAATTAAGCAAGAAAGCGTCGTCGCCGTCCCACAACGAAAACAATGACAGATGAAAAGATATCGACCGCTTAGTAAAGTAACTCCAAATTTATGGATCACCTCATAATAATAATTGTGTAGATACTCCCAAGGTTTTTACGTGCGTGTCTGCGTGCCAGTGCGCCAGTGTAATAAAGACGAAAAATCGAAGTCAGCCAGGATATTTATGGATCTTTTGGATGAGTTTTTTTCGTTGTTTTTACGAGGCGAGGTGTGATTAAAAACACTCAAGAGCTGGAATTTGAAAAAATAAAATCTACTTGCTTGTTCGGATGAGATATTATGTACATATTAAATAGATATTTATATTTTAATACGTTGTTTTCCTGTCGCAGTTTTTAGACTCTATTGTCTTAGGAAGAGAACTTTAAAAGATGTATAATAGTGTGTCTACTTTTCACTACCCGGTTCCCCTACCTTCCTTTGATTTCTTACAAGAAGCATTTCTGATGTGAAGAATCGCCATCAGAGAACTTAGTTTTCAACTCGTACGGCACTCAATTTCCTTGATTTTGAATATATCCACATATCTTTAACAGAAGTTCATTAAAGGACGTCTTTTCCAGTGATTTTGCGAGCTAATTTAAATTCCTAATCTGCAAACCTTGTGGGCTGATCAAGACGCCTCTTGTTTTCAACGCTAAATTCGATAGTCTTGCACCTTCGAAATCAGTCTCTGCCCGACTAATAGGTTGAAGCATAATAAGTCACCTGAAGCCATAAACTTCTACAAGGATTTAATTGCCTGCACTTTTTTCCAATTAAAAAAGAAAATCAAACAAATGACATTTATTTAAGCCAAATCCGAACAAAGAGGCCAAAATATTGTTCCCAAAAACAGGCGCCCATGCCATTGACAAATGTCACATGATAACGCTCAGCCAAACGTTGCTGTGTTGGGTTTTTAACACAAATAAAACGGACCAAATTAATGTCGCTTCCAATACTTAAATATAAAGGAGCTCTGAGAAGATTTCGTAAAGTCAATTAACACGTAATGACTCGTAATAACAATGTAATGTTATTATGTACATAATCATGAAGCTACCTTAGGTATACAATTTATTTGAAATTTCTATAAAAATTACCCCGAAATCGGCGTTTGGTTCAAAAATGGTTGAGATTGACATTGCTTTGAAATGTCGTCCATACCTTGAAAACGGTAGTTCATAAATTACTACTATTATTTTGACGGAATTGTATATGCATGCAGTACTTCCCCGCTTCAATTTACGGGAGAGGATATAGATGTCCTCACATTTATCATAGCCACAGCCCTATAAACCATCAAATTGGCGGCTGTTTTTTGCAGGATGGTGGAGCAAGACTCTCGTCTCGGAATCTGCTCACAGTTCGGCCGTTCCATCGAAACTCTCCTTAAACCCGAGGAATGCATGTAGAACCCTATGTCAGCACTCGGCGATATTTATACAACATATGCTCACACATTCTTCACAGTACCAGTGCCAGCGGTCAGCGGTATCCCGTAACGGGTATTCGTAGCCAACCGTACACAGCTATTTGAAACGCGCGCGAATCATACACACACACACACACACACACACACACACACACACACACACACACACATATATATATATATATATATATATATATATATATATATATATATATATATATATATATGAAGTTCGTCCAAGTACAGTGGTGACAAGAAACAGGAAATGGGCGCGAGACAAAGAAAAGACAAAGCGCGAACAGCATTTGATATGAGAAGTCCGCCACCATTCAGCAACTAGCACGAATCTTCGCCGGGATAGGTCTGCGGAATAAACGAACGGACGAATGAAAGAAGAAATTACCATAATGCCCGAATCAATTTACTCAAACGTTAACTTCAATATGTTTATTCATCTATCAAGGACTCCCGATGGGACGGTAAAAATCCATAGCACATCCCCCTGCGCATATCACCACTCTTGCCATTCTCCAGTTGTCCCAGGTATGTATACACAGTTTCGCAGGTTTCGCACATCAGTTACACATGTACAGTGCGCGAATGAAATACAGCACAATTCGTTCTTTTAACATTTTTTTTATTTTTGTACACAAAACAAACACAGTGAAATTATTTTTGAACGCAAATTAGAATACTTCTTATTCATGTATAGAGTTATTTTTGAGTAAAGTAATGCAATACATAGGAAATAAAATAAATACCAAATTTTGGTGCGAAAAAAAGATAGCACAATTGCAGCATGTAGTTTAAAAAAAATATCATATCTATTACTATTTCATTTTCTTTTAACTCCTAATAATGAGTAGTTCCTCCACTTTTTTTATTATTTCTGCCATTCTGTTTGGTAAAGATTTAAACACATTTTTAATGTGTTTTTGTGGTAATTTGCGCCAATTGATACAATGCTTTGTTCAAGCTCATTAACACTTTCGTATTGCCTGTTTTCGGTATAAACAGCCCTGGCAAGAAGACCCCAACAGGTTTCAATAATATTTATATCTGGCGATCATACTGGCCAATCTAAATCATCAACGTTGTTATCTGAAAAATATTTTTAAACAATTTTTGCCGAATGCACCGCAATGCGCCTTGTTGAAAAATAAGCGGCAAGTCCCTAATTTCACCAGTTAATTCTATTGTTTCATGGGCAATCAAATCAGGTACTTTTTGCTATCCATTCTTTGTGGTACGAACCCTATATTAGTTTTACCATGGTATCCTATTCCATCCCATATCGTAACCTCTTTTCTTAAGTCGTGATAGTAATATGTCAGGCCATCGGGACCGTCGAGTATTAAACTTAAACTTCTTCTCGTCCGTGAATAATAGCAGACGCCATCGTTTTTTCCAATGAATATGCTCCATGGCGAAATTTACCCTGTCATCCTTGTGTTTTGCCGTAAGTGGTGGTTTCGTCTTAATTTTTTTGCGCTGAATAACTGGAGACTTCTTCAATATTATTTGGACGTTTCTTACATTGATCGTGACACCTGCTTGTTCCGCGATTTTGCGAGCCGAATTTGATGCAACTCTTAGAATTGCGCGCATATCCCTGTCACTGATAGCCCTTGGATGCCCTGGGCTACTCTTCTTTCCGTAATTTTGAAGGTATTTGAGGAAATTTTTCACTTTTTGGCTTCTTTCCAGTGTTTCGGCAATGAACGCAATTTTGAAATTTTCTTGGTGATCTTGGTTGTTTACGCAAAGATCACCAAAACGCGACTAAAATTCCTGTTTTGTGAAAATGTGCTACAGTCTTTTCTTATAATTAAGGATTTTCTAGAAACTTCTTCGGGGCTTTACTGGGGTGCAGAGAGGTATGAGAAAAAAAAGGATATAAGTCAATAACCATTATCCTATTAAAACTAATTGTTACAGGTTGTGCTATATTTTTGTCGCGGACTGTACGTGTATGGACAGAGAGGCTTAGGGTGGAGATCCAAAGGCATTCAGCGTGGACGTGAAGAGCACTACACGTGTTTCCCCAGAAAATTTACTTTGCATTCGTGCATGCATTACAGTGACACAGGGGGAGATCTCTCACTTTAACTAGAGCATGGACCTGTGATATTGTAACGTGGTGTGGAATAAAGGATCAAAGATCGGATGTGTGAATTTTATTCATACAACTAAACATAATAAAAAGAGTTTTGGTATGGTGAAGGACAAAACATAAAAATACCTCCGTCTTAGTCGACGATGCGGGACGAAGGAGAATAGAAACAAAAGCACGAGATACTGCGAGCAAACACAACCAGCCAAAAAGTGTAGAAAAGGAAATTTACAAAATTGATTTACGTCTCTCATTTAGATATGAATGATTTTCTTGTGCACGTCCTTATTGTAGGTTCATTTCATCAGAAAACTTTACCGTACCAGCGTGCGCCAGGTGTGTCCTTTAAAATGTCCTATCCCCTGTTCTACCCTCACATTGCCGTCTTCATTCGCAACAATAAAAGGGACGATTCTTACCCAACGAGTTGAAGGGTTAACGATAACGTGAGGTGTGAGGCATTAGAAGTGCTACGTGCTGTGTGTGCGCCCGAGATGACATTGTCTTAAAATTGCCCTGACACCAACGGCTATAACGCTTGGCCGAGCGGTAAAGAAGTGACAAGGGTACTAACAGCTTAGTTTTGATTAAAAATCGAATTTCTGCAGTGTACACTTAACAAAGGAGTTCAATACGGATATGATTAAGAAATTTAATCAGTACACACCCTTATATTGGATATGAGCGTAGTTACTCATCGTACATTTCATTCAAATTCTAGATCATTCAAAAACCTTATGAGGGATTCGGTCCTCCCAAAGACCCAAAGGGGGAATCGGTCCGCCAAACCGAAGCAAGAATGGGTGGGTTATATAAACTGATTCCGTTTAGCAGCAAGTGAAGTGAGGACAACTTTAAATTTAACCATTTGATTACTCATCGTGATCGTTATACATACATTTGATGATATGCACATGTTCCAAGTCGCAAGGACTTCTCGAAGGGAAGCTCTTAATTTTAACATGCAGATACCAGCCTTCGGATTTTTTTATCCATCATCATTATTTCTCCTCCCTAGACGATTTCACCCGTTCGCGTCGTCACATTTGTTACTCTTTTGTCCGGTATTCAGTTTCAATCTCCTTTGGTAAAGTTGGCGGTATCTGTATTCAAAACAAAGCTGATACCGGTACAATATTTTGCAAGAAATAAAACACCGGGATAATGACGGTGACGAAAAAGACCGAGAAAACCAAAACAAACAAAAACAGAATAATGAGCTACGCCACATTCGTGAAAAGAGCAGGGCACATGGGTGGAAGGAAGCGGGGATCAAGACTGTTCCTAAAAGAAAAATTTAATAGAACTCAAATAAGCAGTGAGCCAGAGACCCGAAAACTTACACCACTGCTACCCAAAGAGATCGTTATATTTTTCCCTTCTTTCGCGTTTCTCTTTTCGGAGTGTTTTTCCTTTTTTCAAGAAAACGATAATAATATTCTTCCTAACTTTACCGTTGCTACCCATTGCTCGGTTCCTAGAGCTTGAGCAAAATAGAAAAAAAATGGCATCAACTATAAAAACGAAGATTTCTCAAGTTTCAAGTCGAATTTAAAAAGAGATTGATATATGTACTAAAATTATGATATCTCTCACATCCCATATGTGTGTTTGGTTAGTCTTTATTTTTTTTTTAAGAAATTCCCTACAGGATGAAATAACATACATTCCACATTGTAGCCATCTTACACTACAATTCACATCTCCACTGGCTCCGTCTTGATGGGTATTGTAATCAAATATGTTGTAGGGATGGCGGGGGTGGAATATATGAATGATGGCAGAAGGATCATTGGGTAGCATCTTATTAAACAACAAATTTAACAGAATGACAGAAATTTCATCCCGCGCAAGAATTTTAAAAAGAAGACCGTCACGGGAACCCCACCTCTCACTCTTCTATAAGGACGGTTGACAGTGGCTGATGGCTCAATATATGTCTCCACTTAGGCCATTTGCATTCCGCATTTTAAAGGATTTCTTTCCTTTGGAGGGATGCCACATATATCAGACTGAAAGTAGGATGAAAATTTACTTAAAAACAGCCAGAGCCTGATAAACGAATGTGTAATGAAACCGAGCCATGGTCTTGTGCCCGTTGGAAAAGTAAAATGTCCTAAAAAAACCCTAAACCTAAGGGAAAGTCTTTTTTCATGTTGTTTAAAAACGCATTGTTCGAATTAATAAGTTTTTAAATTATTATTTTACTTTTTGTTGTCAATTTTAATAGCACTGAACTGACTCATATTATGGTATAACTGCGCATACACAAAATTTCGTTCCTATAATGTTTAATATGTTTAATGTACAGATTCAAGGTTCACCGCTAACCGCTTCGTCTCTCTTAGTCTCACATTCGAGGCAGTAAAGGGCATCCAATAGCAGAAGGAACTAGATTCGTTTGGCCTCTAGCAGGAATGATTCCGTTTCACTGGGAGCATATTTTTTGTAATTGTGCGTCTGTAGATATCGATGCTATTCTTCTGATATTACTGATCCTTAATCCAGATAGCGTTACCACAAACCTTCGAGTGGTTTTTGACGGAACCTATAAGGACGCGAAGAATATTTCATTATATGACTAGCTTATGGTAATAATAATTGTTGGAGCTACAGTACAAAGGGGGACCAGGGCCTAGCTTGAACATCAACTGTTCTCTCACGAGTAGAGGGACCTACAGTTTTTTGCCGACTCCGAACGGCGAAGTTTTAGAAGCTTTCTTAGACAGTTATTACTCTTTGAGTGTTGTCCGCAGCTCGAAAGAGGTGGTGCCGTGAAAAATTCGAGGTGTTTAGCCGGGAATCGAACCTAGACCCTTCGGCGTGTGAGCGTCGCACTCTACACACTACGCCACGGCGACCACACTCGCTTATGGTAGGACCATCTATACGAAATCTGTTTTCAGTCTGCATACGTTTTCATAGACACAAATTAGTAAAGATGTTGCGTCAAATTTTCGTTTCGGAAAAGGATTGCGGTTTTCAGCGAATAGTTTGACGAAAATCGCCCTCCGAGCCTTTACAACACTTCCGACTCCGTACAGTTTTCTGTGGAACATCTTGGGCTGGGTTTCGATCTGAACGAAAATTAGAACAATAAGCAAGAGACTATATGGAAGAGTTTCCAGTGTAAAATAATGCCCACGTGGACGACGTAGTTTCGGGTGCTGAAGCTCTTTCCAAAAAACAATACTTAATTAACCTGCTTTCCAAATGTGGTATGCCACTCAGCAAATAACAATAGGTAAATTTTTTTTATGATTGGCGCGCATTAAAGTAATTTTTTATACACTTAAATGACTGGAATTAAGTCACAGCACGGGCCAAAGGTATAGAGGAAGATGCTCTAACTCGTTAGAGCATATCTTGTTAAAATTGCGATAAAATAGTGATAGAGACGCAACATTTCGTCGATGTTTAAGCGAGTCGATTGACATCGCGGCATTATTTTCACCAATAAGTTTTATCACTCGCTGTTGGATTCTATCTTGTAGGTGCAGAGAGCACCGGGCCAGATAGGAGCGTTGTACTCAAGCTTTGGGCGGATGTACGCCTTATATATTGTTGCCAGCTTGGAAGGGGTGAAATATTTCTTGCATCTCTTTAAGAAACCTAGACATTTCACTGCATTTTTGGTGATCTCGAAAATGTGATCGTTCAAACTTAGTGTTGAATTGATACACGTACCGAGGATGGAAAATCGTTCAGTTTCACAATTTTCATTGGAATTCGCAGTCTGATGTATTCAGTTTTTAACTAAATTATCATTCAAGTGACCCCATAACCCAACGGCAGATCTTGAACAACGTACCACGTCTTTTCGACCCTCTTGGATTCCTCGCTCCATGCGTCTTTCGATTAAAAATTCCAGGAATTGTGGCACTTAAAACAATCTTCAGTCGCAGCTAGATGGTCTAAATTTCGTCCCATTCTTTGGAAAATTAAACTTTCCGCGAAGTATAGGCTTGTCACATTTCTCATTCCCATTGCATGTTTTGGCAGATGCTCCCTCATAGGCGTACGCAGTATTCCACATTAGAAATTATGTGGAGCACTTTTACTCGATCAACTGCTAGACGCCGTACAAAAGTCGCTTAAGATAGCGTTCTCTAGTGAATTTGTTTGGCCGTTCTCCAAAGTAATTCTTTCATGACTTTCGTTTCCAATTCGCCTTTGGAAAGTCTTTATACATAGGTAATCTTCTTCTTCTTCTTCTTCTTCGGATGGCGCTACAGTCCGGGGTGGACCTGGGCCTCAACCAACATGCCTCTCCAGCTAGCATGATCTCTTGCCAGCTGCCTCCAATTGTGCACTCCAAGTTGGTTGAGGTCCTTTTTCACTTGTGTGCGCCATCTCAGTCTAGGGCGTCCTCTGTTGCGTTGTCCCTGTGGTTCGGATTCGAAAACACTTCGGGCTGGAGCAGTGCTGTCCATGCGCTCTACATGGTCTAGCCACCTTAAGCGTTGTATCTTGACTAGGCTCATACAGCCCATACAGTTCGTGGTTGAATCTTCTCCTCCAGATGCCATCAACGCTAACAGGACCAAAAATCGCACGCAGAACTTTTCTCTAAAAGAGACCAATGGCTTCCTCATCCGCTTTTAGTAGCGTCCAGGCTTCTGCGCCGTAAAGCAGGACTGGGATGATCAAAGTCAAGTTGGTCGTTCGGGAAAGGGCTTTATTACCCAATTGCCTCCTAAGCCCAAAGAAACAGCGATGGGCAAGAGTGATTCTGCGCTTGATTTCGGTACTGATGTTGTTGTCCCTATTCATCGCGGAGCCGAGGTAGACGAAGTCCTTCACTACCTCGAAGTGTCTGCTACCCATAGTGACGCTCTGTCCGAGACGTCAATGTTCTGCGTCCTTCTTCCATGACAGCATATACTTCGTTTTGCCCTCGTTTACCACCAGTCCCACTTTAGCCGCTTCCGCTTCAGTGCTAGCAAACGCCTCATTGACGGCTCGCTGAGTTTGGCCGATCACGTCAATGTCATCCGCAGAAGCTAACAATTGAACAGACTTGTGGAAGATCGTTGACGTTTGAGCTTCGCACGACCCCTCAAAAATGATGTTAAAGAAGTCGCAAGACAGTGCGTCGCCTGGTCTAAATCCTTTTTTGACATCGAAGGTCTCGGTGAGTTCGCTACCGACCTTGACGGAGCAGCGAGAGTTCTCCATTGTAATCCTACATAATCCGACGAGTTTGGTAGGGATGCCAAAACTAGACATGACACTGTATAGCTCGTCTCTATGCAGGCTTTCATACGCGGCCTTGAAATCGACAAATAGATGGTGGGTGTCGATTTGTACTTCTTGGGACTTCTCCAGGATCTGCCGCAGTGTGAAGATCTGGTCGATTGTGGACTTGCCTGGCCTGAAACTACACTGATAAGGACCTATCAGGTTGTTGACGAACGGTTTCAGGCGGTCACACAGTACGGCAAAGAAAATCTTATATGCGATGTTAAGGACACTGATCCCTCGGTAGTTGGCGCAGTTGAAGGGGTCTCCTTTCTTGTGGACCTTACAGCGGAGAGTTTAAGCACGATTCCGAGAAATAGGTGGTTTCACGTCAAGTCACATAACAACCCGGCGGATTGTGCTTCTCGTGAGATATCTCCTTCACCATTAGTTTCTCATCCTAGCTAGTGGACAGGTTTCAGCTGGCTGAGAATGGAAATTAATTGTTGGCCCATAGACACTGATGTAGAAGAAGATTCAATGACTACAGAAAAAGAACGAAAACTGGTTCATAATTCACAAGTTGCAACTCAAAATGAAAACCCATTCGAAACCCTCGCATTACGATTTTCTACATGAAATAAGCAGATAAGGATCGTTGGTTGAATTAACCGCTTCACAACTAATTGCCGGCAAACCCCAATAACGCTGTCTCATCACTTACAGCCACAGAAGATTTATGCTGCAAAATCAAGCGCAATTAAATGACTTCAATATCAGTATTTTGAGCAATTGATAAATAAGCTTTCCAATCCACATTTAATGAAAAAGAATTGTCAATTACTAAAACTTAAACCACTCTTAGATAAAGACAAGCTGCGTAGAGTTGGAGGACGAATTCAAGAAGCTGCCATCGCTTACAACGCCAAACATCTTATCATCATATCATAATAGATGCTCATAATCGATATTTACATCCAGGAATATCGACTTTATTCGCGTTTCTTCGCCAGGAGTACTGGGTAATAGGTTGTCGGAACTTAATTCGAAAGGTCACGCACGACTGCATCAACTGTTTTAAACAGCAAAAATTACGACAAACGTAAATAATGGGTAACCTTCCTCCTCAGCGGAAACAATCGAACAAACCTTTCGTGCATTGTGGTTGTGACCACGCTGGCCTTATTATGATAAAAGTAATTTCGGGTCGAAAATCGAGTTTAACAAAGGGCTATTTTTCTCTCTTCGTGTGTATGTTAACGAAAGCTATTCATTTAGAGGTAGTCAGTGACCTAACCACAGAAGCATTCCTTTCTGCCTTTCGTCGTTCCGTTACTCAGTCAACAGTACAACACGTGAAATGTGTGAAAATGTGTTCTATTCCATCATGACAATGCAAGACCACACATGTTTTTGGTCACTCGGCAAAAGTTAATGGAGCTTGGTTCGGATATTTGGCCAAGTCCACCATATAGTCTTGACTTTGCACCATCTTATAACTTTTTTTCCTTGAATGGTAAAAATTTCAACAATAACGATGATGTTAAATTTTATATGTTTTTCCACTAGAAGTGGAATTACGAAGCTACCTGAAAGATGGCAAAAGTTCATTGCTCAAAATAGACAATACATTACAGAATAAAGTTATTTCGTTCCATGAAAAAATTGTTTTCATTTTCAAAATCTTTCTCAGTTGCCAACACTATGTCCCAGTCCCTAAGATGACCTCTCCAACTTTGAGGTTTATGTTTTTCGAATGTCAATTCTGGCACAACTATTGTGTGGTGATGTATTCTATTCTAAAGTCCTTGTAGCATAGTCTGAAGAAAGTTCCAGTTTAACAGACGGTTAGAGGAAGTATTAAGGTGTTTGAGCTCGGGAAGAGCTATATAGAGGCCTGGAGTCAATGGATTCATGTCCTCATCTGAAAGTTCACACAATAGGCGTAAGTTCAAAGCAGTTTCTGTCTAAGCTAAGCCCGTATAAAGTTCTTTAAGGGTTAATAAAAGAAATAAATTGAAAAATTACCCAAATATACTTGAGTACACTTACCACGATTCGAAACAATGCGAAAAATGGCAGCCAAAAACGCTTCGGTGGTTAGGTAAGACATTAATTGCAAATTAATGGCTTTGGTTGGAATGTATACAAACAGTGCGATGTAAAAACGTTTTCGTTAACCATCATCAATCAGACAATCTCACTTAGATTGTCTCACTTAGAACTTTGTTTCAGGCCAAAGTTCTTCAGGCATCGAAAGAAATGAGAGAGCGTTCCAACAAAGTTGATGACTAGACAGAATTCATGGCAACACCCCCCTGAAGGAAAATAATTCTAAGCAGATGTGCGATTCATAGACGGGGTGAAGATTGGAGCTAGAAAAGAACAATTTGAGATTCGCACCATGCTAATATCTTTGCCTGTGGTGTATTTGCTGCTGGCATTGAGCAAAAGGATTAGCACTATATATGTAGCTCTAGTCGTGAAATCGAAACAGATGCCATTTTTGTTTTTTCTATGACGAAAACGCCCTAATAATCATATGTATCCAGTGCACATAGACTAGAGCGACGTACGCTTTTGAAGATTAATGGCCAGCTGTTAGAACTCCATTTCCTCAGTTCGAATTTGGCAAGAAATTACATCTTTAATACCTCCCTTCTAAGTTTGATGAGATCGTCTGCTGTATTCGCTCCCGTGAACACATCGTCAACAAAATTTCAATGTTCAATCAATGTAATCAATTGATATCTGCTTTAGAACTCCAACCGAAAGGAAAGGAGCAAAAGATGTTCCATTTGTGACAGTTCTAGGGCCAGACTATTCGCTAAAAGTCTGCATGTTCGACAAAAACCCATATTTGGGGAAACATCATAACTTCATCAGCTGTGAAAACACAGTGTCTATAGCCGATATAAATGAGGGTTGATTAAACAATTAAGTATTTGACAGCTCTCCGGATAGTATCCAAACCAAATAGTGTACATTGTGCGATAAGCAAGTTCTGCCGTGTCTTAATTTGTGCTTCCTTTGTGATCTCCCAAACCTTTACAGTTAGGTGGTAAGATAGCTCTTAAGCGGCTGAGAATGTGTACTTTGCTATAATTTTTCATGAATACAGTCAACTTCTTATTGAGTTTCTTAACGAATGCACGCTCTAATTTGGCGAGTTCTTTGAACTTCAAGTTATCACTATTGTTAATTGGCACTTCACGCTCACAAATCGCTTTCTTTAAGCTCGAATATGCGTTGTAACATTTATGTTCGTAATCCTCAAATTCAAATTCGAATTTAACACATTCAGCATTGTTATTGAAAAATACAGATTTCCCTTTAACATTACCACGACAACGAATAATGCCATTTTCAAAGCAATAACCGAAACAAAAACAAGTAAAAAATTTATTTTTTTTTGTTTTTAATTAATAATCACTAATGATCCGGCTTCGAAAGCATCAAATTTTGTTTTGCAATAAACGTCCTGTAGACCAATGAGAGCGAAAGCAATTACATTACATTCGTTTAATATTTAATTGTACCACGGATGTGTCTACAGGACGATACCAAAATGTTTTGGCTACCGATTCAACAACTTCAACATAAAAAAATATATGCGATGCTTCGATAGTTGAAGGGAAATGATTTCATATGCTGATTTGATGATTTTATATACGAACTAAGCAATAAATTTTGAAAATTTCTTTAAAAAAGATTTTGCATAAAATTGAAAATTTTGTTGGGCAGACTGACAGGCGATAACCAAAAGAGAGACTCTTTGTATAAAAGGATGGTTTACACACCAACTTTTTTCGGCCAATTTCAAGAAAATTGTATTCCTCTATTGTGTATATACAGCCCTCCTCACCAAACTCAAACAGAGAATTGACAAAAATGTAATGTTAAATGTTAAATGTTAAATGTCAACGAATTTGTATACACCAGATGAACACATTTAATTGAAAATGTAATAGTATTTCCTAATTGTTAGTTAGTCAAACCCATTTTTAACAATATATTTTCTATTATCTCAATAAACAAAGGTCCCCTAAAGATGACAGCATCCCCTTTCGAAACGTCAGGACAGCACAAGTGATATAAACTCGTTTCATTTGCTCCTTAATGACCGCAACTGCAGACGAGGAATTAGATTCTTCGACTACAAAGAATTTCAACATGGTCAACCTCCTGACAAATATGAAGATTTTTTACTCATATCAGATGTCACAAATATGTTACCCGCACAGAGCTGCCGTTACCACCCGCACCACCAGCTCCACCCGCTCCACCTGTACCACCCATATCATGAGCAACACCGTCTTCATTTCTTTCATTATAATCATCATCCCGTCGTCAACACTATAACATAAGTTGAGAACTGACACTGAAAAGAGAAACAGAAGACGAAAAAACGAAAAAAACGACCGCAAAATTCACGTTAGCTGGGATGACGGGCTAGAGCATAAAGGAATGTGCGCCGGTTGCCCGAAGGAAAGGACATACACCAACGACAAGAAGTTTTTCGTTGAAACGTTATCTGACTAGACTCGGTCTCAACCACAGCCGTACCAAGCTGGAATACACCGGAGGCGAGTGGAAGCAGCCAGTTTTAGGTCACACATAACAATCATTGCTCGTCGCAAATCAACTCCTCATAGCGAACAGTCTCCTGACACATTTAGTCTTGGAAACAAGAAAGTTTTGACGTTTCAAATTGACTTGTTGCCAGAACATGATTGAGCCGGAAGACGGACAGTGTCGGCAGGGAGTTGAATTTTAGATGAAATTGCATGCATTAGTTTGGTACCGCGTGTTAATGGTGGTAAGCATAGCGGAAAATGTTGATTTAAATCGATGGTGCGGATTTGACTTCGGATAGCCTTGCAGATGCGGCATTGTCTACTCCTGGGCACTATAAAATTTCATTCCATGCCTTCTTAAAACATGATTGGCTGCATGCTCTGTTCACTACAGATCTCATTAGCGGACAGTTTAATTCATAGTTTGGGAGAATGATAAGCCCACCATTTTTTATTGAATTTTAATGAACTTGCCTCTCGAAGCTTGTTGCAGTCACTTGTGCATTTCTCTCTTGGGGTGATGACGAGAAATAGCTCCTATTCTTAGAAACTCCCCCACGTCTTCGAAAACAAACGTGACAAAGAGAATCCCTTCCCACAATCAAATTTGTTTGTAGTTCACCGGTTTTCTGCTGATGAGGGGGTTCTCTTTCATGTAAAATTGAAATCCCTATATACACTATTGAAATAAAATTGTGTTTGCTCTCAAAAGGACAGTTTATAAACCTCAGCTTTTTACATTATCAGTAAACCCGTTTCAAGGAGTAATGTCCCTCATTTGCTTCGCTCCCCACAGTTCCCCAGCCCATACTGTCGTCTATTGACAAACATGTTAAGTAAACTGATAAAATTCAAAATAAACTCGGCTTCAGCATTATCTATCGGCCATTCATATATATGCACAAAATGTGCCCAAGTTAATCAGTTCCGTGGAGTGAGTAAATTTTTGGAAACTCGGAAATGGTGTTTCAGATTCTTTTTTTTTAAGGAGAAAAAGTCAGTGAGTCACAAGGGTAGAAGTCGAAAAGATACATTAAAAAATGGATGCCAAATCGAGTAACAGGAGTATATATTGATATGTAATCAGGGTTCAAAGGAAAATATTCAGAAACAAATATAAAGTGTACAAAATAAAAAACTAAAAAACCGAAAAAGCACCTGCAAACAAAATATGCCTCTGTAGCCCCTACTCAAGGAAATACAACACGATTTCACTAAAATCCCAAAATTTGCATGTCACGCGCGAAAAAATGTATTTCTGCCTTCGAAAAAATATACACGACAACTGAGGATAGTGTTATAGCAATGGTGTCATACCACAACTACCACTGAGCGCCATCGCCACACAGCTCCACTCCCTTTTGATTTATTATGAGTTTCACTAAGTAGTTTGAGTTTTTGGGCCTTTGAAAATTAATTTACCTAATATTATTGCAGTCACTGGCGCGGCCATTCACCAAATCCCTCTGTTGCTCCAACAACCCACCGTTAACGCCGGCTTTACTTTTGTGTGGCTGTGTAGTGGCTAAGAAAATGGTCAAAAGTTTCTTTCTGTATACCGGGGCGACGAGCTATTCATCCCCGGACAAGTTCTATCAGCGAAAACCCCAAGTTGTTGACCGCATTCCTTCCTGGTCCGGTTTTTCGTAACCCCTTAAACCCCATCACCTTATTCAGAAGGAGAAGAAAAATAAGGTTATACATACAATTGAGTGTTTTATCTTTTTGTTCCTTTCTTTGCCTTTTGCCCCATTCTATAGTCATTTCTTGCTTATACGGGATTGCTTTTTTGCTTTGTAGCCGCACATTTTCTCTCTACTTCGTTCCACCGTCCGAAAATGCTAAGCCCTGTCCTAGCCGTAATTCGCCTCCTGGTTACGGTTTTTGAAACACCGTGGCGGCCTGGGCGTCTCTCTTCACGTCCTTCTCCACCTCCGCAGTCAGCTTATTGTTTTGAATTAAGGAACCTTCGACATTTTCCTTATCTTATCCTAGGCTAAACTCTATTGAACTTTACAAACTAGTCAAACCGAAGAGTTTTACTCGAATACTCGGCAGGAATGAACACGAACGTTTGACTACGAATGGGCGATTGACGTTTAAATTGGCGTTTAGCGTTGAATAAGAGAGTGGCTAGGCGTACTCCTTAGTCATTTGACTGGAGATAGCTTGTCCTCAGGGGCATGAGATAAAATTATGACTACACTCAGCGGTAAAATTGCAACTCAAACAAAGGCAACCAAGGATGTGATAAATGAATGGCTCCCTAAGTCTCACTCCATTCGATCTGATTCATTTGGAAGCAGTTGATTATATCAACATCGTTAAATACCACTACTTTGCAGCACTAAGGCCCAAGAAAGCAAAGATTTGTACACAGAGCAACTTCGCTCTTCTTCGGGTCTGTTATTAAACTCTGAGACTACGCTAACCCTACTCATTTTAATCCTTGTCTGCGTTTCAATGTCAAAATCATTGAATACAACAGGTACATGACTGGTTGCTATCCCCTTTACTACTCTGTCTGTACCTTTCTTACCCCGTAATGGAAGTAAACCAAACGAAGGACCTAAGAAGGGGGAAAAAAAAGAAAAAAAAAACTATGCAGCCTGTACGGAAAAGTGAATATTCTAAATAAACTTTGCGTTTCGCAGAGAATCTGTTTCTAAACGAAGGTTTATAAAGAATGTCAAGCACCCCAAGAACAAACCATATACACCGATCAAAGAGTGCTGGGCAGCGAGACGAACGTGGCGAATCAGGTCTTCTAGCGTTTTGAATGAAAAACAAGGGGCACTAAATCTCAAACCTAAATCCTTCGTCTAGTTTTAAACTTACATATCTCCAACCAGCCTCCCAGTTTTCAATCTCATGCCACCCATTCTTTGGGACACACCAAGTAGAAAAGTCAAAGAGTGTTTGTGAAACTTTTAAAATAAAAACAAATTCCGGCGATTTATCAAACCAAACAAAAAACAAAACCAAGAATGAGGGAAGTAACATACAAAATCAAACAATAGAAGTGAAGGATGAAACGATGAGGAACACCGCGATCGCCGGTTCGATGGGGCCGAAGCTGGGTAAACAGCGTTGTGCAGTGTTCCAGGCAAATCAGGGAAAGCTTCCACCATTGAAGTAAATTAAAATGTATTGAAAACCCGTCGATACGGGAAAGGGAAGGTGGCAAATTTTCAGTTTGACGTGAGACACATAGAAGCGACGAGGTTTCGCTTTTTACGTAGCGATAGGTAGT
This sequence comes from Eristalinus aeneus, assembly GCA_955652365.1. NCBI lineage: Eukaryota > Metazoa > Arthropoda > Insecta > Diptera > Syrphidae > Eristalinus > Eristalinus aeneus. Next base: position 3,950,701 of record OY019135.1, on the reverse strand, counting down.
TTTGCACTGCAGTGGAATATGACGTTTGGTAACAGCGGGTGTAGGGTTATGTGATATAATGACGATCAATAGAAAATGCTTGAAAATGATATTAAATCGATGCAGTTTTGTGCGTAATTACAAATAAACAAAAATTATGCCTGTGACCTTCAGCGTGTAAAAGTATGCAGTTACCTATTTCATTTAGACTCTTTTCTGCAATCTGTGGTCTTGCTTTTAAACTGCACGTCTTTTCATCTTTTGAGTCTCGAAAGTTGTCGTTTCTTGTAAAGTATTGCTCAAACAACCTCCTGAATAAGACTTATTGCATAAGTTTTTCAAACAGTAACAAACAATTTTCTTCGAGGCCACATGGTTTTGAAGATTTAACACATTGAAAAAGTGACAACTACAAATTTCTAACTCTGATTCACAGCAGAGGTGAAGCGAATTATAAAATAAGTCAAATGGTGTAACCTCAAAACCAGTACTACGCATGTAGCGCACCCGACGTTTTCAACTTACTTTCTGAATTCGGGTAAAATGAGCTGACTTTATTATTAGAAATTTTCAAAATTTTAGGCCTAATTAGTCTCTAGTACCTGTTGCTCAGACTTGTGAATCGATATGCAACTTTTTAATTTACGACACCATTTTCTGTTGCTTTTGATTAACGGAATATAAAGTTTGTGGTTTATGACTTCTCTTACAAACCTGTGCTAACATTGCCCCATACAATGAAAACTTAACAAGGCAGTTCATTTTAAAATGTGCCTGGTATGCACTTTTTTCTTTTTTTTTAATTTTCTGATGAAAGCAAATTTCTGATTTCAATTTTCCTGTCCGTTGTTCATTCTTGGGTTGACAAAGATGAAAACCTAAAAGTGTCAAACAACGATTATAAGATTTGATGAAGGAACACAAAACAGACACATCAAAATCGATTTACTCGCAAGAGAATTGAAAAGTATATAAAAATCCCTCTTGATTTATCCTCTTCCAGACAGGGGTAAGAGCACACATTCATGCTACTACATATACTTCTCTTTCGCGCACTCACTTCATTTAGCCCGGGAGTAATGAATTTCCCCTACTCTCACCCTCTGGCCATCTGTTTTTCCTATTTAAATTGCATGTCCGGCAAGCAAAGTGAAATAAGTTGGACGTTGAACTTTGGTAGATGGATCAGCACGTCAACGAGACCGTGCAGCGCCTTTCTGTTTGTATAAATGCTTGTGTATGTACATATGTGTATGTGAAAAGTTTGGCTAGTGTGCAATTTAAATCGTTAGTTTTCACAGTTTACCTAAAAAAATTAGAATAAATTATAATCCCCTTTCATATTTACGCACAAAACAACAAAAGCTTAAATTCTTGAGATAACATCTCCATCCCACCAGTCAACACCCGCACCGCATCCATGTATGGCAAATTACTAGGCGGGAGATCTTCGACCTCGTTGTAGCATTTCCTAAACCTTGCTTCAGTAAAGAAAAAGTTATCGTATAGTGTCGCATAGTAAAACAACACGATAGACAGCGTAATAAACTAATGAGGAAGGGAAAACCGTAACAAAGAGAAATACAGGAGTCTAACTTCCCTCGCCTTCACTGCTGAACTATCTGGAAGGCTGCCTTACATTAGGCGTTCTTTCTCAATTAATCGCTGGTCGGGTAAAGAAGAGCTGACTTTACTATAGGTCTATGTTAGAAACTTTCAAAATTTGAGGCTTAATAAATCCGCAGAAGCTGTTGCTCAGACTTGTAAATCGATATGCACCTTTTTAATTTACGACACCATTTTCTGTTGCTTTTGTTTGTGGTTTATGACTTCCAAGCCTGTGCTAACATTGCCTCATACAATGGAGACTTAACCAAACAATTAATTTAAACATGTGTCTGACACTATCTTTTTTTTTAATTTTCTGATGAAAGCAAATTTCTGTCTTGAATTTTCCTTCCCATTGTTCATACTTGGGATGACAAGGATGAAAGTGTCAAACAGCGATTATGAGTTTTAATGAAGAAATTGATACATGCAAACACGACTGACGTATTTAATCTGGATTGTTTTTTCGCTGTAAATTTAACATTAACGGATAGTAAAGAAGAAGGAGCCAATGAATGGGAGAAATCAAATAACAAATCAATACTTTCCTCCTTCTCTTTTCCTCTGCTTACCAGTCAGTCATTTCCTGTTAAAGGCGCGTAGACCTCGTTGTTGATGATTCCGTTCAAATCTGTCCTTCTGTTCTAGTGGGCATCACATTTTGAAGATTAACACTTTAATTGAAGGCATCACCCAGCCAACCATAATCACTCTCGTTTTTTTGTCAACACCCCGGTTTAGCACCCCTCAACAGTAGTATGCTGTCAATGTTTCTGATACAGATATTCGCCATAAAAAAACAAAAAAAGAAATGTTCAGCTTTTACTTGCTTGTATTTACGAAATCTCTGGAAGACAGAGTTGGAGAAAGAGAGAAAGAGAGAGGGAGAGAGAGTGAGAGTGAAAAGAAGGGGAGTGGAGTGAGAATAAAGGATCCAACTAAGACGACGATGAAAGGAAAAACAATAGAATGCGCATACAACGATCCAAGTATACAGATAAATGGTCAGAGATGAGAACATGTATCTGGGGGAGAGATAAAAAAAATTCCAAATGATGGGCCACGAGAGAAAAGTTTATAGAGGCGGAGATACCTCTAGGTTCTTCGAATGGTTTCTATTTGCGACAGAACGTAGCGCTAAGGTGCAGATGCTCGATAAGAGTGCTACAAATAAACCTTGCTGGTCAATGGAAATTCCGAAAAAAAAACACACAATGAAGGCAGTCAGAAGTGGCGAAGAATAATGGTACCCAACTTGCCATCGGATCCAATTTTATAGGGTCATAAGCTGATGGTTTTCTAGGATTTTGATTTTATTTCGATTCCGAAATTTGCGGAGTGACTGCCATTTAAATCAAGCTTTGCGCAATCAAGAATGCTAACAACATTACTTTTCGATTCCTAAATAGCGAAAGAGCTCATTTGCATCTTATCCACGATTCACTCAACAAAGTAAACTCTATAACATTTATCCCCTGAGCACACAGCAAATTCGAGTTAAATTTGACTAGCAGGAACTAGTTGCCACAAGCCAAACTCCGAAAACTCACCAATTCTTTATGGCGTCTGTTAAATACGTATACCGTACATCCTTTGACATCCAATCTGGCATACAGAAAGACAGACTGTGCAGTTCGGCAGTGTCCTTGCAGCTGTATTAGCGTGCTGTCTTGAATTAGAAGCGAAATGGATTTAACAGATGGAGCATACGGTCTATTAATTTCATTTTGCCAAGGCACATGCAATTATATTAAGATGTGCGTTGCGTTTGTGTGCATGTGGCATTTGGGGCATAAATGGCAGAGGCGGTGACAGCATTTAATTAACTCAGAGGAACACAAATAGCCTGTCGGTGATTTTTAGCTGTGACGGCTGTAGTGATTTGCTTTGCACGGTGACACTGTTAAACTTTTAGGATGCCTAAACTATTAGAGATATCATAGAAAAATTTTCTGACTTTTCACCCCTTTGCGCTCCTACTCCAGAGAAACAAAAGTACCAAAATACTAGAACTCTGCGAAACACAAACATCAGCAGCAATTTGTGGTGAATTTACACACAGAAACCCTTTTTATGGACGTTCATTAAAACTGCAATGGGTATTCACATTTCTCAATTTTCCTGACCTAAAATTCGGGGCGCGGGGTCCTGATGTTAGGTGTTAGTGTGTATGAGTGTGCTATGCAAAGTTGGTAAGGCTCTCAATACACTTGAGGGTGTTTTGAATCGAAGGAAGCGACACTCAAGGGAACCGAAAGAATAATACTCACATTGACGAATGCTGGTAAATTTTTAAACGAAGAATCAATAGAATGAATGAATAACAAAAACGAAGGTTACCACGGTTGTTGCAGTTATTTAGCAGATATGTACGCTATGTACGTTTTACATTTCGAGCGATTAAGACATACCGAAGAGCGAACCAGCAACGATGAGCAGTAGGACAACATCGAAAACATTGTCCTTTATGGAAAGAGCTGGATGACTGATGCATTCTCTTACGTGTGTTCAATATCACACCGGTGCCCCACAGTCACTCACTCACTCATAAACTTGTCGCATATAAAGTCGTTATCATGGCTCCTTGAAGAAGGAGTTGGAATCATTTTCAATGAGACTGTTGGCAACATTTTGACCAAACTCTCTTTTGCAGTTACTCCCGCTACCCTTTCATATTACCGCTGCTGCGTGACGGAGAGACGAACGCATGCTCTGCGCGTGTGCTGGGTTGGGTTCAGGTCGCCAGGGCTCCCACTTTTAGGGGAGCTTATTTTCGTGTCTATTAAAAAAAATGGTAATTACTTTTATTCGTTCAAAGTTTCGTGTCCGCTGCTGCTACCTATCGTCATTGATTTTATATTGATAAAAGGAAACTTAATAGAAAATAACATCCTTAACTCAATCCCTAAGATTTTGTATCGTAGATGATATTATTCATGAAGGAGTCCGTGAAAGATTATATACAAAAAGCGTATTTGTGCTCTCATTCTTATTTGGATTAAGGCCGACTGATAAGGAAAATTGTATGCGAAAAGCGTACAAGAGAAACCTGATCAGTCGACAGGCTATAACAGAATTCAATCCAACTTCTAAAAAGACAAAGGTGACATATTTTAATCTATTCTTAACATGCTGCTTCCACAGAGAACAATTCTAAATTTCAGTTTTTGTTTATGATTCGTCACTTCGAAAGCCATTCAATGAAGAAGCAATTCTTCACCACCTTTTCAAGGGCCTTCAAAACAAAAGAGAATGTGTTAACTCTCTTGGCAACATGCTTTCTCTCTTAAAAGGACAAGAAATACAGCAGTGGCAACCCTTATATAAACTTAAAAAAAAATTTAGATGCTCTCTCATCGGTCAATAGTGCTCTTCGTCGAGCAGACGTATACAGTCTGACTTGAGCCATTCCGTAGATAGCTATAGTTGTTCCAAGATTTTCGCTATCCTCCAAAAAGTAACAACTCCTCTGGCAAGGATTTTTTTATTGCTACACTCACTGGATGTATATAGCGCGGGTGGGGGGATATCCTTTCGGTGCTGTGTAGTGTAAATGAAGTTAAGTGAAGTGAAGTGAACGAAAACTCCGTTAAACACTTGGGTAGACATTGCCGGCCACTGGCCGGACGGCTGCTCAAGTGGGTCCTAGTTTGCCCACAATTTATAAAATCGGACTGTTTGTGAATATCGTTTTCGCTTGATGGTGGTGCAATGTTCTTCATTTGTGTTATATGCGCTCGGTGGGCCTATCTCTGAGCCCCCGGTGTCTAAAGGGCTGTGTTACACAATTCTGTTAGATTACAACGATCAGAAATAATAAAGAAGTCAATTTATTGTATTTTTTTTTATCGAAATATTAACTGAGGAAAATGTAACGTACCATCTATAAATTCCGCATTCATGTGTGCGGAGAAAGCTTGAATTCCTCAAAAGAAAGCACATCACATCAAGAACTGGAGGCGGCCTCACAACTACCCTAATTTTCTTTTCGGAGTTTGTCTGCGCTTAAGAATTGGTTGTGTCCGAATCCTGTTTCAAAAAGGTTGTTTGTATCTAACGCGCGGGGATATCAGTGTTTTTCTGAAACAAAAAAAAAACTTTCTTTCGACAGCAATAGCATTTTCGTCAAAAAAAAAACGCACAGAGGAGTGATGAAAATAAGTCCAGTTAAAATTTGAATTAATATGTTGTGCAAAAGGGTGCCTACGGACACGGAGTATCCAAGAGACACTGACCACGCTCAGCATTTTGGTAAGCTTCATCAGGTGGGAATTTTTTGGTGTTCTTCTTAAAGTTTCTTTTTGTTTATATGTATTGATTTGTGTTATTTTTATTTTGACTGTTCCTGTCCGAACCCATTCATATTTGGTGTAATAATGGTTTTGGAATGCTGAATTCTTTTTCATGCATTTTACTCTTATGTATGTCTTCATTTGTCGTTTCTTCTAGTCGCTCACAAAAGAGGTTTTTAGAGACAAACAACTCCTTATTTTGAACGTTGTTTATGGCTCAAGGGTGTAAACAGCAGAATACCATTTCTATCTTATTTTTTAATTAAATCTTAAAGCCATTTAGATGGTTGGGTGCACTCGGTTTTTGAATAAGCTCAGCGCAATTGACCTTTTATCTCGTTTCCACAATTTTCGTTTCTATTTTGTCGGCTTGCAACATACTGAAATATTCTTCTTCGACCTTCATTGTTCACTTTCGGTCGAAGAAATAGTTAGGTGTCAGTAAAATTCCTGCAATCACACAATCACACCCGAGCGTTAATCAAATAAAATTTATTCCCTTTTAGCCGTTCACGTTTTCTGTTTTGAAACTGCCTGTATAGAGCAAATACTAACGCTCTATAATTAGTAAAATTTTAGTTAAAATTTGCTATCAGCTCATATGCTCAAATCATATAGTACCCATATTTATGTGAAAGTAGTAAACATGAGGGGTATTCTTACCCTGATTTAAATGCTTTTTCTTGTACGAGTATGAATTCCATTATTCGAGATAGCCCAACTGTTATTCTGGAGGGCTCCTTTACGAATACACCTTTCCTGTCAGTGTAACCACTATCACCTCCATCTTTACCATCCCCACTAGGACCCCTTTGAATAATGAATTCTTGATTTGACAGAATGAGAAATGTTATGCGCCCACCTTTGAATCCCTTCGTCTGGTACACCACAACGACTATTTTCTTATAAAAGAACAGGAAAAACCATTCATTCCTTTGCAATTGTTCGGCACACACCATCCAGGAGCTTAACCCTTTTTTGGATAAACTACGCCCAGTGATAGAGTCTAACTCTGTGTTTACCCTTGTCAGAATATATGAGAGAGAGAAGAAAAACGAGATTCCCTATTCCACCGCCTTAGATTACCGCACCATCGTAGCCACCGTCACTCGTAGGTTGTCCTCTTCGACCGTCGTCGTCGACCGACCTAAACAAATATTGTGCATAGCAAAATTGCGTAATTTGTTTGTAAGCGTGGGCCGGGTTCATAATCTTCGAAGTCGACTCTTGACTTGGTTCATCGCTTCGCTATGGACTCAACCTTACATTTCTTTTTTCGCTGTAATAGTAGTCATTCACATATTCTGTGGACATTTGTAGGTGTAAGGCTGTTCAAAGGGGTAGAGAACGAAATTGCATTTTTAAATGGATTGCGATTAGATGAGCCGAACGGAAATGACAAAATAAAAATCGTGTAATCGTGTCTATTTTGATTTCTGCTGAATACTGTGCGTTTCTTTTGCTGACTGTTAGCTAATTGTATACAAGAATGTTAGTTTTAGAGATGTATCAAATCTGCTCAACAAGCTGAACTTCATGTGCAATCGGGTGTGATTTCAAAGACCATTTTTCTTTCTTCATTAAAAAATATTAAGAAAGTGGATTTCTAGATGCACACAAATTAATGCTTATTCCTTCAATTACCACTGTTTAATTCAGTTTAGGAAACACTTCCCCGTGGTCAATTCTATAACCGAAACTGGATACCGCCAATTGCCACTACAAAGCAGCAACAGCATCGTGGCACTTTTAGCAGTTTCTGTCGGTAACCCCCAATCAGAAGGTGTCACCCCATCTCATTTAATGCACTGCATGTCTGGCCATCGATATCCCTCTCACTGGTTTCGTTGCAGCTGCTACTGGGGGACTTTAATCCGAGACCGAGCACTATGGCCCCTGAAGTTCATAACAGAAAACAAATTAATTTTAATATATTGCAGCATATTTAATTTATTATTTATTCAGTGACACGCGCATATTATTTCCGTCAAAAAGAAATCCTTTTACATACAAACCTGGACACATTGTCGCGGCAGCGTAATGCTTCCGAGATTGTTTTTCATATATTGCTGCCACTGACTGCCTGCCAGCGATGATGATAAACCATGATGAGAACGATGATATAATTGCCGATTTGTCGCTAATTTGGGAAACTTTTTTATTCAAATATTTGCGAAGAAAGAATGCTGCTAAAGCTTCTTTTTGTGTTAGGTCAGCAGGTCATGGGAAAGACTGTAGGGTACGTTTACCTATTGCTAGTAAAATCGCTGCATCTTAAATCTTATCCACTTTCCTTCCCTGGTAAAGTTTGAATCATTGAGGATTAGTATTTCTTTCAGTGTAGCTCTCAATTTGTACCTCAGGCTTATTTAAACCTGATTCTCATCAGGACTTATGGACTTCCTTTCATTCGGTGTTAACGTGCGAGCCTACATTTTGTGTTTGCTTACCATTATATTCGCCTCCGCAACTAGTTTGATTAAGGGCCTTCTGCACATGTGTGTGATAATCATTAATATGATTATTTTTCTTTTTAATTGCCTTAATTATTAGTATGACAAAATTATTCAGACTTGTGGTATTTGCCCATTGTTCTTGTCTACATCACAACAATGCTTTCATTTTATGGCTTCCATCTCATTTTATTAATACGATTGCGAATCGTTTCTTTCTTGATAATCGTTTTCATTTAGAAATGTTTTGGAATGCTTTTATCGGCTCTAAAATGCTTTTCGCAGAAGAACGTGTTGTAAACATGAAAACTGCATATTTTGTATTCATCGACACCTTTTCAGAAAACTACCGCCGCTTTCTGATGTCGATGATAATTCATACAATAAAACAACTAACGTTTTTCAGAAAATCCGATGCTAGTATACACTTGTACGTCTGCAAATTAATTTGATTTAGTGATTTGTCCACATTCCTGTATTACAATACTATTGGTGTGAAACGCTCCTCTATCCACTTTAGGGATTTGTTTCTGTTTCCGCGGACTCGCCATCCTTTGCTACCCGCGGCAGATCTACTTCTTTTTTGACGCAAAGAAGGGCGCAAAAACTGCGCGCGTCGTGCGATGCAGCATTGCTTCGTTGACCACCTCTCGTACATCACTGACAGAATTATTATTTATCTCCGCTGTCCGCACTCTGGACTTTAACATTACGTCACATTCTTTAAATTTGATTAAGTCTCATTAGAAATTATGAAACACAAATCTCAATTTAATTCTTCTTAAGCTTATTTAATTAAAATTTATATATTAAATTGTTTTCGTTTTTGCATGTTTTTGAAGGTATATCCGAAGCCAGAGTATATACATTTTATAATATCTAGACTGGTAGGACATGCCTTATCAAACAGAAAATTCAGTTGACTATGATTTCAAGAACAAACTATTTGGTTTTTATTTTGTTTTGCCCCCCTATTAATTAGAAATATTGACTTTAAAAATGAATTAGTTTTATTTAGACAGGCCTCGTGTGTTTCGGGGAAATAAAATTATTTCAACACAACTGCGCCTTGAAATGACATAAATCTTTACGCTGTACCTGTATATCGTTGCGATAAGGAAGCAGTCAAGTGAGTTTATCCACACCCTTCAGCACACTCTTACACATCCGTAGAAGCGTGACTTGTAGGCATTAAACTGTGCATTAATCATAATCATTTTGTAATTCCTTACATTTATCAAATTGCAATGTATAATGTATTTCATATTAACATCAAGAAAAACGGGATTTTTTTTAACATCTAGCTTTCGATCTGTAATTCTTATTTTTGTTTTTCATTTTTTTTTCTCTCCCTGGCTGCTGGTTGGTTGTAACAGTTTGTCCTTGTGTCCGCTCCTTCAACAAGCTAAGATGAGAGTTGGATTGCCTTGACTTCATTCATCATTAATTTCAGCGCAGTGTGGGCCACCCCTTATCTGCCCTTTTAAAATCAAAAGAGCTGAAACCTGAGTCCTTATGCAATTATGACTATCATCTTATGCCCTTGACTGTGCTTAGCGGTGATTTAACGAGAATAGGTCAGCCCACTTCGCCCTCAATGGTCGACTGACGTTTGGTCATGATTAAAAATTACGAAAGAGTATTGGTTTCTCCGAAGCCACAATTAATTCAGTGAAAAGAAGGAAAAATAGAGAGGCAGAGTCAAGCAGGGACTGCTGCGCAAGTCTCTAATTAAAAAGTATCCGAAACGTGCCTAGCCTGATTGAAGGGCTTTCCCGTTGAAATCAAACGACGAACGCCTGCGCTTAGCTTGAGATTTGGGACTTTTTAGTAAAAATCTAAAAAGCAAACGTCCGATTATTTCTGGCATTCGTGCCGTTCCAAGTACCACCATAGTTGCCACTGCCAATTGCAGTCGGTAAGCTTCCTATCGGAAAATGCAACAACACAGCTACCGGTAAAGCGAACCGTAAGATTCCCAACTATCACACATCTATTTCGGATAGTTTAGGGCGGTCAATGACTATTAACGACTTCTTAGGGTAAACACTGCCAATTGACTTTGCTACGTGCGAGATCGAGCAATGCAACATTTATGGATGTGTGTAAAGTTGTGAGTGATACATCAGAATAGGCCGATTGTGTGCAAACAAGATGAAAATATATTTTCCGTCTAACCCGAAAGGAACGCTGCAACCTCCACCGCAAACAACTCCACTCCGTTCAAGTTGGCGCCACGAACATAACCACCTCCCGGGCACACAAGAGGCGATATAAACACATATTCTGTGGACCTTTTAACCAAGTTGATCTAAGAGTTGCAAGACCATTCCGTACCGCTGCCGGATAACAAGAAGCAGACCAATTCACACACGCATGTAAGAACCTCGGAGAGTTCCTCAATTTCCGAGTGAATTCTGGTGCTGCCTGCTGCTTTTAAAGTGTTCCTGACTTTCGTTTCGTTGTCGCACACATGCACACGAAGCAGAATAAGCATACGAAATGTAAGCTGTGTTCAGGCGAGGGGAGTGGGGGAAGGTTTTTTCTTCTTTTCGCGGCAATTAAGCGAAAAGCTTTTCGGGTTCATATATTTTTTTTTCGCCGTTTAATTCTGTGGGTGGCATACAAATCATATTTATTGCAAAGCTCTGACTCAAGGCTCTATATGCTATGAAATCCTGGAAGGGAAAATTTTCATTGCTAACGACCGACATACAAAACATACAAAAACATACACAATGAATTCCAGCGCGCGAATATGCTCTTGGCGTGGACTGTGTTATCAATCAAATTGATCATTTAGTGCAGTGTTGATGGCTGTGAGGCACTAGTGGGGCGCTGTACGTTGCTGCCGTTCACAGCGAAAATGGGAAATATTTCAATTGTAATTGTCGTTTTGATTTCAGGAAGCCGAGGGCCGGCTATGATGTGCTTCCTTACGGCAATGCTGGCGTGAGCGCTCCGTACATACGTAATACTGACGGCCAATGACGGCGCACAAACAATGCAGGGATTAATAGAATAAATAAACCCGCCGCCATTGTCGTTGCACTATTTTGAAGCATCGTTAAGCTTGATGCTTTTCCTCGGCCAAACAAAAGAATCTTAGTGGAGTTGCGTGGCTCTTACGTATCAATTCGTGTCGGACCGTATACTGCTGTTCCTGTTTTGAGACCCTATTTCGATTGATTTGTACGTGAACTATGATTGGTCGGCAGTTACGGGGTCCTAATTTTTCTACGAACCTTGTACATTTAAGAGCTGTGATTGGCGGAGGCAGGAGCCTCCTTTTTGGGGATTCGGTTGTTATTCATTCTTGTAAAAACTGATAAGTGCAGTGGAATATATCAAAGATGAAATTAATTTTGTTGACCAACTATTGATTTTCGCCGTGCTATTTATACTTGAGTACTATTTTTCTTCTCCAGCCCTACAAGCTTGAAGAATCGCTAATAAAATAGGTTAGGTCGTTAAATGCTCTGGTGAATGAAAATTAAATAGAACTGGAGAGATGTATAAATTGATGTTCGTTTTCATTTCGACTCATCTCTGTAAATTTTCTGGAGCTGGAGCTTCTGTAAAATTGTGGAATACACCAGATAGTATTCCCCGATAATCATCAAAATGTCAAATAATTCAATATACTCCTATCATTGAAATGAGTGTTTACCTGGTATATAACTCACACCAGCTGCCCGCGAATAAACTGTTAATAAATGGCGCTCTGTGACATAGCACATCACTCAACAAGTCCCGGGACATATAGGGGACGCTACTAACAAAATAAATAATATTACATTAATAATTTTCGTTAGTGGAATGATCTGTTAGTTAGCTTCTTAAAATACTTGATGTACAATACAATACAATATATAAATATTCGATGCCAGTGCTATCAACATTACAAAACCACGGCGCAATTCCATAAATTTACATAATTCAAGCTTTCAAATCGTCCATATTAAACGTGTTTGTCCACCGGCGACTAAAAACTTCCACTGCTCCTTCGAAGGATGCATGATGTAGGGTAAATGCATATAAGTTCAAGAAAGAGCTAACATATCTCTATCATTATGTGCTCATAGAGATATTCCACATCGTAACAAAGTAAAGTGTATCAATATTTTTTAATTGCCCAATTGAACAGCAGCAATTTTGCACACTCTTCATATGTACATTCTGCAGCACACACAGCAGTAATTCCAGTGCGTCATATCGCGTCGATTTCTATGCCTCGTTTGCGTACAATATGTGAATGGTTGAGTATGAGTTTAATCGTTCACCACGGCAATAAGAAATCATTTGTCTCTGGAGGGATTAGCACGTAAAAATTAAAAAAAATAAAACTTAAAAAACAGCATTCATTTCACTTGTCTATAAATTACCATCATTCCCCTAGTTACTGTCGCGGCACCATGCAGATGCGAATTGCGTCCTTTTTTGCGAAAATAAATTCACCTTTTTTGCGTGCAGAGGACCTTCATTAATTCAAAAGAGGACAACAGCCTCGAACGCGGTGGTGTGACTTTTTTATATTTTTTTTTCGTTTTCTTTTTGTTTCGATTGTTGTTGTTCGCCCTTAGCATCCGTTTTACCGCTTGGACGGGATTTGCTTTGTCCGACGTCCTCGTCATCGTCGATGGGTCACTTTTGGTTTGGTTGGCGTTTTTCGAGTTGGGGTTGGTTGGGGATCTGCTTTATGATTTATTTATCGAGGCCAAAGGATGGATGTCAGCACAAACATATCTATAGTATATCACAGTTAAAATAGTTTTTTTTCACTCCTTTCATTATGTTTTTCATCTTTCAACCCTTGATATGCATCAACTACTGCCTCTTGTCCCATCAAAATCACCCTACCTACAATTTTGAGATTTGTGCAGGTGCATTTTATTTTTTCAATTTTTTTTTGTTTCTTTCTCCTTTTGCTCTATCTTGGATGATGGTCTAAGGAAACAGGATGACCGTAAAAAAGGATAAAGTTTTTGACGGAAATCAACAAACAGACATACAATATAATTTCCCCTTTTCCATCGCTCAAAGGAAAAAAACAAGTGGTAATTGCAAGAATGCATGAAGTTTCTCCTAGAATTATCATTTGAGGCAAATTAATTCAACCTCTACCCTCTACTCTCGCCCCTTCCCGCAAACACTTTCCACTCAGCAAACCCAGGCTGTTTGAATATGAAACTGGTCCTATTCTGTTCGGCTGTAGTTATTTAATTTTGGAGTTGTACTTTTCTAAGGCCAGTAACAAAAACAATGCTACTAAATTGGCTTTAATCTATTTTCGTTTGTGTCTAGTGTCTGTCGGCTTGCATGGCTTGCGGGCACAATAGTTACCACGATGGACATCAGATGATATAAGTTAAACTTATTTAGGTTAATTTAGGTTGGAACAAATCTTTATTGTTTTTTCTTTTTTTTTAATTGGTCATCATTACCCAATTACTTAAGACTAACTTGATAATTCCTAAGATCTACCTAATATACATTTCCTGCATTGTAGAGGCGTACAACAATTCCCACAGGTGTCTTGCAATTACAATGCTTGGCATGATGGAATGCGATTTTGTCGTGTGGACTAGACGCCGTGTTAGCAATGATGTTTACTGGGAACGCTGGGAATGTGCCACCCGACGCCACTGTTTTGCTCCATAAACATTCGCGGTGTTAACTTCTCCCTCCTTAAACTCGTCCTCACTCATTACAGTGAAATATGGTGTAAACTGGGTCAATCCAATTTTCCTCTTTAAGCTCTACAGATGATCGATGTATTGATTGCTTTTCTTCCGGTGTGCAATCTATAGTTAAAGGTTTGGTTAGTACTTCCATATATCACTTCTATCGTCGTTGATGTTGACGACTTGCTTCTTTCCTATATTAACCGCATAATTGAAAAAGTAATAGATGATACCAAAAGTTGGTACATGGTTGTTATATGCTTTTTGCCTTTTACTTCCATCAAGTCAATTTGGCGGGTGTTATTCAAGTGTTTTGTTGTTTCTGACAATGGTGACGTTATAGAACTGGTTCCTGTTAAGTTCACGTTTCTGTTTTCCACCAAAATCGACCCGTTGAATTGATTGAACAGTATAAATCCTGGGAGAATTTCGTTGACTGTTAGTGTTAATGCATCTAGCTTTTGTCGGAGGTTTATCAAACACTCATTGTTACTTAAATCTACGATTTCCGTATCCTTACAAATAGTTAGATCATTGGGGATTTTACATTTATTATTGATTCCATAAAATTTATGTTCACACCTCCATACATTATCAAAGTTTATTTTGGTTACATAAATCCCTTTTTTGATTGGTTTAATGACAATCTTTTGGCAATCTTCCCTTTTAACATTTACACTTACACTATAAATTATGTCTTGTTTTTTAGAAGCTATTTAACAGCAGAAAACTCTAGTGCCTCGTCTATATTAATAAATGGTACATTGGTTTTTTTTTCAAATAGATCCTTCTTTTCTTATTTTCGAGGTGCTATAATCCGGGGTGGACATGAGCCACAACCAACATACCTCTCCAGCCAGCACGATCTTTTACAAGCTGCCTCCAGTTGCGCACTCCAACTGGAGGTTGGTTGAGGTCTTTCTCCACTTGTGTGTGCCACCTTAGCCTAGGCCGTTCTCTGTTCGGGTCGGAGCATTGGTGTCCATACGCTCTACATAGCCTTGCCATCTTAAGCGTTGTATCCGCAGACGCTTCACCAGGCACATGTCGCTATACAGACCATAGAGGTCGTCGTTAAATCTTCTCCTCGAGTTGCCATCAACGCAAACAAAACCAAAAATCGCACGCAAGACTTTTCTAGAAGACTAAAGGCTTCCTCATCCGCTTTTAGTAAAGAACTGGCATGATCAAGCTGTTATATAAAGCTCTGTACTTTGTTGTGTCCTCATAAACCACCAGACCCATTTTAGCCGCTTCCACTTCAAATGCTCTCATTTGAGGCCTTAATATTTACGAATAGGTGTTGAGAGTCAATTTGCACTTCTGAGTCTTTTTCAGGATCTGCCGTAAAGTGAAGATCTGGTTAATCAGGGATTTCCCGGGCCTGAAATCACGCTGATACAGACCTATCAGGTCTATCAGGTTGTGGACAACGGGGTTCAAATGCTCGCACAATACGGCAAAGAGAATCTTATAGGCGATGCTAAGTAGGCTGATACCTCGATCATGTGCGCAGTCAGAAGGGTCTTTCTTATGGACCAGACAAACGACGCTGCAATTCCAATCATCGGGCATGCTTTCCTCCGACCCTACCTAAGCTTCAGCTAACTGCTTTAAATAGTTATGTGGGCAGTCCGTCCGCTCCAGCAGCTTTGTTCGACATTAGCTTCGATATTGTTATCTTTACTTCGTCTAAATCGAGGGGACGAAATGCTTGTCTATCATCGTTCAAATTGAGTAGGATATTCTGCCTAACATTCTGCGGAATTTGGGTCGTCATCGCCGTTAAGGAGTGATTCTTCCAGATTCTCAGACAGACTGCGACTTTACCACAAGTCGTCCATTTCGATTCCGGCAGGCTTCGCTCCGAACATTGTATCCGCTGGATAGCTGTTTTGACTTTCGGTAAAACTTACGGACTTCATTCCTGCCATAGTACCTTTCCATTTCTTCGACTGCGCGCTTCTCGTACTCCCTTTGTTTTCTTCTGAGAAGCCGGTGCTCTTTCCTTCTTCTCTGTTCGTAGAGCTTACGAACAGCCCTCCTTGTTCGATGTAGCGTTGCCCATCAGTGGCAGTTCCAAGCGATCAGTTTCAATTGTTGCTTTCCGACTTCAAAACGTATTGGACTGTTTCCGAATTTGGCCCTGATGCGGATTGTCAAGAGGTTTTCCTAGCTCAAGACTTTTTGCCGAAATCTACATTAACAAATAAATCCGCATCCGAATAAGCGCTGCTTTCTCTCTCTGCAGCAATCGCTTTATTAGATGTCGCAGTTTTACATAGTTTTTGCGGGGCCCATCCTATCGCACTGTCTGGATGGTGGTGCTGTCGGCTTTGTACCAAGAGCCTCCGCAAATTGTTCGGCACGAATTAATGACTCTTCAAATTATCTATAAACTTCCGTCTGTCTTCAGGCAACGCATAATCTCGGAGAGTGTTAAATGAAAGCACTCTACTTGTCCGTTAACAAAGCTTGAATAAGGGGGAGGTTCTTATATTTTAATGCCTAGTTGATCTCGAAGCATAAAACCTATTGGCGAGGAATTGAAAGCCTTTTCATTCTCGAACACAAGTACAGAATAATAATAATAATTATTATGGTTGGCGCCACAGACCACAGGGGTACCAGGGCCTAGCTTGCTCATCAACTACTCGTGTTGTGCGCGCTACTGTTCTTTAACGAGTAGAGGGACCTACAGTTTTTTTCCGACTCCGAACGGCGCAGTTTGAGAAGATTTCTTAGACAGTAATTACTCTTTGAGTGTTGTCCGCAGCTCGAAAGAGGTGGTGCCGTGAAAAATTCGAGGTGTTTAGCCGGGAATCGAACCTAGACACTCTACCCACTACGCCACAGCGGCCGCATGAGGTACTCCTTAAGCAAAAAGTATTTAACTTAATGGTTCTCTAATATCTTCTGGTGGTTTGATTTCAAGATACGAGTTTGTGCGTACTTGGAAAACTTTTTAACTTCTGTAAGAACCACATTCATACTGGTGGCTTAGATGCGTACATGTATTATAAGGATAATACAGAATAGGTGTGGCCTGTAGCTCAGGTTTACTATTATTATTTGATTTTTGAAAACGTTTATCGGTGTTTCAACGGATACTATCAGTTCGTGAGCTGAGAATTCAGCACTGTCTTGTATTGACGTTAACACAAGACAGGTTCTCTCGAGAGAGCGTAAGCTACAACATTTGTTTTTTTCCAGCTTATACAGTTTGTCGAGAAACTGTTTACACTAATTAAAAAAACAATAATTTCTACTTTCTCGCTTCAATATTGGACACTTCTATAAACTTTGTTTCACCAATTTTTTTTATTTACATGCAACATGTTTTGAAAAGTAAATAACATAAACAAAACTCCATATAACATAACATTAAGAACAATAAAGAAACACAAAGCAAAAAGGAACAACAATTTAACTGTCAAGAAAGTCTTTACACATTCTATTTCGCATCCTATTCGCAGTGCATACATAGTTCAAAACGTACCGTTATACCTTTTTTTTATTTTCTGTTCTGTCTGAGATGTAGAAAGTCGAAAGCGTAAACGATCATTGTTACTTCTGCTGTTGAATGAGTAAGAACAATTTTTGGTGATTCATTTTAATATGCCTTGTGAGAGAATTTCTTTTAACGTAAAACAGTTGGTTTATTATAACCATTATAATAGTAAAAGCGTGAAAGAAATGACTGAGATGTTTGGTTTATCTAAGAAAACCATTTACAATATAATTAACCGAGCAGAACGTGAAAATCGGTTAGAAAATATTGCACCAAAAGGCAGGCCAAAAAAGTTATCGGACAGAAATGAGTGCTACTAAGAAAAGTGCATGAAAACCCTCAAATATCCATTCGAGCTTTGTCCAGAGAAATAAACCAAGAGTGCGGTGTACAAGTTTCCAACGAAACTGTAAGGCAAGTGCTAATGAAGAATGAGTACACATCAAGAGTTGCACGGAAAAAACCATTACTTTCGTAGCCTGCAACCGAACGGGTACTGGGATGATGTCAGTTTTTGTGATGAAAGAAAAATAATGTTGTGGTACAACGAGGAGCCCAATAGAGTGTGGCGCAAACCTTTAAAATCGTTGGCTGTGTAAATGGCAGAAAACCACAATTTAAGTTCTATCAAGACAACGATCCGAAACACAAAGAACACGTGGCTGCTTTATAACTGCACCAAAGTATTGGATACACTAGCTCAGAGCCCAGACCTTAACCCAATAGAAAAGCTATGGGCACATTTAAAAAAGAAGGTATCAAAAAGGAGCTCCAAAATTAGAAACCAACTGACACAGTACATCAATGAAGAATGGGTTAACATTCCAAATAATTATGATATAAAAAAGTTAATTGGATTAATGACAAAGCGGCTAAAGACGGTTATTGATGCTAAAGGTGGTCACACCAAATACTAACATGCAAATTTTGCAAAATTCATAAGCTTTTGAAACAAAATAAGTTTATAATTAAGTATAGTATTAAGTTGTGTAAAGACTTTCTTGACAGTCAAATTTTTGTTCCTTTTTGCTTTTTGTTTTTTTGTTGTTCTTATTGTTATGTTATATGGAGTTTTGTTTATGTTGTAACATGAAGTATGGAAATAAATAAAATTGGTGAAATAAAGCTTATAGAAGTGTCTAATATTGAAGCGAGAAAGTAGAAATTGCTGTTTTTTTTACCTAGTGTAAACACTTTCTTGACAAACTGTATATTTATTTGTAGATATATTCTTTGAGAAAAGACTTCTTTTCATTCATAGAAGTTGGCGGTCGGTAAATACAGTTACTTTCAAAATTGATCACGCTGTGTGCTAAAACATAAAAATGTTCGGTTTCAAAAAATTGGAATCAAAAACTTCGTTTTTTTGTTTTAATATTTATTTCGACAATTCTTGTTTATAAAATAAAAGTAATTAAGATTTGGCTTCGTTGTACAAAACAATAACAAAAATAAAAACAGTATTCACCGTGCTTGATCATTCATAATTAGATCCGTAGGATATTCATCGAGACCGAAGAGTACTATTTGAATGATGATTTTTCTGACTTCAGATCGTGCGAAAAACATTGACAGTTTTGGTTTTTCAACGCAGTTTTCTCGTTTCAGATCGTGCGAAAAACATTGACACTTTAATACCAATAGGAATTTTTTCAACTCAGTAATCCGTAATTTTTAGTTCATTGAAGAATTTATGCACAAAATCACAATTTGTTAGTAAGATTTAAATTGGAGGAATCACACTTGTTGCTCCGATTCGTTGGTACATATATTATCTCCAAGATCAGTGTCTTTATGGGATTGAAGAGGAAGAAATTTAGTACCGCGACGCAACATTTTATTAGATGAGGATATATTATCCTCAAGAGCAAAGGCGCTACGCTTCAGTATGACAGTTGATTATTTACGGCGTGGAAAATGAAAACTCGTCCGATCGCTTTGAAAAATCGCGTGAGACAACATGACTTTCTATTATGCCACATTTCATATGGAGTCTTTTCATTTCCTTTCAAAGCTTTACTGGGAGTTCTATTGATTAGGTACCTGTCAACGCGCTCCATGAACCATCGAACGTGCCTTTTGTGTTATGGTTCTAATCATCCGCTCAGAAGCCTTTTAATTGTGGAGTGTACGGAACTGTTAAATGGTAACTAACTTTTTTTTCAACATAATATGCTCTCATTTCATTTGATAAGTACTCTCGCCCATTATCTATATATAAATAACAACCTTCAAGTTAAAATGGGCTTCGCTTTTAGTAAGAACAGTTTCAAATAGAAAATAAGTAACATAATAATTTACCCATTATCATCATCATCATCATCAACTAAAATAACATAGTAATTCTTTCAATCGATAGTCGAAGGAATAATTGGAGCACAAACATCAGAATGAACAATGAACAATGGCCTTTGAATACCCGTATAATCTTTATTTTTAAATTTTTCAAATGGCAATCTAGATTGTTTCCCTTTTATATAAGCTTCACATATATCTTCATTTGGTTGTACATTCTTTATCAAGTCGTTATCGACGAACATGTTACCTCGTTTAATTCCTAAGAACATTCCTTTACTTATTTGATCTAACCTTTCCTGCCACAATTGATATTCTTTTGTATGTTCAACTTATTAGCTTTATAATATCTCTTAAATTCAATTATTGGAACATTATATTCACATATACCATTAATGACTTCATGACCATTCTGGGTGACACTTACACCTCCTGGATTAAATTCAACAGTCATTCCTTTATCTTGTATTCTTTTGACAGAAATTAAATTATGTGATATATATTTACTATATAATACATCTTCATAACATACATACATGTTATGTTGTCCTGAGAATCATTTTCAAGTCTCATTGTGTCTTTTACGGTGGCATAGATAAATTCATTTGATTTTGCCACTAATATCTCAATTGGTGCGCTTAGTTTTATATAATCAGAAAATAGATCCATATCGTTTAAAATATGGTCGGATGCCCCCGAGTCCAAAATAAAAGAAACATCACTTTTCTTTTCCGTAACAGCGCGCTTCATCATAAATGAAAAACTTGATTCCGATTGAACCGTTGCTACTTGGGCTTGTTTTCCACTACCATTTTCTTTATTACACATTTATTAACACATTTCTTAAATATGTAGCAATCTCTTTTAATACGAATATGTCCTTTTTTCCACAATGATGGCAAGCGTATTTTGATTTAGGGTTGTTTTTAAACGATGAATTGTATTTTAAATTGTTAGCTTTAATCTTTTCTTTGTGCTTATAATTAACAGCTCGCACCTGTGTCCTAACTCTTCTTCTTCTAGTGGCGCTACAATCCGGGTTGGACCTGGGCCTCAACCAACATGTTTCTTTAGCCAGCACGATCTTTCGCCAGCTGCCTCCAGTTGCGCACTCCAAGTTGCTTGAGCTCCTTCTCCACTTGTGTGGTCCACCTTAGCCTAGGCCATTCTCTGTTGGGTAGTCCCAATGGCTCGGATTCAAAGACTTTTCAGGCCGGAGCAGCGGTGTCCACACGTTTTACATGGCTTAGCCATCTTAAGCGTTGTATCCGTAGACGCTTCACCAGGCACATGTCGTTGTACAACCCAAAGAGTTCGTCGTTAAATCTTCCCCTCCAGATGGCATCAACGCAAACAAGACCAAAAATCGCTCACAAAATGTTTCTCTTGAAAATACTATGGGCTTCCTCATCCGCTTTTAGCAACGTCAAGATTTCCGCGCAATAAAGTAGGACTGGGATGATCGATTGCCTCTTGAGCTCAAAGAAAAAGTGATTGGCAAGAATGATTCTGCGTTTGATTTGGGTACTGATGTTGTTGTCCCTGTTTACCGCGGAGCCGAGGTAGACGAAGTCCTTGACTACCCCGAATTTTCTGCTGCCTAGTGTGACGCTCTGTCCGAGACGTCGATGTTGTGTGTCCTTTCGTGACGATAGTGTGTAATTCGTTTTGCCTTCATCATCAACCAACTCATCACCAGCTGCTTTAAATAGTTCTGCTCGCAGTCCATACGCTCCAGCAGCTTTGTTCGACTTCAGCTTCGATATTGCTATCTTCACCTCGTATAAGTCGGGGGGACGGAATTCTTGTCTATCATCGTCCAAATCGAGTAGAATATTCTGCCAAACAGCGAAATTTGGGCCTTCATCGCCGTTAAGGAGTGATCCTTCCAGATTCTCAGCACAGACTGCGACTCTACCACAAATCGTCCATTTCGATTTCCATTTCCTCGACCGCACGCTCCTCATGCTCCTTTGTTTTTTCTTCTGAGAAGCCGGTGCTCTTCCCTTCTTCTCTGTTCGTAGAGCTCACGAACAGCCCTAGTTATTCGATGCAGAGTTTGTCGACACAGTTACTTTTAATACGTAAGAACAAAAGACGCGTCACTCCATAAAAGGTCAAAACCCGGAATTTCAAAAAGGCTTCACAGGATTTCACCTCTTTATCTGTGTTTGACGTAATCTAAGTACTAATCGTAAGAACAGTGCTTCAGAACCTAAAATGATAGCTATGACTGAAAACCGTACCTCTCTTTACAAGACTCAACGGAAGTGGCTAAAAAGGATTCAGGCGGTCCATCCGAAGCATTAGCAACACAAGACCAGTTCCACAGCATGCAATAAGTAATCTATCTGTAAGTTCTAAGCTCAAAGTTTACTCAGGATTCATTTTTCGAGTAATATAATCTGTACAAAGCTGAAAATTCGTTTTCTTCTACTTCTTCTTGTGGCGCTACAGTCCGTCAACTACTGCCTCCAGTTGTTTGAGGTCATTCTCCACTTGTGTGCGCCACCTTAGCCTAGGCCGTCCTTTGTTGCGTTGTACCCTATGGTTCGGATTCAAAGACTTTCCGGGCCGGAGCAGTGGTGCCCATACGCTCTACATGTTCTAGCCATCTTAAGCGGTGTATTCGTGAACCATTTCCTCGACCGCGAGCTTCTCATGCTCCTTCTTTTTCCTTCTGAGAAGCCGGTGCTCTTCCCTTCTTCTCTGTTCGTAGAGTTCACGAACAGACCTCATCGTTCGATGCAGCGTTGCCTTATAGGCGTCTTGTTTGGCTGTATGCACTTGCTTGCACTCGTCGTCAAACCATTTGTTCCTTCTGGGTGGTGACATGAAACCCAGCACATAAGAGGCAGCTTCTTTGATGGCTTCTTGACAACGTTTCCAGTGTTCTTCTATGGTTAGTGCAGGCAGCGTCGAAGTCTCAGCGAGTTTCAGGGAGACTTGGTCGGCAGAGTTGCCAGCGATCAGTTGCGATTGTAGCTTTCCAACATCAATCCGTAGTGGCTTGTCTCGACTCCGCTGATATCTCGATATCCGGGTTCTTACCTAGGCTACAACAAGGTGATGATCCGAGTCGATGTTTGCACCTCGGAAAGTTCGGACATCGAGAATATTGGAGGAGTGTCTGACGTCGATCGCAACGTGATCAATCTTGTTGACGGTAGATTGATCAAGAGATCGCCAGGTCCCTTTGTGGATGTTCAGGTGTGGGAACTGCTGGCAGGCCACAGAGAGTGTGTGGTTACTACTCCTTTCATGTTATAGTAAACGATTTTTAACAAAAGCAAATGTTAAAGTCGTTTCTGAAAGCTGTTCTAGGGCAGTTGTTACACCATCATACGAAGTAGGGAGTATCGAAAATAGATGTGACATTTTTAACAAAAGCAAATGTTAAAGTCGTTTCTGAAAGCTGTTCTAGGGCAGTTGTTACACCATCATACGAAGTAGGGAGTATCGAAAATAGATGTGACACTTCATACATTATACGTTTTCCAATGTTTGCTACCGATGCAACTGTCTCAGTGATAAAATCATTAAAAACAAAAAAATGATTAAGTAGTGATGAATCAACTTTTAATTTTTAGAATAATAACTGCTTTCTAACAGAAAGCTGAGAAGCTAAGTTTTTCGTTCATATATAGCGTCAAGTTCGCACAAAATTGATTTTGCTGAGTACTCATCTTTTGCATAACCAAAAATTAATCACTTAAATTCAATAATTATACTTTTTGCCATCCTTCCTACCTTTTTCCACTGTTCGGTGACTTTTTCTGGGACATCACAATCAAAAAGAGCTCTTACTCTAAATTTCCAAATGGAATATTTCTCTCCATCGAAAGGCTTAGTATTTCTTTTCATTTTCTCCATCTTATAATTACTTTCAAACTACGAATAAAATATAACCTTATTTTTTTTTTGGTTTGTTTAACAATCACCTTCACATGCACAAATAAATTGATAATATAACTAATTCATTAGGGACTGGGTGCATCACCTGTTGGAATTCTGTTTATATTTGTATAATAAAACACAACTTTTATTATTACTAGTACTCATTATTCTTTTATTTTAAACTTTAATTTTGCACAGCAGATCAGATCCATACGCTTTTAATAACAAAACGAGAATGAATATAAATATACAAAATACAAGAAACATAAGTCGTTCAGTTTACTTGGAAAAACAAAATTCTGTTGCCCGACTCGAGTACAGGAAACCAATGAATCAATTCCAAGTACTGTGTAGATCAATGTTGCTTTTGCACCACTACTGCCCAAAAGTTTCGTTTGCTGTTGCAATAAAACTGAAAAACTGCCACTACCTTGAGGATTACTTATAGACACCGAGGTGGTCGAAGAACCAGTAATGGTTTAGAGATTAGATTCTAGGGTAGTATTTTAGGGATTACGTTCTTTGGTTGAAACTCCGGATCGTAAATCTAAGATTTTCTTAAATTTTGATATTCAATTCAGTACTAAAGTTTCAAACTAAATGTATCAAAATTAATTCACATAAGGGTTTCTTAATCTATTTCCTTTATAATTACAGTATTTTCTTTTTCTTTAAACAAAGAATACGTATTTTCTTAGTTTAGATTCTGGCAGAATGTTATACCTACTTGATATTTTCAATTCATAATTCTTTCTTATTTTGTATTTTCACTTCATATAAATTGTAATATGGCTCCTTTCTACAAAGAATAAATTCATAAAAGTAGACTTACAAAACTATTCCTAATACTAGCATCCTGTGGAGCGGCAGTAGTCTCCTTTCGTCAACTGCGTTCCTTTCACTTCTTACTCGGGGGCCCTTTAGTGTATTTTTTCCACACAACACAGTTTATTGAACCGATAGGCAGGCGTGCACTAATGCGCGGCGGCTACTTTAGGCGACTGAAATTTTTATTTCAAACATTGCGCCAATTTAACTATTTTAAGTTTATTTAGGTTCCCTCCTGAACACCTCGAATTTGTCAAAGCACCACCTCTTTCGAATTGCTGACAACACTCAAAGAGTAATAACTGTCTAAGAAAGCTTCTCAAATTTCGCCGTTCGGAGTCGGCAAAAAACTGTAGGTCCCTTCTACTTGTGAGAGAACAGTAGCGCGCACAACACGAGTAGTTGATGAGCAAGCTAGGCCCTGTTTCCCTGTGGACTGTAGCGCAATACAATTATTATTATTATTAAGTTTACTGAGGTTAGAAAAAAAATCTCTATTTGTGTTCAAAAATTGGACATAATTGCCCCTTACACGTTCTACTTAAGATTAACTTCATAATTTCTAAGAGCCACCTTAAATACTATTCCTTTATTGTATAGATGTAAAATAATTCCCACAGGTGTCTTTCAATTACAACGCTGGGCATGATGGAATGCAGTGGTGTCGCGTGTCAGAAATGATATGTGCTGGGAACGCTGGGAATGGATAATGTGCCACCCGACACCGCTGCTTGTTCCAAAAACAGTCGCGGTGTTTACTTATATGTACATCATGCGCCATGCGTATCAACTCATTATGTTATTTCAGAAGTCATCAGAGTACTTTCTTTTAATGTTTCTGTGAATTTTTCTTTCATCGGCGTGTATCTATATTTCGTGTCTTGTTTATCCATTTGACATCAGATGTTGCTGCGAAAAACATCCTGTATCCACCTTGTTTATGAGCTGTCCCAATGGTCATATTCGACTGTATGAAGGACACAAAAAAGGAAGCAAGTATAATAATTTCTGACAAGTCGAGCTACGTTAATGTCATTTCCTCAGAAATGAACACAGGT
The DNA here is from genome assembly GCA_955652365.1 of Eristalinus aeneus. Lineage (NCBI taxonomy): Eukaryota > Metazoa > Arthropoda > Insecta > Diptera > Syrphidae > Eristalinus > Eristalinus aeneus. The sequence goes on along the minus strand of OY019135.1, from coordinate 3,925,096 downwards.
ACAAACACACACTTTTATGAATACACTTACATCCATAGGACGTTGGGATGAAAGGTATTGCTGGAGACAATTTTCATGTCTTTCCAATTTTCTTTTGCTTTCATATGCCACCCACCACCCACCACCTACTACATACTACACGCCACATGCCCCACACCACATACCACTCACCACATTCACCATTCAGTGTCGTTTTCCTTTTTCCTTTCGACATATCGTTCGCTTTTAATATTTCTGTACATTCCATTGGATCCCACTGGTTAAGAGACAGCACCGGCGACGATTTCTCCTTAATATCGAAGTGGGAATTATAAGCACATTAAAGTTCCCTTTTATTTGAATGATTCACACATTCGCACGTTTTATTGTAATAATTCATACAAGTTTACGTAATATAACTCCTCCTTGTGCCGCAAGTATTAAGAGAAACACCATGATAGGTATGCCACTGGAAACGGCGTAGAGAGACTAGTTAATGCAAAATTCGTCGACATTCATGGTGAGAGAAGACACGACAGTTGCAGGAAAATAATACTTTTTTTTCTCACGTATATGAATACATAAATATATATATATATATATATATATATATATATATATATATATATATATATATATATATATGTGTGTGTGTGTGTGTGTGTGTGTGTGTGTGTGTGTGTGTGTGTGTGTTGTGCGAGAATTCCACTCTAGTTAAATAGCCTGTGGGAACCCAACAGGAAAGGAAATACAGCAGCAAGGTATGCTTTCAGTCCGCTACCTTCTTAATCCACCATTATGTGAATTTTAATGTAATTAATTAATAAATGTTCTTACATATGTACATATGTATATCACAATAAAACTGTACATAAAGAACTTATATCAACATCAGGTCTCTTTTCTAAACAACTTGCCCAGTATTTTGAACTTCTTATGAATATTATATTATTTAAAAGCAAACAAATTTAGGCGTATTTTTCTTCTTAAAAACGGTGGGACCTAAAGAATTTCTAAAATATTAGTAGATCATATAGAATTTGTAAATTTATAATTCCTCCAAATCATAGACATTTGAATGGAACGGATGAAGTTATTGGTTCATATGGAACAACGATTCGTGTTGTTACGTCTCCCTTGTCCATTTGATAGTTTAATCACCATAAAATTCTCGAAAACTGCTTAGTTTCTGAAAGAAATCAGTTCATATTTTAGAGGAACGCTGCGAGCATAGTTACAATGGCAAACATATCTGATTCCGGTGGTTAAATATCCCGTATACTAAAGTACTGCAATGTCTACATGAAAAGGATAAAGGCCTCGACCGTGTCGATTGATAGCTTATGAATTTGTCGTCTTTAATAAGGCAAAAGCTCTTTCGTTGAGGAAGCAGTCACTGCAGCAGTGTTTATTTTTCCGATTTGTAATAAACGTGAGAAAGTTCTAACTTGCTTTCTAGAAGGAGTAAATGAGATGCCTTACAACTGTTATAAAAACCACCTAATCCTTCAATTTCTTGAGCCCCCAATCTCACAATCGCCCGCCGAAGCACACGACTGAGAGAGAAGAGAAAGAGACAGCGGAGGAGTTGAAGAGCATTTATTTGCTCGGAATAAATTGAATTTACTTAAAATAACTCGTGGGGATTTCGAAAAGTTACTAAGTAGCGTACGGCGTGTGTGTGTGCGTGCAAGTTGTGAAGGTTATGTGGTATGTGTTTTCGATTTTAAACCATCCTTTTTCCTAATGCTGATGTTAGTGCTATTGCTACTCCTGCTCGCCAGAACAAGTAGATGATTCTTCTGCTGCTGATTATGGGAATGTTTACGTACCCTCTTGTGTGTGTTATGTTCCCTATACCACACGGATTTATGTGCTGTCAAGTTGCAGGAAGATATATGTACGAAAATGGATTTGTATAAGTAAAGCCTTATCCTCAAGGTGGCAAGGGATACGATTTGAGAAACATCTTGCTGCGACGACCAAGTATTTAGAATAACAAAATACCCCAAAAAGGTTAAAAAAAGAAAATACGATGATTCCGTTACTCTAGGCAGCTAGGCATGGGTTCTTTTCCATGTTGTGTAAGTAAGTTTGTTTTGGTAGGTTAAATGTAATTTGCGTTAAAGCCTTTTTTTCCTTCTCAAATAGGCGCCGGGGATAGATTAGCCCACATCTACACCAAATTTTAGGTGGGATAAAGAGGGGATAGCTATGTGGAAGTGGTAGAGTAAATGGGGTGGATTGTCAAAACGGTTAGAGACATACATATCTTAATTAGAGAAAGGTCGACTAATATAAGGTATAAGTACTACGAAGCTGTTCTGCACGTGCATACATATATTTCAATATTGTCGAGCGTTACGCTTCGCTTATGTTTTTAGTTATTCATGCTGGACGAAGGAAACGGAAGGGTATTAGGTAGGGTATGTGGTTTATAACATGATTCTCAGTTTTAAATGACTATTTGACATTCCGACACGGTGTACAGGCCTGCCTGTCTGGTTTTCAAAGAACGAGGGTGGATATGTGTGTAATAAAGAGGTTACTTGCGATTCAATTTGTTCTATTCTTAGGAAGATTAATCTGTTTTCGAGAGTTAAACGTGAATAGCTGCGTAGACAGATGCCAATTGACATGTCGCAAGTACTGAATTGCTTAAAATCAAAGATAGGTTTTTAAACCGCCGTACTCTTATAGAATCACAGTCGTCTCATTAGAATTAAGTACGATCCTCAACTGTATATTTCCTTTAAGAGAAATATACCATTTTTAAAATCTTTTCAAGTTTTATATATTATATTATACATATTATACTCTTATACGTACATATGTATATATTACATATGTTCATGTAAATATGCATTCAATGAATTTGTTCACTCTATGACAAATGTAAACAGACTAAGACATTGTAACGACTTGTGCGAACTAGTCTTCGGGCTGAAGCTCTCACCGCGTTCTCCACTCATATGTTGGTTGCTTAAACTTTTGAGCTTTTTAAACTGAGCCCCATTCAAGCCGAATTTTTGCATAATTTTAGACCAAGAGAAAAAATGATCTGGTCCGTCGTTTTTACCCATGTCCCCGTGTCGTCGTCGTCATCATGAGATTTTGATGTTCATCCACTCACCACATTTGCTCACAATTAAGTATTCGCCCTCAGGGTCTCCCTAATGCCTACAAACACATACCCGTATGCATATCTTTACTTGATCTGGGTGTTTGCACACTGCAAACGTCCGCTGCCACCACGTCCGCATCTGCAGTTGCAACAGTCATATCTTCCCTACGCCACTCTTCACTTGGAAATGTATGTAACGTACTTCAGGAACGCTTGTTATTATGTGCGCAATGTGCACATTAGAGCGCTTGCCTTAATTTGTTTCTGCCTCAATGCCATGCCGAGAATATAAGGGAGAGTGCAAAATATCATGTACAGAGCACATCCACTACGCATTAGTTCTGCTGCTACCACTTAAACACCCACAACCAGCAGCATACTATGTGCAGCAATACCATCAGCACCCACAGCCAGGCAGCCAGGAGGTCTCCTTTTTTCCTGCTACACAGCAATCTCTAAAGCAACTCGATACACGATAGCTTCGTCTAGATATACGAAACAACGTTGAGGGAAAATAAGTTAAAATGGATGTGGTTTGTTAGCGAGGACATTCAATTTTTGGACAACCACAACATAGTGTCCCTGCTTAACTGGCACGGGTAGATAACGCCCTTGAGCGTAGTACAAAAGTTTTCAATAATACCTGCATCATGAATGTATTTCACAATGCTCATTTTCCCGTTCAACTAGAAACCTGAATATATTTAATTATTCGATGTCCATGTAGAGGATGTGTTAAGTACGCATGCTGCCATCAGCTCAAGAATAAACTCAATAAGTTTCGCTTCGGTGAACAACTGGTGCAAGGTCGTAATCGTGAATGGGCGGTGGTGATTGCCTAAGGACATCAACTTACTTCGAAAAAAAATTACACACACGTTCCCCAAATATCGAACAATGAAAATCATAAGGAATTAAGAAAACTTCGAAGAGAAAGTTTTTGATAAAAATCGAAAATTTCACCTTTTTTACAATTACACCATAAAGCTTCAGAAGGAGGACAGTTGTATCTCTCGACCACCTTCAATTGTTCATTTTTTTGTTAGTGCCACAATCGTGAGATCTTTCTTCTTCTTTATGTGTCTCTCCTGTTCCATGTTCTTTTCTGCGTCCAAGGTCTTAGATCCAATGTCCTTTAATGTATGTGTCCTATTCACAATTTGTTGTACGTGTGTGTATTTATGTATGCGTGTATATAATAAGTGAACTTGGAAGGTTGCATCGTTGTTTGGAAAGGAGCACAAGTAAGCATTTCTTGTGTGAGTCCTTTGGTTGAATTCAATTTTACTCATCAATTTCTTGGATTCAACCTCACAAAAGACATGTATTTTCTTTTTCTTTATCTTTCTCTATCCCTCACTTCGTTTGCCTTCTCGTTCCCTTCTCTCCTTTTGGTAACTGTTCTTCACACAATTTGCCGTTCACCACTGAATGATTTCATTTCATTTCATGGTGTACTCTTTTCCTTCCGAAATGAGCCGAAATATTGAAGAAAGCGGACATGAATAAAGAAGATATAAAGTGTTCCTCCTTCTAGTTCTATTCGAAAATTGTTGATTGATCATTTAAAGTCTCTGTAGTGTAACTTGTTCAATATATTTCATAAAACATCTATCTTCTTACTTTTGGTTCTCATCTGAAGTAACAGAATAAATTCCGCATGAACTTATATTACAAGCAATTAGGATGGAAAATGGAACATTACACTCAGCCGGAACTTTAATTTAATTTTACTCCAGATTAGTTTTAACCAAGTTGATGATTCCATACAGACATACACCCCCGTATGAAGTGAGCGCCAAGATACAAATGTCTCGATAGGGAACATTTGTTGCGAACGAGCCCTTATTATTTTTTTGTTTGTTTGCTATGACATCTGTGAAAAATATTTAGTATACATCAAGTCATTGAACAGACCAACATCATATTTTTTCATCGTGTTAAAAATGTCGAATTTTGTACCAGAAAGTGATGATTTGCGGAAAGCATTAATTTTTTGTTTTCATTTGAAGAAAAGTGCTGCAGAGTCGCAACGAATGCTTATCGAGGCATATGGTGATCATGCTCTATCAGAAGCAACATGCAAAAGATGGTTTCAACGGTTCAGAAATAATGATTTTGATGTGAGAAATGAAGAACGTGGAAGACCACCAAAAAAGTTTGAAGACTCCGAATTGCAAGGGATATTGGACGGAGATAACACTTTGAGTCAAAAGCATCTACTGCAAAACCAGATCGATTCCGCAAGAAAACAATGCTGTGTGTTTGGTGGGACCAGAAAGGTGTGCTGTACCACGAGCTCCTAAAACCTGGTGAAACCGTTAATACTGATCGCTACTGACAACAAATGATCAATTTGAACCATGCATTGATCGAGAAACGACCAGAATGGGCCAGAAGACACGGCAAGGTAATTTTGCTCCATGACAATGCACCTGCACACAAAGCAAAACCGGTTAAGGATACAATCAAAACACTTGGCTGGGAGCAGCTACCCCACCCGCTGTATTCACCAGACTTGGCTCCTTCCGACTATCATTTGTTTTCATCGATTGGACACGCATTGGCTGATCAGCACTTTGATTCCTTCGAAGAGGTCGAAAATTGGGTGTCTGATTGGTTTGCTTTAAAAGACGAACAATTTTATTGGAGAGGTTTTCACAAATTGCCAGAAAGGTGGTCAAAATGTGTAGAAAACAATTGCCAATACTTTGAATAAAATGTTTTTACTTTCCCATTAATAATTAGTGTTTTATTTTCAAAAAAAAAAAATAATTTCATACCGGTATACCTGTCGGGACACGTCACATAACTTAACTTAAGGCTATTCATTTTAAATGGTGCCTATTCGTAAATATAATTGAGAGTCGATTCTCTTATTTCTTTACAAAGTGCTTTTAAATTCAATATCCTTACAAAAGAACGTAGTTGCTACCACCGTATGTATGGGAAATATGTGTAGGGCGAGAAAAATATCGTTCCATTTTATATCAATTCCCAAAAGTAAGAGAGTACGCCAACAAAATTTGTAAACACGTCGCTTGTTCTAAATTAATGATCTAAACTATTGCGATATGCGAGGGCGGGAGCACGGAAGGTGGTTGTGTCATGTTAATTTTAAATAAGGAATGCTTTATAATTTCCACGGAATAACATGTTGATTGAGGCTTTGGTTAGCTCCCTAGCCGTCTCTTCTGAACTCCAATTGAATTTCGAATATCCCTTACAAAACGATAAGTATTTGTGTGGGTACTCAGTTGAATGAATGACTTTTTAAAGTAAGGAGTAACGGTAAATTGAGTTTTTACTCACATGGTAAATTAAGAAGAGACTGCTATTGCCACTAGTGGTTAAAGTAACACCTATTTTTGGAATTATTTTAAGACAAACTTTTTTGCTCTTGTCATTTATGGAACTGAAGTCTCGAAATTTTATTTCAAAACAATAGAAGTATAAAAAACGAGGGAATGGTAAAGTAATGCTTGTGTGGTTTTTGTCCTTACTTGATGATCCACTTTAATTTAATTTAAGATATAAAGGTTCAACTGAATGCTAGATGTGATAAAATTGAATTTGCAAATAAAGCACATAAGCCTAGGATGGGGTAGATAGGTGAAAGTTAACTTATCTATAAAACTGTTTTATTTGATTCTATTTTCTTCATTGTATCAATATAGTACAGTGTTGTCTCTTAACAACATTTATATAATTGAAGATGTCGTTAATGAGAAGCAACTTACTACTGAGACAGGAGTTTTTAATTAAGATGTTATTGGGTGCTTTAAATGTTCCGTTAGAGAAAAACTCAGGAAATAATAAACAATAAATAATAAATAAAAAAATAATAAATAATAAATAATAAATAATAAATAATAAATAATAAATAATAAATAATAAATAATAAATAATAAATAATAAATAATAAATAATAAATAATAAATAATAAATAATAAATAATAAATAATAAATAATAAATAATAAATAATAAATAATAAATAATAAATAATAAATAATAAATAATAAATAATAAATAATAAATAATAAATAATAAATAATAAATAATAAATAATAAATAATAAATAATAAATAATAAATAATAAATAATAAATAATAAATAATAAATAATAAATAATAAATAATAAATAATAAATAATAAATAATAAATAATAAATAATAAATAATAAATAATAAATAATAAATAATAAATAATAAATAATAAATAATAAATAATAAATAATAAATAATAAATAATAAATAATAAATAATAAATAATAAATAATAAATAATAAATAATAAATAATAAATAATAAATAATAAATAATAAATAATAAATAATAAATAATAAATAATAAATAATAAATAATAAATAATAAATAATAAATAATAAATAATAAATAATAAATAATAAATAATAAATAATAAATAATAAATAATAAATAATAAATAATAAATAATAAATAATAAATAATAAATAATAAATAATAAATAATAAATAATAAATAATAAATAATAAATAATAAATAATAAATAATAAATAATAAATAATAAATAATAAATAATAAATAATAAATAATAAATAATAAATAATAAATAATAAATAATAAATAATAAATAATAAATAATAAATAATAAATAATAAATAATAAATAATAAATAATAAATAATAAATAATAAATAATAAATAATAAATAATAAATAATAAATAATAAATAATAAATAATAAATAATAAATAATAAATAATAAATAATAAATAATAAATAATAAATAATAAATAATAAATAATAAATAATAAATAATAAATAATAAATAATAAATAATAAATAATAAATAATAAATAATAAATAATAAATAATAAATAATAAATAATAAATAATAAATAATAAATAATAAATAATAAATAATAAATAATAAATAATAAATAATAAATAATAAATAATAAATAATAAATAATAAATAATAAATAATAAATAATAAATAATAAATAATAAATAATAAATAATAAATAATAAATAATAAATAATAAATAATAAATAATAAATAATAAATAATAAATAATAAATAATAAATAATAAATAATAAATAATAAATAATAAATAATAAATAATAAATAATAAATAATAAATAATAAATAATAAATAATAAATAATAAATAATAAATAATAAATAATAAATAATAAATAATAAATAATAAATAATAAATAATAAATAATAAATAATAAATAATAAATAATAAATAATAAATAATAAATAATAAATAATAAATAATAAATAATAAATAATAAATAATAAATAATAAATAATAAATAATAAATAATAAATAATAAATAATAAATAATAAATAATAAATAATAAATAATAAATAATAAATAATAAATAATAAATAATAAATAATAAATAATAAATAATAAATAATAAATAATAAATAATAAATAATAAATAATAAATAATAAATAATAAATAATAAATAATAAATAATAAATAATAAATAATAAATAATAAATAATAAATAATAAATAATAAATAATAAATAATAAATAATAAATAATAAATAATAAATAATAAATAATAAATAATAAATAATAAATAATAAATAATAAATAATAAATAATAAATAATAAATAATAAATAATAAATAATAAATAATAAATAATAAATAATAAATAATAAATAATAAATAATAAATAATAAATAATAAATAATAAATAATAAATAATAAATAATAAATAATAAATAATAAATAATAAATAATAAATAATAAATAATAAATAATAAATAATAAATAATAAATAATAAATAATAAATAATAAATAATAAATAATAAATAATAAATAATAAATAATAAATAATAAATAATAAATAATAAATAATAAATAATAAATAATAAATAATAAATAATAAATAATAAATAATAAATAATAAATAATAAATAATAAATAATAAATAATAAATAATAAATAATAAATAATAAATAATAAATAATAAATAATAAATAATAAATAATAAATAATAAATAATAAATAATAAATAATAAATAATAAATAATAAATAATAAATAATAAATAATAAATAATAAATAATAAATAATAAATAATAAATAATAAATAATAAATAATAAATAATAAATAATAAATAATAAATAATAAATAATAAATAATAAATAATAAATAATAAATAATAAATAATAAATAATAAATAATAAATAATAAATAATAAATAATAAATAATAAATAATAAATAATAAATAATAAATAATAAATAATAAATAATAAATAATAAATAATAAATAATAAATAATAAATAATAAATAATAAATAATAAATAATAAATAATAAATAATAAATAATAAATAATAAATAATAAATAATAAATAATAAATAATAAATAATAAATAATAAATAATAAATAATAAATAATAAATAATAAATAATAAATAATAAATAATAAATAATAAATAATAAATAATAAATAATAAATAATAAATAATAAATAATAAATAATAAATAATAAATAATAAATAATAAATAATAAATAATAAATAATAAATAATAAATAATAAATAATAAATAATAAATAATAAATAATAAATAATAAATAATAAATAATAAATAATAAATAATAAATAATAAATAATAAATAATAAATAATAAATAATAAATAATAAATAATAAATAATAAATAATAAATAATAAATAATAAATAATAAATAATAAATAATAAATAATAAATAATAAATAATAAATAATAAATAATAAATAATAAATAATAAATAATAAATAATAAATAATAAATAATAAATAATAAATAATAAATAATAAATAATAAATAATAAATAATAAATAATAAATAATAAATAATAAATAATAAATAATAAATAATAAATAATAAATAATAAATAATAAATAATAAATAATAAATAATAAATAATAAATAATAAATAATAAATAATAAATAATAAATAATAAATAATAAATAATAAATAATAAATAATAAATAATAAATAATAAATAATAAATAATAAATAATAAATAATAAATAATAAATAATAAATAATAAATAATAAATAATAAATAATAAATAATAAATAATAAATAATAAATAATAAATAATAAATAATAAATAATAAATAATAAATAATAAATAATAAATAATAAATAATAAATAATAAATAATAAATAATAAATAATAAATAATAAATAATAAATAATAAATAATAAATAATAAATAATAAATAATAAATAATAAATAATAAATAATAAATAATAAATAATAAATAATAAATAATAAATAATAAATAATAAATAATAAATAATAAATAATAAATAATAAATAATAAATAATAAATAATAAATAATAAATAATAAATAATAAATAATAAATAATAAATAATAAATAATAAATAATAAATAATAAATAATAAATAATAAATAATAAATAATAAATAATAAATAATAAATAATAAATAATAAATAATAAATAATAAATAATAAATAATAAATAATAAATAATAAATAATAAATAATAAATAATAAATAATAAATAATAAATAATAAATAATAAATAATAAATAATAAATAATAAATAATAAATAATAAATAATAAATAATAAATAATAAATAATAAATAATAAATAATAAATAATAAATAATAAATAATAAATAATAAATAATAAATAATAAATAATAAATAATAAATAATAAATAATAAATAATAAATAATAAATAATAAATAATAAATAATAAATAATAAATAATAAATAATAAATAATAAATAATAAATAATAAATAATAAATAATAAATAATAAATAATAAATAATAAATAATAAATAATAAATAATAAATAATAAATAATAAATAATAAATAATAAATAATAAATAATAAATAATAAATAATAAATAATAAATAATAAATAATAAATAATAAATAATAAATAATAAATAATAAATAATAAATAATAAATAATAAATAATAAATAATAAATAATAAATAATAAATAATAAATAATAAATAATAAATAATAAATAATAAATAATAAATAATAAATAATAAATAATAAATAATAAATAATAAATAATAAATAATAAATAATAAATAATAAATAATAAATAATAAATAATAAATAATAAATAATAAATAATAAATAATAAATAATAAATAATAAATAATAAATAATAAATAATAAATAATAAATAATAAATAATAAATAATAAATAATAAATAATAAATAATAAATAATAAATAATAAATAATAAATAATAAATAATAAATAATAAATAATAAATAATAAATAATAAATAATAAATAATAAATAATAAATAATAAATAATAAATAATAAATAATAAATAATAAATAATAAATAATAAATAATAAATAATAAATAATAAATAATAAATAATAAATAATAAATAATAAATAATAAATAATAAATAATAAATAATAAATAATAAATAATAAATAATAAATAATAAATAATAAATAATAAATAATAAATAATAAATAATAAATAATAAATAATAAATAATAAATAATAAATAATAAATAATAAATAATAAATAATAAATAATAAATAATAAATAATAAATAATAAATAATAAATAATAAATAATAAATAATAAATAATAAATAATAAATAATAAATAATAAATAATAAATAATAAATAATAAATAATAAATAATAAATAATAAATAATAAATAATAAATAATAAATAATAAATAATAAATAATAAATAATAAATAATAAATAATAAATAATAAATAATAAATAATAAATAATAAATAATAAATAATAAATAATAAATAATAAATAATAAATAATAAATAATAAATAATAAATAATAAATAATAAATAATAAATAATAAATAATAAATAATAAATAATAAATAATAAATAATAAATAATAAATAATAAATAATAAATAATAAATAATAAATAATAAATAATAAATAATAAATAATAAATAATAAATAATAAATAATAAATAATAAATAATAAATAATAAATAATAAATAATAAATAATAAATAATAAATAATAAATAATAAATAATAAATAATAAATAATAAATAATAAATAATAAATAATAAATAATAAATAATAAATAATAAATAATAAATAATAAATAATAAATAATAAATAATAAATAATAAATAATAAATAATAAATAATAAATAATAAATAATAAATAATAAATAATAAATAATAAATAATAAATAATAAATAATAAATAATAAATAATAAATAATAAATAATAAATAATAAATAATAAATAATAAATAATAAATAATAAATAATAAATAATAAATAATAAATAATAAATAATAAATAATAAATAATAAATAATAAATAATAAATAATAAATAATAAATAATAAATAATAAATAATAAATAATAAATAATAAATAATAAATAATAAATAATAAATAATAAATAATAAATAATAAATAATAAATAATAAATAATAAATAATAAATAATAAATAATAAATAATAAATAATAAATAATAAATAATAAATAATAAATAATAAATAATAAATAATAAATAATAAATAATAAATAATAAATAATAAATAATAAATAATAAATAATAAATAATAAATAATAAATAATAAATAATAAATAATAAATAATAAATAATAAATAATAAATAATAAATAATAAATAATAAATAATAAATAATAAATAATAAATAATAAATAATAAATAATAAATAATAAATAATAAATAATAAATAATAAATAATAAATAATAAATAATAAATAATAAATAATAAATAATAAATAATAAATAATAAATAATAAATAATAAATAATAAATAATAAATAATAAATAATAAATAATAAATAATAAATAATAAATAATAAATAATAAATAATAAATAATAAATAATAAATAATAAATAATAAATAATAAATAATAAATAATAAATAATAAATAATAAATAATAAATAATAAATAATAAATAATAAATAATAAATAATAAATAATAAATAATAAATAATAAATAATAAATAATAAATAATAAATAATAAATAATAAATAATAAATAATAAATAATAAATAATAAATAATAAATAATAAATAATAAATAATAAATAATAAATAATAAATAATAAATAATAAATAATAAATAATAAATAATAAATAATAAATAATAAATAATAAATAATAAATAATAAATAATAAATAATAAATAATAAATAATAAATAATAAATAATAAATAATAAATAATAAATAATAAATAATAAATAATAAATAATAAATAATAAATAATAAATAATAAATAATAAATAATAAATAATAAATAATAAATAATAAATAATAAATAATAAATAATAAATAATAAATAATAAATAATAAATAATAAATAATAAATAATAAATAATAAATAATAAATAATAAATAATAAATAATAAATAATAAATAATAAATAATAAATAATAAATAATAAATAATAAATAATAAATAATAAATAATAAATAATAAATAATAAATAATAAATAATAAATAATAAATAATAAATAATAAATAATAAATAATAAATAATAAATAATAAATAATAAATAATAAATAATAAATAATAAATAATAAATAATAAATAATAAATAATAAATAATAAATAATAAATAATAAATAATAAATAATAAATAATAAATAATAAATAATAAATAATAAATAATAAATAATAAATAATAAATAATAAATAATAAATAATAAATAATAAATAATAAATAATAAATAATAAATAATAAATAATAAATAATAAATAATAAATAATAAATAATAAATAATAAATAATAAATAATAAATAATAAATAATAAATAATAAATAATAAATAATAAATAATAAATAATGAATAATGAATAATGAATAATGAATAATAAATAATAAATTATAAATTATAAATTATAAAGTATAAATTATAAATTATAAATTATAAATTATAAATTATAAATTATAAAGTATAAATTATAAATTATAAATTATAAATTATAAATTATAAATTATAAATTATAAATTATAAATTATAAATTATAAATTATAAATTATAAATTATAATTTATAAATAATAAATAATAAATTATAAATAATATAATAACAAATAAAATATAAATAATAAATAATAAATAAACATCCCACTTCGCATTCGCATTATAATGAAAATATTGCTCGTTATTTAGATTTGGACTAAGTAAAGTATCACAGGTAACAGGGAGGTGATCTAAGCTTAGTTCTTTGCAGGAGTAGCAAATTAATTGGGAGCCGCCTAATATCTACGTAGAGTATCTTCTGCAGGCAGGGAAGTAAGTACGATTCGAAGGGCACATTGTTGTAAAATTATACCATAAACATACTCGTAAATTATGTAATGTGTTTACCCAGAGGTTAGCTCTTAAACACCCCAGTTTCGATGTCTGCAATTAAGATTTCTCATGTTTTTCGAGCACTGAATTTTATGTTTTATAAGCCCCTTTCAGGAAATATGTAGAAATAATTTTTAGGCAAGTACCTAGTATTCCATTGTATTTCAATTCCGATATTTGCTAGTACTAAAGTGTGTTCTATTGGCTACACCGAATGGACAATATTTTTTCACAAGGGTGGCTGTTTCACCTTCTCTACAATTACGATGACAAAAGTAATATTGTTTTGAAGCCCAGTTGCGCATGTTAGAAACACACCAATATCCAGGTTAGATAGATTTTCATTTTTTTTAAAATACTATAATTGTCTGACCACGCTTATAAAACATCTGTGTTTTATTTGCAAAAAACTGAACCAGAGCCGATTCGACATCATCGCCCTCATTGAAATTTTTACCATTCAAATAGTCTTGCAAAGATCGAGTGGCCAAAGATGTGTGTGGCCTTGCATTGTCATGATGAAATACAACAACTTTTCGATTTATCAGTTCGGGCCGCTTTTCTTCAACTGCATTCTTCAATTTTGTTAGTTGTTCAATAAAGACGTCTGAATTGATCGTTCGGTTTGGTGGTAAAAGTTCAAAGTAGACAATTACTTTGTATTGCCACCAAACTGATGACATAACTTTCTTTTGATGAATAGCAGCTTTTGATGTTGTTTGAGATGGTTCACTTGGCTTGCTCCATGATCTTTTCCCATTGACATTGTCGTAAACAAACCATTTTTCATCACAAATCAATCGTTTTAAAAATTGATTATGTTAGTTACGTTTCTTTAACAAATTGCAGATGATGTTGCAGATGTTGACGATGAAATTAAATGCGGATGAACCCATTTATGGGCCTGTTTTCTATCATTTATTCTGAATTTATTGGCTCTTTTCCTGCTTATACCTTCCCATAAGTTTATAGCAAAAGACACTTCATTAATACGACAAACAGTAATCTTTGTTGTTTGTTTTTCGCCTTTATGCTTATGCTCTGTTTCATTCAAAAGCCCGCCCCAGCTTTTTTTTGCAGGTTTTGTAAAATGTCAGCCAATGGAATGAAGTGTTTGAAAATAGAAAAGGAGCTCATTGAGAGTTCAGTGCTATTATCCAGACAGACTTTTGGCGAAATAAAACTCTCCCATATTTACAATATTTTACTGGGACAGTATCGAATCTTTAAAAAATTCATGATTGGTACCCTGTCACGTTTTAAGTCCACTTGCTATTTTTTTTATTCCTAAGCATCCTCCGGTGACTTGTGCAATGAAATTAATTAAATTTGTATAACACCGTCATACAGTGAGCAGACGGCATGCACAAATTTATTCCGCAGTTCGCATCGACTTAAAATATTTATGTGAGTCCGAGATCCCCAATTACCGACAACCCCAATGTAAATGTACATACAATTATTGCCGCCATTGTAGTGCGGCCAAGAGAAAAAAATTAATTTTGTCGATGTGAAACGTTGAGTGCGAAGGATTTGAGCACAACCTCCTGCATCTTTTCATGCTGTACATATATGTATCTGTCGGACTTTGCGCGTGTATATCGGGGACTGGTAACCGAGTGCGGTTTGAATGCATGCTGGAAACACCCACAGCCGAGTCAATGAGAATATTTGTTAAACCAGGAAATTATAGCATTAAAATTAACAAACGAGAAAACAAATAAGTATTGCCATGTGGGGCTTAAATGCCACAAATGATGCCACATGGCTTAAATGCCACAAATGATGCCACATACATACAAACGTATGTAACATGTATGTTTTTCGCTAAATTATTTTTTCGTTGCATGCAGAAATAAAGTTCAAATTATTATTGGTTGTAACACTTTTTAGCCAAATATCTCGAAATATAACGTTAGAGACTACTTGCCTTATATATATGTATAATGCTATATAATATATAATGCCATATAATGCTTTCAATAATATTTTGTAGCTTTTCATTAAACTCATGAGTTTGTATTTAAGTTAAATGTGTATCTTTTATTATTTCGTTATATTCGTTAGAATATAACTCGGGCTGTGAAAAATGTTTAAAAATCTATTTCTTTTCTTGGTGCAATGCATAGCAACCGTCCTTACTTCGCTACGCATGAACACATAGTAATAATCTTATAGATAATTATTTCCAAAAATGGTTGCCCCAAATTGATGTAACCGCACTTAGACAAGTTATATTCACTCACAAAGAAATCAAAGGACAATGACGATGATAATGACATCCCCGACAACGGACGCAGATTACGCTTTACTTAACGTTACCACAGACGCCTTTACTTACTCCCTTTCCGATATCAAAACCACGAATGGAAGAAGCAAATGACTGACGCGAGCAACGAACGAAGAAAATATCTTCAGAGTAATGCGTAGCACCTCAAATCCCTCCTCCCATCATCATGATTATCTTCTGTTGACAGTATTATACAATTTCATCCCAAAAAAATTCCTTCACCCACAACCAAGGCAAGAAAAAAGCAAGACACCGAAGAAAGTGAACGAACAAACAAATGAGAGGGGAATCTTAGGGGCGGCTCCTGTTGATTTTAATAAATATTTACACAAAGGAGGTGCTCAAAAGTTATCCTGTAACATTAACTATACACAGTAACAAACACACATATACGAATGCAAAGCAACAAAGCATTCAAGCAACAACTAAGCCTCAGTATTGTTAGAGCACAGCACAAGAACGACAGATACGAAAACCACGTAAAACCGAGAGAAAAAAATGTTCAAGGTATTGGTGAGCGAAAACAAATTCAAAATAAGCTTATGCTTTTGTGCCTCTCACTTATTAGCACGCAAGCACGCACAGCGACAGGAAGACTTGTCGTCCTTCAAGACAGGCGCATGTGTTTTATATTCAAATAGCCGACGTCAAGTCATCTGTGCGATGATGCTCTTAAAACGACCAAAGACGAAATGTTATCGTCGTCTTCAATTAAAATTAATTCATGAAAGAAGATCATTGTACTATATTTTTATTATTATTTCAGTGCATTTTAGTTTTCTTTCGTCCATTTTCTTACATGCATATCTTAGTTCTAACTTACTGACTCTTCATGAGTACTCTAAGCTATTCTAGGATTTTTGCATTATGCAAAATCATAAATTTAGTATTTAAACCTATTTGTTTAGTTACCGCCAAAAAAAGTGTAAAAACAAACTTCGATTTCAAAATATTGTATTCTTAACCTTAATCATTAATTATATTAATTAATTATACTAACTTAAAAATAAACTCAAATTTATCAAATATTTACCTAATCTTATATATGTCCGTACAACGTTACGGACGCGTGCACCAGGCCGTCAATGTTGTGGCGTAGTGGGTAGAGTGCGACGCTCACACGCCGAATGGTCTAGGTTCGACTCCCAGTTCAACACCAATTTTTTGAATATTTCACGGCACCACCTCCTTCGAGCTGCTGACAACACTCAAAGAGTAATAACTGTCTAAGAAAGCTTCTCAAATTTCGCCGTTCGGATTCGGCAAAAAACTGTAGGTCCCTTCTACTCGTGAGAGAACAGTAGCGCGCACAACACGAGTAGTTGATGAGCAAGCTAGGCCCTGGTCCCCCTTTGGCCTGTAGCGCCAACAATTATTATTATTAACATATATATCTAATACGCCGTGGTGCACTTATTTGTGTTTGCTCTTTTTTGTGTTTATATTTGTTGGTTTTAGTTTTTTATTGTTTTGTTTTTATTTTTTTGGTTTTGTTTAGGTTTTTTGTATTTTGTATTTTTTTTAATCTTTTTGTTTATATTTTTTATTTGTTTTTTTTTATATAAAATGCTTTACATCTAACTTAACCTATATGAATTGGCCCTGCTGACTCAACTACCCCGTCTTTTATTTTAAGAAGTTAGCGGCTTCGAAGGCTCGTTCTGGTGCAACCACAATTAAAAAAGGCGTTGCTTTCCAGAGACTGCTCTGGCGCGGGCAGAAAACGCTGAAGTGACTCCGAATCAACTTAATAATGAAATTATCTATCCTTTTTTGCCTCGTTGTACAGAGCCTAGTTGGGGTAGAATTACTTGTACTAAGATTCTGGTATTCGATATAAACAAAGACAGGCTCGAAGGCACCACCTCTCAAACACTCATCTTTTCCATTTGGGAATGACTTACGTTGAACCACACAGGACAACCATATACCATGATTGGCCAGATGAGGGACATGTGGCAGATTACATTCACTCTGGTGTCAAGTTGACTGCTGTAAAACAGTCCTCTTGCCGTAGCGAAGGCATTCTTAGCCCTGGTCGGAGCAGTATCTACATGGATATCACCATATAGATACTGGTCCAACCAGATGCCTAGATATCTTACTACATTTTTCACGGTCAACATCCGTCCCAGGGTGTCAACAATGCCGAACTTGCGCCAATTCATTTTCCTTGTCCCTTGAGGCTCTGGACAGCGTGGTTCTGAAGAGGATAGTTTCTTACTTCGGGTAGTTGTTTTCAACTTCCAGTCGTCGCAAAATCGTTGAATCGTATCGAAGTCACTCTGCAACGAACAGTTTATTGCTTCTACCTTCGGACCTGATCTGCACTCATTTTTTATATGGAAGACAGTAGCTGAAATTTCATTGCCATTTTTCACAAAAAACTTTCTGCCTGTCACCATGTCATAGATCATATATGGCAATGTTTTATCAATGCCGAGCCTGACTAACTTTAGGAAGAGACCTTCTATCCATACGATGTCGAACGCCTCTTTCTTGTCAATCAGGCAGACTTCTGTGCACTGTGTTTTGTTTCTATTCCATTGAATGTCGGAAACCAATTTAGACGAGGCATGAATGGTGTCATGTCCCGCCTTGAAGCCAAATTGGTTATCCGATATTATTTGTTTTTCCTCAACCCATTCTTTCAGAGCTCTAATAACTATCTTCTCAAATACCTTGCTTATGCAAGGAAGAAGACTTATAGACCGGAGGGATTAAGGTATCTTTGCCTCGTTTCGGAATGTACCAAAGCTGTTTTCAATGCGCCGGGTTAGCGCATTGTTGAACAGAGTTATTTATACGTTCACCGCCTCAGAGGGCAGATAGCGCAGGACAATATTTGGTATCCCATCTATTCCCACTGACTTCTTCTTTTTCAGTGAGTTGAGGATACATTGAAGTTCGTCTTTAAAAATAGGGATAGCGTTGTTTAGATCGTCGGCAACGACATTATTTGCCGGAAGATCGTCACTGAACCTGCTAAAAGTAAGGTTCTCACCATTGTCTTATTTCATTACGAAGACAGACATGGACAGACTGTTTTCCAGGTCGTGATTCGGATTACGAGTCTCGTTGACCGTAAACAATCTCTGGAAAACAGCACGAATTGCTTTCACCTTCTCCAGGGGATCCTCTACTACGAAATAGTCGTTGTCGATCACTGCCCTATCTGGATCGATTCCAACTGTTGTCAAAAGATTCGCCTTTAATGTTGTTCTGTCAAGTCGAACATGGTCTTATGGCCTTTCCTCCGGAAGATTTTATTTACTTGCGGGAACATGCTCGGGTTGTTGGAGTACTTTTATCTGACGCTTCAGAGAGCGAATTTCTGTACCCTGTGGGTCCGAAAACCGCCTGCACAATAGGTTAAGTCTTGACAGGAGTCTACTTTTTCACGTGAAGTGCATCCATGGTACCATTCCGATAAATGCAGCCATAATCGGTTTGTGCTACCTTCGGAATAGTTTTGTTCATCGTTGGTTTTATGACTTCGTCAATTTGTGTGAGGTACCCGTCAACCTCTTCCTTCGTAAGGTTTCTGTTCTTAGGAAGATTAATCACACTCGAACTTATTTCTCTGGCTAAGGTTCTAGAGAAACGTGCCTCAGCCTTCTGCACTTCACACATTGAAGTACGTGGTCAGTCTTATTTAATTTTCCCCACTTTACACAACTCACTTAAAACAACGGATTTTTCGTAGGTTGTCAATTTTAGTGTCGTGGGATACCTGAACTTGGAAGAAGGGAAGTGTCTTCTTCTTCGCTTTCGCCGCCGCAGTGTTAAAAGGCTTAAACCCTACGTATTGGACCTCGTCGCTTACAACTTATCGCAACATATTGAGGAGAACCTTCGGGTCAGTAGAGGAATTTACACCTTTGAGGAGCAAGGTCTGTGGGCTCTCCCCTCTACTACTACTACGGTTGTGTTTTTTGCGTTTTCTGCTGTTGTTTCTGTTTTTACTGCGCATGTTTTTGTCGCTGCAATTCAAGCTTCAGTTGAACTGTCTGCAAACGTTGCGCTGCCTTTGATGTGGAGGGCAGCGGTTCTTCAGGTTTATGCAGGTTTTCCTTCTCCTGTTGCTTTTGCTGTCTCTTTTGCTTCAGCTTTAAGAGTTCCTTTTGCTCTTCCTTCTTGTTTCGCTGCTTTCTTGGCAGCCTTCCTCGCCGTAGACTGCTCGTATAGAAACTTGATGTGGGCGTCAAGTTTTGTCCTTTCCTCATCCAGTTTCTTGAGCTTAGTCTCCTCCTTCCCGATTAGGTCCTCCTCATCGTCGGATTCAAATGTCGCGAGTACCTTGAAGGAGTTGTCGCCTCCTCTGTACGAGAATCGACATTCGTTACCCCCCGATTCAAATTGGAGGGCATCAATGTCGATTACTTGATTGGCTTTTTGTTTTTAATTAAAGAAAGAACGCTTTTAATGTTTTCGCCCATGAGATTTAAATCCGGGCTCGTAACTCGACTTGTTTTTTTTTTTTGTTTTTGTAGAAGCCGAAACACGTACGAACTCTGCGGGGGCATGTGAACGTCTGATTATTGTACTATAGGGAGCCTAGCTGTGGACACTATCTTGAATTCATATAAAGAAAATAGTCTGACTCTGCTTGATGACGAAAGTATATATTGCTGGAAATGAGAAGTTAAAACTGTGCGAAAACATCATCAAAAAAAAGCATTAAAGCCTTCCACCAAGTTTCTTGGGCTCAGATTATTTAAACCCGTACTAAACAGAGAGAATGAAGTAATGAACGCACACACGCTATTTAGTATACATAATAGCAGGAAGCAACTTACACACATGTCGCCTTTAAGTTTTCAATTTGTGGTGTGTAATCGAGTACAACTGAAGCTCCTGCGGCCTAATTATGATCCAAGAGCAACATTTCATAACTCACGGGGAAAAAGTGAGTGAACGAATGGAGCTTGTCATTGAGGTTTTCAAATTGAGACCATTAAACATCTCTGTCTCTCTCGCTCTCTCTATTGTCTCCCTATCTCGTCGTGAGTTGATGGACCATAATTTTATTAATCTATTGTGTGTGCCATTTGCTATACTTAGCGAATATTTATTTACTTGTACATCTAACTTCTTCGAACACAGTGAAGCATCGCTACACAAAAGCCTCCAGATTTAGTGTACACACTAAAAGATACAGCTTGGGAGAGAAAAGATAGGAGGCAGAAGTACAACAACAACAAAACATTATTGTGGAAATGAAAAGGATTTCACCCAAACAATGGGGTATGCTGAGTGCATATCGTGCTAAATAAATTCCCTCTCGGTCGGTTTTCACCGCTCCCGTCCCCTTTAACGTCCAACATTGATGCATCCGCCAGTGTCGGCGGCGTCACAAATACAAGGCATACTTTTATTTATTTATTCTCTGCTGAATTGCACAATCGTCCGCCCTTTCTCCTCTCTCTCTTTCTCGTTCTCTCTTTCTCTCTTTCTCTCTCTCGCTAGCTCGAGCGCACCTTGTAATCTTCCTCTTCCTTTATTGCGCGAGTCCCTGTTTGGAGCTTCTTTGCAATTCACTACAAATGCATGACGGTTTGTTGTGGTAGGTGGGGTGCTGCTTTTGTGAAAGGATTGAAGGCAGGAACTTTATTTCCATTTCGAATACCTTCAGCTGCATTCTCTCTGACTGGATTTGTACTCGTGTATGTGTATTTGTGTCTTTCATCGATTCCAGCGTGCACCATTTCTTTAGCACCTAACTTTTTGCATAAAGTGGAATGAATATGAATGTCCTAATGGGAACACAAGAAAACAAAAAAAAATGTTACACAGTTAGAGTTTGACTGACACCGAATTCTGCAAGTTTTCGGAGTGTGTACTCTCTGTTAGCTAGATTCTGGTATGCCTAAAACTAGTACTCTATTTTTTTCAGTCATTTAAGTGGTCAACTGTTTTTTCGTTTATCGTTACGTTTGTGTTTTTCAAGCTGTGGAGTTGCTGTTGCGCTGTGCTGCATGTACAGTATCGAACAAAACATTTGCAACTCGAACAGAAACTAGGAAATTTCATAAGATTCATTATACTTTTTATCCACAATAAACTTCACATACTTTTGAAGGTGTGTATTAAAGGAATATAACAAAAAAAAAAATCATGAAAATCCAATAAATATTTCTTAAGTTATGATACGTTATGCTAAGAAACTTAAAACTGTCTCGCGACAAAACAATTATAATAATAATTGTTGGCGCTACAGTCCAAAGGGGGACCAGGGCCTAGCTTGCTCATCAACCACTCGTGTTGTGCGCGCTACTGTTCTCTCACGAGTAGAAGGAACCTACAGTTTTTTGCCGACTCCGAACGGCGAAATTTGAGAAGCTTTCTTAGACAGTTATTACTCTTTGAGTGTTGTCAGAAGCTCGAAAGAGGTGGCGCCGTGAAAAATTCGTGCGACAAAACAATTGCAACTTTTAATTTAAATGGAAATATACATACATATATATAGGATATTTGCCACAAAATAGTGAATATATATTTTGTGGCAAATCCTTTGTTTTCAATCATTGACTTTGATCGCCGTGGCATGGATTAAATTAAATTTCCCAAAGATTCTCAATGGGGCTTAAATTGGGCGACTGCGGTGGCCAATCCATAACAGGGACATTTTGGTCACTTTGCCACGATTATTATTATCCTGCTGGACGCAACGGTATTTCCCATTCTGAATATGGTAGCATAGTATCTTTTAAGATGTTTTTATATCCGTGTTGGTCCATTATACCAATTATGCGATGCAATGGGCCCAAACCAGCAGCAGAAAAACAACCCCACACTATCACATTACCTTCACCATGTTTAAAACTTTTTAGGCAATAGCGACTTTGAAGTCGCCGTAACGTACGAAATTCCTTCGCTGGACATAATATTGCATTTTGACTCATGCTTCTTCTGCAAAATGAACCCGCTTTTTCTGATTTCAGATCGAAATCAATGGTTTTTTAGAAGATCGAAAAGTGCCCAAACTAGCTTCGATCAACCGACGAGATATTGTTCTAGCCCTTACTGTTAGGTGGAACTCTTGAACCCATTTCGGCGCAGATATGAAGGGATTTTAGTTCACTTTTCGTGTCAATTAACTGTCCATTCGGGAGCTTGTTTTACGTGGTCGACTGTCACGATGCACAACAGCTACTTCTTTTGTTTTCTTATGTCGATCAATAATTCGGGAAACCGACGATATATGAATGATATCTATTTCCTTTTGTGAAATGCCTGATGTGAAATCGTTCATAATACGCTGCATTAACGCATTACCAAATTTATTAGGTGTTATTATTGAAATTTGCAAGAACACGCGAGGTCTGGTGTGTTCAAAAATATTTACGCAAGTGAGCCTGCAGGTAGCGAGCTTCTAAGAAGTGATCAATACAATATTCCTTAGAAATAATGGGAAACAACTGCTATGCAACGATACATATGCTGTTGAGCGTTGCAGTCACTTCAGTTGC
Organism: Eristalinus aeneus; assembly: GCA_955652365.1. NCBI lineage: Eukaryota > Metazoa > Arthropoda > Insecta > Diptera > Syrphidae > Eristalinus > Eristalinus aeneus. The sequence continues at coordinate 3,900,868 of OY019135.1, read as the reverse complement.
AATTGTTTTGTCGCGAGACAGTTTTAAGTTCCTTAGCATAATGTATCATAACTTAAGAAATATTTATTGGATTTTCATGGATTTTGTTTTTTGTTGTTTTCCTTAAATACAGACCTTCAAAAGTATGTGAAATTTTTTGTGGATTCGGATAAAAAGTATAATGAATTTTATGAAAATGTATGTTATTGTACTGTATGTCTGTTCTGGTCACCAATGTGCAAAATATTTTGATATCTTGCTAAGTAAGCAGTTTTACATTTACTGCTACCAGTCGGAAAAATGGCTTTGTGAATTTTCTTTCGACTGCTTGCCACAAACGACAACTGTACGCAACTCTTGTCATGTAGGTGAGAAAGGCAATGTTCCTTTATTTTGTTTCCCATTGCAAGAAGAAGTCAGAATTTATGACCCAAAAAGTTACTTATTTTCCTTGCTCCACACACATCTACATGTCCTGATTAATTTGAGACCGCACGTCTGCTAGCTTTGCGCAGCATTAATTGGGTAGGAGTGGAGAGGGAAAAGAGGGGAGAATGCATCTGTCAATAAATAAATCGATGAACGCGTGCCAGAGAGCTTGTAACGAGAAATCCCCTTGCACCTTATTTGCCTGCAAGGTCTGTTGCTCTACTTCTTCTGCTATGGGTCATTCACAAAGGACCCTTCACTTCAAATGACTTAAATTCTTTCTTTCATGCACAACAGATAAAGAGACCAACAGACAGACATATGTAAATACGTAGGAATGTAGGAATGTAAATAGAAGCTTTAGAGGAGATATAGTAAAAGATATATGACCAAAATTAATGAGGAGCAAGAGGTCGCAATCTACTTGCCTCACAGCGACGAGTCTCTTTCTTACAACTCACATACACAGACATCGGCGCACACACACATTGGGAGAGGTAATTTTCATTCTCAAAGGACAGCTTGTGGTAATTTCTGAGTAATAGTATATCATTGAGGGCGGAATGAATGGGGAATGGCTGGGAATCTTGATCATTGTAAGTGACTGTCCTTCAAAGAGCAATGATTTCCTGTCCCCTGTAAGGCAGAGCCATATTTGAAGCAGCAACATCTGGTGAATAGACACGAAGCAGAGGACTTGATAAGAAGGTGTCATCGGTTTTGGATAATGAGCCGGGAAAAAAGAATGGTCTGGAAAAAAATATGCAAGTTTAAATACTGACTTTGATGAAAAATAAGATATACATACGAAAAGACATCATATCGTTTCTTTTTGCCTATGAAGTTTGTTATTTGTTACTAAGTTATTGAGGGGAAAAGTTTCTACGGCAGACACAGTTCAATTCATACAAGAAAATTGCCCTGCTAAATCGATTATACGCACCGAAGTGGGATCTCTTTCTGAGTGCGGATATGCATATATAAAAGATTAACTGACTGGCTGTCGAATGAGCTAGGCCGCTTCTGGGTTTCGAAGAATTGTGCCGTAAAATGATTTAAGTTTGCAAACTTCTTGCACTTTAATCCACTCTCTCACGTTTATAACGAAAACCATAGTGAAGCGGTATTAGTTTTCAGAAGTAACTTTCTCCCTTTGTACTACCTCTTTCCTCTGTCTGTCAGAACGTTTATCCATTTCACTAAAGCGTGGTATTACCTACCTCCTTTCAGTTGGTGTAAGTTGTTGCTTTGAAGCGTGTTGTGGGGAGAGAGCTGAAAGAGTAATGTTGTGTCATTAATGCCAATGTGAATACCTATGTAATACATCCACCTATTCACACATACACACACAACCTACTGCAGTATATGCAAAGTTGTACCTATCAGTGGGATTTAGCAAACCTATGGTTTGGAAATTTGACTGACACAAGTTAAATCAATATCATCGGCGATGGTGGCTAGCATGTGCCTATTCAACCAAACAAAACCGCTCAACCTTACCCATTCTACGTCATATCCACCGGCATCACTCCGTTCCTGTCATTAAGAAAGTTTGCTTGAAAAAATGAAAGTCATTCGTTTTCATGCAAGATCTCGTGTAATCCTGCAATGATTGCTTTTACACAAGCAAACTAAAATAGAAGTAGACGTTTTTCTTTTTCTCTTCTTGGTAGCTATGATGATGGTCCAACAGACAGTCACTGGTGCTCACGATCATTTGGTTAGTTATAGTATACTAAATAACGCATACAAGTGTTATCAAAAAATTACACTTCGTACAAATGGGATGGCTTCGGTGTTGTTCGGGGTTCTCAGGTAATTTTATCTTCATTGCGATCGACTATGAGGGTGAGGTCGATAAGGCAGGATGGGCGTCGCGGTTCCTACACACATGATACCGGAAGCTCTTTATATTTGGAGGCGAAGAATGAGGCAAATTTCATGCGAATTGAATAGTGCCATTTGGAGGGCGTTAGAAAACATCGTTTCGTATGGATACGTGTGCGCGTTTGGGGGCTTATGAGGACGTGCAGTTAATTTTTTATGCCCCTTCAACACCTCACTTTGCTTGCGTGTGTGCTGAGATGGTAATATCAATAAAATAACTGTTCGTTCAATGGTTGGTATGGTGGTATTATAACTGCGTATTTTCATGTCATGATCATTGCTGTGTAGTCCGCTTGTCAAGTATGGAGAAACTTATACAAAATGTAGCCAAAAGAAAAAAGTACTGAATTCATTTATCTTTGAAAGGAAATTCTTAAAATAAACCGGCAATGGATAAATAAGAAACTTTGAATGGATTATATTGCGACTTTCAGTCTGTACAAAAATTTAAATTTTTATTTGATCAAAGTGTTTCCAATTTTAATGCCAATGTTGTCTAAAGGAAACCGACAATGTACTTTATAAGTATTTATACAACGGCATTTATTGATAAATTGAAAATAGGTTCACACGCAGTTTTCCTACCCCAATACCTTCATACTCATTCCTAAATTCGTCTTTGTTTCAATGAGATATCAAATTATTCCTTAAGTTAGAGAAAAACACGAGGTTACTCTAAATGAGGTCTGAACAGAAAGGAATTAGAGTTTTGTAACAGCAACTTATATGGAGTAAGTTGTGTGTGTGTGTATACATGTGAATTGTTAGATGAGAATGGAACATATTGGAATTGGAATGTGGAATGTGATAAATTTAACATAATTGTCAATTCTTCACTGAAAACGTAAAAACATTACCACTACTGTATAGTTAAACAATAATCAACTATCAATTCGAAAATACGGATATCTATATACTTTGTCCGGTTATGGACACTCAGCAAATTTCGAAAATCCTTGGAGGCTGATGAGAGCGCAACATATTCCGCTTCAGTGCTTCTTGGAGCGACACTTTGCTGCTTTCCCCGTTGATAGAACCCTCACATCGCCACAGCTTCTCTCCCAATCTGCATCGACGAAACCTTGTAGACATTCTTTTTTCTAGAAGTAATAACACAATAAGTCCCGGGAATAACCAATAAGAACACATTTTCTAGACGAAATTCGACTTTATTCATTAACACTGTTTCCTTCAAGAGTAATACAATACCGCTAGAACGATTTATTTTGGCCCGAAATTGGCTTCAGTTTCGGCGATCACCTTCTCATTCGATCCATATTGTTTTCGGCGAGTATCTTTTTGAGGTCTGAAATAAGTTAGAAGTCGCTGGGGGACAGATCTGGAGAACCCAGTGGGTGCGGTGCAATTCAAAGCTCAGTTCGTGCAGTTTGGCCTTGGTAGCCAACGACTTGTGACACGGTGTATTGTCTTGGTGGAAAACAATTTCTTCTTCTTCATATTGGACAGTTTTCTTTGCCATTTCTTCCTTCAAATGCACCAATAATGCCATGTAGTATTCGCTCTTGATCCTTTTGTCTTTCGACTGTCGGTGAATAAAATTCCGTGAGCATTCGAAAATACGGATGCCATAACCATGCCAGCCGACCTTTGTGTTTTTGGACGTTTTGGGCGTAGTTTGACGCAATTTCACTTTGCGGTTTTCTTAAACGATCTCGTGTACCTTTTTGACGTTTGCAGATGTTTCCACCTCAATTGGTACGTTGGTGTCCGTACGAAAACATTTAAAGTCAGCATACCACCGACAAATAGTTGTTTTTGATGGAGAGTCCCTGTGAAACTTTTCAAGCCATTGCTGAGTTTGCAAGGTATTCTTTCTCATCAAAAAGCAGTGTTTAATCAACAAACAAAATTCTGTTTTTTTTTTTCATTGTTTTAAAATTCGCATCATTTGAAGCACTGTAAATTGTAACCTAATGATAAGATTGGTATCATTCGAATATTTGTACTTCCTTAAAATTATATTAATATTTTGTTAGTGGCGCCACCTATATGTATGTCAGACTCATTGAGTGAAGTGTTATAATTTTAAATTTTGTGTTGTTTTTAAATATCTTAAAATGTGCTTAGTTGGATTCATATGTTCCATATGTGGATCAGTATTGAATTGGACGAGCTTATATACAGAATGCATGATATGGGGCCAAGTCAACATAGCCAGATACATAAGTGACCCTATGATAAACTGGTAGAGTTGTCGATCAACCTTAAAACAACCGGAACATTCAACACATTTCTTAAATTTACTGTTGGGTGCCAAAGGATTTGTGCAATTTCTCCTATTGTTGATGCGAAAATTTTGGCACAGCATTCATTGTATATCTCTTCGTTCGAATCTTCATTGTGGTAAGCTGATTTTCAGATTTTGTAATGCTTTTAGTGCTAAAAGCATTTAGTGTCAGATATATAATGCTTTTAGTGCTAAAATGAGTTATTTGGAGGAATACTGAACCAAGGGTGAAACGTGTCTTGGAAATCTTTACCGAAACGCTGATTGTAGCACCATTTGCTACTGATAGGACGACGGCGGCGGTTACAACGCAACGTTTACTTAGCCCCATATTCATTTTTAATTGCTTCTCTCCAGTTTCCTCTGTCACTTCCATTAAGGGCCATAAATGGATTTTTGTAGTTTTTTTTTTTAAATTTCCAGCAGCATATAATTGTAGGTTATCGGCACTTTTATTGGTCTCAGTTCCATTGGGAAAACTTTAGTTTGCTTGGACGACTCTTCTTCAATTGGAAATGTGTTGCGGCTGATCGGGTTCATCCTCTTCGATTTCTTCTGCAATATCGCAAGCTGGCATTGATTCGTTATCCTGCTTCCCACATGCTTCATCAGAAATACCGCTGAAGTCAGTTTTTTATCTTCAGCGAAACATTTAACGGCAAAAATTTGAAGGCGGATATCATTTGGTTTGCGTCCAGTCCCTGTTTTATGTGGTGATGAGTGTTTTAAAATAGTTGTACTCGATCTATTCTTTAGGTACGCAGCTGAATGGACTGAAGCAATTATCTGTCCAAACCCGGAATCCATAGGCATACATCGTGCCAATTCCGCTAATGTCCTATTGACACGTTCTGCAACCGCATTCTGTAGCGGGTTGATAACATAACTTTCTTTTGATAAATATCAGCTTTTGATGTTGTTTGAGATCTTTCACTTGTCTTGCTCCACGATCTTTTCCGATTGAAGATATTTTAAGGAAACTATTTTTAAAAATTGATCATGTTCGTTACGTTTGTTTAACAAATCGCATGTGTTAATCCGTTGGTTAAACGCATTTTTTTCAGTTCATAACCCATATATATAATTTAGAACCCATATATCAAGTTTTCGTACATTGCAAGGTTGTTTTAAGCGATTTGCAATGCTTATAGGTATGTATGTGATACATAAAGCTTCACTGCAATATCACGTATTGTACTGTGACTATTCGAATTGATTAGTGCTTTGACTTAGTCGTCATCAATTTCAACTGGACCACCAGAGCGTTTTTCATCTTTCAGTGAAATATCAGCAGAACGAAATTTGGCAGACCCATTTCGACACTGCCATTCTTTTAAACATAAACAACAATAACTTTTTGTGAGCTTGCGATCAAAAAAAATGTTTACTGATTGACAGTTGAAGTACCAACTATCAAATGACCAAATGTGTTTAGATTACATTAGCAAACCTAAAAATTGAACTAAAGAAATGTATGCGTATGCATGCTAAGATGAAAATAAGCATATTGGTATGTTATGATGGGTGGTGAATATAACATAAGTGACACTTTAAATGTTTTAGGCAATTTTAAACCCTGCAAACTTAAGTCACTCTTGTTTTTTAGTATTTCAAAAGAGTTGTTTTTTTTGTTAAACGCTTATAATAATAATAATAATAATAATAATAATGGATTTGAATGAAGTTGCAGTTGACATAAATTGTAGGGTAATATATGGCTTCAACAGTATCAATTTAAATGAATTAAATGAAAATAAAAATTGTTACTTATGTTTTAATATAAGGGCATTAAGGAAGAATTGGAATGACTTTTGCCTAAATATTAATCACGTCATGGATATATTAAATGTCATTGTGTTAGTTGAAACAAATATTGATGAAGAGGAGATAAACTATTACAACTTAGAGGGTTTCCAAACGGAATTCCTGAATCGAGATAAACGAAGAGGAGGGGGAATATTGATGTTAATTCGTAATGAATTACAATATGAACGATTAACAACAAAAAGTAGTTCTTATGAAAGCATCATGATTAAAGTCAAAGAGGAAAATAAGTATACGTATATAATGGGAATATATAGACCACCGGGTTTCAGTAAAAAAATGTTTATTGAAGAATTTGGGAACAGTGTTGGTCAATTAAGAAGTAAAGACGAAATTGTGATCATGGGTGACATAAACATTAACGTGAAGGATCTGAATCTGTATGGTGTCAAGGAATACCTGGAAATGCTGGCGTCATTGGGATTGATAAATATGATTACGGACTTTACCAGGGTAGATCCGAATACTGGATCAAAATCAACAATCGATCACATTTTGACAAACACCTTGTACCACCAAATCAATTCAGCCGTTATTGAAAGCAGTATCACCGATCATTATGCTGTCATATACTTCCGGCCAATGAAAAGATCTGTTACCGACGAGAGTTCATTCAGCCTATCCTGTATATCAAGCGTCAAGGTTGATGAACTAATCAGAGAAACCAATTGGGATGATATTCTAAGTAATAATGACACAGTCTCATTATATGAAGCCCTTTCTGAGAAAATGACGTCTATATACGAAAAATCGACAACTGCGAAGAAAATGAAAAACAAAAGAAAGCTTAATCCTTGGATGACTCCTGATCTAATTGCCAAATGTAAAAAAAGAGACGAAATCTACAGAAAATGGAAAAATAACAGACTTAACAAGACATATGAAACAGAGTATAAGACATTCAGAAATAGACTAAACAAAGAGTTAATCGCCCAAAAATCGTCCTTCTACAAGACAAAATTCAATCAAATAAGATCTGATCCGCGTAAAACATGGAGTCTTATAAATGAGATACTTGGACGTAAAAAGCTTGGGGTTGATGAAATTGTTCGCAAGAATTTCTCTGGAAAAATGTGTCTTGGTAGACTAGCCAGTGTGTTTGCGACAAACTTTAGCAGCCAGATACGAGACATCATTCACCAATGTAACGTTGTCACATCCACACACACAAGATCAACTAATGTCCGTTCAATGTTTATACAAGAAGCCAACTACTCTGAAATCCAAAGCATAATTATGTCGCTGAACGATATGAAGTCACCAGGATTCGACGGAATAAGGGCAGGAGACATAAAAAGGCACATCGACATATTTACTCCAATTGTTTGTAAGTTGATAAATATGAGTATAAGCGAATCGAAAATCCCTAATAGCCTAAAAACTGCAGTAGTACGACCTGTGTATAAAGGAGGAGTGAAAAGCGAAATCAGCAATTACAGGCCGATATCGATTTTACCTGTAATCGAAAAATGTCTCGAAGAAGTTATAGCAAAAAGACTACAAGACTTTATCGCAAAGAATTCTCTCATACACTCAAGTCAGTATGGATTCCAGAAGAATAAAAGTACGGGCAAGTTATTAGGTGAATTCGCAAATTGTGTCAACGAAAGCTTAAATAAAAGCCATCATGTCTTAGTGTTATTCGTAGACTTCAGTAAAGCTTTTGATACCCTGAATCATGACAAGCTAATCGAAGCACTAGAGCATGCTGGGATAAGAGGATTGGTCGCGAATTGGTTCAAAGAATATCTACACAATAGACAATTCTGTGTAAAGATAAACCAAACTTGCAGTAAAAACGAAAGTGTACAATATGGAGTCCCACAAGGGTCTAAACTAGGACCAATTCTGTTTATTTTATACACTAACGAGCTCTTACGAGTATTTAAACTGGCAATACCATTTGCTTTTGCAGACGATACAGCGATAGTGGTGCGTCATAGGTCTCTGCATACGGCAACCGAAATAATGCAGAAAGAGTTTGACAGGGCAGTCAAATGGTGTCACGATCACGGACTTGTGATCAATGCGTCAAAGACTAAGATGATGCACATACGAAGTCCACAGTTCAAGGCCACCCAAGAACCAATACTCTACAGAAATAACTCCTGTAACAGATCAATTAGTTGTCCAATTGAGATTGTTGAGAACTATAAATATCTCGGCGTCACAATTGACAGCAATTTTCTGTGGGATACGCATATTGATAAGTTGCGCGCAAGCCTTAAAAAAGCTTTGTACGCACTTACACATTTAAAATTTCATGCCACAACGCCAGTGTTACGACAAGTTTATTATGCTTTGGTGGAATCTAAACTAAGGTATGGCATTCTTGCTTGGGGCAGTGCTTCTGCCACACATATCAACAAACTTAAAAAACTCCAAGATGCAGCACTCAAAAAGATAGCTCCATATAACCAACGCAACACTCCAGAGCAATCAAACTTTAAAATTCTCTCGGTAGACGACATCTTTAAGATGACCTTAATCCTGGAGTACTATGAAGACAGTCGGTTTATCGTGCCAATCCAGCATGGACTTAATACCAGAAGACGGGCTCAAGGTATGCTACATGAATCCCGTTTTCACAACAACTACGGCAAGAGAGAGTTAAAGTGCAGTGTACCAAAAATCCTCAACACCCTACCTCAAGATCTAAGAAGTATTTCAAACATAAGAACAAGAAAATCTCGAATAAAAAGTTTCCTTCTGAATAACACAAACATTTAAAAACTATAAAGTCAATTTCGAAAATTTTTTTTGAAATTTTTTATATAACAATTTAAATTGTTGTTAAATTGTATAATTTTATTATGAATTTATTGTATGTAATGAATTATGTTTATATTGAACTAAGTTTACTTAAACAGATTTTTTTATATTAGTAAAGCAACCTTCTGCAGAAAAGCCTAATAAGGCTTCGCAGAAACACTTGATTATTGTTAAAAAAAAAAAAAAAAAAAAAAAAAAAAAAAAAAAATAATAATTGTATGGCGCGACAGTCCACAGGAGACCAGGGTTGCTCATCAAGTACTCGTGTTGTGCGCGCTACTGTTCTCTCACAAGTAGAAGAGGCCCACAGTTTTTTACCGACTCCGAACGGCGATGTTTGAGAAGCTTTCTTAGACAATTATTACTCTTTGAGTATTGTCAGCAGCTCGAAAGAGGTGGTGCCGTGAAAAATTCGAGGTGTTCAGCCGGGAATCGGACCTAGACCATTCGGCGTGTGAGAGTCGCACTCTACCCACAACGCCACAGCGGCCACGCTAAGACCTAGAATATTTTAAAAATATATACATACAATATCTAGTGATACGAATTCAATGAAATATAAAAGAATACGATTTTTCTTTATTCATCGAATAGGTACAATCGAGTATTTGAGGTAAGGTCGCGTTGTTATGACATTAATTTGTTAAATAGACCTCCAAGCGTTCGAGAACCGTAGATATAATGAACCAGAAATGTGGCATATATCTGAACGTTAAAGAAGTGATGTTTTACCATTCTAGTGAACTCCATGAATGGGTCGCAACGTTTTCGTGTTTACCCATCAGGATACTCAATTCGCTTCACAAGAGAGACATAAAACTATTCTCCACCCCACTTTGCCTTTTTCAGAAAAATAATAATACCAGGTTCTAATAGAGGCACAGCAAGAGAGTGAGGTTAGCTAAAGTTAGAAAGTCCTACTCGTCATTGCTCTAGAATCCGGATGTGACAGCTTCACCATCTCTATTCCATTAACCGACCCCTCCATTGGATGCTGCATTTGATGAGGATAGAAAAAAAAGCAACACAATACTCTGACTTGATTGTGTGTTAGTTTTGTTTCTGCTTTTTTTCTTTTGTTTTCTTCATTGCACTGTATTGACGGTCTTCTCGCGCTAGCTCGTTTCCTCTTCAAAAATCCTTGAACTCATTCTTTCCACTGCTGAAGTTGTCGACAATGATATTACCCTTGAGTTTTTTGTCTTTTCCCCTTAGTTCTGTTATCCGCTACTTCTGAATCTTGAAAGTACATAATGGGCACAGTGGGACAGTATTATAGTTAAACATATCTGTCTGAGAGTGTGAAAGAGACGAAATGTTTGTATTCCGTTCATATTTTTTATGTTTAGTGTACTGTTTTGTTGTATCCTTAAAAGCGTATCTACATTTTATTCAATTTTCGTAACAATTTTGGAGAGAACAAACATTTGGAAGAAGGACAATGAAACAAAGGATAAGTTGATTTCTTTCTAGTATTACGCGATAATATATTGAATCAATTCTGTGTGAAGACTGAATTCAATTTATTTTTCAATTACTCATGAGGACTGGGCAACGAAACCAAAAATCTTCTTTTGTTATGTTTTTTTCTGTTTTATTCTGTTATATTTTAGCAACTCGTGAGCTTCACAAACAAATTACTCGTTCTGCAGATAGTTTGTGACTGTGTTGAGAGGATGACCAAACAGGGCTGAAGATGATGCTCACCACATTATTTTGATAAATCACTACGCTTCACACCATTCATCTCTTACATGTGCGAGTGGATGAAAGGTTCTATATACAGTTCTCAAAAACGTTCCCGACGGATAATTGGTTTGAAAATGTATCCTTCTTCACCTGCCCTTTTGAATTTGCTCAACTATCAACAAAATTAAGGAGCACGAATAGGAAGGGAGAAAACCTGTACTTCAACCCCCTTAAAGAAAGGAAAGAAAAAACAAGCACACATCAAACCAAAAAAAACAATTTATCATATATGTAAGTAACTGAATGTGTGCTTGCGTGTCGAAAGACTTAAAAGTCCTTGGCCTCTAGGGTGTAACCCACCGTGGCGTCACCGGATTTAGTGAAGTAGGTTGGAAATGTCGTGTCTAGTCGATTCTGTGTGGATTAACCATTAAGATGGTGCGGCCGGGCTTTAAAAAGACTCCATACCGAAATTGGTTTCCCTCGCAAGTTTCAACACTTTCGTACGAATGAACAAAATAATGAATTCAATTCGCAATAGGGACAGAAATTCAGTCTAGCATTAATTTTATGTGTTTTTTCCATTTTATTTTTGTATCCCCTTATCCTTGAACTTGCACGTGTAACTACTCAGTTTCCTAGTGAACTGCTCCCCAACTGAATGGTTCCTTGCTGGAGTAAGGGTTAAAAAAATGCAGAAAGCGCGATAGAGCACTCGAAAAAAAGTTCAGGAAGAGCTTTTCACCTTAAACGAGAAGAAATGAATGCGAAAATCCATTTGAATATTCCCTCGCCTCTAACTTTCCGTTTTTCAAGAGCTTTCCTTTTTCTTCCAAGAGCTTTCGTTCTCTTTGCTTATGGAAAGGAAAGTTGAAAGGGAACCTTATAATACATACGATAATTGCATATATGTACATCCTAGTTGAAACCTCTTTTTCATGGTCTTTCCTCTACTTACATACATACCTCGTCTTCATAATCCTTCCATCGTACGACCGACCACAAGTTTTACTCTAAACTAACTTTCTCTCTCTCTCTCTCTCTCTCTCGTTCTCTCTCACTCTCTTTCTCCCAATTATTTCGTGATGTCTCTCTCCTGAGGGCAGTCTGCCGCGAGTTTGTTGTTGTGATGCTCCCGATTTTGATACTAGCCCTCCTTTCTCATTCCCAGCACCACCAAATTTTATAATATTTTCTGAGAAGTTCGTCTTCCCGGTAGTCACGCGTGGTTCAAATTTCCAACCGATTTTAGTTTTGTTCTTATTTTTGTGAGGGGTCAACCCTTCAAACTCAAAGAATCACAACAATTTAGGCGATAATTTGGGGAATTCATGGAACCAGTAAAATTGGAGGAGGAGAGTAAAAGAATAAAAAAATGTATTTCTTACAATCCTGCGTCAGATGTTGTCACCCAAAAACAACAGTGTAATGTTGTTAGGGGGAAGTGTCTGAAGGACTAGTTTTTGGCAATGGAGCCGGATATATTTTTCGAAAGCAGTTTCAAAAGCTAATTGGATTTCGGTAATGATAATAATAAGGCATTTTGTATGAAAAGCTACCTGCCACAAGACTGGGAAGGGGAACGGGCATAGTTGGCATAGTCCAATTTATTTGGTTAGGTCCTGACAACAAAAATAGAATGAATAAAATATGGACGCAGCTATTGAAAACAGACAAATGCTTCTGTATATTGTGTGTGAAGGACAGTGGGCTTTCTTGCATAACCCAGGCATGATAGACTTCGGTACCTTTCGGGAAATAATGATGGAATCTTAAAAAGTATGGCTGAAACCTCGATGGATTGCGAGTTGCGTCGTAATGTCCAAAGGGAGTGGAGGTTGAGAAAAATATAAATTATACATTTTCCTTCTCTGTTTCATTTTCTCGGTAGCATATTGAGTCCGTATACCCATACCCACCTCCAGCGGACAAAGAAATCGCACTCGTTTTAATTTTGAGAGGAGCACTTGTGTTCTCACTCCCACCAACCTCGTTGTCGACAACAATTGAAAGTTAAATTAACTGAAAGAAAAAATCAGCAAAGTGCGAAGACAGAACCAGAGGTACGGGGCTTTAACCTTTCCGCTTTCTTTAGGATCACTCCCTTGTGATTGATGGTATCACACCGTCCCTGTGTTGTTGCTCTTCACCGTTTTTCTCCCTCGTCTTCCTTTTCTCCTATTCACTTCCACATTTCATCGGTGATGATGACTGACAGCATTCTGCTGTTGATGCCTTTTTCTACTGCTGCAACAGGATGCCAGGATAGAATGTGAGTACGGGGTCCCCTTCTGATTCACTGACAGAAAGCTTATGAAATTTGCTGGCGACGACAGCAGCGGTGGTCGTCGTTTTTCTTTTGTTGCATATGTGTGCGGATCTCCCTTCTTTCCTTTCAAGGATGTTGATTGATGGCCTGACTGAAATAAACTTCGAGACGAAAAAAATATAAAAAGAAAAACTTACAAAATTCAAACAGCTACTGCAGTTTATCAAGTAACTCGAGAGTTGGGAAAAAGTATTCGAATTTAAATTTCTTGTATGTTTTCTCTTCAGTTTGACGACATTCTCGTTGAGTACCAATCTCACGGCATAATTACCGCATTCACACACGTCCCTGAAAATTTAATGTATTCTTCTTTTTAATTGATTTGGGGTTTCAAAGGGTGCTTAGTGGGTAAATTTCCCATACACTTTTCAACCCACACGGACACTTACAACAAAAAAAAAATGTTGGCAAAAGACGCAGAAGGCAATTATCCTGTGAATGTTGTGGAAAAGCAATAAATCAATCTATTAAATATTTCAATTTGCCCAGGGTGGATAAGCGCGCCGGATCGAATCCACGCTGATGACACTGTATCCATTCACATGTGGTGAGAAAGGGGTACAAATCGATTTTAGCATCGCTTCTTGATAGTAAGGCACAACTTGCCTTGAATAAATAAAAGTGTCCCCTACTCCCAAATGCACGTAATGGGGTAGAAAATTTAATAAAAGTAGATGATCCATTCGGAACAAAGATAACAGGAGAAGTTGATTCACAGAATTGCGCATTATTTATGAAATGCTGATAAACCAAAAAGGACAGAAAGTTACAACGGTAACCGATGACCCGATGACGCGAAAATACATCGACGCTGGACTCGCCGATGCAATTTCTCGAAAATATGATGAGATGATACACAGTGAACACGAGTGAGGTTGAAGATGCGCCGCAACAAAGTAGCGTGATCACACAAAGCCACAGCGACGTAATATGACAAAAAAACAAGGAGTCTTTTGGCGGGTTCGGTTCATTGGACCAGGTATTGGTTAGAAAAGGATATTTCGATTAACTTCTAAGTAATTGCAAGGCTATGGAATCTACGCGTTTTATTGGCTAGAAACTGGTACTTTCTATTCCCACGCACTTCATTAACCAAACTTAGGGACCTACCCGCAATGTTTTGATTGCAGCATCTCAGCAAAATTGGTTTCATTACCGTCTACCTCTGACTGGATTATAATATAGCACCGATGCATAACCTTTTACCTTTTTTGCATTCATAATAACCAAACACTGTAGCCAAAGGGACATAAAAAGGAAGAAAACTTCACGTGGGAGTAGGCAAAATAAAATATTTTTGTCACATGACAAATAGTACAAGATTGTGTTTACACGCTGTATCGTATATTATGTATTTTCGGAAAACGAGTAACGAAACTGGAAGCAAGTATATGTACATATGTAGTTTTTCTACGGCATAGGAATCTCTTTTTCTTCCTATAAGTACTGCTTTTTGTAAGAAATTAATTTTCTTCAAATTGAAGTTTGTTTTTTTCATTCATTTAGTTCTTCCAATATCTAGTCCTTTGTTTTACAGTACATACTGCTGTTGTGACATTATTGTTCATTTTTATTTCATGTAACGTCTTGTCTGTGAAAAGGTTTTTGAGCTCAGTGTCCGCAATTTAAATGAAGCTTTGTTTTTTAAAGAAAATTAAAAGTAATTAATTCATGAATTGCTCTCAAAAATATCTTTCATTATCAATTAAATCAGTTTTGTGTACTTTCGTCCAGATTTATTATGGTTTCCTGTCCGGAAACGACAAAACAGAAACGCATTGTGAGAAAAAAAAATGGGGAGGGGAAACAAACTTTGGTATCGTCATCCTCAGTGGTCTCCTTTATGCGAGGTACTCAGACATGTCTCTGGTTGTCTTTGTAATTAATTTTCCATTCTTATCCCTGCGCGATTGCTGGGTGGTGTTTTGCATTCACATTTTCTGCTCGTGCAAGTTCGAAATACATTTGCTAGAAAAGATACACCATTAGCAATGCTGCCTCTCCAATCATGGAATTTTAAAGGCAAAAACCGAAATGAAAAGAACTGTTCCCTTCTGACTTTTCAAACATTTTTCGTCTGTTTTTTCTCCCCTCTTGTTTTACTGTGTCTCGTTATAAAAGAGAAACCGTTGACCTCTTGTCCAGTAAACCTTTACCAGATGCTTGGCTCCTATTAAAAGCTCCCTTACCTTCACCTCCTCTCCCGCCGGTTATATGTTTCCCTAGGTCTGCCTCTCTTCATAAGTTTGTTATTTTGCACGGATGTACCATGACAATGGGAAAACTATACCCCATTGCCAGATACACAAAAGGTCAGGGAAAAGAAACGGGGGCAATATCAACTTTTTTTCTTATCAAAAGTACTTCCTACTGTAATTGTCAAAAGTCTACAACAAATCACACATCTTCTTCGCACACATAATTAAAGGACTGAATATTTTTCTGCCGCATTAAAAAAAGTGTTTTCATTTTGATTGTCGAAATCACGCTTACCCACATTGGAGGACTATGCGAACTATTTGAGACTTTAGACCGTCGTTTTTCTCACCGGGGCTGAGAATGAAATTAATATGCACAATTCAGAGCTCTGAGTCTCAGATATTTAACTACGGTTCCATAGCGGAACCGGGCGACTAGTCATTACAATTTGTAATATCGACAGCCAATATTTGTGTCTTCAAGGATAACCATTAAATCTTAATGTTAGTGGGACTTAATTCGGTAATAAACTTCTAACTATGTTTCTGCATTTCTTAAAATATAAGACCACCTTCGTCAAGCAATAGATGAAAAAAGAAATCAATTTTTCTGAGGGCGGTGGATTGGCACCAAGGCCAAGCTTCTTGCATTTTCAGATTGCAGACTTGATAGGCATCGTTGTTGTTAGTGGGAATAAGCGAAGGTGAAAGAAGGCACTTGGAGGACAAGAACATTAGGCAATACAGTTGTTAAAGTAGTTTTGATCCGATGCGATTTTGATTACAACGGACTGCCTCGCTCATCTGCACACAAAGCTCGGCAGTACCGGCAAATACATAAAAAAAGGATTCATCGATTGTTATTGAATTTTCACACAGAAAAATAACACGGTGGCAGGGACAGTTTTAAGAGTCTCTAGTTGCTGGTCTCTTTAATTTCATCGTCGCCTTGGAGGCGCCGATGCCAGAAATGCGTGTCAGTGGCCTTGATTTGAGTCGACTCATATTTTCGATGATTGTCACGTTTTTGTGAAGGGTTTTGCGCAAATTGTTGCTTAAGTTTGCGCCGTCTTATTTATTTACTCGTCTTTTTCCGGAATTAATTCAACTGCCATGAACTGTAAACGGCAGAATGAGAGTGTGAGGGAAGAAGAGAACAAGAGAGTGAGAGCCCCAGCACGCGTGCTCCCTCTCTTTAAAGGTGTGTGTTCATCATGCGTGATATGTATGTGTTACATTGTTCTTGCTTTAATGAGGACCGCTTTTGAGGTAATGTTTACTTGTGGGGTACATACATACGTATTTTTATAATCCCCTATGACGCATGACATAATAATAATATATACAGTCATATTTTCCTTTAATCGATTTACATTGGCGAAATGATTGATTTTCTATCGTACACACGACATATACGTGTGTGACCCTATGAACATGCAACCAACTATCCCAACATGCAAAATGGGCACTTAAAAAACGCACACAGTCACTCCAAAATCGAAAAAAAAACAAAACAAAAATATGAAAAGAAGCCTGCGAGGATCCATAAAGGGATTTTGCAGGATTTCAGTTAAGTGCCTCGCACAGGCCTATCTCTGCTTTCGAAGGAAAGAAGGGAAAAGGGGACCAAATAAATCGAAAGCGATTTTTCACCTATAGGCATCGTGACCAGATTTCCCATAGCCGTGATTTCGTCGTTGGCGACAAATCTACGTACCAACATAAATAACAGGATGCAGGAATATGTGTATTCATATATTTTCAAGCGAAGGGATTGATGCGATGGAAGCGGATTGTATTTCCACATCTGAATGTTTCAAAACTGTTTTGTGGGGGGTTTAGGAGCAGCAAATTTTTCCTCCTTCTTTCCCTCCATTTTCCCTTCCCTGACATTCTCGTTATTTAATTCCGTCCGAAAAACACATTCACTTAGAGTTGTGCACAGCCACCGGCAGTAAACCGTCGACGTTGACTACTTTTAGAAAATTGTTGCTTGTCCTCGTTGCCTTTATCCTTAAGTGTAGTTGACAAGATTATATACTTACTTCAATTTGGTCTTCTCACTACTTCTTCTTCTTCTTCTTGTGGCGCTACAGTCCGGGGTGGACCTGGGCCTCAACCAACATGCCTCTCCAGCCAGCGCGATCTTTCGCCAGCTGTCTCCAGTTGCGCACTCCAAGTTGGTTGAGGTCCTTCTCCACTTGTGTGCTCCACTTTAGTCTAGGTCGTCCTCTGTTGCGTTGTCCCAATGGCTCGGATTCAAAGACTTTTCGGGCCGGAGCAGTGGTGTCCATACGCTCTACATGGCCTAGCCATCTTAAGCCTTGTATCCGTAGACGCTTGACCAGGCGCATGTCGCTGTACAGCCTATAGAGTTCGTCATTAAATCTTCTCCTCCAGATGCTATCAACGCAAACAGGACCAAAAATCGCACGCAAAACTTTTCTCTCGAAAAGATTAAGGGCTTCCTCATCCGCCTTTGCTAACGTCCAAGATTCTGCGCCATATAGTAGGACGGGGATGATCAAGCTGGAGCAGCGAGCTTAGTCCTTCGAGAGAGGGCTTTATTACTCAATTGCCTCTTGAGCCCAAAGAAACAGCGGTTGGCAAGAGTGATTCTGCGTTTGATTTCGGTACTGATGTTGTTGTCCCTGTTTACCGCGGAGCCGAGGTAGACGAAATCCTTAACTACCTCGAAGTTTCTGCTGCCTAGTGTGACGCTCCGTCCGAGACGTCGATGTTGTGTGTCCTTCCTTGATGACAGCATGTACTTCGTTTTGCCCTCATTTACCACTAGACCCATTTTAGCCGCTTCCGCTTCAATGCCAGCAAACGCCTCATTGACGGCTCGCTGTGTTCGTCCAATCATGTCAATGCCATCAGCGTAGGCTAGCAATTGAACTGACTTCTGGAAGATCGTGCCTCTGGTGGTGACTTGTGAGTTACGCACGATCTTCTCGAGGATGATGTTAAAGAAGTCACATGACAGTGCGTCGCCTTGTCTAAAACCTTTTTTGACATTGAAGGTCTCTGTGAATTCGGTACCGACGCGAGAGTTCTCCATCGTCATCCTACGCAATCTGACGAGTTTGGTAGGAATGCCAAAACTAGACATGGCACTGTATAGCTCGTCTCTATGCACACTGTCATATGCAGCCTTGAAATCGACGAATAGGTGGTGAGTGTCAATTTGCATTTCTTGGGTCTTTTCCAGGATCTGCCGTAATGTGAAGATCTGGTCTATTGTGGACTTCCCTGGCCTGAAACCACACTGATAGGGACCTATCAGGTCATGGACAAATGGTTTCAGACGCTCACACAATACGGCAGAGAGGATCTTGTATGCGATGTTCAGGAGACTAATCCCTCTGTAGTTGGCGCAGTCAAAGGGGTCTCCTTTCTTGTGGACCAGGCAAACGACGCTGAGATTCCACTCATCGGGCATCGGGCTTCTCACTACTACAGCTCATAAATATACAGCAAGAATCCAATCATCCTCCGTGGAGTCAGTCATCCTGCACCCCAAACAAATGGATTTAAAATACTGTATTAATTAAAATTTTCTTGAAAACTTTATTTCCATTACACTAATCACCATTATGTCATGTCCTGGAGGCATTGTCGCAACTTGAGCATTTGTCATATTTCGCTGACACGACGTTATTTCTGTTTTCGCATGAACTATGTCTTTTTCCCATTCCCATTCACAGCTACGGAACATTTTGCATGAGTAAAGTGTCGTCCAACCACTGCAACGACTGTGGTACCAATTATCTACTATCATGGGCGCCCTGCGATCATAATAACAAAGCTAAGTGTAATGGGATGGAGTGTGAGTGAAATGGTTCATAACACGCTATTTTTGTTGAATCAAAGGCATTTACGGGGCTCACTTGTGAAACTGCAACCAATTTCCTTACTACTGCCCACTAAAGATAATCTATTAGGCAGTGCCTTGTCAAATCCACCAGTCCATATTCGGTTTCATAAACATACATAAGTATATATCACCACTCTACTCATTGCATTACATCCATTCATCATTTAAATATCCTCACCATGAGGGGATGTGTATCAACTGATGTTAACCCAAATAGTTGATTTTTTCATAACATTGATACACGGAGAGGACAGCAAAAAGCGGCGGTGATGGCAGTGTAAAGACGACAACTCTCATATCAAGTCAAAATTACCGTAACGACTCATCGTACGTCTGTGGGTTCTTGTGAAAGGTTTAAGTCATTCACCGATAAACCTTTAAGTAATTCATGTGTGAGAGTCGGTTAGTTGGGTTGCACTAGCGGAAAAAGAATTCAATCAAATAATACTAATAATAATTGTTTGGCGCGACAGTCCACAGGGGGACCATGGCCTAGCTTGCTCATCAACTGCTCGGCTTGTGAGCGCTACTGCTCTCTCACAAGTAAAAGGGACCTATATATTTTTGCCGACTCCGAACGGCGAAATTTGAGAAGCTTTTTCTTGGACAGCGAGTGTTGTCAGCAGCTCGAAAGAGGTGGTGTCGTGAAAAATTCAAAAAATTTGTGCTGAGCTGGGAATCGAACCTAGACCCTTCGGCGTTTGAGCGTTGCACTCTACCCAATACGCCACAATTCAATCAAACATGTTTATATATATTCTCTATATATATTCTCTCGCATCCAATCTGTCACTCAATTTGAAGCCGCGGAGGAGAACAATGGGTCATTTTATTATTAAAATAAAAAAACGAATGTATCGCAATGTTTCAAGTGGATTCAAATGGCAATTAATTAACATGGCATGAACTAATGAAGGGTCTTTTGCGTAAAAACTCACGTAGAAGAATAACTTGCCATATAATATACGTTCTTCGTTAGAATGCAGTCGGCGACAATGTAGATCTAAATAGGAGGAGGAAGTAAGAAACGAACCTTTTTGTTTCTTTTTTACTCTCTTATATGGCCTCCTCTTACCACATTTTTCCATTTATTACAGTGCAAACTCCATTTGATTTCACAGAACTTTCAACGGCTTCGTATCGCATCTCGTCCTATTCGAACCTTAAAAACCCTGTGAAATGGCTCATTTCCTTATGGTAAATAAAATGAACGTGTTCTACTGCGACTTGGAAATGAGTTGCCGCGAAGGGAAGACATCATTACATAAAACGACAAGACAATAATTTACGTGGCAATTAATACCACCACCACATAAGATGCTTCGCCTTACTTGCCTTTACTTTGGTTGATTTCTTGCTTGCCTGGATGACTGCTATTGTCTGGCTCAAGTCTTCTTCGCCGTCATCGTCACCACCGCCATCCTTCCCCTTTAGCGTGCACTTCCGTACGACTTACCAGGAGGACTCTTGTATATTAGTGTGTATGTAGGTGAACATCCTATTTTTATCATATTGCCTTTAGGAATTAAGCGCCAATGAATTCCAATTAGTATTCATTAAATCAATGCCGTTACTGAATCAAGATGAACGAAGGAGAGAAGAAAATGAAAAACAAAAAACACTCCAAACAGTGAACACTAAAATGGAAACCTATGTCTAATGTCATCATAGCGTGTGGTTGCTTTGGACAGTGTGTGTGTTAAGAGTAGCTTGGACATGAGGATGACGCTGCTTGCTGGTTAGCATGCGGCATTTTCACCGCCACGCCAATCCTCTAACAGGTCAAAATTAATTGATGTTAAATGTTTGAGACGAAAGAAACGGAAGCTTGTTGTAATGCAGCCTCCTGATGGAGAAGACAAGGAATCAGAGTTCTTGGGTTGATGGAGAGAGCACAGAAGTGGGCCTTTTATGGCCTTTCTTACATGTATAAATAATAATAATAATTGTTGGCGCTACAGTTCAAGAGCCCAGCTTGCTCATCAACTACTCGTGTTGTGCACGCTATTGTTCTCTCACGAGTAGAAGGGACCTACAGTTTCTTGCCGACTCCGAACGGCGAAATTTG
Organism: Eristalinus aeneus; assembly: GCA_955652365.1. NCBI lineage: Eukaryota > Metazoa > Arthropoda > Insecta > Diptera > Syrphidae > Eristalinus > Eristalinus aeneus. The sequence continues at coordinate 3,879,565 of OY019135.1, read as the reverse complement.
AGAAGCTTTCTTAGACAGTTATTACTCTTTGAGTGTTGCCAGCAGCTCGAAAGAGGTGGTGCGGTGAAAAATTCGAAAAATTGGTGTTGAGCTGGGAGTCGAACCTAGACCCTTCGGCGTGTGAGCGTCGCACTCTACCCACTACGCCACGGCGACCACATGTATACGGCTCAAAATTAAGAGTAAGAGAATCGGTGGGGAAATGTAATTAAGGTTCTTCGCTGTTCCTGCATGGAACCCTTTTAGAGGTTCCTTTTGCAAAATGTTGACAACACTTAAAGAGTAATAACTGTCTAAGAAAGCTTCTCAAACTTCGCCGTTCGGAGTCGGCAAAAAACTGTAGGTCCCTTCTACTCGTGAGAGAACAGTAGCGCACACAACACGAGTATTTGAAGAGCAAGCTAGGCCCTACCGGACAACCAATTTGGCTTTAGCGCGGGGCATGATACCATACATTCCGCGTCCAAATTGGTATCCGACATTCAGCGGAACAAGAACAAGAACCAATGCACAGGTGCTTGCCCGATAGACATGGAAAAAGCGTTCGACACCGTTTGGTTAGAAGGCCTCTTCCTCAAGTTAGTCAGACTAGGCATAGATATGATATGGTTACAGGTCGGAAGTTTGTTGTGAAAAATGGCAACGTTACATCCACCACAGTATTTCACATAAAAAATGGGTTGCAACTAGGGGCCGTTGGCTTAACGATCCTTTTCGCTATATTCACTAGCGATCTTATTGGTTCCATGCCGCATTTAATCGCGTACGCCGATGATCTCATAGCGTACAGATCAGGCCCGAAAATTGAAGTTATAAATAACTTGTTCCAGCATGACTTTGACGAAATTCAGCGATTTTGCGACAACTGGAAGTTGAAAATCAACTTCCGGAATTGCGAAACTATCCTCTTTAGAACCCCGCTATCCAGGGCCTCAAGGGAAACGAAGAAAAACTGGCGCAAGTTCGGCATATTGGACCCGCGGGGCCAGCCGTTAACTCTGCAAAATGTAGTTAGATATCTTGGCATTTGGTTGGACCAGTACTTGTACTGCGGTAAGCATGCAGATACAGCTCTGACAAAAGCTAAGAAAGCCTTTGCTGCGGCAAGTTGGTTGTTTTACAGCAGCCGACTTGATACCAGAGTAAAGGTGATCTGCTACATGGCTCTCATACGGACAATCATGGTGTACGGTTGCCCAGTGTGGTTCAATTTGAGTCCTTCCCAGACGGAAAAGATGAGGGTGTTTGAGAGGCACTGTCTCCAGGCCTGCCTCCGGTTGTATCGAACACCTGAATCCGATTACAAGAAATTCTATCCCAATTCTTCCCACTCGAGGGCACATCCCTGACTCGAGGGCACATTGCACGAGCGATGACTTCTTCCAACAGTCTGATCTTTGGGGCGTATTACCCCAACTTCATGTACCATGAAAAGGTGCGCCTGAACGGATTCATACCTCCTGAAGCGTTTCTCTACTTAGAATCGAAAGGGCTGATTCAGAACACGTGTCGTACGCCGAACAGTGGATAGGCGGCTCCAATACAAACCGGACGTCGCTCGTAGCCATGAGGAACTTCTTCAGTTCAGTAGGGCGATCTCCGCCCGAGATAGGGCTCAGTCCGCCAGAGAACGACACTTCTACTGGTGGTTGCACCAAAACTAGCTCCCGCCAACGCGCGAAAGTAGACTATATTACATTTACAGTTCTCCTCGTGGCCAACTGACATTGTTTTTAAGCTAGTGCGTAAGGTAATAAAAAAGTATAAAAAAAATTAATAGATAAATAAATTAATTTATAAAAAAATACAAAAAAGGTGCACTATGGCGTATTAGCTATATATGTCAAGCATATAAATTCTACATACGCCATGGTACACGCGTCCGTATTTTGATATGGACATAGTTAAATTAGGTTTTTATTAAGTTTAAACTTAAGATAGGTTAAGTTAGGCTTAGGCTAAGGCGCAGACCCAAGTTTTATTAATATTGTTATTATTTTGCAAAAAGGTGTGTGCCTCATACAAATCGCTTCACTTAAAGCGTCCAAACAAAAGAAAACGAACTTGTTGGAAACATAACTTGCACAATGACTATTTCCATTCTAGGACCACACGTACTTTTTGTCATGAACTGGATTGAGACGAGATACGAGATAACAAGCAGACGACCAATAGTTTGGATTCCCGAACCTATCAAAATGGTTTCCTGTATATTTTAACAAAATATTGTACACTGAAACATGAACGAGCAATAGTTTTACCGAAATTTTTTCCTACTCCTTTCCAGTGATTAGAATAGTGTCCTTTCCTTACCCCTTAATAAAGAATACATTTTGGAATGAGTAACTATATCGCGGCACTGCACTCAGTATCTGTGGCTTGTCCTTGCTGAACTCCAACCTAATGTTTCTAAGAAACATCTGAACTATCGTCCATTTCACACATGAATAGACTGATATATTGAACACATATGTGACAGATAACCGGTAAGACTGTGGGTTTGGGCCTTCGAAATATTATTGAACCACAAAGCGATTCGAAATTTTGTGGACTTTACAGGAAAAAGATTTCCTCTCTGTTGCAGGAAATGTGTGTATGTCATTGCATTTTTCATATCCTACAAGTGGAGAATGAAATGAATGAAACTCCTTCAGTGCAGAATTAAGAACAAAAACTACCGGGGCAACAGATAACGTAAGGAATGGTTTGGGGAAATAGAGGAAAACTGCAAAACAGTTTTTCACTTGCATATGACAGCGTCGAATGCACGGGAAGTTGGGTGTTGGTTACGTGAAAAGTATAAAGGGGAGGTGGGGGACGTCCTTGTTTTGTTATCTCCATTCTCTGAATCACGAAATAGGAGCCGCACACAGGCCAGCACTCTTGAGTAAGAGAATGTGCATGACGTGGTGGTTAAGGGTAGGAAGTCGAGGAAACCCCGCCACGCTGTATACACTGGCCCGCAAACAAACTAGAAACATTGCATACTGAAGTACCGACCATCGAGTCTGGTAAAACTTGGCTCAAAGGATAGCAGAGTGGTGGAAGCGCAGGGCAGGGTCCAGGGTTGAAAACTGTTTTCGTAAAGGAATATGAAGAAATAAGTAAAACGATTAAATGAAATACTATTAAGAGCCGAGACAGGAAGCCAAAACAAAAACAAAAGAGGGGAAAACAAGTTAAAAAAACGAACTGAAATGAAGGAAAGAGGTTAGGTTAAGCTTTCCAAGTTATTTACGAGCAACCACCTCAGCATTGCCTGTACGGCGGCGGCGTCACTATACCGTGCCGATTGTCGATATTTCGTTCTTGTATATATATATACATTTATATGTATATATGTGTGCGTGTGCGTGGACAAAGGCTGCCATTTTTTGTCATTTTCAATTTTGATTCTACTGCTCTCGCTTTCCTAATAAGCAAATGCCTTGCTCGACGCCCCTGGCAAATGGCTGAATGAATGTGTATCTGTTTACGTATACATATGAACTGGAAGATGATTTCCGAATCTCCATGTATATATATGTGGATGCTATTGTGAAGGATACTTAAGGCCGTGTGGAAAGACGAGCAAAAAAATGTATTCATTTTTCATTCGCGTCCCCCTAAGAGATGAGGTGGACGGAAACTAAAACAGGTGCTTCACAGAGCATTTGCAGCAAATTCAATGCATTCAGTGACTAAAAAGCATTAAGAAGAAAGTGAAAGAAAACTTAAAGAGAAACGAATTGATGACGAAGTTTAACTCTATACGGTATGAGAATGATAGAAATGAACAGGCTGACGATTGTATCTGAAAGAATCGAAGTAAGTCATAAAAATACACTGATACGTCACCATCAATTCCGATGACGCGGAAGGGCACAATTTCAAAGCTCGTTTGATTTATATCCTTGCCGAGAAGAGATCACAAAAAATCAAAAATCACTGAACAAACTGATTAATGACTTAAAACCAAGAAGATCCCTTCTGATGTTCGTTGGTCTTGAGTGTGTCCTGAATTTGACATTTTTCATTGAATTTGAAATCAAATGTGTCCAAATAGATATACATATATGCGATCAAGGAGTCTTTCATTAGGGTTGGCCAATTGAGAGAAAAATCCTATCAATGTGAGTATATTTTCCCAAGGTCCTTGAACTGTATCATCGGTTATTTCACTTTCATTGCAATCTTCCAATAGCCATTCTGTGAATAGTAGTTGATATGCCAACCGGGACTCTGTCTTATCTGACGATCTGGAGTACAGACAATAAAAAATTAAATAGAAATGGGAAGCATAAAAGCTGATCAAACATTGTGGAGAAGAATGACGGCCTCTCATACAGTCACCTGCTAATTGTTTTCCCCAGCACCAGAGAACCCTACATTTCCCAATTTTGACTAGTCTATTAGCGCTGTTCTCAGATTACATGTCTCCTATTTCCCCAAGTGCTCCCTCTTTCCTCTCTCTCTCTCTCTCTCTCTCTCTCTCTCTCTCTCTCTCTCTCTCTCTCTCTCTCTCTCTATCTATCTATCTATCTACCCATTTATCTATCATATGTCTTAACTTCGCTTTTGGTTTGCCTCCCCTATCTACTTACTAGACTATCATGAGAACTAGAAATTGGAATTCCTTAATCTAAGAAACTGAAACTGAAATAGTGTACGACACACTATTTTTTGCCCGGCTGCACTCGACGAAGAATGCGACTGATGCCATCTCCGTCAAGAATCGGTATTCCTGAAAGAGGCAGAAGAGATTTGCTTTTTGGCTACGATTCATTATTACAAATCCTAATAAGCGGCAAATGCAGAGCGAACGAAAAAAATTTCAAAAAAATTTCAAAAAAAATTTCATAGATTTCAAATGCACATTTCCGCCAGCAACTGCAATGACACCTTGATCGAGTCTGACATTTTTTTTTCTGAAATGTGAATACTGGTACAACAGGACGACATATATGGGAATGAACTTTATCGTTCTCCTTATAAAAATCGCTTTGCACATGCTGGTCAGTTAGACTTGCCGCGGACTGTCAAATTCTCAAAACACAAGGATGACTTACTGTTCAAACATCATCATGCTTGAGTCCCTAACAAGGGGCTGACAGAGAACACCAACCAAATGCCTGCCAGAAAGTGGAGGCGATAAAACAATTTTATTGCCATTTCCAAGTTAATAACGTGGCGTATTTTCATTAATGCGATTTATTGGTGTTTCGCTTGAAATTAATTTAATTGCGTGCTCTCCTTAATAGGATTTTGTTACACCGACAGGAAATAGGTAGATGTCATTTCCGGGATGGAGGTAGAATTTCATGAATATAATGCAAGCTGTGCTAATGTCTATATTATATTTTTATAGTGTGCGATAATACTACAAATGTTAAAACTTTTTACAGTACTGGCGCTAAATTCTCGAAGGGAAGGGGGAGACGACTTTGCATAGAACAGAAAAAATATAATGAGTGCTGAAAAGAACCCTTAAAATAATTCTTTGATAAACAAAGAGCTATTCTTAAAAAAATTTCAAATATCATTATCAATTTTGTATTAAGCCCGTAGGATTCTGAATTTCCTCAAGAGAAGCACAACTCTTATGAAAATTCGATTAAATCCTACACACATGTCGTTTCCTTTTGAGCTATCTAATATCTGAAAATACGTTTTAAGAGGAAAGTCAGCGGGTTTTGACTGCCCTTATTTCTGTCTATCTTCCCGAATGTTTAGTAACTAGAATATCGGACTTTCGCAAATAGGTGCTCGCCTCATTTGTACTTCAACTATTTTAAGGAACTTATTATACTTCAGTGGATAATGTTGACAATGGAAATCAAAGCAATTTCAACTGACTTTGTGACTGACCCTTCATTTTGTGTTGGTGTTGAGGACACATGCGTTTGACTTTGCACCCACATCACCTTTAATTCCACTCCACACATATCATAGATCAATTCTGTGTACCATCCGTGCATGTGACGCAAGGGTACTCTGTCTGCGACATGCTAGTTGAGTGAATGTCTGACTGGTATCCATATCAGAAGTGTCATTGAAAACCTCTGAGATTTTGTGAGATTTGACTGAAGAGAGTGCGATAGGATGAGATATGGCTTTGTTTTTACATACACACCGTCATCGCCTGTTCCAACTTCAATTCAGTGCTTTATCGAATCGCTTCTTTAAATTTTCGGCCACAAAAACATTGTCATCGTCGCCGCTGTTGAGATCGAAAGGACATCGAACGTTTATTGGGCATTTATGTATCATGATTTTGTCTACAAAAATAACACTTAATTTCAATGATGTCAGATAATTTTATAATTTATCTTTGTATTCTTACAGGTTCGCAACTTAACCAGAGCTGAAAACTGCACAAGGACAGTTCTTTAAACCGTTGTGGAAAGATAAACATAGAAAATCGATTGGGCCATTATATACGTCTCAGTTTTCGCACTTAATCTTATCCCATTCGACTTCAAAACACGCAGAAAGAGAGAGAGAGAGAGCGCATATTTGCATCGCCGTTGGCAACTCTCTTTTTTCATCATCATCGGCGTCGTCATTGATGGTCGTTGACGTTCTCGTCGGACATCCACTACTGTCCAGAAGCTTGCAGAACACACGCACTTCAAGAGGAATCATATCTTGTTTCGACTGACGTACACACAATACAATTGGAAAATGATTGAAACAACCCAGACGAGAATGGCGCACCCCAAAGAAATGAAATCAATCAAATTGCAGCCAATTATATGCTTCCTATTACAACTGACGCTCTGCCTTCACTACTATGTTGATGCTTCAACATTATCCGCCGTGAATGGTGAGTACTCGTTTTTTTTTGGTTTCTCTTCGTGTGGTCATTTTATTTGTGACACACCATCTAAAGGGTGGGTCGGCGTGCTGTTTAGGACGGTATAGAGTCACATTCATATAAATTTCCGATATCCCTCTCAAGTTCTTACAAAGATTTATCTCTTTTTCTGAATATGTTATAAGGCGGGTTCAATCCTGTAACTCACCATATTAAGGCTAGTGTTCCCATGGACTCTGTTTTGTCTTCAACACTTTTCCACTTTCATTAACGTTCTCTTGTCGAAAATTTATAATCAAAGCCACTCCTTCGATAATAACAACAAAGTAAAAGCCTGTACTAATTGTTACGCATTACAAGCACGTTTTGATTTTGATTATTTTTTTAAGATTCAAGATAATTATGTATGTCTTAATTCTAGGAAAATACTTAAAACTAACTTACTTTTAACATAACATTAGTTCTTAAATCTAACTTGCTTACTTACCTCTAACCTGTGCTGTAAGCTAATCTTTATCAAGCTTAAAATTTGGGCATAAGTTTGTTTAATAATTTAAGTTAATATTTTTCGTTTTTCTATCTGGGGCATAAACGAATAAATTAGAAGGCTTTCCGACGTGTGAACAGGCCACATACAGTTGTCCATGAGAGAAGCACGGATTTTCTAAATTCAGGCCACACACTTGTAAGGATTGTCCTTGTGTCCTGTTGATGGTAATGGCATAGGCGAGACGCACTGGAAACTGCAAACGTTTAAATTGAAATGGTAAATCAGTTGGGATCATTGGAATGCGAGGCAATAGGACATCTTCTCCTTTGAATTTCCCATTCAATATAGTAGCTTCGATGATGTTCGCCATCATTTTTTTTACTGAAAGCCTATTGCCTTTGCAAAGTCGTGGTGGATTAATGTTTCAAAGCAAAATGATAGGCACGCCACAATGTTAAAACGTGCGAAGGCATGCCAGGTAAGTCAAGTGAATTCAAGAACTCAGTTGGATAGTTAACAACTTCGTCCTGGTTTGTCGCAGTATCAATGGATTTATATGTTTTCGCTTCTCCAGGTATTTCACCTTGAATGGTGAAATTAATTGAGTTGACATCGTTGTTTTTGGCTGCTAATATAGCACGTTCACTGAGCCATGTATTATGTATTGGCTCGTCTGCATTTGATGCGAATATGCAGAAGTCTGGTGGCAATAAGATACATTGTGTGACTTTATCGACAGTCAATTTACCATTTCCATCATCCAATTATTGTTTTGCAAAACGTTTTGCGAATCCATTAAGTTGCAATTTGGGTTTATAAGTATAGTTTCTGCACATGTCAACATAAAACGGATGATTTTATAAACATGCATTCAGTTCATCAGCCGGCGTTGAACGCGGAATAACGGGAAATGTTTGTTCAAAAACCCGAAACTATAAAATTAGCGCACCTCCGAAAACACATTCGTTTCCTCTTAAGTCCTTTAGTGTGCAATGGGGGTTGAATTGTACAATGTGCGTGACTCCACTCAGGCTCGTGTCGATTCACTGGTTACAGCGAGAAAAATGTATGGGAAACAAAAAGCATTTAACCTGGGATATCTCCAATTTATTATTCGAAACAATGGTTGGATAATTATGCTCCCTTATCGCGTTGACCCAGATCTTCAATACGGCGTTTTTAATTTTCCAAAATTTGCATATTGATGTTTTAAAGATTTTGACCAATAACCCCCAAAGTGTCTAAGACTGAATGATACGGTTTTTCCATGATTTTTCCAGATTTGTAGGCACAACTGTGTGGAAATTAAAGGCGGTCAAACTTTTTAAAGCTTCATATCTTTCTAACGGTACTCTCCACCGAAAAACTGCGAAAGAAAGCTCAATTTTATTTTCAAAGACCTTTTGATTGACATATCACTCGAAAGGATCAGCCGAACTTTGAACATAGGCCCCAACTTCATCTCTATGGGGAGCTATCCCCCCAAACAAAAGTTGGTACCAAAACCCTTTTGACAGAATTCTGAACAAAGTTGCCAAAGACATCAATGCTCTATCTCTTACCAGCTAAGACTCTATAAAGGACAAACAAACAAACAAACATTGATTTTTATATATATAGATTATTAATGCTTTTCCAAGAAAATGAATACAAAAATTTGGTTGTATATTTTGTTTAACCTAACCTAACCTATCCTTAATTCAAACTTAACTAAAACTTAGGATTAAGTACACTTTTTTAAACCTACAAGACTAGACTATGTCTATAATAAAATACGGACGTGTGCACCATTGCGAATATCGAATTTATATGCTTGTTGAAGATATATCTATATATATAGTTTATAAGTCATGATGTACGTTTATTGGGGCTTTTTTTTCCTTAAACACTACCTTGAAAACTTTGTCAGTTGGCTAAGAGTGAAACTCTGCAATCAAGTTTTAATATCTTAAGAGCGGTGAAGAGGACTAGTTTTGATTCAACCGCCAGTAGAAGAGACGATACAATCGGAGGCAGGCCCGAAGACATGGCTCTCGAACACCCGCATCTTTACCATGTGGTAAGGACTCGTATTGAATAACACCGGACAACCGTATACCCTCATTGGCCACATGGTGGCCTTGTAGTAGATTACCTTTACTCTGGTATCAAGTTGACTGCTGTAAAACAACCAATTTGCCACAGCAAAGGCTTTTTTAGCTTTTGCTAGGGTTGTTGCTGCTGTTTACTGTTTACCGCAGTGAAAATACCGATCCAATTCAATGCCATGATATCTAAATTAATTTTGCACAGTTTTTCTTCGTATCGCTTCATGCCCTGGGTAACGGGGTTCTAAAGAGAATGGTTTTGCACTTGTTTATTATAAACTTCCAGTTGTCGCAAAATCGCGAATTTTATTCAAGTCACGCTGCAAAAAGTTGTTGATTACTTTAACTTTCGGGTCAGATGCTATAAGATCATCGGTGTACGCGTTTAAGTGCGGCATGGAACCTTTAAGATTGGAAGTAAATATAGCGAAAAGGATCGACAAGCCAACTGCCTCTTGTTGCAACCCACTTCTTATCGGTATTTAACAGTATTTAACTTTGTAGATGTTAGTTGTCATTTTCCACAAAAAGCATCCTACCTGTTACCATGTCACAGATCATATATAGCAATGTTTTCTGAATGTCAACTTCACCAACTTAAGGAAGAGCCCTTCTAACCATACAGTGACGAATGCCTTTTCATATCAATTAGGCAGGCGCCTGTGCACTTTGTCTTGTTTCTATGTCACTGAATGTCGAAAACCAATTTCGACGCAGCAAGAATGGTGTCGTGCCCCGGTTTGATGTCAAATTGATTACCCATTATTACTTGTTTTCCTCAACCTATTCTTTCAGAGCTGTAATGACTATCTTCTCAAATACGAGAACACTTATAGACCGGAAATTTGTCGGGATGAAATCATTGCTCCATTTGGGAAAACGCTGTACCACAGCGTTTACAACGCATTATTGAACAGAGCTGTGTACTTCCACCGCCATAGAAGGCAGATAGCGCAAAACCATAATTGGTATACAATCTATTCCCAGTGACTTCTTCTTTAGTGACCTGAGTGGAGTTCATACCTCGAAATACAAATGGAGTTGTTTCCATCATCGGTGATGACATTATTTGCAAGAATATCGTCACTGAACATGGTGAAACTGGGGTTCACAGATCGCCATTGACTTATCTCGTAACGTAGTTGGCAGTTGTTAAGCAAGACTGTGTATTCCATGTCGTGATTAAGGCAAAGAGGTTCATTGACCGTGCACTCTTCATAGAAGACATCTCCACTTTCACTTTCCCCGAGAATCTTCAACTACAAAGAAGTTTTTGTCAAGCATCAACAATCTGCATCAATGTCGAATAATTTAAGTAAGTAAGCGTTGTCTGCCGTTCTGCCTAGTCGGACAGTTTCGATATCGTTAAAGCCTTTTCTCTGGAAGGTTCTATTTACTTCTGGTAATACACTCGGGTTGCTGAATCTTAACAATATCCCGAATCCTATTGTCCTAAGTTTACAGCCAGTCTGTATTGTTGGTGACGCATCTTTTGAGGTAGCTTGATCTGTAACTTCAACATCCGGATTTCGGTGCTATGCGGATCTGTAAACCCTTTCGGTATATGTCGCCAACATCATTTGGAGTTAACATCAAGTTTTTGTTCGTTGGCGAATTGATTACACTTGAATGTTTCTCCTTATTTAAGGTTCAAGAGAAAGGTGGGTAATGTGCCTTATTACAATAAGGATACGTGTGAACCAACACCTCAAGTTCCTCTAGCCCTTTCGGGAGCTGCCTACAACGTGATCACTGTCATAGTCAACCGCGGGTAAGCAGTTCCTTGTGCGTCGATCCCCATTCAATACCGTAATTCGTCTGTCTGTAAGCATCACATCCTGATACGCCCCCCTCGGGAAAACGATGGTCTATCAGTTGCAGGTAAGTCAAGCCTGAAGTCTATACTCTAGGAGAGCGTTTCCTCTTTCGTTCGGACCTCGATTACCCTATCCGCCGTGCTTTGAATTCAAATCACTTGCAATGACGAAAAGGTTTTCGTGCAAGGTAAAGCGTAGGCTGGTGAAGAGAGGCTCGAGCTCATACGAAAACTGAGTTTCGAGTGTCTGCCAGAGAGCGGAGCTTGCGATTCAAGCGTCCAACTTTTGACAGTGTCGGTTCTATTGGCTTTCTTCCTGATGCCACATGGGTAACAGCGGCAGCTACAGCACGGGCCACTTACCTTGTTTTTAATGTTTTTACGTTTCTTGCAGCCTTAACTCTTTGGCGAAACTTTCGGATGGGAGGAAAACACCGATAAGTAGCTACATTCCCTTTTCCTCCGTCGAGTACACAGCTGAGAAGGGCTCTGTCTGCGACTTCTTACTTGCCTAAGCTGTATATCCCTTTTTGATAGGATTCAGTACATCTGGAGCACTTGTAGTGCATATTTTTGTTGTGCCTTGTATGTCCCAGAATCCGACACTGCGCACATTGAAGAACGTGGTCGCACTTTCTCAATGTTTCCCATTTAAGAGAGCCTATCGATCTAATTTTTCTTAAGCTCTTAATTTTGATCCCCGTAGCCGCACTGTTGAAGGGCTTCACTCATACGAAGTGGACCTCGCGCAGCTTCTCAAGGATCTTCTGTAGGTCGGTAGAAGAATCAGTCCCCTTGAGGAGCACATTTCGCATAAAAACGTGGCGCCGCCGCCACTAAGACCTTTTTAATTTTTTTTTAAAGTCGTCTACTGAACTACAGTGGACCGACATTCTATTACTATACTTATATTTAAGATAAGCGAAATTGTTTGTGGACAATTTACATGTTTTGACAATATCAATCGTCCCTAGTACAAAGATGTTTATAGGCAAGCACCTCTCTTTCTCTGTGGATTGCTGTTGCAGTCGTTGTTAATGTTGTGTGATCGTTTGTGGCTGTAGTGATGCGTGTTGCTGCCGTACCTGCCGCTTTGAAGGTTCTGCTGTTGTCGATGTTGTTGCTTCTTGCTGCAGCATAGGGGCTAGTCTAGAAGTAGATGCCAACTCCGCCTGGGGCTGGCCCTGTTGCTGGTTCTGTGTTTGTAACTCCGGCTTTCCATTTCATTCTAGAATTTGATTTTCTATCATCAATATCATCAGTCCAACTTGAATTTAACAAAACGCAGAGTAAGTCTGCTTTGTACTAAGAAATTTAAGATACCTCATAACGGTTTAAGCAAGTTACCAATCCCGCTCTCTGGGGTTTTGACTAAATTGGGAAAGTAAGTAAGATGGTTAAAGAATGAAGAATAAAGTATAACAGACCTTCCTTATAATCCTTTTGTTGTACTTTTTCTTTTTCTCCTTCGATACAGGTTAATTTTCAAGATTTACACCCCACAATCACTAATATCAAAATGTTTTTCAAAAAATAGTTTAATTTATTATTAAAGGTTAAGCTATTGGTTGCGCTTACTAAGTCATCCACATAAATGTCTTAGTATATTGTTCCTTTGTTAAGAACACGCATGTGCCGTATTTCGAATTGGAAAAACTATTGGAAACTATTTCAGTTTTAGTTTATCATCCAATTTCTTAACTGCTTTTTCAATAAAGTGAATTGTATGATTGTGAGATGAATATGATCAACAATTTTAAGTCCGTTTAACCATTCTTTTAATTTGTGTTAATTTTGTTATGTTCAACTTCCGGCATGTATTTTGGTATCTTCAATTAAAACCTGTAGCCCGGGAAACAGTTGCATTCATCAAATAAATGCTATTTAAATCTTTCAGGAGAAAAAGTGAAATTGATGATCATAACTGGGTTAAGAACAGAACAGAACAGTTATATTTAATATTCGCTTAAGATTAATGGTTTGTATTTCTATTTGGATTTTAATACAAATGTACATTTATGGATCCAATTTAAATTTGAAAATTTTTTTTAGGAAGAATTGGGCATAAAATAACATAATGACTAATGACTAAAGAAATATGACTAAGCGTTAGTCATGAATAAATTAGTATGTATTATTTATTCATGACTAACGTTTATTTATGAATTTTCGTTATTCACTGATATGATTGACGGTTAGTCATGATTAATGTTGAGTTATGACTAACTCTGTATCATGATTAACCACCAATCGCGGGCATGTCCGTTAACTAAACCTTTTTTAATGACGCGATTAATTTTTTAAATATTTGGTTTATGGGTTTTATGACTGATGTAATAAATATTATGCAATATTTATGAGGCGCATGCCTGACTACAGGAAAAAGTAATTAGCATAATACTGACACAGTCGAACATGGTTCTATTATTTTGCACAGTGCTATATATATTTACGCGGGCAAACTTCAATTGCAAATACTATGTGGTTAGAAATCACCAAAAAACAAAAAGTTCGACAGTAATATTTTAAAGTTCGTTATCCACTCTATCATTTGAAATAACTCAATACCTTGTCTAAGCCTTTTTATTATGAACAGAGATATGCCTTGAATAAATGCTCTTATTTAGTGATTAATAACTCATGATTAACTCTTAGTCGTGATTTATGAATAATGGTTAATTTAGGCATGAGTAATATTTGCGAATAAAGAATAATTTATTGGTCAATCATTATATTCATGGTTAATGAATAAATTAGTCATTAATCGATTGTTTCCAGCAACTAATGACTAATTTATTAGTCATTATTCGAATTAAATTTGCCCAACACTGACCGCTACCAACAAGGAGAAATATGCAAACAGACTTTAATTACATTTTTTTTTCAGTGAAAATTCGTATATATATTGTTTTGTCCATCACTGTACATGTACGTATCTATGTCCACTTTAAATGTTTCGAATTGGCTTCTTGAAGCTAGTGTCACAATTTTGTTTAAAAAAAAACTTTTTTTTTTTTTCAAAAAAAGTTCAATCATTAATTTCATGGTTAATGAATAAATTAGTCATTAATCGCTTGAATCCAGTAACTAATCGCTAATTTAGTCATTAGTCATTATTCAATTAAAATTTGCCCAACACTATTCATAGCCTGAGATTGCACTTCATGGCTATGAAATAAACATTGTAGCTGCATTTATGTGCGCATTTATATATGTGGAACATATACACAGCATTTCGTTTATGTTTGTGGATTTGGATTAAGAATCACACTTTTTTTTCACACAGTGTACAGAAACGGAAACTGGGCTCCAGATAGTTAATTTCAGCTTTCAATATATAGTTTCTTGATACTAGCAATATGCAGTCATTTATAAACATAAATGTTGATATATTTAATTAGGTACATTGGACTTTTTTAACTAATGACTCACTTCAGTTTGCCTTGATTGCCTTGATATACATACAAGTTTTTCACATTACCTTATTATCACCTCTATAACAATCATTCCTCAAACTCACTTTTAATTACAATGAGGAGCCAAATGTTTTTATATATTTTTCTCAAAAAACTACATTAAGTCCTGTGATTTAAATTCGGTCACTTAAAGGTACAAACAATACCTTTAGCGCCCGCCAATTATAAAAAATATACATCTATGTTTCGTTACCAATTATGACCCCTTTAAGCAAATCTGTATCGCTTTTGACATCATTCAACAATTCCTCAGCGATGCTCATGCGACATTTTTTTGTTTGGTCAAAATTCACTGCCATACGCTTCATCCTCAAAAGTTCCGATAAAATGTAGGCATGAGGCAACCGATATCCCAACATCTTCCGCAACTTCTCTTATAGTGATTCGATGATCCTCCATAACAATTTTCTTCACTTTCTCAACATTTACAACGGTTGTTGATGTGCTGGTGCGTTCAGGACGGCGCACAGGAAAGATTTTCTCGGCCAAGAAGTATTGGTTTTTCAATTCTACAGATTTGAGAAGATAGAAGGCAAAAATTTTGTTGACTGCTAATTATCCGTTTCGGTGTACGGCTAGCCCAATGTTCGGACTTTAAAATTTTAGAAAGTGAACATTTTTTCCAGAAAATTCGAAGTGACATATTTTATTAAAATAAGCCACTTTGGAACATGATGTTTTATTTATTTGAAAGGACGTACATTTAATCATCCAACTGCATCAACAGTTTTTTCATTTTGACCACCATTTTTCTAGACCAGGCTTTATTACACCAAATTCTGATCTACTTTTCTTGAAACGAAAGTGTGTTAGTAAATAGTAATGAAGCTATTTTTCTATATAACTATGAATTCCAGATTTGGCTTGTCGTTAATTGTTATTGAATATTTGTTGATGCTATTAAACAAAGGGCGTTTTTTTTATTTTTTGAACTTAAAATAACTCTGCTATCTTTCATATCTATCTTTGACTGTATGTTTTCTAGAAATACCATAAATGCATTCCTATTTTTCCTGATGTAGAATTCTGCTTCATTTTGAGTGCGAAATGTTTTAAAGATTATTTTTTGGTGTTAAATTATATTTCTTGTTTAATTTGTCATTTTTGTTGTGTTAAATTTTTGCACTACTGTATTTTTACGAATTATAGGATACAAACATTCTGCTGATATCGTATTATTCTTCATTTTAAAGCCATGGATAGCGTGTATATCATTCCTTCGCCCAAATATATGAAACAGAAATATATTAATACTACTAAGAAATTATAATTTCTAAGAATCAACGCATTTTTCATGTACGGATTGTTATTTTACCGAATTAATCTTCTTCGCCAAGCTTAGAAGACACGATTTGTCATCACTTTAACTTTTACATGTCATTACATCTTCCCGCCTTTTGAAAGAGAATTTAAGGATCGTTTGTTCGTTCAGTGATATTTTTCTCTTTTCTTTCTTTCCGTGTGAATTCTAATTTAATAAATTTAATAAGCAAATGCTGTTTTTTCCATAGTTTTCCAATAAATCTTATTTAAATCGATGATTTAGAATTTATTACAAAAAACACGACTGTTTTTTAGTAGTAAGGCCTTGTTAACCATATCTCTGAGCAAGCTAGAGCACAAATAATTTAATCAAAATACTGTTATACTATGCAAAAAATAAAATATCTATCTCTCCATAAATTTAATAAATTTGTAAATTGAAACAGCTTTTTCGCCTTTGTCTGTGAATTTTTTGGTCCTTTGTGCACGATTTTCTTATTTAATATTTGTTTGGTAATCATAATTCCTTTACAATGGTACCACCAAGCGCGACATTATGAGGCAGTCACTTAAACGTGAACAAATAAGAAAGCCAAGACTTATGATGATGCGGACTTTAAATGATTCCTCAAACTTTCAGAGCATTACTAAATCAAGTTTGAAGAGACATAGAGCAATTGAAAGCCACGTGTTGTGAGACTGTTTTATCAACTTAAGAAGCTGAGCGTGAACAAGGTGAAGAATGAAATCATATTGCGTTATTCAATTTTACACGCGAACAATCTAAATGGTTAACGGAATCGAACGATAATTAACTAAAAGAAAATCAGCAGCATGCGAAAGGCAAAGCGCCTCGCATAAACCTACCACAATTTGCTGGGAATCCGCTTGAGTGAAAACAATTCCACGACGCATTTGTTTCTCTTATGCATGGTGAAGCACCTCGTTGAGGTTCACAGAAATCATATTATTTACGATGCAGTTTGCACGGAGAAGCACTAAAATGTATCAAGGTGTTAGGAGGAAACCTCGGAGATGCTGAGCAAAAGGTATAATGTAGAGACTGTTATTGTCGATGCTCGATGCTTTCGAGCTTTGTTGTTCTTGCAAAAGCTTTCTTCGGAATCGACCACAAGCTGGTTGTCAGCATACGAGGATATTGTCGATGCCTTAGGACCATTGAAAGATCTAACAATTGGTAGATTCTTTTAAAGCCAGACGTCAATTTTTGGATTCTGCAGGGTTACACAAAGTACAGTCATCTGCGTCTTTCAAAACAAAGACTAAATCCGTTACCGTTCGACCACAAGCTGGTTGCCAGCATACAAGGATATTATCGATGCCTTAGGACTATTGGAAGATCTTTCAATTGGTAGATTCTTTTAAAGCCAGACGTCAATTTTTGGATTCTGCAGGGTTACACAAAGTACAGTCATCTGCGTCTTTCAAAACAAAGACTAAATCTGTTACCGTTCGACCACAAGCTGGTTGCCAGCATACAAGGATATTATCGATGCCTTAGGACTATTGGAATTTCTTTCAATTGGTAGATTCTTTTAAAGCCAGACGTCAATCTTTGGATTCTGTAGGGTTACACAAAGTACAGTCATCTGCGTCATTCAAAACAAAGGCTAAATCCGTTACCGTCCCTGATATGTCTAAGAAAACGGATAGGTGTTATTTTTGTGAAGGCAAACATAAGATGTTTATCTGTCAACAGAACCAAGCTTTAACAACTGAGCGAAGACAAATAGTCTTTATTATGACAAGAGGTCATAATAAACTGATTCTGGTGCAACCGCCAGTAGAAGCGCCCCTTTTTGTGTGCTACTGCTCTGTTGCGGGCAGAAACCGCTCTACTGAACCGCAAGAGATCCTCGTGGCAGCGAGCGACGTCCGGCTAGTATTAAAGTTACCTTTCAAGT
Source organism: Eristalinus aeneus (assembly GCA_955652365.1). Classification (NCBI taxonomy): domain Eukaryota; kingdom Metazoa; phylum Arthropoda; class Insecta; order Diptera; family Syrphidae; genus Eristalinus; species Eristalinus aeneus. The sequence continues at coordinate 3,861,712 of OY019135.1, read as the reverse complement.
GTTCGGCTTGCGACGTGGAAGAAGATAGGGCAGCCTTCCCTATCCTGTATCAGCCTTTTAGTGTACAAGTAGATGTGGGCTTCAGGCTGTTAAGGTGTACCCATCATGATACATTACGTTAGGATAGTAAGTCCCCAAGATCAGACTATTGGTTGAAGCCATGTCTCGAGCAATGTGACTCCGTGTCAACTTAATAATTAAATTATGAATCCTTATAAGATTAGCCTCGTTGTACAGAACTTCTTTGGGGTAGAATTTCTTGCACTGGAATTCTGGTGTTCGATATAAATGAAGACAGGCCCGAAGGCACTTGTAATGTATTTCCGTCAAACACATCCGCTTAGTTTTGAGTTCGATCGCCGACTGCCCTGTTTTCATTAATACATTTCGACAACCAAGGCTTGCCAAAATGCAAGGTAAGCAAATCGATGAATGCGTGCACACTGCCAAACTCCTGAGAATTACTGATAACAATAGTTCCCAAGCGTTCATACAGTGCGACTTAGATTACGTCTGGGAATTGTGGCCAGACGTAATATGACGCATATCAAGTTTGCTACACCTTCCCCTTTTGGAAGTATGATTTACCAAATCATATATTTGAAAACAATGCACCAGCTTTCTGATTTATTATAATGATCAAAATATAATAATAAACACAATTTCTTTTTATTCTTAATAATAACACACGTGTATCCTTATGTTTAAGTTTTTTCTTATCTATAATATAACAATTATTTTAAATATAATAAATGTTAAGAAAAATGCTTATTCCTAAACTTAACTAACAGTAAGATTATTTTTATTTTGTTGTTCTTATTTTATTCTTATAGATAATTCTTATCTAAAAGTACAAAATTTGGATTTTGTATACCTACTACTCTTAAGGGACCCTTAAAAATTGGGTCAAACTTATGTCTAGGTTCATTTTTAATTAAAACCACATCGTCAATGGACAATTTTTGTGGCTTAGCATATTTGTCATGTGTTGCCTTCCTGGTAAGTTTGCTGTTTTTAACAAATTCACTTGCCCTGAGATTAGCAAGTTGAAGGCGATACTCCAATTCTTTACATAAATGTTATAAAGTGGATCTACTTTGTTTTCATCAATGAAATCGAACAACTCTGGTAATTTGCCAAAAATAAGTTAGTAAGGACAGTAGCCGTGAACAGTATTTGGACTCGTATTGTCCCCATTCGTCCCAATCTGACCTTCCATTGTTTATATACGATCTAATATACTCGTTCAAAGATCTATGGGATCTCTCCACAGTACTCCACAGGACTCGTGGTGATATGCTGTGGAAAGCTTATGGGTGACATTTAGCAATTTGAGAATCTGTTCGAAGGTTTTATTTTTATACTCTGTTCATAGATCCGTACGTACTTCTTTCATAGGACCATAAACAAGAACAAACTGTTCAAAATAACCTTTGCGATTGTAGTTGCCTTCTTATCAGGAATATGAATTGCTACTAAGTACTTGCTTAGCTCGCAAATTATGGTAACTATATATTCATTATCCTTATGTGATTTTCTATTGATACAATGTGAAAAGGCTTAATTGGAGTTGGTGTAATTGTTATTTCCTCCTTGCTTTTGACACCAGTTTTGTTCATTTTACACTTTTCACATGCTTTTACATAACGTTTTATGTCCTTGCTCATGTTTTTCCAGTAAAAATATTTTCTTTATTTATGGGAAAGTCTTGTGATCCCTGGGTGGCCACCAGAAACAGGGTTATCATGATATTTTCTCAAAATTCTTAATTTTTCATCCTCGTCTTTTATAATTGCTATTTTTGGTGCTAGAGCAATGCTTACATTTGTTAACAACGCGTTTCCTTTTTCTTTGAATTGATTTATCCGGATATCATTGAATATTTTGTCACTAAGTGACAATTGAAACTTTTTCAATCCTTAATTACCAACTAGTTTTTCAAGCTTTGAGAATAACCGACCCAGGTCAATTTTCTCATTAGTAATAAAATCGTTTCTTTTAATTGCAACAATTTTTCTTTTTTTATAACAATATTTTGATGATCGGTTATCAGACGAGCATATTTACTTATTTCATGAGAATTCAGCGCTTCATATACTTTGACATTTTCAGCCACGTTGTCTGAATGCTTAGATTCTCGTTCTTGTATATTCTTTCTTAATTTGGACTGTTTCGTTTGAAGTCTTGTAGTGACTTTTAAAACATTATTTGAATGTGTAGGAATTTGTTTCATTTCAGAAAAATCTATGCGGGATAAAGCATCTGCCTCATAGTTTTCCTTACCCCTAATATACTCGATTACACAATCATATTCCTCCAAGTCTAACCTCATTCGTGTCAGTTTAGAAGATGGGTTTTTCATAGAGAAGAGATAGGTAAGAGGTCTATGATCGCTCTTTACCAGAAATTTCTTACCATATATGTATGGTCTAAAATGAGTTATGGCCCAATGGATAGCAGTCAGTTCTTGTTCTATGGTTGATTTTTTGCTTTCACCTTTCCTAAACGCTTTAGAAGCAAATGCGACGGGGAGTTGTTTTCCGTTATACTTCTGACTTAGTACAGCACCACAAGCATGTTTACTAGAATCCGTGGTTATGCAAAGTGGTTGTTCAATATTGGGATTGCAAAATATTCGGACTAAGTAAACAATTTTTGAGATATTGGAATGCGTTCTCACACTCAGTTGCCCATACAAATGGGACGTTCTTTCGACAAAGTTGTGTAAGATGACGCGCATGTTCGGAAAAATTCGGAATTAAACGTCAATATACCTTTTTGCTTGATCGGCATTTTGAGGGGTAGGATAGTTTAGTACCACACTGTATTTACTTTCATCTGGAAGTATGCCTTTATCGTGTCCTACTTGTCCTTTACTTGTGTCCTAAATATGTAACTTCGTAAGTGAAAAATGAGCATTTATCCGGGTGAAGCTTTAAATTGTATTTTCGACAGATTGAAAAAACGTATTTGAGGTTGTTCAACATATGCCTCACTGAGCATCCTAATACTACTAAATCATCCATGTACAAAAATGCCTGCGCTGGAGAAAGACCACAAAAAGCGATCGACATCATCCTTTGAAACGAATTTGGCGCTTCTTTGATTCCATACGGAAGTCGTTTGAAGCGGTATGATTCTTTGTCAGCAGAGAATGATGTAATATTTCTAGATTGTTCTTATAGCTCAATTTGGTGAAAACCGGAAATTAAATCAAGGCAAGAAAAATACTTTACTCTACCAAGAATGTCATCTATTCTTGGCAAAGGAAATTTATCCGCAAGTTTTTTATTAACTTGCCTGTAGTCAACCACAAACCTCCATCGTTTTTCTGATTTTCCTGGTAATGAATTCTTGGGAACCAATAAGATCGGACAGTTATATTCTGATATTGATGGTTCAATTATCCCATCTTCAATTAATTTATCTACCTGTCTAATTATTTCTTCTTTTTGTGAATGCGGAATTCTATAATTTTTAAAATAAACTGGAGATTCATCTTTTAATCGGAACTTTTGTGTATAATAGTTAATAATAATAACAATTGTTGGCGCTACAGTCCAAAGGGGGACCAGGGCCTAGCTTGCTCATCAACTACTCGTGTTGTGCGCGCTACTGTTCTCTCACGAGTAAAAGGGATCTACAGTTTTTTGCCGACTCCGAACGGCGAAATTTGAGAAGCTTTCTTAGACAGTTATTACTCTTTGAGTGTTGTCAGCAGTTCGAAAGAGGTGGTGCCGTGAAATATTAGAAAAATTGATGTTGAACTGGGAGTCGAACCTAGACCCTTCGGCGTGTGAGTGTCGCACCTACCCACTACCCCACGGCGACCACGGTATAAAAGTTAGTGCAAGAAATATTTTCTGTTTCCAAAGCAAAAATATCATTGAACTCACTGCATACATCAGTCAATTCAGATTTTACGAACTTTTGAAAGTTTTTAGATAAGCAGGCAAGTACTTTTTCTTTATGTTTTTCTACGGAGATTTTACTCTCAATAACTTTGTAATCGGAAAGAGATTCGGTTTTTATTTTTCGATTATTGATTGTTATGTTGTTATTTGTAGTGTTAATTATACGCACTAATGGGTTTTTAGTACTAATTATTGTACTTGCTACATAAACTCCAGTTTCAAGTTATTGATTTGGAATGAAAAGTTCAACTTTGTTGCTGTTGACAGGAATAACTCTAATTACTTCTGACCTAGCAGGTACTAAAAAGGTGTTTGGATGTGGAGCATTATTCATTTGTATTGCAACTTTTTCCGGAAAGTTGCTTGGGCGTATAATTAACCAGTTTTGATTATGTTGATAATCTAGTACACAAGTGTACCTTTTTATAAAGTCTAGACCAAGTATTCCATCACAAGGACTTGGAAAATCTTTATCAACAACTTGTAAATTTACAAGTACTAATATGTTTTCAACCTGCAGATCTTATTTAACTATACCCACTGTGTAAATTTCGCCCTGTCCAATACCACTTATTTTTTAGTATATCTCTTATCAATGAAGATATTCTGGTTAATACTTGTCTCTTTTATTAAAGAAATATCCGCACCTGTGTCTACAAGAAAGGTTGATAGTTTATTATTGAAGCTTAATCTTGACGTTATTACACTACTGAGGTTAAGATTGAGAGTAAGTGACTTGTTCGTAGCATTAAGTCTTGAGTATTTAGGGGAATATTTGAGTTTTCCGAACCTTGACCGTGGTTTATGTACACTGGTCCGGTTACCACGATAATTACCACGATATCGGCCACTGTTCTGAGAGGCACCGCGGCCACGGCCTCTGTAAAAATTGTTGTTTCGACCACGTCCATGGCTTCTACCATGATTCCCAATGTTCTGATAGTTATTTGCATTGCAATTATTTCTGTTAATATACATAATGGAGTGTGACTGGTCGGCTTCAGTGCAACAATTTACAAATTTAGCTACGGCTTCGTTCGTATTATTGAATTGACCAGACTCCATTACTATTTTAATTCTATCGTTTGTAGCGTTCTTTGTTATCGCGCGCACAGCTGTTTGCGTCGAGTACTTCTCAGCTAACTCTGAGGTTTACCCATCAGAAATGTAAGCATTAGTCAAGGATTTAGTCAAATCTTCAATTTCTTTTGCATATGTATTGGCAGACTTATTTTGTTGTTTTATATTCATAACTTTCGTTGCCAGTACTTCGACTGACTCTCCTTTAACCGTTGCTCTTAACTTCGCAATAATTTGTTGTAAAGAAGACTCATTCGAGATTATATTTCGAGCGGTACCTTTGAGCTTCGTTTTTACTAACTCAACCGCTACTGATTGATTGAGTCTACCAAATTTAATGAATCAAGAAAACTTTGTAAATTGTTTGATTGTCCATCGAAATCAGGAATCAATCTCGAATCTGTGTTCAGGAATTCAATTATTGTTTGTCCCATTTTGAATGAATTTATTTCTGATTGTTCACTTCGTCACTTAGTTCATCTTCACATTCACTACTGTCGGTAGCGATATTTTCGGAGCAAAGTTCTTGGTCCAGAGCATGAGGAATTTTTAAATGAATTCCTTGTTTGGAGAAAACTTTGTGAAGCTTGTCTCGTAAATTCCAGAAAATATCTTGGGATTCCTTTCTGTGCTGTGTTGTTAATCTTTCATAATCTACGTGTAGTACAGTCCTTACCTTATTGTAAGCGTCAACACCACAACATGCTTTTCCACTGCTCCTTTTTTATTTTTGATTTGTTGTTTAGGCACTTGTACGATTTATTAAAATCGATTGTGTACTCTTCTACCCTATGTAGAATATCGGACCATTGTTCCATTTATGATATATCCTCTTTTACATATTTACTTTACTTAGTATAAATACATATATAATAGTGCTTTTAACAATTGTGTTTGTGTTTTGATAACAATTTTTAATTACCGTTTTGAATGATCTTGATGTTTATGGTGGATGATCCAAGGGCGGAGATTTTTTTCTGCATACTATTAGCGATACCTAGGTACATGGTGGTGCCGGCCTTGCACATACTGGATCCGTTGTCGAAAACCAATGTAGCTACTGCTTCGTCAAACATATAAATATCTTTTTCTTCTTTTTTTTTCAGGCGAAAATCAAACAAAATGTTTCAGTTCAAATTTGTTGTTTCACTGTTTTATTGTCTATTGTTTTTAAATCAGACTTCGAATTGTTTGTCGTAAGAATTAAATTGCTGATTGATTCTGAGCTTCAGAAACGTTATATGATATATATTGAATTATATCTGCGCAACCGATGCAGATCTTGCTAAATAGGCTTTTTTGAGAGACTTTTTATGCCACGAGTATAGTTTATTTATCAAATTTATAGCCAATAGTACAATTATGAACAGTGTATCCATCCATATCCGAGGCATTCGGTTAGTTCGTAACTAGTATTTTTTTATGTGGCTGGGAGTTACCCCGCCGCACAGCCCCAACCTGGAGGACCAGGACCTTTTTTATACCTCTTGGGAGGAGGTCGCACTTATAGGTTTAGCAGGTTGAGTTCGGGTGAACAACAACCAGTACCTGGTGGCTACCAACGTGGGGGTAGAATAAGCACAATTGGTGTGTGGAAGACAGTTACAACAGCTGGGCATTGCCAGGTTGATACCAATCAGTGCCTACTCTGTTCCCACATCACCCGGCCACTATGCAGCAGATTGAGGGGATCGTGCGAAACTCACATGTCAACATCAGAGGCACGATCTTCCACAAGTCCGTTCAACTGCTAGCTTATGCGGATGACATTGACGTGATGAGCCGAACTCAGCGAGCCGTCATCGAAGAAGGACGCAGAACATTGACGTCTCGGACAGAGCGTCACTATGAGCAGCAGACACTTCGAGGTAGTGAAGGACTTCGTCTATCTCCGCTCCGCGGTGAATAGGGACAACAACATCAGTACCGAAATAAAGCACAGAATCACTCTTGCCAATCGCTGTTTCTTTGGGCTTGAGTAATAAAGCCCTCTCCCGAACGACCAAGGCGACTTTGTACAACACCTTGATCATCCCAGTCCTGCTTTACGGCGCAGAAACCTGAACGCTACTAAAAGCGGATGAGGAAGCCATTGGTCTCTTCTAGAGAAAAGTTCTGCGTGCGATTTTTGGTCCTGTTTGCGTTGATGGCATCTGGAGGAGAAGATTCAACCACGAACTTTATGGGCGGCATGAGCCTAGTCAAGCGTCTACGGATACAACGCTTAAGGTGACTAGGCCATGTAGAGTGTATGGACAGCACTGCTCCGGCCCGAAAAGTCTTTGAATCCGAGCCATTGGGACAATGCAACAGAGGACGACCTAGACTTAAGTGGCGCACACAAGTAGAGAAGGACCTCAACCAACTTGGAGTGCGCAACTGGAGACAGCTGGCGAAAGATCGTGCTGGCTGGAGAGGCATGTTGGTTGAGGCCCAGGTCCACCCCGGACTGTAGCGCCATCCGAAGAAGAAGAAGAAGTACAATTATGACAATTAAGTACGTTTCCGTACTGTCTTTTCCTTGGCTCACTTCCACTTCATTTATTACATTGGCACTCGCCCTTTCTATTTTGGACTGTTGTTTGCCCATTTTTTTTTTCACTCACGAACCGAGTCACACGAGAAATGTTATTTTTTTCAAGCTGTCACGGTCGCCATGTAATGTATTTCCGTCAAACACATCCGCTTAGTTTCGAGTTCGATCGCCTACTACCCTGTTTTCATTAATACATTTCGACAACCAAAGCTTGCCAAAATGCAAGGTAAGCAAATCGATGAATGCGTGCACACTGCCAAACTCCTGCGAATTACTGATAACAATAGTTCCCAAGCGTTCATACAGTGCGACCTAGATTACGTCTGGGAATTGTGGCCAGACGTAATATGACGCATATCAAGTTTGCTACACACTTCCTGTCGAACACCCTCATCTTTTCCACCTGGAAAAGACTCACATTGAAGCACAGAGGATAACCATTTACCATTATTAGCCGAATGTGGGCCATGCACGGATAACCTTCACTCTGGTGCCGAATTAACTGCTATAAAGCAGTTCTTTTGCTATAGCGAAGGCATTCTTATCCCTGATCAGGGCAGTATCTTCATGAATACCACCCTGTACGAAGGTCGTTCAATATATTCTCAGTATCGGTGAAGCTTTGGTTATACATACTTATATATAACTTGATTTATTAATCAAGTAATACTATTATTTTAGTGCATTCATGTAAAAATACATGTAAAATTTATTACCATAATTCGCGCTTTATCTCTAGTTACAAAAAATCATAATGGCAACTGAGATTGTAAATTAAATTATGTAACTAAGCAAGGAAAAAGTCAAAAAACTATTTATGAAGAGATGATGGCTGTTTACCATGGTTCCGCACATTCATTATCAACTGTGCAAAAGTGGTCAAGTGAGTTCAAGAGAGGCAGAGAGAGAGCACCCATTGTCCACACTTTTGGATCTTTCCTATAGCTATGAAACGGTCAGAAATTGTTTGTTGTGCAACATTTAACATTGCTGCCGTCTGCTTTTGACTCAAAGTGTCATCTCCATTCAATATCGTTTGCAATTCGGCGTCTTCAAACTTTTTTGGCCCCATACTGGCCTTAAATATTAACAGTTTCTTATTAGTGTTCAACTATGAATGCCTGGAAATAAAGGGGTAAATAACTCTTATTGTATTATCCACTTTTGTGATGGCTTCTTGCACGTGAACATAGCAGATATTGAAAAGAATTGGTCCAAGTACATAATCTTGCGGGACACCAACGCAGATTAATTATTTTCTGAAATGTGTTGTTGATACACACCAACACCATGACAAAAAAATTTTCATTAAGTACAATGGGATATTAGCATGCAAGAGTTTATGGAGAAGACCATCTTGCCAGACTGTATGAAACACTCTTCAAATGTCTAATAAAACCAATCCAGAACTTTTGCCTTCAGAGAAACGTTTTGTAATGCGAACTCGGTGGACAGTGCTACGGAAGGTTTTTATTTGAAAATAAAACTCTAATTAGTAATGGGAAAGTAAAAATATTTTATTCAAAGTATTGGCCATTTTTTTCTACACATTTTGACCACCTTTCTGGCAATTTGTGAATACCACACCAATAAAATTGTTCGTCTTTTAAAGCAAACCAATCAGACACCCAATTTTCGACCTCCTCGTAGGAATCAAAGTGCTGCTCAGCCAATACCTGTCCCATCGATGAAAACAAATGGTAGTCGGAAGGAGCCAAGTCTGGTGAATACGGCGGGTGGGGTAGCTGCTCTCAGCCATTGTATTGTATCCTGAACCGGTTTTGCTTTGTGTGCAGGTGCATTGTCATGGAGCAAAATTACATTGCCGTGTCTTCTGGCCCATTCTTGTCGTTTCTCGATCGATGCATGGTTCAAATTGATCATTTGTTGTGGGTAGCGATCAGTATTAACAGTTTCACCAGGTTTCAGGAGGTCGTGGTACAGCACACCTTTCTGGTCCCACCAAACACACAGCATTGTTTTCTTGCCGAATCGATCTGGTTTTGCAGTCGATGTTGATGGTTGTCCCAGATTAACCCATAATTTTTTCCGTTTGGGATTCTTAAAATAAATCCATTTTTCATCGCCAGTAATAATCCGATGCAAAACCGATTTTCAAAATTTCACAAGTGTTTTTTCGGTTTTCCATCTATCCTTGATTCGATTCATGTGGCACCCATTTTCCACACTTTTGGATCTTTCCCATAGCTTTTAAACGGTCAGAAATTGTTTGTTGTGCAACATTTAACATTGCTGCCGTTTGCTTTTGACTCAAAGTGTCATCTCCATTCAATATCGTTTGCAATTCGGCGTCTTCAAACTTTTTTAGTGGTCTTCCACGTTCTTCATTTCTCAAATCAAAATCATTATTTCTGAACCGTTGAAACCATCTTTTGCATGTTGCTTCTGATGGAGCATGATCACCATATGCCTCGACAAGCATTCGATGCGCTTCTGCAGCACTTTTCTTCAAATGAAAACAAAAAATTAATGCTTTCCGCAAATTATCACATTTTTAACACGATGAAAAAATATGATGTTGTCTGTTCAACGACTTGATGTATACTAAATATTTTTCACAGATGTCATAGCAAACGAACAAAAAAATAAGGGCTCGTTCGCAACAAATGTTCCCTATCGAGACATTTGTATTTTGACGCTCACTTCATACGGGTATAACACAGGCGAGGATGCAATGTTTTTGCACAAAACATCAATCAGTCTAAGCCTACGCCATCTTCGACAACACATTTTTATTTTTTTCATAACAAGAATGTTCAATACAAAAACAGTTAATTTTCTTATTATTTCAGTTGCGAAAAACGGTGAAATTATTGGAAATGTAGTAATGAAGAACAGCAAATGGATAATGAAACCATTTTTAGAAAAATTCTTACACTTATCAATTCTAATAACTTTTTCACCTTCGCTTCTTCTCATAAAAAGACATAAGTTGCGAATCCAAACGTTTTTACCTTTCTTTTCATGTCTCAGTTGTTTTTCTTTCTGCAGAAGAGATTTTGTATATGCAATGAGACAATCATTGATATACATATGCACCAGTACTGCTATCGTTGGCAAATAATTTGAGTTTTGTTTACACTTATGTTTAGTAGTATTAGCTTATTTTAGTATCTCATGAAGAAGTACATCGTGAGTAATTGAATGTTTCATCAGGAGCGCATTCCTCAGGAAAAGCAGCAGCTGAAAAGCTGTCGTATCAGAAAAGCAGGAAGCAGCAGGAACGATGCTCTCGGAACAGCATGGAGACATAGCCAAAGAGATTTTTGACGCATACGGCAACAGATTTGACATTTGTAGCCCATTTTACGTCTCTCATAGACTTTAACTTTCAATGCATATTAATATTTATTAATTCATTTTCTTGCATGCTAAACAAAAATACTAAAATAGCCTACTAATATAATCTACTGATCTTAATTCTAACTTACTGTCTCTTCACGAGTACTCTAAGCTAAACTACGTTTTTTTGCTATATGCGTTTCGGCTTCTTATATTTTTCAATTCAATTCTTAAACCTATATACATTTTTTTCTGTTCCTCCAAGAAAATTATAAAAAAAAATAGATGTCCAAATTGTTCTTTGTTCTTAACCTAACTTACATAACTATGTAACCTAACTACACTAACTAAAACATAAGTTAAACTTCTTCTTCTTCTTATGGCGCTACAGTCCGGGGTGAACCTAGGCCTCAGCCAACATGCCTCTCCAGCTAGCACGGCGTTTCGCCAGCTGCCTCCAATTGCGCACTCCAAGTTGGTTGAGGTTCTTCTCCACTTGTGTGCGCCATCTTAGTCTTGGCCGTCTTCTGTTGCGTTGTCCCATTGGCTCTGATTCGAAGACTTTTCGGACCGGAGCAGTGGTGCCCATACGCTCTACATGGCTTAGCCATCTTAAGCGTTGTATCCGTAGACGCTTAACCAGGCGCATGTCGTTGTACCGCCCATAGAGTACATCGTTAAATTTTGTCCTCCAAATGCCATCAATGCAAACAGGACCAAAAGTCGCACGCAAAACTTTAAACTTAAACTTATAACTATATAAATCGAAAACTTCCTTTTAATAACCTATACTTAACTACTTATATTAAGATTTACTATGTTCGTAAAACTATACGGACGTATGCACCAGGGCGTATGTGTTATTGCTTAACATATACATCTAATACCTGCACCATTTTAAGGTTTTAGTTTTTAATTGTTTTTTAACTTTTTTTGTATTTATTTTATTTGTATTTTTTTGTGTTTTTTGTACTTTTTTTCTATAAAATGTAGTAAAACTATCTCAACGTATTTGAGTTGGCCCTACAGACCTAACTACTCCATCTTTTACTTTAAGAAGTTAGGGACTCCAAAAGCTGGTTCTGGTGCAATTACCAGTAAAAAAGCCTTTCTACTGTTCGGCGTACGACATGGAAGATGATAGCGCAGCCTTCCCTATCTTGAATAAGGCCTTCAGTATCCAAATAGAGGAAAGCTTCAGGTGGAATGAAGCCGTTAAGACGCACCCGTTTATGGTACATTTCATTAGGGTAGTAAGCCCGAAAGATCAAGCTGCTAGTTGAAATCATGCCTCGAGCAGTGTAACTCCAAATCAACTTAATAATAAAGTTATTTATCCTTATAAGGTTTGCCTCCTTGCACAGGACCTCTTTGGGTTAGAATTTCTTGTATTCTAACTCACTGCTAGGATCTTAAGGGTTTTCACCTCGCGTGAGCCCATTATATCTGAGCGCGCTTGTTTGCAAGTAGCTGAGGGATGAAGAAATCTACTCTAGCCGTCTACGTAAGGAAGCCGGTCTGTAGTTTGACCATCTGTTTCTGCAAGGCAATCATCCACGCATGCATCGACTGAATGGAAGACATTACATCCCTTATAGAGGGATCCGCCTCAGGAAGTCTGGCCATTGGAGCCGGAGCAACCTTCGGAACTGTCTGTTGTGCCGGTTATCTACCTGCCACCATTTGGGAGTAGAAGATTCCCGCCGTAACAGTAGTAGCTACCTCAAGGGTACAGCCCTGACTGCTACCTTTATTTTCTGTCCTTACTGCTTTTATTCTATGCCGGAGTTCTTTAATTCGTGGACAGCTCAACTAGGTTGCAGGGTGTCTATTTCCTCCGCACAGTACACATTTGAGGAGCGTCTTATCCTTGACTTCATCCGAACATTCGCCTTTATTGTGGCTGAATGTGCATTTTGCGCAGCGGAACTCCATATTGCAGTTCTCCGCGACGTGCCCCAACCTTCTGCACTTCGCACACATTGGAAATAAAAGTGGTCATACTTGTTCACACTCAGACCGCCTACGAATCGAATTTTCGTAGGCTGTCAAATTTGGTGCTATGGGTTTTTAAATTATTGGAGGTTTGGATACACTGCACTGGAGCGCTCAGACTCTTATACTGTTCCATTGTACTAGCAGGCAATAACCTTCATTTGATGTAAAATAGTTCAGAAAAACCGATATGCCTCGGATAAGAACGGATTAACTGTTGACGACCCCAGCAAACGTTTAAAGGACAACGATTTTCGGTTTTGCACGTGGAATGTGAGGTCCCTTAATAGGCCACGTGCAGCCGAACAACTTGCGGAGGCCCTTGACAGCTATAAAGCTGACATAACCGCCATCCAGGAAGTGCGATGGGATGGGCCTGGCATAAAAGCGATGAAGAACTGCGATATCTACTACAGCAATTGCTATAGAGAGAGAAGGCAGCGCTTATTCGGATGCGGATTTGTTGTTCGAGGCAGACTTAGGCAAAAAGTCTTGAGCTACGACCCAGTCAGCGAGCGCCTCATGACAATCCGCATCAAGGCTAAATTCGGGAACATCAGCCTAATATGCGCTCACGCCCCGACAGAGGAGAAGGATGACAACATCAAGGATGACTTCTATGATCTCCTAGAAAGAACATACGATCGATGCCCCAGCTATGACACCAAGATTGTTCTAGGAGATTTCAACGCTCAGCTGGGAAAGGAGGACATCTTTGCTGGAGTCATCGGTAAACACAGCCTGCACGACAACACATCCGGAAACGGACTCAGGCTGTTGGACTTCGCCTCGGGGCGAAACCTCTCTGTGGCTAGCACGCGGTTCCCACACCTGAACATTCACAAAGGAACCTGGCGATCTCCTGATCAATCAACCGTCAACCAGATTGATCACGTTGCGATCGACGTCAGACACTCCTCCAGTATTCTCGATGTCCGAACCTTCCGAGGTGCAAACATTGACTCGGATCATCACCTTGTTGTAGCCAAGGTAAGAACCCGGATATCGAGAGAGCAACGGAGTCGAGAAAGGCCAAAACGGTTTGACGTCGAAAAGCTACAATCGCAGCTGATTGCTGGGAACTTTGCCGACCGAGTCTCCCGGAAACTCGCCCAGAGTTCGACGCTTCCTGCACTAAGCATAGAAGAAGAATGGAAACGTTGTCAAGAAGCCATCAAAGAAGCTGCCACTGATGTGCTGGGTTTCACGTCACCACCCAGAAGGAACCCATGGTTTGACGACGAGTGCAGGCAAGCGCACGCAGCTAAACAAGACGCCTATAAGGCGACGCTGCATCGAACAACGCGAGCTGTTCGTGAACTCTACGAACAGAGAAGAAGGGAAGAGCACCGGCTTCTCAGAAGGAAAAAGAAGGAGCATGAGAAGCGCGCGGTCGAGGAAATGGAAAGGTGCTTTGGCAGGAATGAAGTCCGAAAGTTTTACCGAAAGGTAAAACAGCTATCCGGAGGATACAAGGTTCGGACCAAGGCCTGCCGGGACCAAAATGGACAACTAGTAGTAGAGTCGCAGTCTGTGCTGAGAATCTGGAAGGATCATTTCTGCAGACTCCTAAACGGCGATGACGACCCAAATCCCGCTGTTAGGCAGAATGTTCCACTCAATTTGGACGATGATAGACAAGCATTCCGTCCCCCCGAGCAATATCCAAGCTAAAGTCGAACAAAGCTGCTGGAGCGGACGGACTGTCCGCAGAACTATTTAAAGCAGCTGGAGATGACCTGGTTGGGCGCATGCACCAGCTCATCTGTAAGATATGGTCGGAGGAAAGCATGCCCGATGAGTGGAATCTCAGCGTCGTTTGCCCGGTCCACAAAAAAGGAGACCCCTTTGACTGCGCCAACTACAGAGGGATTAGTCTCCTGAACATCGCATACAAAATCCTCTCTGCCGTATTGTGTGAGCGTCTGAAACCATTTGTCCATGACCTGATAGGTCCCTATCAGTGTGGTTTCAGACCAGGGAAGTCCACAATAGACCAGATCTTCACATTACGGCAGATCCTGGAAAAGACCCAAGAAATGCAAATTCACACCCACCACCTATTCGTCGATTTCAAGGCTGCATATGACAGTGTGCATAGAGACGAGCTATACAGTGCCATGTCTAGTTTTGGCATTCCTACCAAACTCGTCAGATTGTGTAGGATGACGATGGAGAACTCTCGCTGCTCCGTCAAGGTCGGTACCGAACTCACCGAGACCTTCAATGTCAAAAAAGGTTTTAGACAAGGCGACGCACTGTCATGTGACTTCTTTAACATCATCCTCGAGAAGATTGTGCGTAACTCACAAGTCAACACCAGAGGCACGATCTTCCAGAAGTCAGTTCAATTGTTAGCTTACGCTGATGACATTGACGTGATTGGACGAACACAGCGAGCCGTCAATGAGGCGTTTGCTGGCATTGAAGCGGAAGCGGCCAAAATGGGTCTTGCGGTAAATGAGGGCAAAACGAAGTACATGCTGTCATCAAGGAAGGACACACAACATCGACGTCTCGGACGGAGCGTCACACTAGGCAGCAGAAACTTCGAGGTAGTTAAGGACTTCGTCTACCTCGGCTCCGCGGTAAACAGGGACAACAACATCAGTACCGAAATCAAACGCAGAATCACTCTTGCCAACCGCTGTTTCTTTGGGCTCAAGAGGCAATTGAGTAATAAAGCCCTCTCTCGAAGGACTAAGCTGGCTTTATATAACAGCTTGATCATCCCCGTCCTACTATATGGCGCAGAATCTTGGACGTTAGCAAAGGCGGATGAGGAAGCCCTTAGTCTTTTTGAGAGAAAAGTTTTGCGTGCGATTTTTGGTCCTGTTTGCGTTGATGGCATCTGGAGGAGAAGATTTAATGACGAACTCTATAGGCTGTACAGCGACATGCGCCTGGTTAAGCGTCTACGGATACAACGCTTAAGATGGCTAGGCCATGTAGAGCGTATGGACACCACTGCTCCGGCCCGAAAAGTCTTTGAATCCGAGCCATTGGGACAACGCAACAGAGGAAGGCCTAGACTGAAGTGGCGCACACAAGTGGAGAAGGACCTCAACCAACTTGGAGTGCGCAACTGGAGACAGCTGGCGAAAGATCGTGCTGGCTGGAGAGGCATGTTGGTTGAGGCCCAGGTCCACCCCGGACTGTAGCGCCACAACAAGAAGAAGAAGAAGATGTAATTTCTTGGTTTTCCGAAGAAAATCCAAGAGATGCTTCTGTGATATAGAACTTAGGTTTTCGGTGAGATTAATCAGAGCATCAAGAGCAGAGCCAGGCGTGCTGGGGAAAGCCCCTGTGCAGCAGAGACAAACTATTCTTTGAAGCTTGGTGAAGACAGCAGTCACGTACCTGCGCCAAAGCTTGTTTCACCAAACGACTGATGCATAAAAGAGAAGTGGTCTTATCATTGTCGTGTAGATCCAAACGGATCTTTTGGTTGAAAGACCCCTGGTTTTTCCAAAAACTCCCTAACATTGACAGAAGACTGACCGCGCCTTGGAGGTTTTTGTCTCAATGTGTCTTTTCCAGAGAAGTTTATTGTCCAGGAATATTGACGCCTTTAAGTACCAGTTGAGTCAAACCAGTCATATTCCTCCTTCTCGTAAAGAGAACAACCTCAGTTTTGAGAGGGTTGACTGAAAGCCAATTCCTGGGACACCAGCTATCGATCATGTCAAGAGCCGTCGCACGTGCGCTGACGGCCGCAAGGCATGGTCTGGTAACCAATACGGCTACATCGTTTGCATAAGCCTGGGCATAGGTGATAGAACTATTCAAAACGGAAAGCAGAGAATCGACCAGCATGCACCATAGGAGGGAGACAGGACGCCGCCTTGGGGTAGCCCCTGTTGACCCCCGAAATTACAAACTTGTCACACTCCATCTCCGCGATTATAGGCCTTTTCATTAGCATTGCTTTTATTCACAACAGCAATGATTCCTCTACGCCGTGTTCCCTGGCCGCGTTACACATGTCGTCAAAAGTCGTATTGTCAAAAGCACCCTCTATGTCAATAAAAATGTCTGTCTAGTGCACTTTCAATTCTACCGACGAGATTTTGAAGTGCAGTCTCCGCAGCAGTCTCCCCTACGTTCTTCCGCTCTGGTAGGCATGTTGCATCTATGATAAGGGGTGTGATCGCAAAGCGTTTTTGTGCAAGTGCAGTTTGACCAGCCTCTCCAAGCTTTTAAGCATGAAAGAAGTGAGACTGATAGGCATGCATTTTTTGGCGAGAGAGTAATCTCCTTTACCAATTTTTGGTATGAAGGCTACCCTCACTATATGCCACGTGCTTGGAATGTATGCAAGCGCAAGGCAAGCAGTGAAGATTCTTTTCAGAGCCGGCAGTATAGGGTCTATGCCCTTTTGCAGCAGTGCCATCGGTGCCCGGTGACTTGAAACTATCAAAAGACGCAACAACGTACTTGATGGTTTCATAAGTAGCCAAGAGCGATGAAATGTACCAGCCTCTACGTGTAGTATTTGTCTGCTCATCCCCAGTTTCGGAAATCGGCACTGGTTTTGATCCACCTGTGATCTGGTTCCCAGGGAAGTGAGTCTCTAGTATGAGTTGGAGGGTCTCAGACTCGGTATAGGTGCCGTCGGGTTTTCTTAGTGTATCCAGCCTCACTGCTTTGTCCCTTTTGAGAACTTTCACTAGTCTGTTGGTTTCACTGAGTGTTTCGATTTTCCCACAAAAGTCTTTATAACAGGCACTTTTCGAAGCCCGAATTAGCCTCTTATATTATTTTTGTTTTGACCGATACAGGTCCCAGTCCTCTTCCAGATTGGTCTTGAGTGACCTATTCAGAAGTTTTCTGGAAGGAAACAGGGATTCTGCAGGGAGTGCTTTTGACTGGGCATGTCAGTTCGAAGCATTTGGTTGGTGTCGTTCAGACTCCGAAGTGCCACCTCAACCTAACGTCTCGTTTTGAATTTTGGGAAAGGTACGATGTGATTTCCTAACTCTTCTCCAAACTTAAGCCAGCTTGCTCTCCTAGGGTTCCTGCTAAATCTTGTCCAAGCTTAGTTGCTGGGAGTGGATTCGGCACAATAAGGCAAGCTCTCGGTCTTTCCGATTGCTCGTCGAAGAGTGGAGAAAAGCCTAATAGGCTACCAAGGCCACAGATGCGATTTTCCACACCCATGACTCCTGGATAGATACGATTTGTGATTTTGTCTTCATCATGGACAGTCTGCTACAAAGGATTGCAGTAGCATCTTTAGAATGATGAAGGTTGGTCTGGGTAACCAGTGGCATACAAAGCTACCGTGAAAAGCATCTTTTATTCGCGTTCCTTGGACATGAGGCGGAAGTTAATCCGCCCAAGGTGCAGATAGGGATGAGAGCCGTATCTAGAGACGATGGTCCCAACCGAAGGTCGGTCGAGGCCCACAATGAGAGTAGAACCGTCTTTACTTTCCCGGTTCTTGCTCTCCTTGTGGGAGAAAATCTTCTACGTTCTGGTTTCGACACCCGGGTTCTGAATGCGGAGACGCGCCAGCATATCCGCCGTGTTGCTGAGTGGCCCCGGGATCCAGCAGATGGTCTGAGAACCTCAAAACTTGTGGTTCCCAGCGGGGAATTTTCGGTACGGAAGTGCTCAGCCACTCAAGAGAATGCTGTGTAGAGCACTTCACCAAAAAGGTTCCGTTTTCCAGAGCACAGCCCTCCATTTCACTTCACAGCTGATCTTCGCAGTGTTTGCATTCTGCGTCGGTCGTGCTGTCGTCCTTGCCAGCTTTCCCTATTCGCAGCAGCAGAGAAGAAATGGCAGCCTTCTTATAGGCCTGCGGATCTCGTTTACCGCTTACCGCGCGTTTATACCTGTTGGCGGGTTCTCCTGCACAGGTCAATTTCCGCCTAGCCGAGCGGCAGCCAGTGCCAGGTACGGCACCGGTGTCTTGCGGATCTTGCGTGCCGGAGGTGTTGCCAACGATAACGTGCGAAGACGTTTTTCGCTGTTTGCTTTTAGAGCCAGAGGAAGAGGAGGCGGCGTTGGTTTCGGAGGATTCGCCAGCTTCGCTTGGTGATACTTCAGCTGACCTAATTCTCTTTACATTCGCCATTGAAGGGGTACTTCTTCTCCACCTATTCCTTTGGCTCTTAGTCAGGGGCCCCCATACATCACACATCATTTGGGGCTTGTTTCTCCTTTTCGGATTTCCGAGATTCACCATCAGAAGTGGCACTCTGGCAAGCTTCCTGACCCTGAGCCAGGAGATTAAGCTTATCAGGCTGGGCCTCTCCGCCGCTTTCTCCAGTTTTCCAACTCATTCTTCTGAGGATATCGTAGAGTGAGTGGCAAGAATCATTATTTTCAGCGTCCCTGCGGGCGGAGGGTGTATTAAGTATGGTGGTTGGGGCCTCCAGAACCCTTGCCCCGGCCGATATCAAAAATACAACGGTTGAATTGTCGCAATAGCGAGTACCACCTGGAGTAGTCAAATCCTTAGGGTTTGCTTCCACACATCTTAGCAAGATCCTTCGAACCGAGGTTCATTGACTCTTAAGCCCTACCGCCGCGACAAGGCATCCAGAAAGGAAGGGTTATGGGTTACCTATACTAAGAAGAAGAGAAATGCCTTCGTCTTCGCCCTCGCTGCCGCAGTGATAAACTGAACCTCATCGCTCTCAAGATGGCGCAGATTGTTGAGGAGGACATTTGGGTCATTTAAGGGATTTATGCCTTTAAGGAGCAAGGTCTGTGGCCTTTCTCCTCTTGGGGTGTGCGTATAGAAGTCAGCGCTCGATGCCGCTAATTTCTCTTTAAGGAATCTAAAGCCGTCCATTGTAAGGCAGTGGTCGATGTGGGCTCGTCGGTACCCATGCTAATGACATGGATGGGTGGGCAGCGTACTTTGGGGTTGTTGTTGTTGTGGCTGATGCTGTTTCTGCTGCTATTGTTATTTCAGCGTCAGTTGTTTCTGCTGTGGTCGCTGATGTCTCTGCAACCATGGCTGCTGTTGTTTTGATACAAGTGTTTGCTGGTGTTTTTGTTACTGTTGCTACCGGGAGTTGAGGTTGCTGCGCATTCTTTTTTTTTGTTGCTATTGCTGCGTCTGCATTTGTGGCTGCGTCTGTTTTTGTTGCTGCAGCTTGTACTCCTGTTTAGCTCTTTGCAGACATTGCGCGGCCTTTTGTAGTAGGCAGCGAATCTTAAGGTTTTTGTAGGTTTTCCTTCTCCTGTTTCTTTTGCTGCAGCTTATAGATTTCGCTCAATTGCTCTTTTTCTTTTGATGCTTTCTCAGCAGCCTTTCTAGCTGTAGACTGCTCATAAAGAAACTTGATATAAGCGTCAAGTATTGCTCTTTCCTCGTCAAGTCTCTCGAGATTCATTTCCTTCTCCTCATCGTCGGCGTCCGATGTGACGAGTATATTGACGGACGCTTCCTTTGTGGAGGGCATCAATGTCTATCTCCGATATTAATTTTACTTTAGCCACCACCGTCCCGCCTTTGTTCGGTGCGACCACCTCTTCGTCTGACGCATTGCTATCGTCCGACGCTTTGTTTTTCCTCTGTATTTTGGCTGGTGGGGCTAGCCACATGGATACTACTATCATATGTAAGGTGGCCTGACGTCCCAGCCACCGGCGTCTTAAAATCACCCAATTAACCGGATTTACTGAGCTCAGGGAGCTCTTCACTCCTCAGTGTCTTTGCTTATTTAAAAAAAATTTTCTCACGGGATTCGTACCCGGGATAACCAGTCACTACACTGGTGCTCCACCACCTGAGATACCGACTTGATTTATATGTAATGTCTTTTTTCACTGTATCAACACACTGAGTTTATTTTTCGCAGAAGTCGAAACACATGCGTACTCCGCGGAGGTCTGTGAACGACTGACATAACCCACGCTCGTGTATCGTTCATTAACAGAAGGACTCCTCTCATAGAAGCACACTTTGTATGAACATAATTCGCCTTATCGGCAATTCCGAAGAAAGTCAAGTTCCCTGGTAATTTTATTTTTCCCTTGACTCGATTCCTCCTATCAATTTGCAAACTCCCTGGAAAAAACATTCCCTGGGAATAAATTTCAAACGAATTTCGAAATATTTTGAGGCATTTTTTTGCTGTGAAATGACTTAATTTTATTGTTTTATTAGTTATTGGTTATTAATACAGTATAATCGCGGAATATTAAATTTATTAATTTAATTTGCACAATGCACACAATTGCTCTCTGTTGCCATTTTAATCCAAAGAAGAAACGATTGAAAAGTGTAATTGGTGTTAATTTTTATGTTTTATCGAGTGCCAAGGTAGACAAAGTCCTGAATTTCTTTAACACTTTTACTGTCCACTATATTTCTCAGTCTGGAATGACCATATTTTGGGCCTTTCCATAATGGCAGCCCTTATTCTCCGCGTGACCCATTCTAGACACTCCTGCTTTAATGCCAGCAAACGCCTCATTTAGCTAGCAATGATCATCCAATCATGTCATCAGCCGGGGTAGTTATTATGAACAAAGAAAACTTAGAAATTAACAATCATTCACGTGATCAATTTGAAAATTAGATGTGTAAATTCTCCAAAGTACCTTACACCACGAATTAATGGCGGTTGAGCAACCTAAAAACCGAAAAAAAGTTATTTTGCAAATATTTGCACCATTACAAAATATAAGGTATTTCTCGGCTTCGTTCATAAATTAAAATATCATCACAACAAAAGACTGCAAAATTAACTAAAAAACTTTGCCTCTTATAACCCTCAACCCCCCACACATTTACATACATCTAAACATACTTTCAACTGGGGTGTGTTTAATTAAGTGAAGCATTTTAAATAATTAATTTTGTTTCTGTGTTTAAATAATTAATTACCATCAGGTATCAGATAAAACTACTGTTTCAGTCGCACCCCAGTACCCAGTTGTGGCTACAGAATAAATAAATGCAAACAATAAAACAGAACAAACGAATGACAAAAGAAATTGCATAAATTCACCATCAAACCCTGTAAATAGCAGCGAGTGTACGAATCAATTAAAATCAAATGAATATTAATTTCAAAATCTTCTTATTTCAAGTTAAACCGTGCACCGTACCCCGATCACCGTACAACGTCCACCGCCTCCCGCAAATTGAGGGCTATTTGAGTAATGATATGCTGCCGGGTGGAGAGTTCTGTTTGTTTTCACATTTTAACAAGCGCATGCTTGCTAATAGCAGATGTGTATAATTCAGTTAGTGTTCTCCCCTCCCTTTCCACTACCACTTTTTTGCATGAGTTTGCTTTATTTGAAATAGTTATATAAATGACAAAAATATGTGCATTTATGTCGTAAAATTATTAATTCTTGTTTAAGCGAGGCTTGCGGGGAAAGAGGAGGTGGCGTTTTTGGCAGCCGAAAGGGTTTCCAAATTTGCAATTAATGTTTGTTTGCGTTAGTGCTTGCGGTTGGTAAGAGGGGGTAAATAGCACAGAGCAACTTACGAAATTGGAAAAGTTGGTTGCGGTAAAGTTGGCCAACACAAATTTACAAATTCATCGTCAGCGTTTTTGTTTCACTATATTTTTTTTTTTTTTTGCTATTCAAAAACTCTACTCTGTCTAACTCTAAAAGGCTGATCAAACACTATGTTCGCTACAATTTTGATTTTCTAGTAACAATTTGTCATGTGAGAAGTCGAAGTAAAGCCTGGTTGGGTGTATTGTCCACGTCAGTCGTATGTCTTTCATTCTGCGTATCCTAGTATACACATTTATTGGACACAAAATCCTAATCATCGTTTATTTTATGAAATCAAACTAAAATTTCTATCCGATATCGGTATCGTCGAATTGACAATACATTGATTGTTCTAAAAATCAGAAAGACAAAGATGGGGAAAACACCGACTTCGAGGACGATGATGTGCATAGAGAGGAATACGGAGAAACAAAATGAGTAAGGCCTATGACTGAAGCTGTTGAAGGCTCACACTCACACATATCGTCCTTCTCGTTTTTACTTTCGCTACCATCAACATCGCGCTCGATTCTCTTCACTTCACACGCAAAAACACACAGTCTTCTTCCCAAAAATAACCGCCATTATCATTTATTAAATTTAATGACTTTTCCTTTAAGATTTCCATTTCCTTCGTTTTCTTCTTCTTCCACCCTAAAACTGTTCCCCAAACCCCGTTCTTCTCTCTCATCCACAACTTTGGTTATTCATTTCTATGTTCATTGCCCTTTAACTTTTCTGTTGATTTGAAACGAAGAGAAATAACCCCGAAAACCCAGGATATAGCATCACCGCCATCAGCCCCAATCATCGCATCGCTCCTCCATTTGTTTCCACCTCCCTACTACCATCGTCACCGAAGAGAAGTCGGAAATCTTTCTCGTAGCCATTGTTCGGCTGTGAAGAAAAAAAAACGTTGCGGTGATGCTTTGGTAGTTGGATGGTGGGTGGGGGGATGGATAGTAAAAGAAAAAAATCTATGTGCGTGTTTGCAAGTGGATTGGAGGTGATATACAATGAAAATGGCCCATTATAACTGGGTAGGATGATAAATTTTCCAACAATTTCCCAGGCACTCCCTTTCTTGGTCGGATTCTTACCGTAAATCCTGTCCCACTTTCGTATCATCCCCAGTTGATATATTCTGTTGTGGCAAAAAAAAAAACAACAAATGAAAGAACAGATTAACGAACCAGCTAAACGAATGAATGAACTTCAGGAGTCTAAAGTATTAAAGACATACAGAAACCTGGCGGATCAGGATAGGGGATGAAGACAACAACGACGAACGACGAAAGACGACAGTGTCTACGTCGACAAAAGAAATACCAGCGTTTATTATGGCGTCTTCCTCCTTGGCCGATATTCGGTTGGACAATCTTCGATAAATTTCAGTTTATTTTATTTATTCATTAATACGATAGAGGCCAACCTTTTCTGTAGTCAGAGGTTCAAGGAACTGAGTTTCTTTGTATGCACTAAACCACGTATTATGTGATGTGTAATATGTTTATGTAGGAAGGGCGATATTAACATAACCTACTCTCTAACTATTCTTCATTCTTAGTAAATATGCTCGCAAGCCAGGAGGAAGAGCACAGAAAAAGGTGTGCTTCTGCCACCCGCTTGCATGTCATAAAAGAGATTTTTTGTGGACTTCGAAAGTTACACATTTTAAAGTTAATTCAGCCTTGTCCAGCAATCCTTGGTAAACCGATTCAAAGCATAACTTACGTAGGGTAAAGTAATGTCATTGTGCTCCGTTTATCCCGATTTGATAACGAATATCATAGATCAGGTATCAAGGTTCACACTCTCTGTTCTCTTGCTGTTTGTATGAAAAATCTGTTATATAATGGCTTTGTTCAAAGCATACATAATTTAAATGCGCCTTGTTAAGCTACACTCATACTTCTTGCAACTAGGTCATACACATGTACACACGAGTATTTACATCTAAACATTATCAGCCAGGAGGGATGAGATGAGTGAACGCAGTCATAAAAGTCTCGGCACTATAGTGGCCGCCGTGACGTAGTGGGTAGAGCGCGACTCTCACACGCTGAAGTGTTTAGATTCGATTTCCGGCTGAACACAGATTCTTTTCAGATTTCGCCGTCCGGAGTCGGCAAAAATGTAGGTCCCTTCTACAGTAGTGCGCACAAGTAGTTGTAGTAGTAGAGTAGTTTATGAGCAAGCTAGGCCACAGGGGGACTGTGGACTGTCGGGCCAACAATTGTTATTTAGGTAATAATGTGAAATTTAATTCGGAAAATCTGTTTTTCGATTTATCTTTGCACATTTAAACTTACCAAAACGGGACCCATTTTGATTAAGACACATGAATTTATGATTGGCTCCAATTCTTATCGCCTCCTTTAATGTTTCCATATATGACCATACCAAGTCTGTTGCAAAAGCATTCCGCACTGTTCCAAACATTCAAAGTTCATAGAAAATTAATTTCTTTGTTATTGAAATATCCTTAAAGTACTCATCCTACTTTTTGGGTCACTTTGTCTCGATTTATTTCGGCGGAAAGTATAAAAAAGTGCGTATTTGGTGTTTCTAGTATCACTCTGCACAACGAAAACACCGACAACAACCACGACGGCTAGGTAACACATATTTTGTTTTTCGTTTGTAACTCTACTTCCTCTTCCCCTAGTCATGCATCACCCGGCGATTATCTTAGTGTTAGACCCACTTCATACTTTCGCGCCCACCTTCACTTTTATCCTGTGGGGGCTTTCTCCATTGCCATATAGAGTGCATTCTATCCAGCAGTATCGCCTTATGCTGATTAAATATTATCCTTAGACGTTAGGAGAATATTTAATGGATGTACTTACACTCTCTAAGATATGATGGAGAGGAGAGTAAAGAAAAGGGGGACTGGTCCGACTTAAAATTCAATGGACCCAATGTTCTTTATAATTCACCGAACGACGATAGCGGAAACGACATAACGGTGAAGATGATTAAGATGATGATGATGTTCATCATAAAGTAATGCAGATGGTTGAAAACTCAACGTATGCACACCACCACCCATTGATATGCCGATGTATATGCAGGACAAGCGAGGAATGAAAAAGTTTAACGTGAATAAAGATTTGATCAAAATATCCTTTTTCTAGACGAGGCGAAAGTGGGTGGGCTTTGTGGGGAAACGAGAAATTTCGCAGCACTTATGAGCGGCTTAAGTGCACTACTGATTGTTCACATGAGACGGGTGAAAATCCGTTTAGATATAGCTAGCTATCCGTCTTTATCGTGCACGCTGGAACATAAGTTCTTTAGGGCTTTTTTTGTTGAAGTACTTTGTTTTAGACGTATTCATATTTAAGTAGTGTGGTAATTTTTGTTCGAAAAATATGTTAACTGTGAAGACATAACATTGTAATTTGTTAAAGTTTATTCTTGAATTCCGAGCTAAAAGTTAAATCAATAATATCATGCATTGTGCATCCAATAAGGTTTAAAGGGAAAATACCGCACAAAAATGTGTACCATTAAAACCGCAACAGAAACCAGAACATTAAACTTATCCCATTATTGGAGCACATATACATATACGTATGTTCATATTGAATCTGTACATATGTATGTATGAATGTGTATTGGGTTTTCCAATAGGGATTTTTTTTCTATTTTTTACTATTTGCCATAATGAAAATGTTGAGTTCAATGGACTGCGACAGTTTGATGAAAAGTGAAAAAGTATTTTCACAAACTAAATTCAATATTATTATAATTATAAATTCCCAGCGACTAGGTTTTCTAATCCCCAGTAAGGCATCGTTTTTAGAGCCACTGCTAATTGTCGTACTTATTTTTCATCAATTTTTGCACACAAGAGGTGTCATTTTCTGCATAACGACAACCAAACGTCGGCGGCTGACTCTTCAAATTCGTCGAACGCATCTGCCACCGTTTCATGTTGACTGCTGGCTGCATTATGTGCTACAGGACTTTTGCTCATTCATTTAATTTTAGTTATATTTGGGTTGCATTGAGGATGGGTAGAAAAGAAAGTAGGGAGAAGAGAGGAATATCCGATTAAAACGGTCTTTTAACTCTTTCGGTGTCTCTTTTTTCATCCTATCATCTTAGCTCCTGTTCAGCTAGTAAGAATGTTTGTTTAATTTATATTTGATTAAAATGCTAAATATTATGCAACGTTTAACATCCTCAAACATGAAGTATTAATAATTTGATATATATCGTTTTTTTTTTTTTTTGTTTTTACAATCGTCAGAGGGATACAAAATATGTTATGCAATGCATTATTTGTCTGCGTTCTTATCACGTACCCGTTGCGTGAATATAATTTTTCAGCGTTCGACCCATCGACTATCATATTTTCAATTTGATACAGATAGAAGAAAAGAGAAATGAAATGGAACAGTTTTTGAAGGAATTCCAAATATTTCCTAACCTGTCTGACCGCAAAAACTTTATATCTCACACGAAAATTCAATCTGAGTGTACCACGGTGGGCACAAAAAACCATTCCTGTCCACAAGCAGCCAAACCAAGTGCTACTTTTAACGCGCGTCCTTTCGAAAGAACTGCATTGGAAATGGTCCGGTTGTTGACATACCTCAAACTTTTGGAAGAAATCTTTCAGTCAATAAATTTCAGCTCTCCAATCGCTGGCGGCAGGGATTCACGTTCCCCATTTTGTTACACCAGTACGGCTAGAGAAAAAGGAAAAAACTTAAAAAACGGAAAAAAGAGAATCAATAACTTAACAGTGTGCATCCCCTCAGCGTCTCTTTTTTCCCACACAATAGAAAACTTCGATTGCACAAGCACGACAGCACATACACACGTCAGAAAAAATCGTATACAAGCTTAGGTTGCGTAAAATTGTTAAGCTTTTCGACAAGTACTTCAATTAAAATTCATTACTGTAGACTACGGCAATGGACATTTATTTGACCAGCACCCCGTTTTAAGACTCCCTACGCCACAACTATCAGTACAAGACGCAGCATGAGTATAGTAGCTTGGGATTTTGAAGTGTGCCCCACGCAGGCTTATTCAGTGTTTCGGCTTCAAGTAATTTTTAAGCCCAAGAAACGGAGAGGAAAAAAAAGTGAATGTGGTTTGCGGACCAGGGGAGCGTCGCGGCAAATGTGACGAAAAGGCTCAGGACCAGTTAATGGACAGCCATCGTTGGGGAATTCAAATTTTTCATCACATTCACCAGTTACCAGACGCTCATTTTATTTTTCATATCCTTTCCATACTCAGATCTCAATTGAGTTCGCTTTGTTTTTAAAGGGGATAACAATGAGGAAGCCCATCTTATGTGGTGCAGGTGTTATTTTACCAGCAGCAGAGTGTTGCCGCCGTGTTCTGCCATTTCCCGCGAAACATTAAGAAATAGCACACGAAATTAAAGCGCCAACCTTCAAAACGCATAAATTTGAATGAACTATCAAAAAGAAACAATATATTGCGGCGTAAGATGGAAAGCTGACACCTGCCTCCACTTAGATCTTTCTTTCATTTCTTTCCTGAACACATACAGGGTGGCATAATCATAGTTCATTTAGAAGATAAAGGCATCATGCCAAACCAACTCCTGGGCATGCAACTTATCTCGCCAGCGGGTTGTGGAATTAAGGGGAGAAAAGAAAGTTTGTTTGTAAGTAAATCAAACCACTTATAGGATAGGGCAGTTACATGCCCTATCCTATAAGTTTATAAAAATAGTGGATAATTATTTTAATAAATCCAAAGGTAGTGCTCTAGACTGGAGCACTTGACTGACATAGTTCCGATGCCAGTGATAATGCTAGTGAAAGAAAATCGAAAAATACAAAATTACAAACTGTGCTAGGCATTACAGTTAAGTGCAAACATTATATCAAATTCAATCACTCAAGCAAATTGGACAACTGTCCTAACAAACTTAAAACGGTCTGCCCAAATTTTGGGGAAAAAAAGAAAATTGAATACTGAAAACTTTGAGTGCATTGCCCAATCAAATTTATCAATCAACACATATTATGAACTTTGAGAACTTGAGAATGCATCCAATATACCAATATACCTAATACAATTTTAACAAGTGAGATAAATGATTTACGATCGCAGCGAACCATGGCATCTGGAGGAGAAGATTTAACGACGAATTCTATGGGCTGTTCATGTAGCGACATGCGCCTGGTCAAGCGTCTACGGATACAAAACTTAAAATGGCTAGGCCATGCTCCGGCCCGAAAAGTCCTTGAATCCGAACCATTGGGACAACACAACAGAGGACGACCTAGACAAAGGTGGCACACACAAGTGGAGAAGGACCTCAACCAGCTTGCAGTGCGCAACTGGAGACAGCTGGCGAAAGATCGTGCTGGCTGGAGAGGCATGTTGGTTAAGGCCCAGGTCCACCCCGGACTGTAGCGCCACATGAAGAAGAAGAAGATCGCAAAGAACCGCCCTTTTCCAGGCCAGAAATGAACTGCATCTTATTCTACCTTCAGCTTGCTTTTATTGTCATTCTCTTGATCTCGTTAACCCAGCCAGATCCACACGCCAATCGAACTCAGCACATTATGTCACGTCATATCAGTTTCAGGGCTAACCTAAACAAAGCCCATCCGGTATCTATCCCACCAAGAATGACTATTGCCTTTAATGGGGTCATTGTAGTATAAGGACAACATTGCTCATATCACTTTGGTTTTTATGCTAGGTCGACACAAAATCCCTCCGTGACAAATCAACAAAATATTCTCCTCGTAATTCAACAAGAGCAATCAAACTTCAGCAAACGAGCGGATGATTCAACGGGAGTAAACAAACTCCGATCGTCTCGGTCACGAGCGGATGACAACTCATTCTACTGTATTCAATCATCTGATGGTCATCGATCGTACATTAATAGATGTTTAATCAGCATTTCTACATACATATAATGTTCGATGTGTCATGTGCAGCAAACATCACAACTAGGAAGTATAAGGTTGTCAAATATAGGCCTTTTTGTCTTTTGAATTTTCCGGTCATGTACAAAACGCTACAGAGCTCGTATCTAGCAATACTATACATGGTTAGTTCAGACATTGCGTTCAATATGAACTGCTGCCATATGTCCAGACGTTTAATTCTACCATCTACTGCGAACAACTGGACCGCTTGAAGCAGGCGATCGACCAGATGCGTCCAGAATTGTCCAACAGGAAGGGTGTAGTGTTCCACCAGGACAACGCCAGATCACACACTTCGTTGATGACTCGTCAGAAGCTACGGCAGCTCGGATGGGAGGTTTTATCGCATCCACCATATAGCCCGGACATAGTGCCAAGTAATTACCACCTGTTCCTGTCCATGGCGAACGCACTTGGTGGTGTGAAGTTGATCTCAAAAGAGGCTTGTGAAAAGTTGCTGTCCGAGTTCTTCGCAAATAAGGAGGGGGCTTCTACGAGGGGGATATTATGAAGTTGCCGTCTAGATGGAAACAGATTATCGAACAAAACGGCACATATTTGAACCTAACCCGATCACTGTAGCACTCTTTATGAAGAGCAAAAAAGCGGAAGAGAGATATTTGACAACCTTATATACCGATAGAAGCAACGAATTCAATATATGCAAACATCTTGTCTTTCTTGTTTTGGAGGTTCTGATATTTTGGCCAGAAGTTTCGGATTTTATATACCAATTCGGTGAATGAAATATTGAATAAAGTTCTCGACTTTTCAAGAAAAGCAGAAATGTTGGGTTGTGAACATTTCTCTTTATAATAGGGTCTCGCTGAACCAAGAGCTACTCTTGTGGTTTAGGAGTTACTCTTATTTTGGACTGTTCTCCTGCCTTATCTGCGAAAGAGATTCTTTTGTATATTTATAGAGTTTTTGTTCTCTGCGCCATAAATTTTGCGTCTTCAGCGCTAAGCATTTGCTTCTCTTTGTATTTGATTAATTCAAACATACAACTCAAAATCATATCTGTGAACACAGATTCTATGATATCTAATATAAGAGGGTTTGCTTTAGCAACAGTTAAAAACAATCACAAACTTCAAATCTATTTTTTATGCGAAACGGTATTGAACAAAAAACACAAACAAAAACACAAAATGGCAAGGGAACTGATATCGTTATTAGAAAGAAATTTAAATGTAACTCTCTGCACTTTTAAAGCGATAGCATCTCAACACGCTTAAGCGTCTTATTTTACAAAAATAATACAGGAATTACTAAACACATTCTTCTGGGTGGTATCTCCATACCCCAAAATGCAGGATGCGATCTGTTAAATGATTTAGAAATACTAAATAATATATTCAAAACATTTTATGAAGCAATAATCGAGGGCGACTTTAATGGACGCCACACAACATGGGGAGATACAGTCTGGAATCAAAATGGCAACATTATCCATAACTGGAATAACAATAAACCATTTCTTAATCTGGATCATATCTCCTTTTAGTCCGACGTTTCCAAGTTCTTCGTCAATTCTAGACTACTTTCTAGTTTCATCTTCGCTTTTGCAAACTCTTAATAGTCCTAATAACAGACTTTGCAATACATTTGCTACATTTTCAAACCACTATCGAATAGATTAGGCTAGACATCTTCAATGTTTCCCCAATTCTAGTGTCGCCCCCTACATATACAAGCGTTGAAAGAACTGTTTGGGAAGTGTTTGGATTTCAAAATCACACCAGACTTTCAAGAATAATCATTTCTACAGATAGAAACATCTCAAATGCAGAAATCGACAACTGCATTGATATAATAATACTGGATATCATGTGTTCAAAACAATTCTTTTGTTGCAACCACGAAAGATACGAATTATAAAAATATTAGTAATTTCACAAAACCGCTTCTCAAAATTCGTAATTTCTGATCGAGAAAATTAAAGAGAATCTTCCATAGACCCCTTAACAGATGCAGTTCTAAGTCCAAGGGACTTTAGTCCCACATACGGTGCATAAGTGAAATAATTAATGAAATAATTAATTAACCAACAATTCTCAGTACGTCTCAATAAGATACAATAATTGCCTTACTCCTTTAAAGATATTGACCGAATAAAAGGAAAAAACTCTTCGGACTGACATTGTCAACGATTTTCTTAATATTGACGGACAAGAATCGGCTAATGTAGAGGAAAAGCTTAAGGCATTTATAAATTTTTATGCTAGTCGTTTAAAGGGTCCCATGATTTCAATTTAAGCATAAACGTAAATACTGCTGTTGACGAATATTATAGCAGAGAATGCAATATTCCATTTACTACCTTTACTCGGACAAACTCTTCATTAAATCAATTTCTCTAGGCTTTTATAACGCATCAAAAATGTAAACATGCTTTGAAATAATCTTATCACGGGAGATTTTGATCAACTTTATCCCCAAAAATTCTCCACATACACTTGATGTTATTCTGTCTTACTTGCTCAATCACTACATACGCAATGGATATTTGAGCTAGAAAAAATAAAACACTTAATATTAAAGAGTTTCGTCCAATTTCTCTATTTTCCAATGTGTTCCTTAGATAAATTCCTCAAACATTATTCCTAACGTTTAGTTTGCCTTTAGAAAACAACAATCTACAGAGTTCTTCTTGTTCTAAACGAAAAAATTATACAAAATATGAAACAAAAGAAATACACACTTGTGTTGGATATACATAGATATGATTCTTTTTGGTATTAGACACTTATTTATAAACTTATTTGTTTAAATTGCCCCGAAACCTGTCATTTTTTTTTACAATTGGCGCGCGATTAAGGGATTTTTTGTACTCGCAAGTGACCGGAATTAAGTCACAGCATGGGCTGAAGGTATACAGGAAGAGAGGGAGAAGAGATACCGATGCGCAATGGTTTCAAATGTCTATAGATTGTAATGGGGGAAAAGTTGAAAAGTTGGGCTGGGCAGAGCATTCCATATTCGTGTGGTGCGGCTAAAGAACGAGTTTCTAAGCTAAAGTGCACGTCCGAAAGTGGGCTTAAGGGTGAACGGGTATTTCGGGTGAAATTTTGAAGGGAAGGAATGCAGTTGGCTAACTCATTGAAGCATTTTTTGTTAAAATAGCGATAAAATAGTGATAGAGACGATAGAGACATTGCTATTACCAATAAGTTTTATCGCTCGCTGTTGGATTCTATCAAGTAGGTGCTAAGAGGTCTAAGTAGCACCAGACCAGATATGAGCGTTATACTCAAGCTTTGGGCGGATGTACGCCTTATATATTGTTGCCAGATTAAAAGGGGTGAAATATTTCATGCATCGCTTTAAGAAACCTAGGCATTTCGCTGCATTTTTGGCGATCTCAAATATGTCAACTAGGTTGATACACATACCAAGAATGGAAAGCCGTTCGGTTTCAAATGAGTTGGCTTTAGTGACAGTAGACAGCACTGAGTTTTCGAAGCATGAAATTCCACTCTATTCTTTTTACCCCAATCAATTATGCTGTCAAGATCAGAATTTAATGAGCTTAACATACGCTGCCGTTCCAAGTCTCTGGTCGAAGAGGTGTGTGGAGAACCGAGGAACGAATATGAAAAGCTGAGGTTACTGTCATTAGCGAAGGAGTGAATTGGATTAGAAATGGCAGACAAGAGACAAACGGAGCCCCGCGTTAATATGGTGAATATAAGACTTGAACCCACCCAATACAACTTGCATTGAATGGTTCAAAAGGTAATTTCTAAACCATTGAAGAAGAGATGAATCGACGACGTGCATTTTCGACAAGAGAGCCTGATGTCACACTCTGTCAGATGCTATTGAAATATCAAGCGAAACGATCTTGCTTTCTCCTACATCGTGCAAGGATTGCTTCCATTTTTCGGTGAGATATGCCATAAAATCACTAGTGGACCTGTTGCTGCGGAAGCAGTCGTTAAGAAGCTCCATGACCTTAAAATGTAGGGACGTAAGTGCAGGTAGATTGATTTTAAGCTTTCTCCAATCTAGATATGCATCTGTATTTATTGCCTCTGAACATTCGGAAGTATTTCCAATAAAGTAAGAAGTTTTTCGAGGATCATTGTTGAGTTCAAAATTGTTTAATATTTACTAACACGACATCCCATTTTGCATTCCAGATTTTGAAAGTGAAGCTCTTCTATACGCCAATGACACAAAAATATTAGCCACAGCTGCAAGGGTTATACAAGCATTAAAAAAAATTAAAAACGCCTTGCCCAGTTTTGGATCGTACTTAACATCTTGGGGCATGAAAATTAATTCAGACAAATGCGGGATTACTTGTTTCAGAAATGTTTCTGGCAAGGGGCATAAAAAGCAGTTAAAGAGAGTAGAAATCTTTCACTATACATCGATAGCATTGCTGTTCCACTAAAAACAATAACTAAGTACTTAAGCATCCAAGTTCTACTAAGTACTTAAGTTCCAAAATAAGTTTAGGTTAAATAAACATGTTAGGAATGTTTTAGTTACAGCAAAGGACTTAAAAAACTACTATCTTCAAAGCACTTGGCGCAAAACACACATGTACTCGTTCAAAACGCTTATAAGACCACTAATTGCGGAACGGTTCCTGGCTGACAATTTCGCCTACGGCGGCAAAACGGGTTTAAAAGTCCGAACGAACAATTTTTGATATTTGTCGACCTAACAAAAACTGGTACTCCAACTATTTTCTGTATGAAATAACGAAAGTTAACCATTTAATGATCTACATGACATCAGTATTAAAGACTAAATCACGCAAATAATATTAGAAATAACCTATGGGACCAAAATCAAAATAACAGTATAGGTAGTATTACTTTTCGCTATTTGACGTTCTACAGATTGTTTCACAAAGTTTAGTGGCGCTATTAAATAAGAGTTTGACACTTCTTTTCTGTAAGAGAGCTTCATTGAACGCCCTCCGGGGATAATTTTTGTTTTTAAGCCTTATTTTATCCTCCCCCTGAGAACAAAGAACATAATGCACACATTTTTATACCCCAAAGTAAGTAAACTGAATATATGCATTCACACAAATCTTAACAAATATAATTTATAATAATATAGAAGTTAACCCGACGCGCACTGGCTGTGTGAAGTTCATGATCGCCATTTGCTGCATAAGCATAATTCATATATTCAAGTTTGAACATGTTTCCACAGGTGCTCCCAGGCGCATTAAGTTGGTTTACACGCGCCAGCGAAATGTCCAGGTATACCGGTATGAAATGAGCGTCAAGATACAAATGTCTCGATAAAGAAAATTTGTTGTGAACGAGACCTTAATTTTTTCTTGTTTGTTTGCTATGATATCTGTGAAAAATATTTAGTATACATAAAGTCATTGAACAGACAACATCATATTATTTCATCGTGTTAAAAATGTCGAATTTTGTACCAGAAAGTGATGATTTGCGGACAGCATTAATTTTTTGTTTTCATTTGAAGAAAAGTGCTGCAGAGTCGCATCGAATGCTTGTCGAGGCATAGGGTGATCATGCTCTATCAGAAGCAACATGAAAAAGATGGTTTCAACGGATCAGAAATAATGATTTTGATGTGAGAAATTGAAGAACGTGGAAGACCACCAAAAAATTTTGAAGACGCCGAATTGCAAGCGATATTGGATGGAGATGACACTTTGAGTCAAAAGCAAACGGCAGCAATGTTAAATGTTGCACAACAAACAATTTCTGACCGTTTAAAAGCTATGGGAAAGATCCAAAAGTGTGGAAAATGGGTGCCACATGAATTGAATGAAAGACAGATGGGAAACCGAAAAAACACTTGTGAAATTTTGCTTCAAAGACACGAAAGAAAATCGGTTTTGCATCCGATTGTTACTGGCGATGAAAAATGGATTTATCTTAAAAATCCTAAATGGAAAAAATCATGGGTTAATCTGGGACAACCATCAACATCGACTGCAAAACCAGATCGATTCGGCAAGAAGACAATGCTGTGTGTTTGGTGGGACCAGAAAGGTGTGCTGTACGACGAGCTCCTAAAACCTGGTGAAACTGTTAATACTGATCGCTACCCACAACAAATAATCAATTTGAACCATGCATTGATCGGGAAACGACCAGAATGGGCCAGAAGACACGGCAAGGCAATTTTGCTCCATGACAATGCACCTGCACACAAAGCAAAACCGGTTCAGGATACAATCAAAACATTTGGCTGAGAGCAGCTACCCCACCCGCCGTATTCACCAGACTTGGCTCCTTCCGACTACCATTTGTTTTCATCGATGAGACACGCATTGGCTGAGCAGCACTTTGATTCCTATGAGGAGGTCGAAAATTGTGTGTCTGATTGGTTTGCTTTAAAAGACGAACAATTTTATTGGCGTGGTATTCACGAAATGCCAGAAAGGTGGTCAAAATGTCTAGAAAACCATGGCCAATACTTTGAATAAAATGTGTTTACTTTCCCATTAATAATTAATGTTTAGGTATGCACAATATTGACTCGAAGAGACATCGCTTACTAGCAAGGTGGGATGAGTAGGTTAAGTTAGTGGTAAAGAATACCCGAATCGGTGAAGAAGTACATAAAGCTTGATGCAGTTAAGGACAAAAGTTGTTTGAATTAGTAAGTCGAACCGTTCTCGATCTTGGAATCTCCTTATGAGATTAACCTGGAATTGTGTATGCATTTGCTTACGTAGTTGTCTACCATCATAACTTTATAAATACAAATTAATTTATGTTTCTTTTGTTATATTTGTATATTAGTTTTAATTTAGGCCTAAAACGAGCAATATAACGTTACATGAGTCGCGAGCACATATCAAAAATAGTACGGTTAACAAATGTAAACAAAGTCCTTTCGAATAATACAACTGTATTATTATTTATTTAAATAACTCAACCAAAATAAATTGTATTCGGTTGTAAAAACAAAAATTGAATTGGAAAACTAAAATGAACAACCATTTATGTTGTGAGTCATTATCGGTTTTTTGTACTCTGCTCCTTTGTCAGTTATTAGGATCTTCATATCGATTTGATGTATGTCTTCCAGTTTCCGGCTAATTAAGTCTAAGCATTCTCTTCATATTCATCTTTAAATGGGCTTATTTTATGGATGATTGAAGTGGAAGTGGTCTTTTAAGGATTGGTAGGGTTAGAAAATCTGGCAGGACATCTTGAAATGCATATTTCACTTTTTGACGCTTAACGTTTTTTCTTATACTTTCTTACAGGCAAGAGAGACTTTACACATAAGAACTGGACACCAGAAAGCATACGTAAGTAAACCTTGTATATTATCATCATCATCTTCTTCTTGTGGCGCTACAGTCCAGGGTGGACCTAGGCCTCCAAGTTGGTTGAGGTCCTTCTCCACTCGTGTGCGCCACTTTAGTCTAGGTCGCCCTCTGTTGCGTTGTCCCAATGGCTTGGATTAAAAGACTTTACGGGCCGGAGCAGTGGTGTCCACACGCTCCACATGGCCTAGCCATCTTAAGCGTTGTATCCGTGAAGTGAGTTCGTCGTTAAATCTTCTCCTCCAGATGCAATCAACGCAAACAGGACCAAAAATCGCACACAAAACTTTTCTCTCGAAAAGACAAAGGGCTTCCTCATCCGCAAACGTCCAAGTTTCCGCGCCATATAGTAGGACCTTCGAGAGAGGGTTTTATTACTCAATTGCTTCTTGAGTCCATGGAAACAGCTATTGGCAAGAGTGATTCTGTGTTTGATTTCGGTACTGATGTTGTTGTCCCTGTTTACCGCGGAGCCAAGACGAAGTCCTTGACTACCACTCTGCTGCCTAGAGTGACGCTCTGTCCGAGACGTCGTTGTTGTATGTCCTTCCTTGATAAAAGCATGTATGTACTAATTTTTGCCCTCAATTACCGCCAGACCCATTTTAGCCGCTTCCGCTTCAATGCCAGCAAACTCCTCATTGACGGCTCGCTGTGTTCGTCCAATCACTTCAATGTCATCACTGTAAGCTAGCAATTGAACTGACTTCTGGAAGATCGTGCCTCTGGTGTTGACTTATGAGCTGTTTTCGAGGATGATTTTAAAGAAGTCACTTGACAGTGCGTCGCCTAGTCTAAAACTTTTTTTGGGGTCTCGGTGAGTTCGTTACCGACCTTGACGAAGCAGTGAGAGTTCTCCATCGTCATCCTACACAAACGTACGGGTTTGGAAGGAATGCCAAAACTAGACATGGCACTGTATAGCCCGTCTCTATGCACATTGTCATATGCAGCCTTGAAATCGACGAATAGGTGATGAGTGTTGACTTGCACTACTTAAATCTTTTCCGGGATCTGCCATAATGTGAAGATCTGGTCTATTGTGAACTTCCGTGGTCTGAAACCACACTGATAGGGACCTGTCAGGTCATGGACAAAGGGTTTCAGACGCTCACACAAAACGGCAGAAAGGACCTTGTATGCGATGCTGAGGAGACTAATCCCTCGGTAGTTGGCGCAGTCAAAGGGTTTTCCTTTATTGTGAACCGGGCATGTATATTATCATGCCTGAGAAAAAGGAAGGGCTTTCTCAAATGTAAACAATGCTGGATTTCTGGAACCAGACAGAATCAATATTATTTCTAAGACCTTTACTTTATTTTTTATACATTTCAAGTTACAGTGAACCAAAAACAAAAGTTGGACAATACTGAACCATTCATTTTCCCTTGGATATCTTTTGACCTAATAAGTACATTTAAATTTTGATATTTAAATGGCAAATGAAAGATATGTTTTCATGTTTGTAAGAAAACTTTATTTGTGAAAGAACAGAATCGAGTTCGAGTAAAACAATCAAAACAAAACAAAGCCATTTTTTTCTATGCCAAAATAGCTTGGACACCCATAAAAAACCTCAGAAATTTAAATATATATGATAAAGCATTATTATTTAATATTTTGCATGGTGGCCCTTCGTTTCCTTTACAGCTTCTAATCGCTTTTTCATCGAACGAACCAATGATAGAGTGGTATCTGCTGGAATATGGTTCCAGATATTCTGTAAGGCTTCTCGGAGCTCACTTTTATTATGGATCGATCTTTCTCGCAGTTTTCTTTCCATGTATGCCCACAAGTGTTCAATGGGGTTAGGATCCGCGCTTTGGGGAGGGTGTGGAAGAACTTTTCTTATCTTATACAATAAACATTCTTTTATGATATTAGCGGAATGCTGTGGCTCGTTAACATGTACTAAGAAATAATCAATTCCAATGCATATTTTCGATGCTTATTGTTGTAAAAAATATTCATAAAATCAAGTTTATTCATAGTTCCCTCCACAAAGCCAAGTTTCTTAATCAATATGACCCCAAAGCACCCCACACCATAACACTACCCCACCGTGTTTTACGGTTTTATTTGTGTTTTTTGAATTAAGAGTTGTTTCTTCCTTCCCCCCACACAAAACGACGTCCATCGGAGACAAATATTTTAAAATTTGATTAATCAGTAAAATTTACATTGCTCCAGTAATTGTTAGACCTACCAACATATTCTGTTGAATGTAGTAAGCGCTTTTGTATATTTTTAGCAGACAAATATGACTTTTTACGGGGTGTAAACGCCTTATAATCATTTGAGTGCAAACAATTTCTTACAGTTTGTGGATGGACGTTAACAATTGAAGCTTATTTTAATTCTTTTGCGATGCTTGCTGCTGAAATTTTTGGATTTTCTTTCACTAAACGAACAATTTTTCTTCTTGCCTGCGGTGTACAATTTTTTTTTTTTGGCCTTCCACTTCCAACAGGTCTCCCCAA
This sequence comes from Eristalinus aeneus, assembly GCA_955652365.1. Classification (NCBI taxonomy): domain Eukaryota; kingdom Metazoa; phylum Arthropoda; class Insecta; order Diptera; family Syrphidae; genus Eristalinus; species Eristalinus aeneus. Next base: position 3,822,692 of record OY019135.1, on the reverse strand, counting down.
GAATCCATTCTTTTCGCATGGAAGCAATATACAATGTATATAAGAACGTGGTTTGTTCACTAATTCAGCAATTTTTCGTATACTTTTTCCTTCAGTTCCTAATTGCACTATCATATCACAAGAAACTTGCTTACACTTTAAAAACCTAACAATGAAACAAAATAACCCATAGCGAATTACTCTAAGATCCAAGATGAAACTGCCGAAAACCAAAAACCAATCTCAAAAAACGGTAACACGAGGGAACGTTACTTTGAATAGTGAATAAGGAGAGTGTTCACAGTTTTTTTTTTTGGCATAGCAATAATGGCTTATATATCCCTTTGTCTTTTGAATTTTCCGGCTATGTACAAAGCGCTACAGAGCTCATATCTGGCATATCATTTGAAAGGTCTTGTCATAAACTACAAAACCTATGCATGATTAGTTTGGATATTGCATTCAACAGTTATAGACGTGTAAACATGGAGTTCACTAACGCCGGGATTCGCGCTATTATAAAGTTTTCCTTCGTTAAAGGCAAATCCGCTAGAGAAACGCTCTGAAAGATTAATGGTATTTTGGGGGATAGTACACTTCGAACCGCAGAGGAATGGTTTCGACAATTCAGAGCCGGTGAACACTAAGACGAGCCGGTCGACCTGTGGCGACGAATACTGATCGAATCATGGAATTCATCCAGTTATACCGGCATGTGGCATCTCGTGACCTCGCCCAGGAGATGGGAGTTAGTCAGCAAACCAATTTAAACCATCTGCAAAAGGCTGGATACAAAAAAAAACTTGATAATTGGGTGCCGCATGATTTGACGCATAAACACCGTCTGGACCGAATCAACGCTTGCGATATGCTGCTGAAACGGAACGAACTCGACCCATTTTTGAAGCGGATGGTGACTGGCGACGAAAAAAGCATCACATACGACAATATTAAGCGAAAACAGTCGTGGTTGAAGGCCGGTGAATCGTCCCAAATAGTGGCCAAGCTGGGATTGACGGCCAGGAAGGTTTTGCTGTGTGTTTGGTGCGATTGGAAGGGAATCATCCACTGTGAGCTGCTCCCATATGGCCAGATGTTTAATCCTACCATCTAGCAGAAGCGTCCAGAATTGGCCAACAGGAAGGGTGTAGTGTTCACCAGGACAACCCCAGATCACACACTTCGTTGATGACTCGTCAGAAGCTACGGGAGCTCAGATGGGAGGTTTTATCGCATCCACCATATAGCCCGGACATAGCGCCAAGTGATTACCACCTGTTCCTGTCTATGGCGAACGCCCTTGGTGATGTGAAGTTGATCTCAAAAGAGGCTTGTGAAAAGTGGCTGTCTGAGTTCTCCGCAAATAAGGAGACGGGCTTCTACGAGGGGGATATTATGAAGTTGCCGTCTAGATGAAAACAGATTATCGAACAAAGCGGCACATATTTGAACTTAATCCGATCACTTTAACACTTTTTATGAAGCATTGAGTGAAGAGCAAAAAACGGAAGGCTATTTGACAACCTTACATTTTTAATATTTTTCAGTTGGGAAACGGATTCTGTTATTTCACAAATAAAGTTTTGTTAAGAACATAAAAATGTGTTTTTCAGTTGCAATTTATTTCATTTAAATATTCTTATTAGGTCAAAAGATATCCAAGGGAGAATGAATGGTTCAGTAGTATCCAACTTTTTTTTGGTTCACTGTATATTTCTTATTGCTGGTTAAAAGGCAACAAACATATACTTATTGTTTACAATACATATACTTCAGTCGAACAAACTCCTGTCATACATATACACATACTCACAGTTCCAAACGAATTCATTGTTTGGGTGAGGCTTCGTGATGCCTCAAGGATCAAGGAACCTATACATTGGTTTAAGTTTGTTCACATAAATAATGTGAAAAAGGCTGTCTATTCCTGAAGCAATCGGAATGGCTAATGATTTCTGCCCTTCGGAAAAATTAATTATTTCTGCTCGTTCTATAGTAAATATTCTGTACGGTGTGGTGCGGTAGAGGATCGCAGCACTTGGTGGTTGCACTCACCTTTATGCTTACAGAATGGACAGGAAACGAAAAACGAAGGAGTGTATGAAATACCTCATCGTTTGATAAAGTTGTTATAAGTTGATTTGAATGCTGAAGGTGGGCAAAAGAAAAATATTCGCTGTGGCGTAGTTGGTGAAAAAAATGTTGGAAATAATAGTAATTTTGATGTATTGTTTGCTTGTCTTAATCTAGAGTATTACAGCAACTACCAAATCTATCTCAATCATTGGAAGGTGATAAACGGATCGGGAGCTCGGAAAATAGCATACAATCTTTATGTAGATCATTGACTTGCTAGTGCGTTGGAGTACAGTTTCGAAGTATATATACATTTCCTAGTGGTCAAACAATCATAAGAATCCATTTGCATTCTCATTAACCCTTATCTTCTCTCTCTCTCTCTCTCTCTCTTGTGCTGATTCTAACTGCCCGGAAATCAAAGTTAAGTAACCAATTGTTTCAGTTGGGAGCACTGACAGTAGAGAGATAACCCTGAGACTCAACATTTTTCTTCAAAGTACGTCGATGAGCTGCAGAAGGTTGAGTACATTTAAAATAAGTCATATTGGAAATCCAAAATCCACCATACTGCTCAGCTGTCATATAACGTATTCAAGTGGACGACGATGACTTTATTCATTAATTCTAAACTTAACTGTAAACTTCAAGAAAATATAAATACATTATTGAGGAACAACTTAAACAAAAATCGTCCTCAATATAAAACAAAATACTCTGTTTTAAACGATGAAAGTGCGCTTTTATCTTACGCTTTCAAAAGTACACTTGAAAATGTTATTTAAACAAAATGAAAAAATGCTGTTAAATATTTTGTGTAAAAAGGAAACGGGTTCCAAATTGTTTTTAAAATGATATGTAATACCTTGGAATTGCATAGAAACGCACTTGTTTTTCACAAACACGCGTGTTTAGTTATTCGTTCTTACATGAAATCTATTTCTGCAGCTGAAATCAGTGCATCTCGCACTTTACTTAGTTTTCATTCTTATTAAAAGACAACAAAGGAGAGGGGGTAGATCAATCGATTTTAGGAGATGCATCTGCAACAGCCAAGCTCTTTGAATGTAGTAATGGCGGTGCTCTAGATTGATTTGTATTGATTATTTGATGCTCGTTCTCTTTCTCAATTTGGTCGTGTTTTAAATTAAACGGTACATTTCGTGTGGTTAATAGTAAGTGAATCAAACGCTTTATGAACCGATTTGTTGGCGGCAACCGATATTCATAGGCTATATCCCCACACGTTGCACAAATAAATTTCAGTCGAAAAATCTACGCGTGTATTTGCAGTTGCGTTGCTGTTTACTAATAAAAATAATCGTCAGAAGGTGTGCAAACCAATTGCTGTTAGTGTACATTTATAGAGAAGTCAGTCAACCGAGTGGAAATCTGATTTACGACGTTCTCACGTTTCTCTCAGGCGTGTCGCATTCTACTCTAAGAATTCATTATGTAGCACAATACAACAAGCGTTGATTAAAGAAAACTAATTGCAAAAACACTTCGCGAGTGTAGGCAATTAATTAAAACGCTTGATTGCAGCATTTAATTGAAGCTTGGCTACAATCCATAATTGCTGTAGGATCTCTAAATCAATTTAACTTTAAAAAAATTGCCATGTAGCGCATAGGGGAGAAGGGAGCCAGTTAAAACTTAGATCCGCAGAGGTAAACTTGTATGTATTTTGATTGAATTTAGGCTATTTATAAATTAAAATAGGAAAAGTGCAGCTTATTTGCTGGTTGGCTATCATGGTTGTACACGAATACAGAAATTAATAAAAAATATATGTGTACGAGAACGAATATGTATACAGTGAAAACCGAATATAACGATGGTGAAGGGACCGGACTTAAATGGTCGTTATAGCCAAACGTCGCTACAATCGAATGTCATATATACATGTTTATTTAACTTGTCATTAATTAGTCAGAAGTGAAAAAAATAACTCAACTCATACGAGTACCTAAATTATTTCAGTGAAAAAGTCCGTAATATTTCGTTTTTTCAGCAAAAACTTTTTCTAGTCGTTTCTTACTTCTTATAAGCCACGAAACGTCCATGTCGTTTTTTTCTTCACCAAATAGCAACCAGAGCATCTGTAAGCGTTGGAACTCCTTTAGGCATCAGATGATGAGGATGACCTCATCAGATAAATTTTCATGCACATTTATTGCTGAAGCTGATAATGATGCTACATTTTCAAAAATCTCTTGATCTCCAGGGTCACGTGATTGTCTATATCAATATAAGTCCCCCAGTTGCAGTAGTTTTCCTCAACCGACCAAATTTTGGCGAGTTATGCCAAAGGCAAGCTATCCAGACCATCATCGGTATCCTCTTCTTCGATTGGTTAAATAACAGATGTAGTGTTTGGCGGTAATAATGCCAATGTAATGGTTGTCAAATTATCAATATGTGGATGAGCAGGACAGTTATCAACAAACAAAAGAATTTTCTTATTCTCGCGCTCTAACTCAGAGTTCCACTTTCTTAAGGTCTTTTTCAAAAACTTCAGAAGTCATCCAGACATTTTTGCTGGCTTCGTAATTAACAGATAAATATTTTGTATTCTTAAAGCATTTAGGATTCTTTGACTTACCGCTGATAAGCAACTAACGCTGTGATCCTTTCTTTTGACAACTCATTTTTCGCCATTTCGGAAAAACCTTTTTAACCTTTCAGTGCAGCCACTTTGACAAACACTTGCTGCTTCAGCAGACATTTTGCCGACTACAATGTTATGCCGCAGTCGAAATCGATAGATCCAACTGTCAGAACATTTAAATCGTTCCAAATTGATTAGCTTTTTCCTACATAATGCGATTGCTGAAAGGGATATTTTGACTTTACTGCCATTAAAAACCATATGAAAAGTGAATTGTCAATATCTTCATACTCCGATTTAGGATTTCTTTTTTAATTAAAAGATTTTGACTCAAAAAGTTGTTGCAATTTTTTTCGATTTTTCCAAATCGTAAAGAGAGAGGTGCTTCGAATCGTAGTTTCAAAATCAATGGAGCAGAAAAAGCATAATAAACAAACGGTAATTTGCCTTACTGCTTGAGCACAATTTCATACACACAACCAAAGATACAATTTTTATTCATCGCTGTATCGGAAAGAAATATTTTAAATTCTTGAAAAAACGCTTTATCCGGAATCGTCATTACATCCGAAGTCTAAGCTATGAATTTCTAGGGAAAATATGTTGTAAAATCATGGAACAAACATTTCAGCTGCGATAATACAAAACGCCAAAATACATCCTTTGAAAATTCTAGAACAGCCGTACACATTGATAACTTCTCAAACGAATTAAATTTACCATCTGAAAATACTCGTAATGCTTAAGGGCACAAAACCAAAGCTACTCACCCACACACCGCAATTGGAAGAGGGCGTAGTCACAAGGGTAACGTTGCCGTTGATAATCACATAAAGTATCGTTTAAAGGAAACGTAAAGATTGTGATGTCCATCCGTTCATCAGGGGAACTGGCACATCAATACGTGGTAACTTTATTCTTTTAATTGATTCTTTACTGGTCCTTAGAAGTCGCTCAAAAACCACCCTGGAAACTGACCCTCATTTTCAATTTCTTTTGGAAAAGTTTGGAGTGAAATTTTAATTTGCAACAAAGTAAGCAACGTACTCAAATACCTCGCAGAATTTCAAAAACGTGTAATATTATATTTTTTATCATTATCCTCTGCCGTACACGTCAGCAATGTCGTCGTCATGGTCGATTGTCGATGAAACTTGAGGTTAGGCAAAGGCAACCAGCACCAGCCCAAAGGTATTTGATGTTGAATTACGATTTTTTTCGGAAAGCGCCACAATTCAGTTTTTTGCCACTAAATATTAAATGTTCGCGTTTATATGTCTGTCCAGAGTTGTTACGTTTTCATTTGTTGAAATATACGTTGATTTAAAGGCTAGTGATGAATTGAAGGGCCAGCTAGATACCCAATTTCCGCAAATAATTCAACTGTGTGCTGTCGTCTTGTAGCGAATTAGAAATTGCTTCATCTCCTGTTAATTTTAACTTCTTCAAAGGTACATTAGGGGCAATCGATATTGTATGGTATGTAAGCGACGACATGCAGCCTGCTGGGAAGCTACTGGCAAAAATGATGATGATTTTTGGTAAGTGCGTGGGAGTGCTTTTTGACTGTTCTCAACAAAGTGAGAGAGAGTTGGTTATTCGCAATAAAAGACACAAAGACTGTTTGGCTGTGAGCTCGCTTTAAAGCATAATAAAATGGTAGTTTAAAATGCGAATGTCCAAAGAAACTTAGCTATCTGCAGACTGAACAATTTTTAATCAACCATTTTTGATATTAGACTTTCTATTTGAAGATGATCCTGATACGAGCACACTCAGTTTACCTTACACGCTCCCAATTTTCCTCCAAACTGTCCCTACATTCACACAATATCGAATTTTAATTCCTTTCTTTGCCGTGTGGTTTCATTGTTTGCTCATTAAATGGTATCTTAGTTTATTGGGCATTCATTGATATTTTAAATGTAAAGTAGGGGATCGAAATAAATTAAGAAGATTTTCCTATTCATGTCTTTTATTTCCTCATGGGAAATATGATAAAGGTTTGAGACGGATTAATTGAGTGGCGAAAAGTAGGAAGTCTACGAGTACCTTGTTGTATTTTGTTGTGTTCTCACTCAAAAATGCAATTCGATTTTATTGACTGCTACTTAAAATTTTAATTCATTGAGGGATTACAGCGCTTTAATTTTTCATGGGTGATAACTAAAACCTTTTAATCACATTTTTTTATTATGCTATTAGGCTATCCTTACCCGTTTAGGTGGGCCATACCACATGAAGGCTCTTTTGGTGGTTAAATTTATGAAATTCTTTATTTAATGACCCACAAAATGATACGTCTGGGGATAACCCAAGGTCAGTTTCATTTTTCTGCTAGGCCCTTTATTCCATTTGACTCAAAGTCGCTGTAATACTGAAATGCATAGCTAAAATACTTGAGTGCCTTGCAGACATTACTAGCATACATGCTAATGGGAATCAAAATCCTTATTTCCGCTCCCCTACCTCCCACACCAACTTTAAAGAAATCTTCACGGTTGGTATCATCTAGTCTTGCAATACTTTTGGAAAAGAAATTGCTGCTTACGCGATCCCTATCCATGTTTCATGACAGTATACTGTACAATGGTTGGCTAAGAGTAACTTATTTCCGCACCCAACATTTTCTCGAAGTGCAAAAAGAAGCGTTTCAGTGACACTACAGAGTGCTTTTGCTTTACTTTTCTGTTTAATTCTGTGGCTTTTCTGCCACTATTCTGAATGAACACACACTATGCCAGCAAATCAAAACAAAAAACTAAATGAATAAAACACAATTTAGATAAAAATATAAATCCAAACAAATTAGATATATGTATATTTATATGAGTATGGAGTAAAAAGCGAGAAAGAAGATTAAAGAAGCGAGCAGTGTGTTCCTGTTGGAAAGAAGCAACAGGAGAAGGGTCTGGAGGGGAGTGTGAAATACCTTCACTTGTTCACTTCTGAAAAAGTGGTCCAAGCATAAATCTTAACTTAATATTAACTTAATATTCTTAATATTCAAAATAAGGTAACATTGTGATGTTCGTCCATAAGTAACGCAGGTTTCAGTGCTAGGGGTATTGCTCATTCAGTCAGAGAAAAATGAAATTGAATTTTGATTTTAAAAAAATTATCATTTTTATGGAAGTAAGGAATTTATCGTATCCAAGGTGGCAGTCAAGACGTTTTTTTATGTTATTTTTTGAATTTGGCCATCCGTATGTTTTGAGCGGGCAGTGATTGAGTTCTCAGAACAAAAAAAAACTTAGCTTTTCCTAAAGATTTCAGTACTCCACGCTTCTGATCTTTCTTCCGATTGACCACTTTCACATACAGCTTTATACTCTTTGGAGTTCATGCATGGAGGCGCATTCTGACCGAATTGATGATTTACAAACGACCCATGGAATAACGTAGATGCTCATCAAATTAATAAAAAAAAGAGTGCTCTGAGGGTGAGATAGAGCGTACAACAAAATGCCATGGGGATGGAAATTGAGCCGGTAATGCAAATACTCATGTACAACATTTATTTAAATGACTCGGTACTCCATGCTTGGTATAGCTTAAGAGAGGAGAACAGCAGATTTAAAGTAAAACATTTATATTTTCTATTTATGGGGGGTTGAAATAAATTAATTCTTTGGATATCTGACGACAAACTTGTATTAATTTTTAATTTTAGGTTTCCTGGATGCCGAACGGCCGTATTTCGATGACATTAGTCCGAGGAATGTGTCCACCGTCGTTGACGAAACGGCTATTCTCAAGTGTCGCGTAAAGAACAAAGGAAACCGAACGGTATACACCGCGAGCACAGCCCCTGTTTCCGTCTTATCAGTAATTGGGCATTCTTTGCAGGTTTCATGGATGCGCAAGCGCGATCTACACATTCTCACAACAAACATATACACGTACACCGGCGACCAACGATTTTCGGTCGTCCATACCCCCGGCACCGATGATTGGGATCTAAAGATCGAGTATGCCCAGCAACGAGACAGCGGAATCTACGAATGTCAAGTGAACACCGAGCCCAAAATCAATTTGGCAATCTACCTTGAAGTCACCGGTAAGTTTTCCCAATAAACCTGTATTAAATTGTCAACTTATGATGTACATGTCCACATGACGTATTTCCAAGAACTAGTAGTTAAGGTCTCCCCATGCATGTCTGTCCCCATTTGTACGCTTTTTATGTTTTGTTTTAACTTCGTTATAGTGGTATCCTTGTGAACCCCTGCTGGGTCGTAAAATCATCTTCAGTTTCAACAGTTTGCAGGGCATACATAAACAACAAACCATATCCTCGCAACTCGTTGTTGCTGTTATAGAGCGCAATAAAATTTCTAAAACTTGTTGATCTCACATATCATGATTCTTATCTCCCATCTGTATTTTTAACTCAATGACTTTTGTCGCCACTGTTTTCTTATATACAGTCCGCGAAAAAAATATAGCACAACATGTAATTTCACAATTAGTTTAATAGGAAAAAATGAATTTTAGTCGCGTTTTGGTGATCTTTGCGTAAACAACTGTGAATGAAATCAAAGAAAAAGGTCCATTCTGTGATTTTATTTTTTTGAGAGTGCCGAAAGTTGTATAATGGGTAGAGGCAAAAAATTAACTAGTGCCGAAATAATGGTTATTACAAAACTTCACCGAGAAAATTTCAAAATTGCGTACATTGCCGAAAAACTGGAAAGAAGCCGAAAAGTGAAAAATTTCCCCAAAGACCCTTAAAATTACGGAAAGAAGAGTAGCCCAGGGCGTCCAAGGGCTATCAGTGACAGGGATAGGCGCGCAATTCTAAGAGTTGCATCGAATTCGGCTCGCAAAACCGCTGAACAAGCAGGTGTAAGAAACGTCCAAATACTTTTGAAGGAGTCTCCGGTTATTCAGCGCATAAAAATTAGGACGAAACCACCACTTACGGCAAAACACAAGGATGACAGGGTCAAATTCGCCATGGAGCATATTCATTGGAAAAAACGATGGCGTCTGGTATTATTCACGGACGAGAAGAAGTTTAAGTTTTAATCTCAACGGTCCCGATGGCCTGACATATTACTATCACGACTTAAGAAAAGAGGGCTGGAATAGGTTACCATGGTAAACTAATATAAAGTTCGTGCCACAAAGAATGGACAGCAAAAAGTACTTGGATTTGATTGCCGATGAAACAACAGAATTAACTGGAGAAATTACGAACTAGCCGCTTATTTTTCAGCAAGACAATGCTGCGGCGCATTCTGCGAAAATTGTTCAGATAGCAACGTTTTTTTTTAGATTGGCCAGCACGATCGCCAGATATAAATATTATTGAAAACTGTTGGGGTCTTCTTGCCAGGGCTGTTTATGCTGGAAACAGGCAATGTTAATGAGCTTAAACAAAACATTGATAGAATTGGCGCAAATTACCACAAAAAAACATTAAAAAATTGTTTAAATCTTTACTAAACAGAATGGCAGAAATAATAAAAAAAAGTGGTGGAACTACTCATTGTTAAGGGTTAAAAGAAAATGAAATAGTAATACATATGATATTTTTTTTTTTAAACTACATGCTGCAAATGTGCTATCTTTTTTTCGCACCAAAATTTGGTATTTTTTTTATTACCTCTATATTGCATTACTTTACTCAAAAAAGCTCTATACATGAATAAGAAGTATTCCAATTTGTGTTCAAAAATAAACTCACTGTGTTTGTTTTGTGTACAAAAATAAAAAAATTGCTAAAAAATATTGTGCCGTATTTTATTAGCGCATTGTAAGGTGGCCACCGCCATTGAAAACAATAAAGCGATGAAAGGATGTGTCTTTCGGTATAGTTTCCCACTTCTTTCTAATTTTGCACATCCTTATGGTAAGAAATATGTTTTAGCAACGATTTTAATCCGTTCATCTGCTTTGCAATTAATTCAACTAGGGAAAGGCTTGTTATGCACTTTATCTTGTTTGTTGCAAGTTAACCTCATTGCCGCCTTTGCATTCTCGGTAGTAATATCTATTGTCTCAAATCTGTCCTAACTCTGCTCATGAAACACAAACACTACCACCGTAAATCGGATTTAAAATTGACTGAAATTCAGAAAGTGCATCCAAATTCCCACGTCCATCACGGAATCTGCCTTGTAAGGCTCTTTCTAATTTCACCAATCCAGTAAAAGTTTTAAATTCGAGGCTACAGGACTCAGGGCGTTACTAGTTTGGTGTAATCGGATGGGAGGAGATTATGACAGATAAGCTTTCAAAATTTAAAGTTAAGTAGTTGTTCTCTCCTGATGCGTTTTAGATACCGATTTGCTTCCTGTCCTGTGTTGCAATAGGTTTCGTTGTCGAGGTTTTGTGTTAAGCTTTTTTATTAGTTCCTGGTGCCTAAGAGTGCATGTGTGTCAGCGTGCACATACCCATTCAAAACCCGACATCCGAAAAGTCAAAGGATTCCTAAACCTTATGAGTTCTACACGAAAAAAAAATCTCACTCGAATATACTTACCACTCTGAGCTCATTTACATTTTTATGAGAAATGAATGTTTGTATTTTTTTTGAGTGGAATATGTATTCAGATAGCAGGAGTGTCTACTTCCCTCACTCCTCTTCTAATAAAACGCAACATAGGATTAATGAAGCATTTGCATTCGAATGAGCGTTAGTATGGTGGGATGATGAGGCGGCGGATACCGGGATGTAGATTATTTGGGGTAAGAGACTGTGTACACACTCGCAGCTGCTGCGCGTTTTATGTTTACTTCACAACACAAACGAAAAATATCGCGTAAGATACGTTTGAAGTATCTTTCGTCGTGTTCGTGGGGAATGTTCTTCTTTTTGCGTTTTCTTCGGGGAATTATTTAAACTTTACACATATTTTCCATTTTCTAAGTGTTTACGCTTCATGATGAGCTATGGAACGCGTTTTGGTGTTATTTTATGATTCTTTTTTCTGTGCCTAGTAGGTACATCAGAATTCTCGCCCTGCTTCGCTCTCCCTTTCCATCAACCTCTCATAATTTGTAAACTAGGAATTTTTAAACATGATTTTTGACTTTGCTTCTGTCGTTGGACAGCCACTGCCATTGGTATTGGTTCTGGGTTCTTCATGTCACTTTAAGAGCAGAGCGTGGATTGCTTATTTACGGTTGTGATTCAAAATGAAAAGAAGAGTGAATTTTTATTAAGTCATAGTAATTTATCTCCTATTCTTGTTCATTTTGTCAGCTTACGTGGTGGAAGATGTTATTTTTAATGCTGTTATGATTTCTTTAAGTACATACAGCTCTGTGCAAAAAAATAGCACCACGTTAAGGTCTGTACTTTGGATGCTAATTACTTTTCTCCATGCTCATGTAAAGACACGATATTTATTGTAGGACATCTGTTGGGTATCAGTAATAAAATGCAAAAAACAAGATAAGCAAAGATGCATTTTAAGACAAGAAAATTCCCGTTATACGAAATGAAACCGAAATTTTGGTGTGCAAAATAATAGCACCACAACTAAAACATCGTAAATAAAATGCAAAATTTAGTGGAATAGTACGGTTTTTATTTTTTTTATTTGTACTTCGTCTTATAACCCTTATTTTTGAGCACAGCGGCACAACGTCGTGGCATAGAGTCGATTAGTGCCTGACATCGCCGAATTGGAATATCCCTCCACGCAGCCTGCACAGCTTCCCATAGCTGTAGTGTATTTTTTGGTTTCGCTTTAAAAACAGCTTTCTTAACATCTGTCCAAAGATTTTCAATAAGGTTTAGGTCTGGAGATTGCGGCGGCCATTCCATAACTTGAACCCCATTCTTCGAAAAAAATTCCTTGGCCAATTTGCTCGTATGTTTCGGGTCATTGTCTTTTTCTTCAGGACCCATCTGAGAGGCATATTCCACTCGGCGTAGACCAACATTATTTTCTTCATTATGCCAACATAAACTTCGGCGGTCATCATTGGTTTTATATAAAATATAGGACTAGTACCGTTGTAGGAGAAGCATCCCCATATGTTTTCGCGCCGCCGTGCTTAATGGTTTTTAAAGTGCACTCCGGTTTAAACTCTTGGTTTTTTTGCCTGCGAACAAATGTCCTGGTCCCAGGAGTTCCAAATAAAACAATTTTAGACTCATCTATCCATAATATATTACGCCATTTGGTAACTTCCCAGTTCAAATGTTCTTGCGCAAATTGTTTTCTTTTATGAAGATGGACGTTTGTCTGACTTCTGGCAGGTAGTTCCTTCTCTATCAACTTCCTTCTTATGGTTGATGTTGATACGGGCAAATTTAGTTCCTCTTTTATTTTGTTTGGTGTGATGAATGGGTTTTGTTTCACTAATCTTATCATTCTTCGCTCGTCGGTAGAGGTTAATTTCGATTTTCTACCTCTTGCTTCTTCTTTTTCGACGTTTTTTTTTTTGCATTAGTAATCATTTTATTCGAACAACCAACGATTTCCCGAATAAATTTGTACGTTTTTCCGTCAGAAATTAATTTTTTTTATAAGTTCACGTTTCTTAGGAGTACAATGCACACCGCGACCCATTTTAATTGTTTATAACGTTGTATTTTAAAAATACTAGTTTCAAAATACTTAAATATTTTTACTTAAATCTTTTGACGCACAAAAAGAAAACTAAGCACCACCAAACACTTCGAAAACCCTTTTTAGAATGACATATTATTTTGCACACACTCCGGTATAACGGGAATTTTCTTGTCTTAAAATGCATCTTCGATTATCTTGTTTTTTGCATTTTATTACTGATACCCAACAGATATCCTACAATAAATATCGTGTCTTTACATGACACAAAACTTTCTTCTTCTTCTTCTTCTTCTTCTTCTTGTGGCGCTACAGTCCGGGGTGGACCTGGGCCTCAACCAACATGCCTCTCCAGCCAGCACGATCTTTCGCCAGCTGTCTCCAGTTGCGCACTCCAAGTTGGTTGAGGTCCTTCTCCACTTGTGTACGCCACTTCAGTCTAGGTCGTCCTCTGTTGCGTTGTCCCAATGGCTCGGATTCAAAGACTTTTCGGGCCGGAGCAGTGGTGTCCATACGCTCTACATGGCCTAGCCATCTTAAGCGTTGTATCCGTAGACGCTTAACCAGGCGCATGTCGCTGTACAGCCTATAGAGTTCGTCATTAAATCTTCTCCTCCAGATGCCATCAACGCAAACAGGACCAAAAATCGCTCGCAAAACTTTTCTCTCGAAAAGACTAAGGGCTTCCTCATCCGCCTTTGCTAACGTCCAAGATTCTGCGCCATATAGTAGGACGGGGATGATCAAGCTGTTATATAAAGCTAGTTTAGTCCTTCTAGAGAGGGCTTTATTACTCAATTGCCTCTTGAGCCCAAAGAAACAGCGGTTGGCAAGAGTGATTCTGCGTTTGATTTCGGTACTGATGTTGTTGTCCCTATTTACCGCGGAGCCGAGGTAGACGAAGTCCTTAACTACCTCGAAGTTTCTGCTGCCTAGTGTGACGCTCCGTCCGAGACGTCGATGTTGTGTGTCCTTCCTTGATGACAGCATGTACTTCGTTTTGCCCTCATTTACCGCAAGACCCATTTTAGCCGCTTCCGCTTCAATGCCAGCAAACGCCTCATTGACGGCTCGCTGTGTTCGTCCAATCACGTCAATGTCATCAGCGTAAGCTAACAGTTGAACTGACTTCTGGAAGATCGTGCCTCTGGTGTTGACTTGTGAGTTACGCACGATCTTCTCGAGGATGATGTTAAAGAAGTCACATGACAGTGCGTCGCCTTGTCTAAAACCTTTTTTGACATTGAAGGTCTCGGTGAGTTCGGTACCGACCTTGACGGAGCAGCGAGAGTTCTCCATCGTCATCCTACACAATCTGACGAGTTTGGTAGGAATGCCAAAACTAGACATGGCACTGTATAGCTCGTCTCTATGCACACTGTCATATGCAGCCTTGAAATCGACGAATAGGTGGTGAGTGTCAATTTGCATTTCTTGAGTCTTTTCCAGGATCTGCCGTAATGTGAAGATCTGGTCTATTGTGGACTTCCCTGGTCTGAAACCACACTGATAGGGACCTATCAGGTCATGGACAAATGGTTTCAGACGCTCACACAATACGGCAGAGAGGATCTTGTATGCGATGTTCAGGAGACTAATCCCTCTGTAGTTGGCGCAGTCAAAGGGGTCTCCTTTCTTGTGGACCGGGCAAACGACGCTGAGATTCCACTCATCGGGCATGCTTTCCTCCGACCATATCTTACAGATGAGCTGGTGCATGCGCCCAACCAGGTCATCTCCAGCTGCTTTAAATAGTTCTGCGGACAGTCCGTCCGCTCCAGCAGCTTTGTTCGACTTTAGCTTGGATATTGCTATCCTCACCTCGTCTATGTCGGGGGGACGGAATGCTTGTCTATCATCGTCCAAATTGAGTGGAACATTCTGCCTAACAGCGGGATTTGGGTCGTCATCGCCGTTTAGGAGTCTGCAGAAATGATCCTTCCAGATTCTCAGCACAGACTGCGACTCTACTACTAGTTGTCCATTTTGGTCCCGGCAGGCCGTGGTCCGAACCTTGTATCCTCCGGATAGTTGTTTTACCTTTCGGTAAAACTTTCGGATTTCATTCCTGCCAAAGCACCTTTCCATTTCCTCGACCGCGCGCTTCTCATGCTCCTTCTTCTTCCTTCTGAGAAGCCGGTGCTCTTCCCTTCTTCTCTGTTCGTAGAGTTCACGAACAGCTCGCGTTGTTCGATGCAGCGTCGCTTTATAGGCGTCTTGTTTAGCTGCGTGCGCTTGCCTGCACTCGTCGTCAAACCATGGGTTCCTTCTGGGTGGTGACGTGAAACCCAGCACATCAGTGGCAGCATCTTTGATGGCTTCTTGACAACGTTTCCATTCTTCTTCTATGCTTAGTGCAGGAAGCGTCGAACTCTGGGCGAGTTTCCGGGAGACTCGGTCGGCAAAGTTCCCAGCAATCAGCTGCGATTGTAGCTTTTCGACGTCAAACCGTTTTGGCCTTTCTCGACTCCGTTGCTCTCTCGATATCCGGGTTCTTACCTTGGCTACAACAAGGTGATGATCCGAGTCAATGTTTGCACCTCGGAAGGTTCGGACATCGAGAATACTGGAGGAGTGTCTGACGTCGATCGCAACGTGATCAATCTGGTTGACGGTTGATTGATCAGGAGATCGCCAGGTTCCTTTGTGAATGTTCAGGTGTGGGAACCGCGTGCTAGCCACAGAGAGGTTTCGCCCCGAGGCGAAGTCCAACAGCCTGAGTCCGTTTCCGGATGTGTTGTCGTGCAGGCTGTGTTTACCGATGACTCCAGCAAAGATGTCCTCCTTTCCCAGCTGAGCGTTGAAATCTCCTAGAACGATCTTGGTGTCATAGCTGGGGCATCGATCGTATGTTCTTTCTAGGAGATCATAGAAGTCATCCTTAATGTTGTCATCCTTCTCCTCTGTCGGGGCGTGAGCGCATATTAGGCTGATGTTCCCGAATTTAGCCTTGATGCGGATTGTCATGAGGCGTTCGCTGACTGGGTCGTAGCTCAAGACTTTTTGCCTAAGTCTGCCTCGAACAACAAATCCGCATCCGAATAAGCGCTGCCTTCTCTCTCTATAGCAATTGCTGTAGTAGATATCGCAGTTCTTCATCGCTTTTATGCCAGGCCCATCCCATCGCACTTCCTGGATGGCGGTTATGTCAGCTTTGTAGCTGTCAAGGGCCTCCGCAAGTTGTTCGGCTGCACGTGGCCTGTTAAGGGACCTCACATTCCACGTGCAAAACCGAAAATCTTTGTCCTTAAAACGTTTGCTGGGGTCGTCAACAGTTGATCCGTCCTTATCCGAGGCATGTTGTTGTCTCTGAACTTCCATTTTTTTACGTGGTGAGGAAGTTACCCTCACGCACAACCCACGGACTGGTAGGCCAGGCCCATTATTTAAATCCTCGGGCAGAGGGGGTCGCTGCATACATTAGTTCACCATACAACGGGTGTTGTGATGGCTATCCAGGGGGCGCCACTTGGAGGCTGTATGTCAACTTGACCTGTGCACTAACGAGGATTGCCTTGGCAGCTCGCCATGTTGAGCGCAATCAAAGACGTTACCTCGCGTGCATAGGCCCATGCCCACCTGACACAAAACTTTACAAACACAAAACGTCATTAAGCTCGGCATCATGTGGTCTACAAGAGTCTTGATACCAACAAACTCTAGATCATTATACAAGGAAATAGTAGTCTCTGGGTGAATGCCAAAATTATGTGAGGGGATAGGTATTATTAAGTTGGTTATGAGTCGATTTTGCATTTGTGGAACTGGGTATGGGAGGATCTAACTCTTACAATTATTTCACGTTGTAGATGTCAGCAACTCGAAGGAGATCATGTTGAGTTTATCAGCGTATTAACCTATTTAATTACAGGTATCAATACCTGTTACAAAAGCTGTGAATACTTAATAGATGAAATATATGTTTAAAATCGTTGTTATCTTCAAAGCTTAATGTAGGCAAGTTCACAAAATTCCCAAATCGCACTGGTTCAATCTAAGAACTGAATTAGATAGTTGATAGTCAGTAGACCGTGTTAAGTAGATAGATAGATAGCTTTTAGGAATGATCTCCAGCTTCAATGAGAGTTGTGAATTTTGCGAAGCGAAGAAACGATGAAGTTGGCAAATAATATCTATTGCAACAAATTCAATGAAGTCGAACGAAGAATTCACATATAGCCTAAAATTTAATTTTGTTCACCACCTTAAGGTATGCGTATTTTTATAGGTGGATGGTGAAATGTCACCAATCAGAGTGGATTTCTTAACCGTCGCCTGATAAAACAACGACTTGGTATCTAACTATGTTAAAAGAAATGAAATTGAAATTGGTTACACACGCATACAGGAAATGAGGAACAGAAACAGAAGAAAAGGAAAACCAACAGACAAACCGAACTCCAGAAGCAAGGATATGTGCCGCGGTTATTACCACTTTCAATTGTCATTTATTTTATGGCACTCAAAAGGGAATAAATGTAATTTTATAAGCATAAGGGCAGTGATGAAAAGCAAACGGTTAAAGGGGACTATCGGACTATTTCTCAGTGCGGCATAGAAGGAGAAATAACGCCAAAGCTTTAGAGCAGAGAAACACGACAATCATTGAATGTGTGGGAAAGTCGTGAAGAAGAGTTATATGCCGTGCTCTGATCAGGGAACCACCGAATCTCTGTTGATCTCTTTCAGAAGTCATATAAGATCCACAAAATTGTAAAGGACTTTTAAGCAGTACGGCTTCCTTAACACTTAAGACTGTGAAAAAAGCTAGATGAAGACAAAATTATTCGATCAAAAGTTGAAGGCAGCTTCCTCTTTTATACGCTACCTAAATTTTTGTGATTAAGGCAAACATCTCCTGTCACTTTGTACTTTGGCTCAAAATATTCCATCTTTATCATCTAAAGAAAAAACAAATTCACAATAATAAAAACAGTTGATGTCACTTATTCAATTCTCTTATTTTCTTTATTTAATTACAGCCGAGGCCGATCTTAGAGATAAATATTCTGAGCCCCAGTACTACGATGGCAAAGGTCAGAATAAAATATTTTCAAACATAGTGTTTACTTTTTATCTTCTTCGTATGTGTGTAGATATCTTGTTAATTTGATTCATTTAGCTCTTTTCCTTTACGTTTTCTTTGCTCTGTGCTTTTGCTAGTATAGTTCCTTTTTTTTTCTCTTGATTGAAAATCTCAAAACGGATGAAGAGTTTCTTATTCATGGACCGTTTTGTGATAAGCATGAATCATTTGTTTGTGATAGTTGTTGCATCGCTCGCTTTTTATCTATTGAACCCTCTCTTTTGACATTCTTTAACAATGCTACTCACTTTCGTTGTTATCCGGGTGATAGCAGTCAAACGAAAATTTAATTTAATTCCCTAATTTCCCCAACGTATCCTTCACTGTTCATGTGCAGGCTATGTTTGCTTTTCCTCTCCCATTTTTTCTTTTATTTTGTTCGTTTCTTTTCTCTTGCGGAGTCAAGTCAATTTTTTTTATTTATATGTTGTCCCTCCTCCACAGAGGATTTGTCTACTCCTCGTTATAAAAAAAATACAAAAACGTCAGAACATTTAAGGCCAATCCAGAATAGCAATAGTGGCGCTTTAATTTTTGCATTATTTTTCACATGTGAGTGGTGTGTACTTCTTGTGGGGGTTGACAAAGAGCAAAATATTTGTATGTATGTATGTACCAGAAAAATGGCACAACGACCAGAACCAACGACAAATCTGTGCATGAAGATATTACTTTTCCAAACGCTTGTATTAATTATGGTATTTGGATTTAATTTTTGTTATGTATCACATCAGTTTTTTCTTTCCTTGTCTGGAATGAGAAAACAACGCCTCGCGCACATTCTGACCATAATCTAGTCATTCGTTCATCTGCAATGTAAATATCATACTTACATATGTGAATTATTTGCCGATCTAGTGAATTTAATATTCTTTTCCAACTCAAGACACTTGTTCCCTTTAAAGTCGTAGAGATATGTACAAAAGCGCATATACATACTTATATCCTTACACACAAACACATCTAGGAGTGTCGCATGCATAACAAGTTTAATGATGATTTAACTCTCTGCCAAAGCAAATTCAAAATGCAGGCAAGCACAATGCACGCGAATACTGTTTTAATGTTTAAACTGTTTTATTACATGATTTCTTTTAACTAAAAGTGAATTAATTTGAAAGCTTCTCCTTCAGAGGTCCTGTCGCAATTGAAGTGGAATTGTTTGTAAAAAAACGTAGGATTGTAAATAAGGCGTGTCCAAGAATGACTGTTTGAGAGATAAAATCATCGCGTTATGGGTATGGGAGATGATGGAAAAAAAGCATTTTATTGCCTCCTTCAATTTACATCGGAACGTTCGAGGAATGGCAGTTAGTAGGCATCAGTTGCCATATGAATGAAATGTGTGATAAGGATAATTTGCCACACAGAGTTTATTTTAAAATTTCTCATTTCGCAAAAATTAATAGCTCGAATCCGGAGTTGATTTTAGTGGTTGACAAAAGAAAACATTTTGTTTAACTCTGTTTTAACTGCAGAATGTTCGAAATAATGTTGAAAAATAGTCACTCTTCAGACGATGCCCTGTCTTAAGTAAAAGAATTTATCCATGGGTGAAATAAAAGCAGAACTAAAGTCCCACATAACTTGAAGACTTTCACGGCGTTGAATTCATTGTTAGCAAATTTCTTGGCCTCAAAAAGGGATCCAATCCATAACGATAACTTAAACGAAAAAATATTGAAAAGTTTCTTGATTTTAACGATATCATTGCCATGTATGGCAAGCCGAGTGCAATGGAACAGACAGAAGATACTATTTAAACATGAGGAAAAAGAAAATTTCAACCAATTCAAAATTATTTGTATAGAATATTCCTTAAAATTTTTCAACTGTGAAGCTCAAAAAATTTCCGATAGTAACGGTGAGCTAGGCCATATTTTCAAAAAATTTAAATTTATGTTCATATCATCATGAAGAAGGTTATTCAAGTTCACCGCAACTTTAAGAGTCTTAATGTGTAATTAAGAAAATAAAATTCACACTTTCACCAAACAATGTTGCATTACCAGAGAGGTAAAGAAGTGCGCGCAGTGAAGAAAATATCGCCACCAAAAATCTATCACTTACGACGCTCTCAATATTCTTGCATCTATGTCTCGTCAGTAAGGCCAATTTAAAAAAAAAATATTTTTGCCTAAATGCGTACAAGATAAAGCTTATACAATAATTAAAGCCTTTAAAAAATTTAAACGTTGCCAGTAATTGCTCGGAGATTTGAATCCGATGCTGAATTTCACTAAAAAGCAGCTTGAGGTTAAGGCTTATGAATGGTTGAATGAATTGAGCGCTCTTAGATTATTGTTTTAGGCCATCGAAGTCATTGGGGTATACTAACAAGGTGAAATGGAAGTTGTTGCAATTTATATTCAATGGTAGTCAAAAATTAAATTCTTCGACTGTATTTCCTCAAACATGCCCATGGTATTCGATTCAGAACTGACCCGTAATATCAGATGTTTTTCGGTCGACTTATGTTTTAAAACTCTTTATTGTTTAATTTAAAAACCTTACACTTTCGTAGTCAATCGCAAAAGGATAAGAAACGAAAAGCAAAATATGGTTTTCTGTATAGTATAGTCGGTTCAAAGTTATATTCGAGGAATTTTAAATGGCGGCCTTGGTTGTTTTGCCCTACATATACTTGTTCAGCAAATAAACCCCTCGGTCATGATTGCACCTTCAAAGGGAACCGAAGTTGAATGGGCCGCTTCAACTTATCCATTAGCTAGGTTTACGATCTGATCGTACACGCTTATCTCGTCCAATGAATATTTCTTCTATTACACCCACTTTCCTGCAAATTTTCGCTTATCCTTAATCGAACTCTAATACAAAAACACCATTTAACGGCTGCCTCACAGACCGAAGAAAGTTATATTGAAAAGACCGCAGCAGGTGCAAATATTTATTATTATTTTCTCGAATCACTATGATCACTAGTTCAACGCTTCTCGCATTGAAATGGTCAGATGCAGTGAAGACGATGAAGTCTGAAACTACTGTTAACTATGCAAAGAATTAAATTGAGAAAAGTAAACAAAACTATGATACAAAAAAACTGGATTGAATGGTTAAAGCAGTTCCAACGATTTCAGTTGTCTACCCACTACGCCACGGCGGCCACAACTAGAAATAATAACATTTATTAAAGAAAAACCAATTCAATGGCAGAAATAAACACGTGATGTACGATCCGGTTGTTACCAAGCATTGCTGATATTCTTCACGCTGGCCTCTGCGATGCTGAGAGTCTTCCCCTCTCATTCGGTTGCCATTAACAGCATCTGGGGCACTTGATACATAATCTAGGGTTGAAAAGAGTGGGAATGGGAAGATTGAAAAGAAAACCAGCATACAACGCTTTTGAGTTAAATCGTGAGTGAGTGAGGTTGACGGTTGGCGAAGAAATACTGAAAATGTTCGTCGGTATCCGGAGCTATAGCTCTATCTTTAGCTGGTTTGACAATACCAACAAAGTTAAAATAACAATGAAAATATATTTTGGAAGATAAAAACGATATAAGTCAAAACACAAGAGAGGCACACACTCCATTACACTGAAAAAGTTTGCGGATAGACGAGCACAAACCGTTCTATACTCCGCCTTAGCCTCAACCTCTACCGTTGTATTTGCGACGCATAATAGGCTTTTAGGACATCGAGTTCCTCATTTAAATGAGGAATGTCGTGTGTATGTAGCTTTGGACTTTTTTCCTTCGAGATTTCATGTTTCAAAAGTTTATTTTTTGAGGTAAATCACACCCAAGAGTGTCTGTTGCGAGTGAAAGATCAATTAATGGGACCAATGAACTAAGTTGAAGGACAAGCTTTGAGGAGCTGCCGCTGAACTATTTGTTGCTTGCAAAAGGAAATAATATTGTTATACAAGTCATTAATTTTGTGTGCATAATTTAGCACAAATACGTATTTGGAAAGTAAAGTGTAAAACAGCTACTCTTCGATACACGCTATTATTTCGGATGCCCGAATATTCCCGTGTCCAATAATTTTTTTTTTAATTTTCCATAACAATTTTAGTATCTACCCAAATATCAAAAATTCTACAGTCAGTCATATTAATTCTGGTTTTCACTTTTCTTTTTCGTTACAGCTGCACGCGCAAAAATTTTGGGATCAACTGAAGTCCATGTAAAACGCGACAGTACAATTTCATTAGCATGTTCAGTGAATATTCATGCATCGTCTGTTTCATGGTAATTGGTTGCTCTACACATTCAACAAACGCCGGTGTTGTTTCCTCACTACCTTACACAACCCCAATCCATTCCTCTGGCCTATAGTGCACTTTGCCCCCTGAAAAGCTTCAGCTTTTGTCTATTTCTTGGCGTTTTTTGTTTGTTTTTTTTTTTTTTGTTTTTTTTTTAATTTAACAGAGAATGCATGTGCATGCTCTCCGCAATTTCTAGGAAACACCGGATGCGATGCCGAAACGACACCAACGACCATTAACACAATCAGCAGCGACGCCAATAACCGAATCATCCATCTGATGGGTCTTATATGATCTTCGGCTATTGTTGGACATAAGTGTAGGGTTATCTATGAAATATGTAGGCAGTGGGGTATGCCCCCTTTTTGAATATGTTGTAATTTTTTAATGTTAAAATCTCTTCTGTGCTGGTTCTGACTTAAGCAAATTATGTGGATCGCCATGTAAAGCACACTGGAAGCCTTGTTCCTTTTGATTTATTCCGTCAAATTCAAAGTGAGCAACAAGCGCACTTACAAACGAGCTGGCCGAACAACGATGTGGCATTTAAGTTTTTTTTTTTGGTGGCGGTGGTGTGGGAGCAAATGTATAGAACAACTTAAAACTCCATCTACTGAAGCCAACCTCTGGCAAATTTTGATATTTAATTCATTTGCACCTAGGTCCTGGTATTTATTTTGCTTCATTTCGTCCCGCCGGTTTTTAGTGGAAACTGTCATCTTTATAACACAAATCTATCGACTTGTCCCTTTATAGTTTCATGCCCCTTTACGGTGGCAGATAAACCGCACCTGTGGTAGATACGGAAAACAGCATACAGTACAAACCCACCTATCCTCATCAATAATTTTACTGCCATACACATACATATGTTGTCATGTTGAACTGGATGTTGCTCTACACAAAGGAACGGATGAATGCCAAAATTTCCCGCATTTACATATTAATCATAATTTTGTGTCGAACGACTTTTAAGAGGGTAAATGCTGTTCGGGGCCCTGTTTTGATATTTTATGAAGGTTTACTTTGTACAATTAATTCATATCTAGCTTTAAAGCATCGTAGCTTAGAGTTCGGTTATAAAACCGACTATGGTGGACAAGATGTTTCTATGGAAAATCAAACTGTAACTTATCAATTTTTTTGGAAACATATTTATTTACTCATGTGTCTCGGTTCATTAATTGAATGCAATTAATTCGTTCACAAATAAATAAAAGGAGGTATCTTGAGTTCCCTTCAATTATGTTTAAACATTGGCAGTTTAGATATGTACAATCCACCAACTGGAAAGTTTGATATGTGCCAAGATTCATGCTCAAAGAAACCAAAACCAAGCTTTGGTTGCTTGCCCAACTGTATTTTTTTAATGTACTAAAATAATTTTTTTTCTTACCAAAATTTGGACGTGTTTCAATTAAAGCAGTAAATCAAAGACAACAAAGTAGAGCGAAAGCGCTAAAAAAAGAATGTTAGCCTTTGCAACCTGTAGAATCTGGAATGTACGAGACGAATATAGTGAATGTAATGGACCGACGCTTTATTTTAATGGGCCTACACTACAAACGAAGTCGCTGATACGCTTCTTAAGTGTTAAAACTACAATGTATAATGTGATAAAACACATTTTAACACACGCGTAATTGTTAAAAGGAAACAAACGTATCGGTCAGCGGAGCTTCATATGTCAACCCAATTTCTGTTTTGCTAGAAGAAGAAGCTACTCTTGTTGTACGCTACTATTCCCTCACGAGTAGAAGGGACCTACAATTTGTTTCCGACATAGAACGGCAATTGTGAGGAGCTTTTTTAAAACAGTTATTACTTTTTGAGTTTGTCAGCAGGCGCGAGGTGTTCAATCCGGGAATCGAACCTGGACTTTTAGCGTGTGAATGTCGCAATCCACCCATTACGCCACGGCGCATAGTGATGCGTGTAACGTGGAAATAAACCGTTGACCGATCTTAATGAAATTTGGAATATAGTATCAGTACCATAAGATCCTCCTGCTGTCAAAAAATGATATAGCACGAAGTATAACGGAGTAGTCTTAAGGGAAAAAATTGAAAAAAACGCACTTTTTTGTTTAATTGCATGAAAAAATATTTAATAACTATATACAACAGTAAAATTAGTCTAAAAGCTAAGCTGGAATTATTACCTATGTAGAAAAATTACATTTAATATTATTTACTAACACACTTTAGTTGTAAAAAATATAAATCTGATTTGAGTTGGATTAGGATTGCGCTTCGCTACTTAGTGGTTCATGCCCATACTGTTTGCGCAATACAAGCGCTAGATAGTAAATCGTTAGAAAATCCCACAAAATGCAAAAAAGTGTATTTTTCTTTTTGCAAATTTTTTAATACTTCAAGTTTTCAGAAAAATGTGTTAGAGCCTCTTGGTGCACTTTTGTTATACTTCACCAAATATGGAAGAACTTCCCGCAAAAGGTGACCTTAACCAAAAGTCTGGTCTAGAAAACTGTTGGTAAAAATAAAAACAGTGTTGATGAAGTTTGAAGATTAAATGTACGCCCCTTCAAACATATATAACATCATGTTCCAAGGTGGCATTTTTAAACAAATTTTCAACATCGAATTTTCTTAAAAAGTTAAATTTCTAAAATTGAAAAGTACTAACTTTGAGCTTGTCGTCCACCGAAACGGCTCATTAGAAGTCTGCAAAATCAGAAACCAATATCACTTAGCCGAGAAAATTATTTCATTTTACGTATTTGTTTTCGCTCGGGCACCACTGTGCGGCTCCCACAAAATTGTTTTGTATTATATTTTCAAATTTTCTATGAAATTAAACTTGCGAAACGGTCTGCTAGCTCTGCTAGCTCTTAAAATTTTTTTTGATACATGAGGCATTTAAAAGAATGTATTTTCCCTTCTCAAATGCAATATTTATCTCTTTTTTACAGGTATCATGGTTCATCAATTGTCGACTTTGACTCAGTTCGCGGTGGTATAAGCTTGGAGACTGAAAAAACTGACGTTGGTACCACGAGTCGGCTCATGCTAACACGAGCATCGTTTCGTGATTCCGGCAACTATACATGCGTTCCAGCTGCAGCCATACCAGCCTCTGTACAGGTTCATGTATTAAATGGTAAGCTTGCTTTGCACACAGCAAATACAGGCATGAACATTTTCGGGAGATGTTGTGCTCCCCGTACAAGGCTATAATGTTCCAAAAAGTAAATCCTATTGTCATGAGTGACCCGATCCTCCAGTGCTATGGCTCACATTATTTGATTGGCAGGGGCAAAGGATTCCAATTCAACTCACGTTTCACGGGCAAATCATTCAACCGTCGGAATGACGGCCACGAAAATATCTCCAACAAAAAATAACAAGAATAATGAAAAAATTACCAATGTCTTGCTTTAGCCATGTTTTTCTTTTCAGGTGAACATCCAGCTGCAATGCAAACAAGCAGCGGCGTACCAAGCCCATCACATTTCGCCATTGTTATCCTGTGTGTGCTATCAATAGCAGCATGTCATCAATCAATCATATCACAAACAACGTCCATTGATCGCTTCTATCATTTGAGATGACTTCAGCGCGGCAGTATAGTTGTATGAAATTGTATCGAAGTGAACAATGACAGGACGCAAAATGATGCAGTATAAGAGACAAATAATAATGATTACGACGAGCACCAACAACTTTACAATAAAAATGTGAAGAGGAATAAAAACAAATGGCACACTGAGTGGTTGTAAGAGCCACAATACACACAAGCGCGTTACACTTTCATACGACAAGTGTCGTAAGTCTTCAAACAAAACTGAGAAGAATAACATGAAAAACATATAAAAGTTAAGTAAACAATGAGAAAAAATATAAATGAAAAGAATTGTATTTGTAATTGATAATATATATAATATATATATATATAATATAATATATATATAATATATATATATAAAATAATATACATATAACATAATATATATATAATATATATATGTAATATAATATAATATATATATATATAAAATTGATCTGATATGTGTGATTGGCAAACAAATTCTTATTTTTAACCGAAACTGAAAATTCTCATATCTTCACACAAAAGCTCTGCTTGTTTCTGACATTTTTCACACCATCTTTGGCCTTTGGTTCAATAATTTTAAGGCAACAGTATGTTGCAACAACCAAACTCCTGTGACCAGCGCAATATACCCTCTCTCCAACGGTGCATTAGCCGTACAACATTGAATCCGTTGTCAAAGCCACACATTTCAGATTTTTTTTCCATTTTGACATTCAGAATCGAAAACCGCAATGGACACTTACTGTCCAGAAGGTTAACCTGCTGAATAGAACATTAATCCAATATGCTGTCTGCGCTACGTGCGGCAAATATATCAAGCAAAAGCCAAATTATAATTCAAGAATCCACCATCCCTCCTTCACCTTCCACTGTTCCTTATCGAATAGATTTCTTTGCTATTTTCTTGTTTGCAATGTGTTTCCAAATTGAGATCGGGCATACAGCAGCTTCACAAAAGGAAACGAAGTGACGACCACCACCAAAAGGACATTTATATAATATCCTCGGTCCTTAAAAATGTCAATTTGCACTACCATGAACACTCAACAGAATCAGGATCCGAATCTGAATTGGAAGCCGAATCGGGAGCGGATTGGAACTGTGGAGGAGTTACATGGATTCCACTGTAATGTGAATAGCACGAGGCATTGGATTTATTTTCAGTTCTCTGTACGTCCTTGATTTAAATTCACAAGACACCCATCTACTCGACACTAAGTGAGTCTTCTTCGGTTTCGTTACCATGAGAGTCGTCATCGCTTGTCGATTATAGGTTGTCTCTAATGCACACATAGCTTATACAGAAAGAAAGGTTTCTTTCCGACGCATCTGCTTTATCTTTTAATCCCATTCTCGTCGGTCATCCTAATACCTGAATGCATTTGAAACAAAAGCAAATACAGACAATACATGCAACACGAACTCAATTGTACCGTTCTTAAGCGTAGAGATGCAAAAAAAAGAGAGACTTGCTCACTCACGGCGGGCTACTCTGCAGCTCGGAATACATTCTCTATATTTCTCTACCCAATCCAATCCCCTTTCTGACTGGAAGGCGGACAACGAAAACAAATATTCTCGACTTCTTGGTCTTTGAAGCTAAGTCGCAATCAACGCTCCAAGTTGAACTCCTTTTGGAAGTATTCCTGCGCTGTTCTGATTGATTCTGGTTACATATCTTCATCTGCTTGCATCTTACTCCGATATGACAGAAAAAAAATCAAATCGCCTTAAGTTTCAACCACGCACAAACTTTTCTTAGAATGTGTTTCACACATTTCATCAGGTTATCACCCATGGCTGCTACACTGGGCAACTCTCCACCCTATCCACCCCTTAAGTCGAGATTTGTTGATTTTCCTGTATATATATACCTGGTTGACATTCTCATCACGTAACGCGTTTTCAAAGCTTCTTTTTGTCTTGCCGGAGTGCCTTTCAAGAAGGTTCAAAATCCAACATTTCTGTGAATTTTAAAGCCGCTTTAAACTCCCATTGTTTCATTGTTTACCGTCGCCATTTCAGCGTAAAGGTCAACTATGGGGATTATTTGTATGATCTGCATAAGCCACACGATGCCCCAGTCCTTGGAAGGTGGATGTATTCGTAATTTATCTTAGTTTACTCTTAACCTTATAACCCATGTCAGCTGGTAGTGGACATTTATATGGACTTCGCCGATTTTATTCAAACACACATACATGTGCAAATGTTTCTTATTTCTCCTTTCCAGGGATTCCTTGTAGAAAAAGTGCAGTCGGCAGTAGGTCTACTCGTGTGAAAGACTGTATTTTCAATCTTTCTCCGCACTCCAAACAGCGTCACTGTGCACTTTGCACAGCTGCAAATTGAGTTAAGGACTACAGAATGGATTAAACAGTTTTTCTTAGATACTATTCCCTACTGGTGTCCAAATATGATCTTGATGGATTACGCTGAATAGAACATGTTGCATTTAACAGGGTTGTTTGTACCATGTATGTATCCCTTATACAGGAAGAATCATTCGAATTGATTGTGTGAATATTTTCAAACTTCCTTACTCTAATTTGTTAGAGCCTGGCCAAAGTTTGTCACTTAGGTTTGGTGAAGTGCCATCGTTTTAAATATCGATAATCATCATTAATTGAATGGTTGAAAGTCTCTCTCACTCTCTCTCTCTCTCTTTCTCTGTGTGTCTGCGCGTGTGTGTGCGTGTGCGAGTGTGTGTGAATGTGTGTGTGTATGTGTTTGTGTGGGTGGGTGGGTGTAAAAGGGAAGGGAACTTTTGGGAGAAAGTAGTTGGTTGAAGAAAGGAAGAATTATATTTACATATACATAACATAACAAAACTAAATGCAAAACAAGTTACATATATGAAATAAAGTATACTAAAAAAATATTACCTTGTTTAGGCAAATAATGTTTTTTTGTTTCTATTTAAAATATAATCAAAATAACAACAAGGACATATGCATAAATTTTTGTTCATACTTTTGTATATAAATACCACACGTAGAAGAAATTCAGAACAGAATAAAGTTCTACTTTGACTAAATTAATATCTCCTTAAAGCAATTTAAAAAAAAACGCATAATCTTGTATTGAAGTGCGTTCCACATTTGAAACAAAAAAAATCAAAATCGAAATGACGAACAATACTGTATTTAGTGGGGCAACATAAAAAAATTTAAAATAATAATATTGTATATATATTCATATGTAAAACAGTTTGTTGTGAGGAGAATAAGGAGAGCTGACATGATGAATCATATGTACATTAGTTCTCGTAAGGTAAATTAACAAAAGAAATATTAAATGTATAGAAAAATGAGAAAACAAGAGAATATATATATATAAAACTAAAAAATAAAACAACTACAATTTAAATAAATATCAAAAGTGAGAATGTATGTAATTTTAAAACGAATAGATGAAAAATAAACGTACACAAAATCAAAATAAAAAATCAGTGCATTTGATTGAATTGGTGGATTGCGAACGTGTGGATTGCATTAATATCAGGTGTTATCGGGAATGTATTTGCCAGCCAAACCTAACAATCAGTCTTTAGTGAATCAAATATTTCTTCAACGAATGCATTTTTGCAACTTAGCGATATCGCCTCAACCTTTCTATATGATTTAACTTTTTCAAATAAAATGAAAATTGTTCGTAATGATGTTTAAATCGAGAACCTTTTGCATAGAGGTCGACAGTTCTGCCCCTTGAACATCAGTAGTCAAGTTGAAAAAGTCAAACTCAAGACGGTTTTAATCAAATGACCCTGCGTCCAGCGGCCATTCGAAAGGTTTTCTATTTTAAACAAAGCTCATCCGTCGAGTTTTCAAGCACCCCAGAGCAGGCTTGCACTCCTTAACCACCAGAAGATCAACAACAGACCACCTGTGGGTATTGATCTACACTTAGAGAAGCAAATGACGTCTTCGCCTACCTGGAAGTTTCGGGGTCTTAACGGACAGCGCCGTTAAGGAGTGTACCGAAATGATCCTTTCAGATTCTCAGCACAGATTGCGACTCTGCTAGCTGTCGTGGATTGTGGATTTTTTCGGACTTTATTTCTGAAATAGCAATTTTCAATCTCTTCGACTGAATGTTTCTCATGCACTTTCATTTTTCTGAGAGGTCTCTGTTCGAAGATCTCAGGAATAGTCTCGCCATTCGATACGTAGTTGTCTTATAAGCGTCTTGTTTGACTGTATGTGCTTGCTTGCATTAGTCGTCAAACTACGGGCTTCTTCTTGTTAGTGACGTGAAGTCCAGCACACCAGAGGCAGCTTCTTGGATGGCTTCTTGCCAATGGGCACTCAATAAACAAAGGTCACACCGATCAGTTACGATTCCAGCTTTCCATCGTCAAACCATGTTGGCCAGTTGATTATACGACTTTCTCCAAGTCTGTTGTGTGTTAACTTTTGCGCTCGTTTATATCAATCAGTTAAAATAACCAATCGTGTTCGTGCACCTTATGTTAAAGACTACATGTGTTTTAACATAAAGCTTTTCAAAGTGGGTTCTACAGATCCAAGAAGGAATATGTTCCGTCCTTTACAAACTCATAAAGATACAGATATTTCTGATATAGAATGTGATGAAATGCTGTGACTATCATCAACAAACAAAAACAAAGATACCATCGGTTTGTGATTTGCATAAAACTGCCAACGAAATACATGCTCTTCTTCGTGAAATTCAAATCGAAAACTATAGTGTAAAACGAATGAGTATTGGAATTCAAATCAATTGGGAAAGTGTCGATAGCCATACGCATTAATGTTGTCATTTAAAATCAAACAAATTATTAATTCTTTACACATGACCTTCCTACATCAAGGTTCATACAAAGTTGTTTTATATGGACTGGAGAAACTGTCTGTTCCATGAGCTCAGGAATCAATTAATGTCACTTGATCTGAAGTGTCAAATCATAAAACTTTTTTAAAAGAACGATGTGCATTTCACAAAGGTTTTTTATTTTGTATTTCTCAAAGTTGGGTCAATAGGAATCGCTGAGCCTAAAAATCTTCAAATCAATTTTCAATTGGCAATTAAGTATTTGTATATTTCTAAGAAATGAATCGTAGTTATGTGATCATAGTTTGTTCGAATGAAAGAATCATTAATAGTTTCTTGATATTTATTATATAGAAAAAGTGCTATTGAAGGACACATGGTTGAAATCAACCGATCGTCTCTCAAATTCCAAATACAAATGTTGTCATTGTTTCGAAGCGCTCCATTAAACACAAAGTACTTCCATTGAAACCATTACTATTGGAATTCCTCTCGAAAATGGTTTGACACTAAAAACATTCAGTAGTGATTTCTTTGGCGATAGATGCACACCACAAAAACGTATTGACCTCCGTAATGAATTCCTGAGATTAGTAAATACGAATGAACTACTTTTAAATGGTGGCGATGGGGTTGCCTAAGAGCGAACGCTTGAGGAAAACAAATTCACCCAAACTGGACTTCTTCTTGACAAACATTCCTAAATTTTTTAGCACACCTACAACTCTAAACAAGTAAAGCCTATTTGCCTTGTAAATGTAATATAGAATTCTCACCAGTGTCTGATAGTAATCATACATTTAATTATAAAAAAGTCAATTGGGGTGTTTTAAAAAATCATACAAGGTCTAATTTGGAAAATAGTATAGTGCAATCCTGAAAATCATTGACCGTTCTGTTTCAAAAAAGTCATCAAAGTGGAAAACACGAACCTCCTCTAGAATCCTAGAAATAATAACGTTGAGAAATACTTCTAGATGTATATGGGGTCGAACAAGGAACGAATAGTATTTAATACAAAAAAATTAATGTACTGAACAAAAAAGCAATTTCGAACTTTAGAAACCAAGAATGGAATGGCAGGCATAAAAGCTTGAAAAAAGGTAGCAAACCATGTTGGAACATTAATAAAGTTGTTAAGAAGAAGAATATACAAATATCTGAACTCAAAATTAGTAGCTCGGTTATGCTTTCATGTGCTGAAAAGGTAAATAAATTAGCTAACAATATCCTAAATCGACTGCTGTTTACTTTCGGGTTCATACGCGTAAATCCACGATTCATCACCTGTCACGATGTCATACACGTGTTTCGAAGCACCGCAATCGTATTTTTGGAGCATTTCTTACGACCAATCGACACGAGCCTGTTTTTGAGCGATTGATAAATTGTGTGGGATCCAACGCGAACAAATTTTTTTGACGGGCAAATGTTCATGCAATATTGAATGTATGCTGGTCCCACTAATACCTAAGGTTGTCTCAATCTTACGAAAGTTCACATGACGATCTTGCAATATCAGTTGGCGCACAGCATCAATGGTTTCCGGAACAACAACTGATTTTGGATGACCTTCACGAAATTCGTCTTGGAGTGAACTACAACCTCGGTTGAATTCACCATACCATCGATAAGTACTGGTCCTTGATGGAGCTTCACCGCCAAAAATTCAATCAAGTTCATCGATGCACTGTTGCTGAGTTAATCCACATCGAAAGTTGTAAGAAATAATCGCACGAAAATTTTCACGATTTAACTCCATTTTTTGGTCGAGATAAATCTTTTAAGTTGCTGAAAGCAACACAAATAGCGGTCGTATGTCAAAACATTCTGAGTACGTATAACCTCAAAAATGTCAAACCTTACGATAGAGCTGGCAGTTACCAGAGTGCAACACTAGGGTTACCCTATCCCGAAATATTACAGGCAACCTTCGTATATCTGCAATTCAATGTTTTATTACTGTTTTTTTCAACATTTGTTATACTAATTTAAATATCACTGTTATTCACTGTACTTATGTTCACCACATGCTCTCAACATGATTGCTTTCCATAACATAGAATTACACTAGCTCTATCTCTGTCGTTTTTTTTTCTATGTTCATACTAAATCCATATGTTGAGATTAGGCGTCGGGTGGCAAATTCGAGCATCTCTCTGCCACGTGGATCTCGATCAAGGAATATTCAACTCCCTCGTCTCCCGCCCTTCTAGTTCAAGTGACATCGTTTTTTATAAACCCCTGTCTGTACATACGTTTGGGATGTCTTGATCAGCTGATTGCAAACAGATGAGACGCCACTGAGGTGAAATATCTTAACAGTGGGTGGATCGATAAGAACGTAAAATTAATAAGGGTACGAGAGTATAAATCTGGTAAAGGCGAATTGAAAATAAAGCATGTTACCTAATGAACCTGAAATATCACCAATGGAGTAATTAAATAGTTGACAGAAAAAAAAACAGCTTAAACTGCTTCATAATTAAAACACAAACTTTAATTTAAAAAATTAAAATAAATGTATCTTTTTAAATCACCCTTAAAGAAGACTTAAATAGAATAACCAAACACTTTTAATTCACATTTCGTTCTCGTAAACAAAACCGTACAGAAAATAAGCAAATTTGTGGGAATATTTATTTTGTATTTGGAATAACGCATCAATGTGTTACATATGATTTGTAAAATTAATCATTTTCACACATAAACGAGGTGAATGCGGCTCTTAGAATGAAATCAATTTCCGCGATAAGTCTATAAATATCATTTTCAATTTATTGTAACACTATAAATTATTTGTCTTTTTAAAGTAATTTAGGTGTTTCATAATATTTTTGTAAAAAGCATTGTTTTTCCAACACGGTTGTAAGGAGTCATTGTGGAATTTATTTTGAAGTCTCATTCAGCAGTAAGTTTGCATTTCTGAACGCCATTGGGCAAATCACCGAATCTGCCGTGTTTTGAAAAATTCATGGATCGTTACGGTTACCGCCATTACCGTGGTGAATCCACCGATTTGGTCGAAAATCCAGGAATTTTGTAAAGGTATGGGTGAGGGATTTTTCACAAAACTACAAAATCAATCTAGGGAGGCATAAGACGAAGGGCAAAAACTGGTCTAAGAATAGTATCTCCTTGATTCATTTACCTCTGATCTCGATCGTGGTCCAATCTACAGCTAAGTACAATACATCATTGTTGAAAATAAATGTGTAGTTGTTAATTTTTTGTTTGTCTGGGATTTTAATTCTACATTCGGTGCACTATTGATTCTCTTCCATACTATTCAACATTATAATAATTGGTCCTTCGAGCCGTATTTTTAATTGATGAACCACATTCAATTCGCATATGATATATTTGTGTAGAACTGGAAATTCATATACTTAACGTGACTAAATACTACGTTAATATTGTATATGAATATATGATAATAATTACAGAAGCATTTATAAGTGTAGTAAGTGTTCGTAATTGCATAATGATTGCTTAAAAGAAATCGCTGGTGATGAAATTATTAAATACGAACATGATTTCGGGATATACTTATCGAAATACTTTGAAGCTCATTCCGGTTGAAAAAAAAAGAAATCCGAGAAAGAAAAGGATCTAAATAAAATACAATTTCAGAGGAATCGGTTCGGAAACCAATCGTCAAATCAGAATTTGACTTTTTTACGGCGAATTTTAATACCGCAGCCGAACACCCACACGTTACGTACGATAACCGATAGGACAGATGAGGTTATTCGTGGTTGTCACGATGACACTTCAATTGTTGAACTAATCAATTTCTTAGAGAAGCGGTGTGATATCTTGGAATCGCGTCAAACTCTGAGTAAATCAAATGTAACGCGCAGTTAAAATATCAAACCAATGAGAGCACATTAGGCGCAAACTACTGCCAACGTGTGGCGCTGTATTATGTGCAAGGGTAATCAAAGTTTGTCACAGTGCTTGAAATTTCTAGGATTAGACATTTTATCGCGTAGAAACTTCACGAAAGCACAATCGTTGTGTTTTAACTGTCTTAGAAAAGATCATTCGTCCAATAAGTGTAGATCTTCGTTTCGATGTCGCATCTGTAAGTCCGGGCACCACATCTTGGTTCACCAGGATGATTCAAAGATTGGACATCTTCAGTTGCCCTCAACTCCAAATGTGCAATCGTCTTGTTCATCGTAAGTCGCGGTTAAACCATCATACACCTCATCAGAACTACCACCCTTATCAAATGTATCCCCACTGATGAACTGATGGATGATAAATTGTGGGGTTCTTATGGGTACGGGGTCGGAATCAGCATTAATGTTTGAATCATTTACCCAGCGGCTAGGCTACCCTAAACAGCATGCTCAAATTCCAGTCATAGGACTGTCACCTGAAAATGCTTGATGATCTAAAGGATATGTGTCGATAAGTCTTTGTTCGCAGTTTAACTCACATAAATTATCAAGCAATGCAGTTATCCTAAATAAATTAACTTCAAAGTTGCCGTCAAAATCATTTTCTGTGTCTGACTGGGGCCATAAGATCTGGCAGATCCTTCGTTCAACGTTTCGAGATCCTTTGACATTATACTCGGTGCCGACAATGTTTGGTCCATGTTCGCACAGAGCAGATAAACGGTTCTTCCGGCCTAGTAATAGCCCAAAATACCACATACAGTTGGGTCATCTCAGGAGAAAGCTTTAATCCAAATCATATCGGTAAGGAAATATCGTAATTTCATTCAGCGATGGATATTGATGCTTCTCTAAAACGGTTCTGGGAACTAGAGGAAGTAGGAAATCTCAAAATTCCAAACGTACTCAATGACTCCGTTGAAGCGCATTTTCAACAAACGTTTTCTCGGTCACCGATTGGGCGATACGTTGTGCGACTCCATTCCAATGTTGGCATATACTCTACAATCGGTGGTTACATTCAATGAAACACACAAAGAAATTCATGCAGTAATATCTTTCGCTTGGACATGTGGGGCCGATTCCTTCGCAAGAAATCTTTGTAAAGACGTCGCGGCAATTGTACTCCGAGCGTGCTATTTGCACGTACTATTTGATATTTCGGTAAAAGACAGCACTCTCCACATAGGCCCAGCAATACAACGAGATCATTTTGGAGCGTGCCTTCGTTTTCGAGAGGATCGTTTTGTGTTCACAACCGGTATTGTAAAAATATTTCGGTAGATACAGGTTCACAAAGATGCTACTGACTACCAAATCATCGTTTGGCGAGAGAGTTGTAGTAATCAGGATTTACATGACGTTTACGAACTGTTACGTATGGTACCGCGTCTGTCCCATTTTTATCGGTCCGCGTTTTGCAGCAGATTGCCATCGACTATGAATCGGTTTATTCTAACGCTGCTCATGTTTTACTCAATGATGACCGGGCCGAACACTGTCGAATCATTATTAGGTTGGCAGTCAGACCTACTAATGATTCGACAGTGGCCGCCGGGGTGTAGTGGGTAGAGTGCGACGCTCACACGCCGAAACGTCTAGGTTTGATTCCCAGCTGAAGACCTCGAATTTTTCACGGCACTACCTCTTTCGTGCTGCTGACGACACTGAAAGAGTAAAAACTGTCTAAGAAAGCTTCTCAAACTTCGCCGTTCGTAGTCGGCAAAAAACTGTAGGTACCTTCTACTCGTGAGAAAACAGTTTCGCGCACAACATAAGTAGTTGATGAGCAAGCTTAGCCCAAGTCCCCCTGCGGACTGTCGCGCCAACAATTATTATTAATTATTATGTCAGACTTAGTGGCATTGTTGCGGAAGTTTTTGCGGGAATAGAGTTTCAATTGTTGGGCTCTAATGTCAAAACAAAACCCTGATGATTGCGAATGTTCATTAGTGGATCACGAGCGAGCCGAGATGTTTTGGAATTCCGCTACCGACTTCTTCTCATATTGAGACAATCTTACCGTGCCCAAAACGAACATTATTTTCGGAAATCGTTTTGACCCATTGCGGCTCTATGCACCATCGGTTGTTCTTTTTAAAACACTATTTAAGAAATTGTGGTCTTTACAACTAAAAGTAAGTTGGGACGGTCCGTTCCCCCGTCCGCCTCACACTTTCGTGGGTCGTGGCAAGCTGGCGTTATAGAGAGTTCCATATGAACATTCGAAGAGTTTTGTAATAAGTTATAACCCAAAGTGATGCCGTGTTTGATTCTCGTTCTCTGTGTTTTACGTGCGTCCGATTCTGATCTGAACCAATTTTCTGAACCTAGTTATTTAACTCTTCCAAGTAACAGTCTCTTACATTGGCAACACATTCAGAGTATGGTTCAAGGTTCCTGGAGGTGATGGCACTCCGAGTACCTGACAACACTTTAGGAACGTCCAAAACTGCAAAAACCTACAAGGAACAAAGTGATGGTGATTTAGTGGTGGTGAAGGAACCTAACCTTTCACCTACCAAATGAATATTGGGTCGAGTCCATGATCGTGTAAGGGCATCGGGAACATTCACACTATCCTTTTGAAAGTTAGCTGTTTTACCCGTGTCCTGAAACCTCTTCCAAGGAGACCGGGATGTTCAGGATTAATAATTATTTATTATCGTTCATTTTCTTTTGTTTTGTTATTTGCAATTTGTTTAACATTGTACTTTTATAATGGTATATCTGTAATTCAATAATGTCCTATTACTCTTTTTTCAACATTGTTATACTCATATAAATATCGCTGCTGTTCACTGTACACTATGCACCATAAAATAGAATTACACAACTCTGTCTTTGTCGCTCTTTTTCGTACTGAATCCATATATAGATGAGGCGTCGGGTGGCAAATACGAGCATCTCTCTGCTACTTGAATCTCGATCTTTATCCACTACACAGTAAAGTACAATACGTCACTGGTAAAAATATATGTGTATTTGTTAATCGCAAATACATGTGTGTCTGCGATTTTTGTGTTCATCAGGGATCTTGATTCTATATTCCGTGCCTTCTAATTTCTCGTCCGCATTATTCAACAGCTGTGGAACGGATGATTGCATTTATAAATATCACTTCGGTATCACCTTCAGAATCGAAAGAAATCCTTGAAGGTCTCCAAGTCGCCTGGCTTTGACTGAATAAAACATGAGCGCCTTAAACGTCTTCGCTATTGTGAAGTTGACTTATATCTTTAACAGTTGTCTGAAGCTTGAAAAGTTGCGAAAATAAATCCAATACTAAAACCCGGTAAACCGTTACATCTACCTATTAGTTATAGGCCAATCAGATTTCTTAGTTCCATAAGTAAATGTCTGAAAAAGGTGAATAAACACAGAATTATGTCCTTCGTTGAAGTAAATAAAAAATCCCCTCAGAACAATTTGAATTTACCAGGTAAACCGGTATGAAGTGAGCGTCAAGATACAAATGTCTCGATAGGAAACATTTGTTGTGAACGAGACCTTATTTTTTTTTGTGTTTCTTTGCTATGACATCTGTAAAAAGTATTTAGTATACATCAAGTCATTGAACAGACAACATCATATTTTTTCATCGTGTTACAAATGTCGAATTTTGTACCAGAAAGTGATGATTTGCGGACAGCATTAATTTTTTGTTTTCATTTGAAGAAAAGTGCTGCAGAGTCGCATCGAATGCTTGTCGAGGCATAGGGTGATCATGCTCTATCAGAAGCAACATGAAAAAGATGGTTTCAACGGATCAGAAATAATGATTTTGATGTGAGAAATTGAAGAACGTGGAAGACCACCAAAAAATTTTGAAGACGCCGAATTGCAAGCGATATTGGATGGAGATGACACTTTGAGTCAAAAGCAAACGGCAGCAATGTTAATGTTGCACAACAAACAATTTCTGACCGTTTAAAAGCTATGGGAAAGATCCAAAAGTGTGGAAAATGGTTGCCACATGAATCGAATGAAGGACAGATGGAAAA
Organism: Eristalinus aeneus; assembly: GCA_955652365.1. Lineage (NCBI taxonomy): Eukaryota > Metazoa > Arthropoda > Insecta > Diptera > Syrphidae > Eristalinus > Eristalinus aeneus. The sequence continues at coordinate 3,783,896 of OY019135.1, read as the reverse complement.
CCGAAAAAACACTTGTGAAATTTTGAAAATCGGTTTTGCATCGGATTATTACTGGCGATGAAAAATGGATTTATTTTAAGAATCCTAAACGGAAAAAATCATGGGTTAATCTGGGACAACCATCAACATCGACTGCAAAACCAGATCGATTCGGCAAGAAGACAATGCTGTGTGTTTGGTGGGACCAGAAAGGAGTGCTGTACCACCAGCTCCTGTAACCTGGTGAAACTGTTAATACTGATCGCTACCCACAACAAATGATCAATTTGAACCATGCATCGATCGAGAAACGACAAGAATGGGCCAGAAGACACGGCAAGGTAATTTCGCTCCATGACAATGCACCTGCACACAAAGCAAAACCGGTTCAGGATACAATACAATGGCTGAGAGCAGCTACCCCACCCGCCGTATTCACCAGACTTGGCTCCTTCCGACTACCATTTGTTTTCATCGATGGGACAGGTATTGGCTGAGCAGCACTTTGATTCCTACGAGGAGGTCGAAAATTGGGTGTCTGATTGGTTTGCTTTAAAAGACGAACAATTTTATTGGTGTGGTATTCACAAATTGCCAGAAAGGTGGTCAAAATGTGTAGAAAACAATGGCCAATACTTTGAATAAAATGTTTTTACTTTCCCATTAATAATTAGTGTTTTATTTTCAAATAAAAACCTTCCATAGCACTGTCCACCGAGTTCGCATTACAAAACGTTTCTCTGAAGGCAAAAGTTCTGGATTGGTTTTATTAGACATTTGAAAAGTGTTTCATACAGTCTGGCAAGATGGTCTTCTCCATAAACTCTTGCATGCTAATATTCCATTGTACTTAATGAAAATTTTTTTGTCATGGTGTTGGTGTGTATCAACAACACATTTCAGAAAATAATTAATCTGCGTTGGTGTCCCGCAAGATTATGTACTTGGACCAATTCTTTTCAATATCTGCTATGTTCACGTGCAAGAAGCCATCACAAAAGTGGATAATACAATAAGAGTTATTTACCCCTTTATTTCCAGGCATTCATAGTTGAACACTAATAAGAAACTGTTAATATTTAAGGCCAGTATGGGGTAAATGTACAAAATTCCATGTGCGCAGGTTACAAATAATTCAAAATAAGACTTTTAGAGCAATTCGCTGCGGGTTATTTTGTTTCATTATTAAGTTTTGCAAATATGAGAAATGAGTAAGCAAGTTTCTTGTGATATGAGGACGTTGATAACGCAGTTAGCAACTAAGGAAAAAGTATACGGGAAATTGCTGAATTAGTGAAAAAGCAACGTTATAAGGGTGGTCTCGATGTCAAGGTGGCAATTGATGGGTCGAGCAGTTACGGCAACGGGACGTGCGATTTATGACGAATAACGATGGATACTTCACTATAGGTGCAATAAAAAAGAAATATGTGCTGTGCTGTTCTTTATTTTAAACTCTCTCTTTCGAAGAACACAGTACACAGTCTTAAATTGAATCCTTCAAAATAGCTTTATCGATATGTACGCTGTCCGGAAACTACAGTACATGTTGAAGTAGGCTCACCTTAAAGGTTAACCAAGGGGTGAAATAATGTCGCAAAGGGCAAAATGAACAAACAAAAGGGCACAATTACAAATAATCTTGTAAATGTGAGATGATTCTCAGGTCAAAGCTTTCTACAAAAGCTTTTTTCTTAGAAAATGTCTGTACATCAATTACACATTTGTCTGTCAAATGTACAGAAGCGCTTACTATATGCAACATAATATGTTGGTAAGCCTGACGATTACTGCAGCAATGTAAACAAATTTAAATACATTTATTTAAAACACGATGGGGGCAGTGTTATTGAGTCAAATGGAGTTGGAAACTTGGTTTTTGTGGAAGGAACTATAAATAAACTTGATTACATGAATATTTTGAAGAATAATTTGCAACAATGAGCATCGAAAATATGAATTAGAATTGATTATTTCTTCTTACATGATAACGACCCAAAGCATTCCGCTTACGAGGGGCGATCATATATTCTCGGTATCGATATGAAGAAAATGCGAATTCAATTTAAATTGCTTTTATTTTTCAATATAATCTCCCCTAACATCAATGCATTTGTTACATCTTGAGATAAGCTTTTTTAAACTCTCAATAAAATAACTTTCCAAAATACCCATTTATTGCCGATTTGAGTTCTTCATTATCCGAAAATCTTTTTCCACGAAATTCTTTTTTTTTAAATCCGGAAACAGGAAATAATTACTAGGGGCAAAGTCTGGACTATAGAGTGGGTGTTGGATTTCTTTAAAACCACAATCTCGAGCAACTCTCGCGCCATGTGAACAGGAGCGTTGTCATGAAGAAGCAACACACCCGCTGCGAGTTTACCCCGTCTTTTCTTTTTAATTTCCTCTCGCAAATTATACAAAGTGGAAGCGTTGAATGTGGCGTTGATGGTTTCACCTTTTTTTTGCACTCAATGAGCCAGATTCCTTTTGAGTCCCAAACACTGTGGCTTCCCGCAGACTGAGTGACTTTGAACTTCTTCGGAGGTCTGTTCCTTTTTATACCACTGCATGGACTCTCGTTTGCTTTCAGGGTTATAGTGATGAACCCATGTTTCGTCCACAGTAATAATTCGATCCACAACACGGTCCGCGTTCTCACTACACATCTCCAAAAGCTCTCTTCAGCATGCGATTCTCACATTTTCCTGAGGTGCTGTGAGCATTCGTGGCACCCACCTTGCACTAACCTTTGAAAGGTTAAGATGGTCATACAAAATGGTCTGAATGGTACCAGTTGAAAGCTTGGTGATCTCTGCCATCATTTTCATCTTTATTCGGGAATCCTCAAGAACAAGTTTTTCGACTTCTTTGATGCTTTCTCCCGCACAAGCAGTAGCCGGGGCGCCGGAGCGGGAGTGGCCTTCAATGCTCTCTCTGCCTCTCTTGAACTCACTTGACCACTTTTGCACAGTTGATAATGAAGGTGCGGAACCCTCGTAAACATCCACTATCTCTTCATGAAATTTTTTGGATTTTTCCCTTGCTTAGTGAGAAATTTAATTACAGCGCGATGCCCAATGTTCACTATTATCGTCACAGTTGTCATTATGATTCTATAAATAATCACATTTATATGAAATTTTACATAAATGCACTAAAGTAATAGCATTACTTGATAAATAAAACAATTTATATATATAACACCGATACCGAGAATATATTGAACGCCCCTAGTATATAAAAAAATGGATGTTGTTTAATATAAAAAAGTTCTTCCATACCCTCCCCAAAGCCCGGACCTTAACCCCATTAAACACTTGTGGGCATACATGGAAATAAAACTGCTAGAAAGACCGATCCATAATAAAAGTGAGCTCCGAGAAGCCCTACAGAACATCTGGAACAATATTCCAGTAGATACCACTTAATAATTAGCTCGTTCGATGAAAAAGCGATTAGGCTGTAAAGGAAGCGAAGGGCCACCACATAAAATATTAAATAATACTGCTTAATCATATATATTTCAATTTATAAGGTTTTTTGGCATAGAAAAAATGGCTTCATTTTATTTTTGTTGTTTTTCAGTTGGGAACTCGCTTCTGTTCTTTTACAAATAAAAATTTCTTACAAAACATGAAAACGTATCTTTCATTTGCATATTGATAAGTTGCGCGCATGCCATAAAAAAGCTTTGTATGCACTTACAAATTTAAAATTCCATGCCACAACGCCAGTATTACAAGTTTATTACACAATTCAAGTTTATTATGCTTTGGTGGAATCTAAACTGAGGTATGGTATTCTTTCTTGGGGCAGTGCATCTGCCACACATCTCAACAAACTCAAAAAACTCCAAGATGCAGCACTCAAAAAGATAGCTCCATATCACCAACGCAACACTCCAGAGCAATCAAATTTTAAAATTCTCTCGGTAGACGATATCTTTAAGATGACCTTAATCCTGGAGTACTACGAAGACAGTCGGTTTACCGTGCCAATCCAGCATGGACTTAATACTGGAAGACGGACTCAAGGTATGCTACATGAACCCCGTTTCAATAACAGCTACGGCAAGAGAGAGTTGAAGTGCAGTGCACTAAAAATCCTCAACACGCTACCACAAGATCTAAGAGGTATTTCAAATATAAAAACAAGAAAATCTCGAATAAAAAGTTTCCTTCTGAATAGCACAAATATCTAAAAACTATAAAGTCAATTGTTGAAATTGTTTTAAGTTCCTTTATATAACAGTTTAATTTGTTGTTGAATTGTATGAGTTTATTATGAATTGTATTGTATATTCATTGTGTTATTATTAAACTAAGGTTGCTTAAAAAGATTTTTTATATTAGTAACGCAACCTTCTGCAGAAACATAAAAGCCCTGTAAGGCTTTGCAGAAACACATGATAATTGTTAATTAATAATCTAAACAATAAAAATCAAAATGTCACAAAAAAAAGGTTTTAGACAAGACGACACACTATCATGTGACTTCTATAATATTATCCTCGAGAAGATCGTGCGTAACTCACAAATCAACACCAGACTAACGATCTTCCAAAAGTCAGTTCAATTCCTAGCTTACGCTGATGACATTGACGATGAATGCAAAATGGATTACATGCTGTCATCAAGAAAGGACACACAATATCGACGTCTCGGACAGAGCGCCACACTGGGCAGTAGAAACTTGAAGATAGTCAAGGACTTCGTCTACCTCGACTTCGCGGTAAATAGTGATAACAACATTAGTACCGAAATCAAATATAAAATCACCCTTGCCAATCGCTGTTTCTTTGGGCTGAAGAAGCAATTGAGTAATAAAGCCCTCTCTCGAAGGACTAAGCTCGCTTTAAATAACAGCTTGATCACCCCAGTCCTACTCTATGGTACCGAAACCTTGGCGTTACCAAAAGCGGATGAGGAAGTCCTTAGTATTTTATATATATATATATTGTTTTTATATTTATTATAACTTATATTAGTATTTTTATTGTTTATATAGTTCTGCGTGCGATTTTTGATCCTGTTTGTGTTGATGACATCTGGAGGAGAAGATTTAACGACGAACTCTATGGGCTATACAACGACATGCGCCTGGTCAAGCGTCTACGGGTACAAGGCTTAAGATGGTTAGGCCAAGTAGAGCGTATGGACCATACTGCTCAGGCCAGAAAAGTTTTCGAATCTGAACAATTGGGACAAGGCAACAGACAACGGCTAAGGTGGCGCACATAAGTGGAACAGGACCTCAAACAACTTGGAGTGCGCAATTGGAGACAGCTGGCTGGAGAGGAATATTGGTTGAGGCCCAGGTCCACCCCGGACTGTAGCGCCACAAGAAGAAGAAGATCGGGCCATAAATTCGTGTACAGTACTTTCCTTTTCAATCCTCGTTTCATTTTTCCTTCTCTCCCTCTCTTCACTAACTTTATCTTCAAAGCGTTAAACTTGGACAAATCATCACGGGACTCTAGTGCAACCACTAAATTCTCGTATGATTTCGGCAAGCGAGCATAATAAAGTATAACTTTTCTTGCAACTCAATGCCGATTTCTGGTAACTGCTCAATTAAAGTTGTAAAGTTCATAATATTATATATTGTTGCATACCTTTGCTTTCAACCATCTTCATATATAATATAATAGCGTTACTTTTGGGACTGGTCCAGTTGGCTGATAAGTACTTTCCAATGCGTTTCATGCATCTACTGTGGTTTCACATTTTTTTATATGCCCGATTTCAGAAGCTTTGACCGACAACATTATTACCGCGAGTGTTTTATCATTTTTTATATTCCAGCTCACAAATGTTTCACTTTTTTCATCCTGTGGATATTCTGATTCGTTTGATACACAAGGCCGGAGCTCTTGATGAATAAGGACACTTTTCATCTGGACACACCAGGAATCATAGTTGATCTCGTCCAACTTCTCTGTATTATACATAGCTCTAATCTCCCTTAAAAATTGTATCATTAAATGAAAACTAAAACTTTATTTGAATCGCGCTCTGGGCTCATAACGTGTCGGGGATCTGTAAGAACAAAAGGCCAAGTCCAGTTCAATAAATACAACCTTCGCATATACTTCTGAATATGCATGAAAGCTTTCAAATAGGGTTGCCAATATAATTATTTTACGTTGTATGTATTATAATGTGCGGCCTTAAATATCCTATCGACGAATAGGTGGTAAGTGTCGATTTGCATTTCTTGGTTCTTTTCGAGCATCTTCCATAAAGTGAATTTCTGGTCTATCGTGGACTACCCTTGTCTGAAACCATACTGATGGAGACGTCTCAGGTTGTCGACAAACAGCTTTAGACGCTCACACAATACGGCAGAGAGGATCTTGTAGGCAATGTTAAGAATGCTGATACCTCGGTAATTGGAGCATTCAAAGGAGTCTCCTTTCTTGTGGACCGAGCAAACAACGCTGGGATTCCACTCAACGGGCATGCTTTCCTCCGACCATATCTTACAGATGGGCTGGTGCATGCGCCCAACCAGGTTATCTCCAGCTACCTTAAATAGTTCCGCTGACAGTCCGTTCGCTTCAGCAGCTTTGTTCGACTTCAGCTTCGATATTGCTATCGTCACTTCGGGGGACGCAACTCATGTCAATCGTCGTCCAAATTGAGTAGAAGATTTTCCCTAACTGCAGAATTTGGGTCTTCATCGCTGTTAAAGTATTTACTGAAATGATCCTTCCACATTCTGAGCACAGACTGCGACTCTACCACGAGTTGTTGGCTTTGTTCCCTGCAGATTTCGGTCCGAACTTTGTACCCGCCGGATAGCTGTTTTACATTTCGGTAAAACTTTCGGACCTCACTCCTGTTATAACACCTTGCCATTTCTCTTCTTCCTTTTTTTCTCAGAAGCCAGTTGGCTTTCCTTCTTCTCTTTTCGTAGAGCATACGAACAGCCCTCGTTGTTCGATAGATAGATAGATAGATAGCAATTTATTAGTTTAACAATAAACTCTTACAATTTCAATTTCATTCTTAATAAAATCTTAAAACATGTTGAACAATGTGCTTTTTAAATCGAATAATGTTGGTTTGATTTTTGATATCAGTAATTTAATCGGAAATCTCCCACATTTCTTAAGTTATAATAGTTTTCTACATATTGCAAATTTCGTTGTAAATATACAGGAAATAGTCCATTTTTTAATTTAAAAATTAAAAGTAGTTCATTCATTTTCAGTCTTTGTTCGATATTCAACCATTTCAACTCGTTTAGCATATCAACACTATGAGATCTTGATCCACATTTAAGTATACATCTCATTGCCCTATTTTGTAAAGTTTGAAGGCTGTTAATTTTACTAACATTACATAAAAATAAAATAGAAGAACAATAGTCAATATGTGGTAGTATAATAGAATTGTAAATATAATTGTAAATTGCACATTCTTTTGAAAACTTTTTTCTTACTCTAAATAGGAAATTTATTTTCTTTGATATTTTTCCACAAATGTAGTCAGCATGCTCGTTAAAAGCAAGTTTATTGTCTATAATTATTCCTAGATATTTAATTTGGCTTACACACTCGATAGTATTATTATTTATTTCGACATTTATATTATCACAATTTTTACCAATGCACATACATTTAGTTTTTGAGACATTTAACATTTAATTATTTTTGCATAACCATATATACAAGTTTTCAGCATCAACATTGAATTTCGTTTCACAAGTATTTACATTCTCTCCAACAATATATATTAGCGTATCATCGGCAAATAATGAAACATTTGAAAACTTACGACAATCCTCTAAGTCATTCACATATAATAAAAATAATATCACTCCCAATATTGTTCCTTGCGGCACACCCAGGTTAACCTCTTTAGGCGTTGAAAATTCTCCTCCTAACTATACTCGTTGTGTTCTTAAGGATAAAAATGACTCAAACCATCTAAGTTCTTTGTCCCTCACACCATACTTATGTAATTTATTTAACATTATAGATCTGTCTACTGTTTCAAATGCTCTTTTTAAATAAAGAAACAGCGCTAGTACCAATTTTCCTGAATCTAGCTCTCTCATCCATTCATTGAGGACCCAAGCCAAAGCTGTCTCCGTTGAATGGCCTCTCCGGAAACCCGATTGTTTTTCAGAAAGCGTTCCGGATTGTATTAAAAAATGTTCCAGTTGTATGCGTACTACCATCTCGAGAATTTTTTCGTATAGGGGCATCATGTTAATTGGTCGGAATTGCTCTGGTTTTATTGCGTTATTTACTTTGCCACCGTGTTTATAATTGATTCCTTCCATGAATTTGAAAAGATGCCTACGGTTAAGGAATAATTTATTATTTTAACTAGCTCTGGCAAAATATCATCTTTGCAATCCAAAATCATGCTTGTATTTGTCCATTTAAATCTTTTTTATTTTTCATATGTTTTATTATTTGCTCTAGTTCTAAAGTATCTATAGTTTTAAATTTAAAAACGCGCACTGAGTCTCTAATATTATCACTATATTGGGTTATAGGTATGTTCTTGTTTATTTCCACGACACTATCAACAAAGGTGGTTGCCGTAGCGTAGTGGGTAGAGTGCGACGCTCACACGCCGAAGGGTCTAGGTTCGACTCCCAGTTCAACACCAATTTTTCTAATATTTCACGGCACCACCTCTTTCGAGCTGCTGACAACACTCAAAGAGTAATAACTGTCTAAGAAAGCTTCTAAAATTTCGCCGTTCGGAGTCGGCAAAAAACTGTAGGTCCCTTTTACTCGTGAGAGAACAGTAGCGCGCACAACACGAGTAGTTGATGAGCCTCATCCGGACTGTAGCGCCAACAATTATTATTATTATTATAAGACAATGACCCCAAACATACCGCATATAATGCGCGTATGTGGTTGTTGTATAACAGTCCCCACATGCTGCTAACCCCACCGCAGAGCCCAGACATCAATCCTATTGAGCATGATTGAAATGCATTCGAACGGCGGATCCGCAGTCACAATATCCGAATTAAAGAACAGTTAAAAGAAGCTTTGTTATTTGAGTGGAATAATATAAGCCCGTCTTACACTGAAAAATTGGTTGCATCCATGCCAAAAGGAGATGACAAGGATGAGTGGATATGCAACTAAATATTAACACCGGAACTAATAAAATATAATGATTTTTTTATCCCTTTTTTACAACTGTACGAAAACTTTTGTGGATGGAATTTCGCAAATTTTTTTTTTGAATTAAAATGTTCAAAATAATTCCATTGTTTTATTTAATCACACATTTACAAACAACTTTCCGCTATTGGTTTGGAAATAACAGCTTTTTTTCCTAAAATTACATCACTGTACGCAGACTTTTGTGGAGCACTGTATGTGTATTTTACACGTCGAGTGCTTGAATCGAATGAATTTACAAATTGTATAACTTCGTAATCTATGTTCAGTTGGTCTTGGTTCCCACGGGTAAGTCCGAGCATGCATTGACATCATTTTGATACGGAAGAATAACTTATTCTTTTAGTATAACATTTACTTCATCCGAGTCGAGTATGCTGCTATTGACAGCTATTGACTCTTTGACAGGCTTAGATAATCTCGTTAACATTGTTTTTTATAATCATTATCTGTCCTAACCACAACTTGCATTTTAGTAATTGTCTTGTTAAACTTGTCAATTATCTCCCGCGTTTTACCCAGCTACTTGTATTGCTGATTATTGTTGTCTATTATGTCGGTTTGTACTTGCAGAAGCCTGTCCCAGTCTGTCGCGTCAGGAGAGATTTCAACCCATTTCTAGGCTGTTTCTATCCAATTTATGGATAGAATCCATAACCTAGTTCAAACAGTAGTCAGGTATTAGTCGAAGTTCTTTGTCCGGAATATGTTAGATCGTCAGTCGTTCCATCTGTTCGATGAGCGCATTTTCTTCTTTGATGGTAACAATTTGTGAATCATATGAAAAGATGTGCAGCGTTTGCAGACAGCATTGAGAACCTAAACTGTAATTTTACAATATATATATATATATATATATATATATATATATATATATATATATATATATATATAATGTTGGCTGGCAAAGTATACAGGCGATTATCGAGAATTACTGTTGCTGTTGAATAAATTTCGAAGATGCATCGCCAAGGAACTGAACGAACTAGGACGAACAGATGTCATCGAAATGGAAATTGAATTAAATAAGACCGAACCGATCTCACAACATTCATATAAGGTACCATATGCAAAACGTGAGGTTCTCAACTCTCAATGGTGAAGAAACTACTAAGAAATGACATCATCATCATTCAGATCATCAAGAATCTAAGTCAGAATTCGCCTCCCCAGTAGTTCTTGTGAAAAAGAAGAACGGCGAAGACAGAATGTGCATAGACTATCGACGTCTCAATGGGATCAAAAGGTACAACTCGTTCAGTGGGGAATCAATAACACCGTCAATGAAATCACAGGAAAAACTGCTCATGAGCTACTAATGGGAAATACACCTCACGATCCCTTGAGAGATGTATTGGCGCATTGTGCAGATCTAAACCAAAAAACTACTAGCATGGGTTTAATTCGACTGGTAGGAATTGAGTCAACTAAGCGGAAACAAAAAGCACAGAAGGAGCGTCATGATCAGAACAACAGAACAACGTTAAAGCGATTACAAAATAATCAGCCGTTATCCATGAACGGCACTTGCGTTGTTGAAACCGAAAGACTTTCCATTCTCGGTATGTGTATAAACCCAACAATTAGTTGGAACGATCACATATTTGAGGTCGCCAAAAATGCTGCGAAATGTCTAGGCTTCCTTAAACGATGCAAGAAGTACTTCACCCCCTCTGATCTAGCTACAATATACAAGGCCTACATACGCCCAAAACTTGAGTATAACGCTCCTATTTGATCAGGTGCTTCTAAGACCTCCCTGCACCTGCTGGATAGAATTCAAAAGCGAGCGATGAAACTTATAGGTGACAGTAATATTGCGAAGTCGATTGAGTCGTTAGAACACCGACGTAATATCGCGTCGTTGTCACTCTTTTATCGCTATTTTAACAAGAAATGCCAAGATGAATTAGCCAGTTGCATTCCTCCCCTTCAAGAATTCACCCGCAGTACACGCCTCGCTAGGAATATCCATCAATTCACCCTCAAGCCCTCTTTCGGACGTACAGTCGAAACTACACCAATCTGGAATGCTCTTCCCAGCTCGATTTTTCCTCCACCTAGATATTTGGCCTTATTGGAAATGACACCTTAAAGTGCTAGTTGAGCTAGACCAGTCAGAGTCCTCCTTCTCGTGCAGAGAACAACCTCAATTTCAAGAGAGTTAACTGAAAGCCCATTCCTAGTACACCAGTCATCGATCATGTCAATGGCCGCCTGCCCGCTTGCACAAACGGCCGCAAGTCATGGTCCGCTACCCAGTACTGTTTACTCCGACAATACAAACTGGTCCTCCGCCTTCGCGATTATTTCTATTCATTACCATTAGCATTGATTCGTTTACGCAGTGTTCTCTGGCCGCGTTGCACATGCCATCAAAAGTCGCATTGTCGAAAGCACCCTCTATGTGGATGAAAATGTATACATATTGTACACATGTAGTACATTGTAGGTTGATTGTTCCAGATAAGAGCGAATTCGCAAAGAGACGCAGGAAGTGAATAACAAAAAACAGTTTTGATTTGACGAGGTAACTCTAGCTGTAATTTTGTGATCATCAGCTTCAGTTTCCATATGACTCCAGTAACTCGTAAGACAATTGTGAGAGACTATTCTTTTATTATAAAATACACAAGTTAAAACCACGGAAAAATAAGATGGCATCTAGTTTTCGACTACCGAAAGCCGAACGAGAAGACACTATTGACGATAGATACCTTATTCCAAATAAAGAAAGATATTTCCAAAACGTCTTTTTCAGTTGAAAATGGCCATTATGAGTTCATACGCATGCCCTTCGGTCTGAAAAACACCCCATCAGCTTTTCAAAGGGTAATAGATAATGTATTGCGTGAGCTCCTGGAGAAGGGATGTCTAGTCCATATGGATGATATCGTAATATTTTCCACGTCTCTTCAGGAGCACTTGTTAATTTCAAAGGCATTATTCGAGAAGCTAAGGAAGACCCATTTTAAGATCCAATTGAAAAAAAAAAACAAAATTCTTTCGAAAATAAGTTTCTTTTTACGAGGGGCGTTCAAAATATTCTCGGCATCGATATAAAGGAAAATGCGAATTCAATTTAAATTGTTTTAATTTTCAATATAATCTCCTCTAACATCAACGCAATTATTACATCTTGAGATAAGCTTTTTTAAACCCTCAAAAAAATAAATTTCCTCGTTCTCTAAAAAATACCCATTTATTGCCGACTTGAGTTCTTCATCATCCGAAAATCTTTTTCTACGAAGACATTTTTTCAAATCCGGAAACAAGAAATAATCACTAGGGGCAAGGTCTTGACTATAGGGTGGGTGTTGAAACCACAATCTCGCTCAGCAGCCTTCGAAACTTGCGCCGTGTGAACATTAAAAGGCAACACATCCGCTGCGAGTTTACTCCGTCTTTTCGTTTTTTAATTTCCTCTCGCAAATTATACAAAGTGGAAGCGTAGGATGTGACGTCGATGGTTTCACCTTTTTTTGTACTCAATGAGCAAGATTCCCTTTGAGTCCCAAAAACCTGTGGCCATGAGCTTCTCGGCAGACGGAGTGACTTTGAACTTCTTCGGGGGGTCTGTTCCTTTTTTATGCCACTGCATGGACTCTCGTTTGCTTTCAGGGTTATGATGAACCCATGTTTCGTCCACAGTAACAATTCGATCCATAACACAGTCCGCGTTCTCACTACGCATCTCCAAAATCTCTCTACAGCATGCGATTATCACTTTTTCTTAGGCGCTGTGAGCATTTGTGGCACCCACATTGCACTGACCCTTGAAAGGTTAAGATGGTCATGAAAAATGGTATGAATGGTACCAGTTGAAAGCTTGGTGATCTCTGCCATCATTTTCACCTTTATTCGGGCATCCTCAAGAACAAGTTTTTCGACGGAGCAGGGGTCGTCTTCAATGCTCTCTCTGCCTCTCTTGAACTCACTTGACCACTTTTGCACAGTTGATAATGAAGGTGCGGAACCTTGGTAAACAGCTTCATGAATAGTTCTTTGACTTTTTCCTTGCTTAGTAAGAAATTTAATTACAGCGCTATGCTCAGTTTTCACCATCATCGTCTCAGTTGCCATTATAATTCTGTTTAACTAGAGATAAAACGCGAATTAATGAGCAATCTCACAGCAATTTTGATAGATGATTGTACCTTTAAAAGTTTTCAAGTTATATTTACAAACTTTTGTAGCGAAAGTAGATATCAAATAGTACGGTGCATTTCTATTTTAAATGATATTACAGGACAGGATAAACAAGAAAAATTTTTCTGAGATTATCATGAAAGTTCTAACCACAGAGATATATGGGAGTCTAATACAAGAAACGTGATTACTGGAGTTATAAACAACTGTGAAACATGTCGGCTATACAAATATGACCCTCACGTAAAAATAATTAATAAAAATAATAATTGTATGAAGCGAGAGACCAGGGCATTTTCCTTCTTCTTCTTGTGGCGCTACAGTCCGGGGTGAACCTGGGCCTCAACCAACATGCCTCTCCAGCCAGCACGATCTTTCGCCAGCTGTCTCCAGTTGCGCACTCCAAGTTGGTTGAGGTCCTTCTCCACTTGTGTGCGCCACTTAAGTCTAGGTCGTCCTCTGTTGCGTTGTCCCAATGGCTCGGATTCAAAGACTTTTCGGGCCGGAGCAATGTTTTCCATCCGCTCTGCATGGCCTGGCCACCTTAAGCGTTATATCCGTAGACGCTTGACTAGACTCATGCCCCCGTACAGCCCATAAAGTTCGTGGTTGATTCTTCTTCTCCAGATGCCATCAGGACCAAAAATCGCACGCAAAACTTTTCTCTCGAAAAGACTAAGGGCTTCCTCATCCGCCTTTGCTAAGGTCCAAGATTCCGCGCCATATAATAGAACGGGGATGATCAAGCTGTTATATAAAGCGAGCTTAGTCCTTCGAGAGACGGCTTTATTACTCAATTGCCTCTTGAGCCCAAAGAAACAGCGATTGGCAAGATTGATTCTGCGTTTGATTTCGGTACTGATGTTGTTGTCCCTGTTAACCGCGGAGCCAAGACGAGGTCCTTGACTACCTCCAAGTTTCTGCTGCCTAGGGTGACGCTGTTGCTTGATGACAGCATGTACTTTGTTTTGCCCTCATTTACCGCCAGACCGCCGCTTAGCCGCTTCCGCTTCAATGCCAGCAAACGCCTCATTGACGGCTCGCTGTGTTCGTCCAATCATGTCAATGCCATCAGCGTAGGCTAGCAATTGAACTGACTTCTGGAAGATCGTGCCTCTGGTGGTGACTTGTGAGTTACGCACGATCTTCTCAAGGATGATGTCACATGACAGTGCGTCACCTTGTCTAAAACCTTTTCTGACATTGAAGGTCTCGGTGAGTTCGTTACCGATCCTGACGGAGCAGCGAGAGTTCTCCATCGTCATCCTACACAATCTGACGAGTTTGGTAGGAATGCCAAAACTAGACATGGCACTGTATAGCTCGTCTCTATGCACACTGTCATATGCAGCCTTGAAATCGACGAATAGGTGGTGAGTGTCAATTTGCATTTCTTGGGTCTTTTCCAGGATCTGCCGTAATGTGAAGATCTGGTCTATTGTGGACTTCCCTGGTCTGAAACCACACTGATAGGGACCTATCAGGTCATGGACAAATGGTTTCAGACGCTCACACAATACGGCAGAGAGGATCTTGTATGCGATGTTCAGGAGACTAATCCCTCTGTAGTTGGCGCAGTCAAAGGGGTCTCCTTTTTTGTGGACCGGGCAAACGACGCTGAGATTGCACTCATCGGGCATGCTTTCCTCCCACCATATCTTACAGATGAGCTGGTGCATGCGCCCAACCAGGTCATCTCCAGCTGCTTTAAATAGTTCTGCGGACAGTCCGTCCGCTCCAGCAGCTTTGTTCGACTTTAGCTTGGATATTGCTATCTTCACCTCGTATAAGTCAGGGGGACGGAATGCTTGTCTATCATCGTCCAAATTGAGTGGAACATTCTGCCTAACAGCGGGATTTGGGCCGTCATCGCCGTTAAGGAGTCTGCAGAAATGATCCTTCCAGATTCTCAGCACAGACTGCGACTCTACTACGAGTTGTCCGTTTTGGTCCCGGCAGGCCTTGGTCTGTGCCTTGTATACTCCGGATAGCTGTTCTACCTCGGTAAATCGTTCGGACTTCATTCCTGCCATAGCACCTTTCCATTTCCTCGACCGCGCGCTTCTCATGCTCCTTCTTCTTCCTTCTGAGAAGCCGTTGCTTTTCCCTTCTTCTCTGTTCGTAGAGTTCACGAACAGCCCGCGTTGTTCGATGTAGCGTCGCCTTATAGGCGTCTTGGTTAGCTGCGTGCGCTTGCCTGCACTCGTCGTCAAACCATGGGTTCCTTCTGGGTGGTGACGTGAAACCCAGCACATCAGTGGCAGCATCTTTGAAGGCTTCTTGACAACGTTTCCATTCTTCTTCTATGCTTAGTGCAGGAAGCGTCGAACTCTGGGCGAGTTTCCGGGAGACTCGGTCGGCAAAGTTCCCAGCAATCAGCTGCGATTGTAGCTTTTCGACGTCAAACCGTTTTGGCCTTTCTCGACTCCGTTGCTCTCTCGATATCCGGGTTCTTACCTTGGCTACAACAAGGTGATGATCCGAGTCAATGTTTGCACCTCGGAAGGTTCGGAGTCCGTTTCCGGATGTGTTGTCGTGCAGGCTGTGTTTACCGATGACTCCAGCAAAGATGTCCTTCTTTCCCAGCTGAGCGTTGAAATCTCCTAGAACGATCTTGGTGTCATAGCTGGGGCATCGATCGCATGTTCTTTCTAGGAGATCATAGAAGTCATCCTTGATGTTGTCATCCTTCTCCTCTGTCGGGGCGTGAGCGAATATTAGGCTGATGTTCCCGAATTTAGCCTTGATGCGGATTGTCATGAGGCTTTCGCTGATGGGGTCGTAGCTCAACCTGCCTCGAAAAACGAATCCGCTTCCGAAGCGCTGCCTTCTCTCTCTATAGCAGTTGCTGTTGTAGATATCGCAGTTCTTCATCGCTTTTATGCCAGGCCCATCCCATCGCACTTCCTGGATGGCGGTTATGTCAGCTTTGTAGCTGTCAAGGACCTCCGCAAGTTGTTCGGCTGCACGTGGTCTGTTAAGGGACTTCACATTCCACGTGCAAAACCGAAGATCATTGTCTTTAAAACGTTTGCTGGGGTCGTCAACATTTGATCCATCCTTATCCGAGGCATGCTGTTGTCTCTGAACTATCGTTAGTTTTACGTGGGGAGGAAGTAAACCTCACGCACCACCCACAAACCGGTAGGCCAGGCCCATTATTAAACCCTCGGGGAGAGGGGTTCCACCATACAACCTGTGTTGTGATGGCTATACAGAGGGCGCCGCGAGGAGGCTGTATGTCAACTTGACCTGTGCATTAACGAGGATAGTGTTCGCAGCGCGCCATGTTGAGCGCAATCAACAACGTTACCTCGTGTGGACAGGCCCATGCCCCCTTTTCCTTCCACGACATCATATAGTTTAGTAAAGGTTTTTAGTGGCTTTTTTTTCAAATTAATCTGGGATATATAATTTTAAAAACTATATAAATATTTCAGTAGTAAGGTAACATGACGGAATCTCTAAACTTTTGTAACTCTTTGCCACAGTAAATAAAAATCTAAATCTAACCATGTTGGCCTGCCTCGACTCCACTGCTCTTTCAAGATCCGGCTTCTTACCTTGTCTGCAGCAAGGAAATGATCCGATTGATGTTTTTTCTTCGGAAGGTTCAGACATAGATAATACTGGAGGAGTGTCTGACGTCGACCGCAAGGTGGCCACTTTGATTAACAGTTGATTGACTAGGGGTTTCATTGTGGATGTTAAGTATGGAAACCTCGTGCTAGCCACAGGAAGGTTCTGCCCCGAAGTGACGTCCCACCTGAAATTCAAATCTTTTACAACGTTTTGGTATCATAGCTCCTCTGTCGAGGCTAGACCACTGATCAGACTGTTACCGAATTCACCCTTGATGCAGCATAGGACTCTTTGCTGGAATAAGCGCTACTTTATCTCCCTGTAGAAATCGCTGTAGTAGTGACCGCAGTTTCCTATCATTCTTTTGCCGCGGCAATCCCATCGCACTTTCTTTCTGGCGGTGATTTCAGCTGCTTAGCAACCCAGATACTTCGTTAGTGCTTCGGCTGCAAATGGTTTGTTAAGGGACCTCATATTTCACGTGCAAACCTGAAAATCGTTGTCCTAAAATCGTTTGCTGATGTCGTGAACAGTCTCTGAATTATACTTTTTTCCGTTGTGAGGGAGTTAACTTCACGCGAACATGAATGATATCTGTGAAAAATATTTAGTATACATCGTCATTGAAAAGAAAACATCATATTTTTTCATCGTGTTAAAAATGTCGAATTTTGTACCAGAAATTTGCGGAAAGCATTCATTTTTTGTTTTCATTTGAAGAAAAGTGCTGCAGAGTCGCATCGAATGCTTGTCGAGGCATAGGGTGATCATGCTCTATCAGAAGCAACATGCAAAAGATGGTTTCAACGGTTCAGAAATAATGATTTTGATTTGAGAAATGAAGAACGTGGAAGACCACCAAAAAAGTTTGAAGACGCCGAATTGCAAACGATATTGGATGGAGATGACACTTTGAGTCAAAAGCAAACGGCAGCAATGTTAAATGTTGCACAACAAACAATTTCTGACCGTTTAAAAGCTATGGAAAAGATCCAAAAGTGTGGAAAATGGGTGCCACATGAATCGAATGAAGGACAGATGGAAAACCGAAAAAACACTTGTGAACTTTTGAAAATCGGTTTTGCATCGGATTGTTACTGGCGATGAAAAATGGATTTATTTTAAGAATCCTAAACGGAAAAAATCATGGGTTAATCTGGGACAACCATCAACATCGACTGCAAAACCAGATCGATTCGGCAAGAAGACAATGCTGTGTGTTTGGTGAGACCAGAGAGGTGTGCTGTACCACGAGCTCCTAAAACCTGGTGAAACTGTTAATACTGATCGCTACCCACAACAAATGATCAATTTGAACCATGCATTGATCGGGAAACGACCAGAATGGGCCAGAGGACATGACAAGGTAACTTTGCTCCATGACAATGCACCTGCACACAAAGCAAAACCGGTTCAGGATACAATCAAAACACTTGGCTGGGTGCAGCTACCCCAGCCGCCGTATTCACCAGGCTCCTTCCGACTACCATTTGTTTTCATCGATGGGACACGCATTGGCTGAGCAGCACTTTGATTCCTACGAGGAGGTCGAAAATTGGGTGTCTGATTGGTTTGCTTTAAAAGACGAACAATTTTATTGGCGTGGTATTCACAAATTGCCAGAAAGGTGGTCAAAATGTGTAGAAAACAATGGCCAATACTTTGAATAAAATGTTTTTACTTTCCCATTAATAATTAGTGTTTTATTTTCAAAAAAAAATTCATACCGGTATACCTGGTACATGGAGCTACTTTTGAAACGAATTTTAACTTAAGTTCGAGCGGGAAAATCATCATAGAACTTCCCACAAAGAAGCTCTGCCTGAAGAAAAATATACGCAAAATAAAGTTCTTTTCTGAAATGTATGTGAATTCCTGTCGATTTTTTAAGAAGAGAGACGGTCTACATCTTACAAATTATCCATCTATGCGTCACTCCTCTAAAGCTTTTCATTTCAATTGTAGACGAGACACAAACCGACCCCAGTACAAAATATGCAAAAATATAGCTTAATAGCAGTCTCCTCTCGCGACCACTGCAAGAAAAC
The DNA here is from genome assembly GCA_955652365.1 of Eristalinus aeneus. Lineage (NCBI taxonomy): Eukaryota > Metazoa > Arthropoda > Insecta > Diptera > Syrphidae > Eristalinus > Eristalinus aeneus. The sequence goes on along the minus strand of OY019135.1, from coordinate 3,764,972 downwards.
GTGCGTACGTATATGACTGTTTTGTGTTGGCAGTTTAAGTTCTCCCCTCCATTTAGTCACTGGCTCTGAGACACGAAAGTCGAATAACAACAAATACCTTCACGACTAGATACACTCCACTTGTTTTAAAACGAAAAAACTTAACCAACAGCGTGCCAATACGAAGTCACATGCAAATCACATGGATGTGGCTTATCCAGTTTATGCTTCACTCTGCCGCTTTGCATTGGATTGCTTTTTTTACTCCGGTTTGGATTTGTTTTTTTTTTTTTGTTTTCCTCTCTTTTCTCATCTTTCTTTCATGAAATCGTTCTTCATTCTTGTTCGTGTATTCAACGCTTTTTTATGATCACTGTCAGAGCTCCGAATAACAAAGCGTTGCCAGTAGTTGAAACGCCGTCACTTTTGGTACGCGGTTTTGCCTTCTGTTTGTTTATTTTCGCCCATTTTTGTATATAATTATTTTTAACACTTTTTAACATGTTTACACTTTTGGTTCTGCGTTTGTCCTTTAAAACTGTTTTGACACTTCCTTAAAAAAAATATCATGCGCCAGTAATGTACACATATGTAAAAGCAAAAAATCACACGATTAAAATTACGCAGCAACGAGCAGAGAACAGAAAAAGAAAAAATGAAAAAAAACGTTAACTAACCGGTTTATCGACAACCATACTCGAGTTTAAAGAAGACGTGCGTGCCTAGGATTTATTTATTTATTTATTTATATTATTTTATTTTATATATAGTTTTGGGCGCAGAAAAATATTTGAGATTTGCATTTCGCACCAGGATCTTTTTTACGCGGCGAAAATGCAATGACATTGATCGATAAGGTGATTGAGATAATATGCGGCGAAATTTCTTGAGAATTCGTGATGAGATATATACAGAAAACGTGTACCTCTACATCCGTGTTTGTTTTTATCACTTTTGTGAGCAAGTTGTGACGGTTGCCTTCCTCCCCCTTTTCAGTCTTCAACAACATGATGTGATTGGTTTAAGGTTGTTCTTTATATACACACTAACAGTACTTGTGTGTATGCGAAAATAGAGCGGGGTGGGTGATTCACTTTCCACGTTCAACAACCAAGCATGTTTGAAATGCTAAAAACATGAATCTCTTGGAGAAAATCACATTCTATTACTTTTGAACTCCTAATCGACTGATACAGACCCAGTTAAAAGTCAAAGAAAAAAACTAGCCCGCGAAGAAACAAGTAATTCACATAACCTTGTAGAAACTAGAAGAACATTTAAATGATCGCGTGATATTACTATAAAGATCTATTTTGTACTTTGTGTGGATATTGCTCCAAATCATACTGCATATCTACACATTACATAGTTAGACTTTAATTGTTGTAATCATTGAGTTCTTATGCTTCAAAAACTCAAAACCATACAGAGCACTGTTATATGTGCTTTTTAAATGTCGCTTTTCATGAAAAATGCGATTGTCTACGAAAGTTTGACGAGATTTTCTAATTAATATTTTTGTGATCTCGAAGCTGCATGTTCTCCATTTAAAATGTTGGCTTAGTTATGGTTGGAGTTAATGTAAAAAAGAAGTAACCTAGATTAATAATCAGGCTGTATCTCTTCCTTTAAACAATTTTTGATGGCTGCGATGCGATCGTCTATGAACATTATTTTTTTCTTTTTCCGCAAATCCTACCGTCGACTTAAGAAATGGAACACAACTATGAACCGTACAGCTCCTAATTTCGGACTACATCTTCCTGATTGGCTTCTTAATAAAAATCTTTGAAATATCACTTCAATTAAACCCCATTATAACTGGCTACACCAAAATCTCATCAAAAAAATCATTCGCTCGATACAAGCTCGAATAGATGTGCGCCACTTACATGTGAGACGACTGATTTCCGGCATAGTGTGTGCGAGGCGGTTGTTAGTTCAACAAACAGATCAGTTAACGAACAACGAGTAAATGCAACATCCTACAACTTACAGGCGAATAGTACCTCATAAGACATGAAATATGTCTTTCTTATATCTTAGTTGTGTTGCGCGTTTATGATGTGATGTGTTTATTCAATTCAATTGAAGAGCAAGTGAACTTTTGCATGAAATTATTATTCTCCTTTTGTATAAATTTCACACAAATAATCTCTGCCTCTGCCCCGTCTCTTTCGTAGGGGAGAAGGCAATAATTTGTGGAGCTAGCAGATGATAATATCATCTTCATCATGTTCAGATCTGTGAACGTGTGGATGCAAGCGTTGTTAGAGAAGAGATTTAGATTGATTTGGAGCGTGTGTGTGAAGTTGGCTAAACAATTTAAGACTACTTACGTTTGTAGACCAGCTGATGTTTAACAATTTTTGCATTATTTTTCTTCGATTTTGTTGTTTTGTGCGCTTGCGGTTTCTCTTCTCTTCATTTCTTCGTAATAACTTTAAACCTTCTTTTTTGCTTATTATTATTTTTTTTTTTTTGTGTGCGTGGACATATGTGTCTCTTTTATTTTCATCTCTGAACAAATTAATCCTCAGTTATTAGTAAGCGCGCTATCAATTGTGTAGACAGTGTTTTTATTTTGATTTAATTCTCGCTTGATCAAATAGATGTCTAAGATCCGTTCAAATTGGATATTTTGTTTTGATTGTATACTCCTTTTGATCTAATTCATTTTATTTTGATTCTCAAGTGCCTTGCAATTTGAACGCGAACGGAGAGAAAGAAAAAGGAGGTGAGAAAAAAATTATAACACCAAAGTGATAAAACGTGCAACGTTTGTGTTATAAAAAAGAAGAAACATAAGACTAAAACAAAATTTAAAAAATACAACAAGAAAACAAAAATCAGCTAAACCAAACCTAGGAGGATGTTTCATTTCGATAAATTCAATGGAAATTTTATAAGGCTATGGACTTTTTAACTGATCCGATATTCCCCGAATTCGGTAAGTGTTTAATCTTTAATGTATACTTTTCGAGACCCTTAAGCCAATTTATTCACATGAACTAAATAACTCTTTGAAAACCTCTAATAAGCAGTGAGTTCGCACTGAACTGAAAACTTTTGGCAGTGGACACCACATCTCCCCTCAGTGGCCACGTCTCAAAATACGTATCAACTAGCAAACTTGGCTGCAGGATGAAATCAGTATTTCTTGTCCCTCAAGTAGGAGCCTGCAAAAGACTCATTAAATTTAATAAGGATTTCATAACTTGGATACTATCTCATTGAGTATTTCGAATTTCTTACACCACATCAAATATGTAAAAAAATTGTCTGAAAATAATTTTTACAAAGAATTTATTATGTTAGTAGGCAATTTAAAAAACAATTTAAAAAACACAATGTCAAGTATTGAGACCCTTCATTTTCGAGGTATGGGGAATCAAAATAAGGGGAAACAAGGTAATAGCTAATCGAACTTTAATTTTTTTGTTCTGAACTGGAGTTTTTTAAATAAAGGTAAAACAAAATAAAATAAGACTTTGTGCACGTGTTTAGACAATGTGAAACTTTGCAAAAAATTCATATCGTTCTATGCAACAGAACCAATTGATTGATTAGTTGACAAATAAACGAGTGAATCTAAAGTAAAGTAATAATGCTGCATGTTTATTCTTGAAGCTTCACAATGCTTCCAAACATATTTTCACATCCGATGTTGTGTTGGCTCGAGTCCATCTGTCAAATAAAACTAAAAAAAAATATCTCACTATATCACCTTCGGTACCATCTTCCACAAAATATGAATATTTATTGGCCTGTTAGTTGAAAGTAATTTTATTGAGTATCATCACTTTACTCAAGTTTATATTAATTTAAAATTTAGTCAACAACTTCATCGGGTTATAATGGATGTTTTCCATGAGACAGTGACTTGTGTTGAGAACTGTACTGATAGGAAAAAAGTATTTACTAATATTTTAAAGCACAGTTCACACAAATGGTGCGCGGAAGAAACAAGAACGCAACATTGTTCAGCGAAACCAAGGAGAACACCTTCTGTTTGATCAATATGTCGGGGAATATGTGTGTTTTCTTCTTTGGATTTGAATATGATATCCTTTTCCATGGCGCCGCACCGGTGATGATATTTCGAAATATCCCTTCAACTACCTCCTCCCCCCTCTGAAAAGTACACAAACTCTATTTTTGACCCGTAACCAACCAACCCAGGGAAAGGAAAAAAAAACAAATCGTGAAAATTGGTATTCGTTGATCTTTAACCGGAAAAGAGAACCCGCGTAGAACTTAAAGTAAGAAAAAATTAAACAAACAAATTGTCTAATCAAATTTGTTTGTCGGATAGTTGGTTGCGTTCTTCACCCACAGCTGATCAATGCTTGGTGTAATGTAATTACAACGATTTCTTGCTATTGTTTTTAATCACGAGAGATTCCCGCTTTCGTGAAATGCTTAGACCACTAAGTCGTTGAATTTGTTGCACGATACAAGTCCGTCCTCCTTTTCTATGAATAGATAGATAGAAATAGTGAAAACCGCAATATTTTATATATGCTGTTATAAAGAGTACAATATTACTGTAGGAGTGAATTTAAAGTCCTTAAAATTTAAATAAATTCACAGTGAATGATTAGTTTATTTGTATTATCTGACATTTTTGATAAGTGTGCAGTTTTGTGAGCAGCAAAGCGATTTAAACCATACGGATTGTTTTCTTTTCGTGAGACAAAAAAGGATCAAATGGAATACACAAGGTCTTTGAATGGTAATGTTTCTCAATTTTTCCCAAAGAAAAAGAAAATCTACATAAAGTTTGAAGTGCACTTGCTTATCGTTGTTTATTTTGTACCTATTGGCAATTAACAAAATACATAACGTCTACTGTCCACTGTAAGTGTCCACCCAGTCCAGTCTATCTTCCTTTTTATAAAAAATTATAATTTTTTTCTCAAAGTGACGATAGACTTCTTAAAACTAGCATAACAATCTCGGGGAAAATTGTTAGGTGTGCACCTTAACATGAAGTCACCACTTATAGGCCCTTTTCTCTCCGATGTCTTGTCCTAGAGGCAAAATTTCTTGTTTTTGTTGCTTACTAGCAGTAGTGTAAGCAAAACCACATCGCTAGGATTTTGTTAATGCCATATGCACAAATAGTCTTTATGGACATGCTGCAAGTTTCAAAGGTTAAAATTGATGCGAAAGGGCTTAAAAAGCCTACAGTTCATAACTTTCCTTATTGAGAACAGAAAATACTGGTGAAAACATACGATAATTCTCTTGGTATTTTGTATGTATATGTATATATGTTTTTTTCATTTTCATTGTACATTGTTTTGCATTATTTTTATTAGTTTACTGCGCACACCCTATAACCTCGGCTACAGTTTCGTGCTTGCTTGATCGATACGCGACAACATTGTTCTTCAATAAAATTTAATGACAATAAAAGAATATGAATATATGCAGGGCTCTCTGCAAAGCACTTTAAGTTTCTGCACAAAAAAAAGAAGTATCCTTGAGATGCCTTCACATGACATACAATGTTCATGTGTCGAAATTTCACTTCTAGGTTATGACTGCATACACATTTTTCCAGACTACACCTGAAGAGTGAAAGTGAGCATAGAAACGCGAACAAGCCAAGCCAACCACATCACACGTCCTCTTGAGCCAAACTGCAGATGAGAAGATGGTAATGATCTTCGTGTACAGTAGAAGGCGACTGAACTTAATTTACAGTTTCTTGCCGCATCTAATGACATGCGATTCTAAGTTTGTTGGACAATTGTTCAGTAATTGCTTGCATGTGTCACTTACTTTTGCAAATATAATTAATTTGCGCACATCACGATTTCTACGACATCAAACCTTGATTATTGTAGTTCATCGAATTCACCGCCATTGATATATGTTATTTAATATGTGTATTTTTTTTAAAGGTAGTTCAGATTTTATTGGCGGCATCGATAATGAAGCTCTTGACTTCGGCCACCTGGAACAATTTATACAGCCTTCAGCTTCGACGGAAAGCGGCGGCGATGCCTCACCTCCCGTGTCTACCGTCGATGTAAACGACGTGCTGATAGCGTCGAACACAAACAATAATATCAGCATTACCCCCACTCAAACACACTTGCCAGAGAGCCCACCTGACTCAGGATCAGAGCCGCCGTACAGTCCGGGTGAATTACAGGGCCTCACACTCACTTCTCGGGCCACATCAAACTGCAATACGGGCAATGATGGATCTATTCTCGGCGCCCGCAGTCCAATTGGAGGGGGTCATTCTCCAATCAAAACTTCGTCGGAAATGCAGCCGCTGGCACATATACCAGGTGTTCCGCATCAAATTCAACACCAACACAACCAAAACATCCACCAGCAACACAACCTTTATGTTAAGCATCCTGAACAGCATTCCCTGCTGCTGGCAGCTACTCCACACCAGCAGGTGATACATCACACTGAAGCCAACCCCACACTGGCCACCGGAGTCTATAGCCCTGACAACAGACACGAAAGAATGGTCACACACCAAGATACTTTGCTAAATATTGAGAACCAGCAGCCGCAGCAAAAGCCTATTCATGTTAGTATGAGAGAGATGATTGACATAGAGTCGCAGCGGTCCACGTACAACAGACAGTCGATACTTTTGAATACCCAGCACCAACAACTCCCTATGTCCATCATACCCTCAGACGTCTACATGGGCACACCGGCCCCAATTATCGAGAGTCCGAGCATTCACGCACCATCCCGTAAACGCAAGCTCTCGCAAGTAGACTGTTGCGCCTCGATGATATCCATCAAGCCTGAGCCAGGTAAGGTGCCCCTGATACAAATTTAATTCAAACCAACGATGTATACCGTCTCTTAGGTGCATCCTTGAGTCCAAGTTGTCAGCAGAAAATGAATCCAACCTCCCCAGTCAGCATAAATTTGCAGAGCACCTGCGCTGGAGGAGCAAGCGGGGTTGGCTCTCCGTCCTTTTCATCATTGTCGCCCACCGGCACTAGTCTATCGTTATCCAACGATAACAATAGCCTAGACGGCGGCGGTGCGGGCACACCAAATGGCGCAGGATTCGTGGGCTCAAACGCCACCGACTCGTCAAGCGAGTGCTCCCCAATGCAATGCATCCGCTTTAGTCCCTTCCAGCAGCATAACTGGCACACTCTCTGTGATCAGAGCCTTCAGGAGCTAACAATGGCGCACTACCGTGTAGACGCCGACAAAGGTTTCAACTTCTCCGTATCAGACGACGCGTTCGTCTGCCAGAAGAAAAACCACTTTCAAATAACTTGCCATGCACGACTTCAAGGCGATGCAAAGTTCGTTCGCACTCCTACCGGTCTCGAGAAAATTAAATCCTTCCACTTGCACTTTTACGGTGTCAAGCTAGAGGCCCCCAACCAGACAATTCGCGTCGAGCAAAGCCAGTCGGATCGGTCAAAAAAACCCTTTTACCCTGTTCCGTAAGTTTAAGTTTTTTCTTTATACCTTCCGCAACCGTAAGCTTATATCTTCTTGTTCTAGAATTGATCTTCAAAGCCACCTCGTCAGCAAGATAACCGTAGGCAGACTTCATTTTTCCGAAACAACGAACAACAACATGCGCAAAAAGGGCCGTCCCAACCCTGAACAGCGATATTTCCAGCTAGTGGTCGGCTTACACGTCCATACGCATTCAGGTCACTTCCCAGTGGTTAGTCAGGGAAGCGAGAGAATCATTGTGCGAGCCTCGAATCCTGGTCAATTTGAGAGCGACGTCGAACTTTGCTGGCAGAGAGGAATAACCCCGGAGTCAATATTCCACGCTGGTCGCGTTGGCATCAACACTGACCGTCCAGACGAAAGTCTCGTAGTACATGGAAATTTAAAGGTATCCGGTCACATAATCCAGCCGAGTGATAGTCGCGCCAAGCAGGAGATAAGTGAACTCGACACCGCCTTGCAACTGAAAAATTTGCAAAAAATCCGTATCGTTAGGTATCGCTATGAGCCGGAGTTTGCTCTGCATTCTGGGCTAAAATCCAGGAAAGATAACGAGGAAATTGTCGACACGGGTGTTATTGCACAGGAGGTGCGAGAAGTTTTGCCGGATGCTGTCCAGGAAGCTGGAAGCATTGTCCTTCCAAGTGGACAGGTTATTGAAAATTTTCTGCTCGTCAACAAGGTAAGTCTCCGTCTTTAGACACAAAGCGGCGCATTCATGATTTTAACTCCAAAAGGATCGAATTTTGATGGAGAACATAGGTGCTGTGAAAGAGCTGTGCAAAGTGACAGGCTCCCTGGAGACCCGAATCGAACAGCTGGAGAAAATCAACAACCGACTTATTAGGATGCAAGAAGTCGACAGAAACAAGACAAGAAAGTGCAAGCATCTAGTTGAAGAGGGACTAACGGACGTGGAGGACGAGCTTTGCTCAAACAAGACAATCCAGATGATGATCATTATCCTCGTAATTATTATGGCAACGTGGTAAGCCTGAAAACTGCAGAAGACCTCATACCTAAGTTTTAACAATTTCCTTGATAGTCTGGTGGCAGTATCCACTCTCTACTTTGTGGAGCACAGTAAGCAGCGATACAATAAACACTATGACCACTATGACATCGGCCATCACCTAGGCCCACACGACACACTCATGTTGAACGACAACAGCCGCCGTAACCCCACCCACACCAGTTTTCACACGAACAAGAACGGGAAACTTAATCAGCACACACGCACCCCCCGGCCACCTGTAGGGCAGCCGGTACCTCATCCGATCCAGCATCCACAGTTGCCAGTGAAGTATCCGTACCTGGGAGTACCGCCAAACATTCCAATTTCTGTGATACCGACTTCGTATCTGTCAGCTGGAACTGGAGCAAGCTCCGAAGCGAGTAACATTCACGGCAGTAATCAAGAGGGAGAAGTCTACGAGATCAATAAACTGGCTGCCAGTCAAGAGAAATCCATTGACGACCACCCGAGCACTATTGAGAGGCCTGTGGTACCAGGTCTTAGTATTACCGCTACAAACCACTTAAACAACAAGACCGCAAGCAGTAAGAACAAATCAAAATGGCCCTTGCCCGAAACTACAATCACGATGTCCTCCACAATAACTCTCGCATACAACTATAATGAGGATGCTTTCGATGATAACATCAACGGCAGCGAAACCTCGTCGGAGAAGGTGGCCGATTCAATTCCCCTGCCGCAGGACTTTGAAAACAACTCAATAGATGGGGCGGATGCATCACAGAAATCAGATACTCGTGGAATTGGTCACGGCAGTGATCCAGCAATAGATCACGGTACCACAACGAGAAATAGCGGACACGAGGTGCCAGAAAACAGCGTTGCATCGGTAGGGATCGGAGTAGATGGTGTGCAACTCGACAACAGCGCAGACGTGGTTTTGAAGAACTTCGAGAGCAACAACATCAATGACACAGTCAGCAAGCATGTTAATTTCACCATAGAGACGCCACCGATCACCAATAAAAGTCGAGGTCTGGACACGGAAGATACAGACTTGCAATATCTTGGCAGCAACAACGACTCCGACGATCAGAATCTGGCCGACATTGGCAGCATTCCAATAATAACTAAATCTTTTACAATAGGTCCTGTTGGTATACCGGAGCATTGCTCCAAGATTAAGCGTGAAGAGGTTTTAAACTGTCAGGTAAATATATCTCAGCAACATAAATCACTTCTCGTCTTTTTCACTTTTGTCTTCATTCACACTTCTCAGTCGGCGTGTTTTGAAGATACAAACAACCTGCCTTTGCAGACGTCTGACAGAGACATCCACCAACGCCACGTAATTGCAACTATTACGAACCTGACATCAAGTAGCTCTATCGGCCTTGGAAATGGACACTCCAAGCCCTTAACGAAACCAAAAACGCTGATCGACGGTCCCATGGATGTGACGGCTTCCGTGGAGCGTGACCAAATGGAAGAAGTGGACGATGACCAGGACAACACATCCTCACAGTCGCAGCAAGTCATTCAGCAGCAGTTAGACACCACCAGAGAGGAAATTTCGTTGGCCATGAGAGATAAAAAATTACCGCACAGAGACGCAAAGCGGAAGGTGGATACAATCGAGGTGATCGAACATCGCCCGCTTAACGACTGCACATCAATAATTGCATGGCTGCAGGCAGACACTTTCAACGTGTCCCTCAGTTCCGAAGAAGTATGTCATAATGGTGGCAGCAGCTTAAACATCACTTACGCCATACCCTTGTCAAAGTATTTGAAAGATACCAATTTGGAGCTACATTTTGTGTAAGTACATAAGAGTAAGCTTGGCTGAAACAATATTTACAGACTTGCTTTTTTTTCCAGGGCACCAGTGAGCCTGCAGTGGGCCGTGTGCAGCCACAAGGAAATCACCAAACCCGATGGAAATAGCGCTGTCATTCTACTCAACAACGGAAAGCTCTTCCAAAAGAATCAAAATGCAGCAATATTCTATTTAATCATTCCGGGCCATGGACCTTTTGAGCGTTTGGTTAAAATACGCGGTGCCATGGATTTAACTAAGGTAAGTAGGGAAACATACCTCGTGTTTCTCTCTTAATTATACATATCTTTCCAAGCAGAGCCCAATTAATTCAAACTGAAAACTCGTTGAATACAATTTATCACAATTTTCTCCTCCAAAGTTGAATATTGCCAAATGTTTTTGTTAAGAAACCGACATCTTCCAACTGCCTTCGGTTTGCAGTAATATGTGGCATTATTGGAAAGACATTTTATAGACCACGAAATAAGCTTGTTCAATAAAAAATTCAAAACGTCCTTTTGAAGATAGACAAGAACTCGCTTAAAAGAAAGAAAAGTTGATATACTAGAATTCCTACACTAAACATTCATAAGAAACTCTAAAATGTTATTTCTACTGCTACAACTTTTAGAAAACTAGATTAAATAAATACTCCCTAAGTTCTTTCATCACCTGATATTTATAGTATATGCTAATTGTCCTGCATCTTTTCAGAATTTATGCCGGGAGCAAGCAGATGAAACAAATATTTTACTTCAGTACAACATTAATATATTAAGAGATTGTGATTAAAAAATTTAGTTTTTGTGTGTTTTAAACCAAGCATTTAATGCAAACAGTAAAAGAATCTATTATTTTCAATTGAACCCAAATAAAGGTTCCGCCCCTACATAAAGGATATATGAAAACATTCCAAGCAAAAAAAAAAACACTCGATGCAATCAACCTATTATGATGTAAATGTGAATCTCCTATTCAGATATTTTTATGTTAAGTTACCAACGTTGTTTACTCTCTTTGTTCATACACTGTTTTATTTTATTTAATATATGTATGTATAGGTTGGTTTTAATATTCTTGTTTTTTAACTTGCCACTGATATGATTTAAATACATATATACAAGAAATATTTAAATGTTAAGAGAAGTTTGAGAACAAGCCGTATATAATATGTATGAAGTTAAACTTAATGTCGATGAACAGTTTATCAAAAACAACAATAAACAAAAATTAATGAATAATGTACTATTTGTGTAACTGTTAAAGTTTTCCGATTTTAGGAATGCAAAAAATTAATCCGCACGGATTACTCCATGCCCAACACTGAGAAATGAAACTCAATTTTAAACGTTATAAAAATTATACAGTGCTCCACAAAAGTTTGCGTACAATGAAGCAATTTTTGGAAAAATTGCCGGGATTCGCGCAATTTAAGTTACAAAAAATTAAAAAAAAAATACATTTCAGTCAAACAGCTTGCTTGGGACCTTCAGTTTTCAACAAAATAAATTAAAAATGTGTACTCATTTTGAAAACCCATATCAAAAACCAGAAGAAGTTGCCAAATTCGGTCCACAAAAGTTTGCGTACGTCTGGTAACATTCTTTCATTAAATGCTGTTTAAGTAACGGTACATATTTAAACGAGCGGGCAATCATGTTTTGTTTGTGTATTATTTTGATTTTTATATTTACAAAAACGAAAAAATGGCAAAAAAGGAGTTGAGTGTGAGTGAAAGGCAGACAATTGATCTGCTAATTAATCTGTTCCTTGAAGAAAGGATGTCATATGGTGAGATTGCGAAACAGACATCAAGAAGCCGCTCAACGATACAGCGAACCATAGATCGCTATAGAAATTACGGGCAAATTACGTCAAAGGTAAGATCTGGCCGACCATCGAAGCTCTCTGCGAGAGATAAACCTGCAATAAAGCGAATAATAGACCAAGATCCCTTTGTAACAGCAAAGTCGATAAGTAATAACCTTAAACAATCTTAACAATATCGATGTACATACAGAAACGGTAAGAAGAGCGATTGTTGAAATGGGTTTCAAGTCCCGTATACCTAGAAAAAACCATTCATTTGCAAACGAAATCGACAAAAAAGACTCGCGTTCGCAAAAGAATACGTCAACAAGTCTCCAGATTTTTGGCGACGAATCAAAATATAATATTTTTAGGTCAGATGGCTGGCAGATTGAGGGTGTGGCGGAGACAAAATGAGGACCATAATCCGAGAAATACTGTCAAGACTGTAGAGCGCGGTGGTGGAGGGGTTATGGTGTGGGGCTGTATGGCGTCATCCGGAGTCGGCAAGCTGGAAGTAATAGAAGGCGTTACGAATCAGTTCACCTACATCGATATTCTGAAAAGAAATTTAAGATCCAGTGCAGAAACATTGGGAATTTCGAATGATTATTACTTCCAGCAAGACAATGACCGTGGTCGCCGTGGCGTAGTGGGTAGAGTGCGACGCTCACACGCCGAAGGGTCTAGGTTCGATTTCCAGCACAACACCAATTTTTTCGAATTTGTCATGGCACCACCTCTTTCGAGCTGCTGACAACACTCAAAGAGTAATAACTGTATAAGAAAGCTTCTCAAATTTCGCCGTTCGGAGTCGGCAAAAAACTGTAGGTCCCTTTTACTCGTGAGAGAACAGTAGCGCGCACAACACGAGTAGTTGATGAGCCTCATCCGGGCTGTAGCGCCAACAATTATTATTATTATTATAAGACAATGACCCCAAACATACCGCATATAATGCGCGTATGTGGTTGTTGTATAACAGTCCCCACATGCTGCTAACCCCACCGCAGAGCCCAGACATCAATCCTATTGAGCATGATTGAAGTGCATTCGAACGGCGGATCCGCAGTCACAATATCCGAATTAAAGAACAGTTAAAAGAAGCTTTGTTATTTAAGTGGAATAATATAAGCCCGTCTTACACTGAAAAATTGGTTGCATCCATGCCAAAAGGAGATGACAAGGATGAGTGGATATGCAACTAAATATTAACACCGGAACTAATAAAATATAATGATTTTTTTATCCCTTTTTTACAACTGTACGAAAACTTTTGTGGATGGAATTTTGCAATTTTTTTTTTTTTGAATTAAAATGTTCAAAATAATTCCATTGTTTTATTTAATCACACATTTACAAACAACTTTCCGCTATTGGTTTGGAAATAACAGCTTTTTTTCCTAAAATTACATCACTGTACGCAGACTTTTGTGGAGCACTGTATGTGTATTTTAAACGTCGAGTGCTTGAATCAAATGAATTTACAAATTGTATAACTTAGTAATCTATGTTCAGTTGGTCTTGGTTCCCACGGGTAAGTCCGCGCATGCATTGATATCATTTTGATACGGAAGAATATCTAATTCTTTTAGTATAACATTTACTTCATCCGAGTCGAGTATGCTGCTATTGACAGCTATTGACTCTTTGACAGGCTTAGATAATCTCGTTAACATTGTTTTTTATAATCATTATCTGTCCTAACCACAACTTGCATTTTAGTAATTGTCTTGTTAAACTTGTCAATTATCCCCCGCGTTTTACCCAGCTTCTTGTATTGCTGATTATGTCTATTATGTCGGTTTGTACTTGCAGAAGCCTGTCCCAGTCTGTCGCGTCAGGAGAGATTTCAACCCATTTCTAGGCTGTTTCTATCCAATTTATGGATAGAATCCATAACCTAGTTCAAACAGTAGTCAGGTATTAGTCGAAGTTCTTTGTCCGGAATATGTTAGATCGTCAGTCGTTCCATCTGTTCGATGAGCGCATTTTCTTCTTTGATGGTAACAATTTGTGAATCATATGAAAAGATGTGCAGCGTTTGCAGACAGCATTGAGAACCTAAACTGTAATTTTACAATATATCAATTTCGTTACGGTAACATGTCCTTTTTTTTCTTTTTTTTATATTAGAATTTTCAATTCGATTTCTTGTCAAGCAATTTCTTGCTTCATACAAATATAGGCCCAAGATGAATAATTTTTTCTTTTTCCTGATGCCCGCTATTAAACTTTTGGGGTAGTGTCTGTCGTTCGGAAGGCTCGTATGAATTTGGTTTAGTCGTTACGACGCAGTACGAAGATCTTCACCACGCAGAAGATTGTTGTTCAGACAACCGGCCCCTTTTTTCGTGAGAGTCGACCCCTGTAAGCTAATTGTTATCTTGGGCCATGAGCTGTTTTATACTATATGTTTTACTTTTTTTCTTATTTCTTCCCTTTATATATATTTTTCATTAAATTTTCTTTATCATATTTCGTATGTGGGCTTTGTGTATTCTTTTGCCACTTGCTGTTGTTACCGTGACTCGGCTGTCCTTGGCAACGATCTCTTTCCTGATTAGGGGCTTATTTTTGCCCTTTATTCCTTTTACGACGACATACATCACATCACCCACCTGATATTTTCTGGGAGCAATTCTCTTGAGATTTAGCCTAGCATTCCTTCCTTATAATGCCCCAGAGGTCTTTATTAATTTTGGAGAGGAGGTTTAGACTTTGATAGTTAACACTTTGTGAACGATTGAAGAAAACGGCAGTTGGTTTTCGCTAATGACCGAGGGTATGGTATTATTATACCGGTAAACAGCGATATAGACGAGTTCTTTAACCCTCAAATGAGAATTATCGGCCTTTAGGCAGCGAAAGATTTCCAGAATAGTGGTATGAACCCTTTCTATCTGCCCGTTCACTTCACTCCGGTAAACTGGAGTTAAAATGAGATTGACGCCGAGAGTAGTAATAAAATGTAAAACGAATTGGCTAAGAAAACTTTCATTATCTGTGACTAAAATGTGTGGAACTGTAAGGTAAGATTTTTATATATTTTTGATCTAATATATTATGTTGACTTTTCCTTGATGTGAAAGAATTTAGAAAATTTCGAAAATTTATCCATTACTGATAAAATTTTTTATTTTGAATTTTCATAATATCCATATGGAGAATTTCACATGGATATTTTGGAATTGGTGTCTCTTGCAATTGTGGGGATATCGGATGTCGGTCATACTTGTTCGCGTTGCAGATCTCATATGAGGCCACAAATCTTTTAATCTGAGCCATCATATGAGGGAAGTAAAATTTTTCAAGAATTTGTTCTCTATTTTCATTTGGATTTCTGTGGGCCCTTCTATGCTCTGTTTCAATTAGTATAAGCTTCTGTTCCTCATTGGCAACATCTTCCACTACTCTTTGTGTTAACCGAAATTTGTAATTAGTGTAATTGTCCAAATAAACTCTCTGTAACAAGCTGAGGAAGGGTTCAGGAATCTTAATTCCATTTACTACTCTTGGATTTAGCTTGGCCTTTAACTGCTGCACAAGGTTTTCATCTGTTATTTTCCTCAGAGAAATATAGTGTCAGTAATAGCCATGATGCGGTTCTTCAGATGCAGTAAGGTCAATTCCGACCATGAAAACCAGCTGATTCCTGAATACATTAATCGGGGCCTCTACATGCGGTAGCAGGTCCGAACCATTTTGATCTGCGCTATGCATTGTACCGGATTCTGTTCTGTCGTCTGAAATTTCGCAAAAGCCATCCTCAGCTGTATCCGTCCGTGAACCACATTCCATTGAACCTTTTTCTTCACTTGCTGTGCTTGTTGCAAAGTAAGTGATTGGATTTCTTTCACTGGCTGTGTCGGTGGAGTCTGACAAGTGATTTACCTGTGTCTTAAGACAAGAAAGAGCGTCGGCTACATGGTTCGACTTACCTGGAGTGTAAATTATTTCATGATTATATTCTTCGATCCATACTTTCCAGCGTTTGAGCTTCGCATTATGGTTCGGATTGCTGAGAGCGAACGTCAAGGGTTGGTGGTCAGTATATATTTTTATCTTATTTTTATCTTATAGCGCCATATAGATAGTTCGTCAAGTTATCGAGTGCCCAAACGATTGCGAGCATCTCTTTCTCTTTTGTCGCATAATTTCCTTCTATCGAGAAATATATGCTATTGGCCTTTCCTCACCATGTTTGCCCTGAGATAGGACAGCCCCAATGGCGTAGCTAGATGCGTCTGTTGTGAGGTTAAACACCTGCTCAAAGTTCGGGAACGCCAAAACTTCTGCTGAGGTCAACAATTCCTTTAAGCTCTCTAACGCCTTCATTGCCTCTTCATAAAGTGTAATTGGAACACTCCTTGACGGTAAAAGCATCCTTTTACCTGAGCAAATGCCTCTGTATCCCTCAAATGATCTTCTTCGGTGGTACTAAAGATGATGATGTCATCGATGTGTACGCAGCAAATTCAACCAATGAATTCCTTTAGTATTCGTATATCATCAATCATTCTCTGAAAAATCGCTGGTGCGTTTTTTAATCCAAACGGAAGTCTACGACATTCATACTTCCCATTCATCGTTGAGAATGCTGTTTTGGGGATATCTCCTTCTTTCATCGGAATTTGGTGGAACATGGATGTTAAATCAAGAGTCGTGAAGAATTTTGCGCTTCCTAAGCTGGAGAGAGTACCATTGACGCCCGGTATTGGGTAGGAGTCGGGAATCGTTACGGATTTTAGCCTCTTGAAATCGGTTTCTTTGATACAACCCAAATAGGAGAATTGTATGGGCTTTTTGATGTGCGAATGATGTTTCCAGCCAGCAATTCTTTTATTTGTCGATCAACCTCTTCAGGTAGGATAGGGATAGTTTTTTGTGTATATGGATTCGTCAGTGTTGGTACGTATTTCGGCCTTTATATTACTCTTGACCTGTTCGTTATCGACAGGCTCAAAAAGTTTCTCAAACTTCTTGCAAAGGAGATGTAATTTGGATTTTGTTAAATCGGATATACCCACTCTTGCGGTAATTTGGTTGACAGAGTCAGACGGTTGTTTTTTAAATTTGATAACTTTGTTTGAATTAATGATCAGTAAATTTTGTTCTGTCTATCACTGCCCTGAGGTGCTCCAACGTATCGTCACCGAAATGTATCGTACGAAAAAGTTTACATCTAAATCACAATCTACACTCTGGAAGAACTTCCCACTTATCTTACATTCAACTTTTATTTTACCGCCAGGACTGTCTGCATAGAAGTTTCAACGGGTTGGGGATGTGGAGCTAATCCTGATTTGATAAAATTCTTGTTTGCCCTGGCGTCTACTAAAAATCTTAACATATCCCCATCCCGCTTTATGTATTCTATGTATGGTACGCTGGAATCCAGACATTTGTCATAAAATTCTCCTCTACAGTTTCTACATTTAGAGAGTTTCTTAATTCAGCATTATTGTCTACATCATCACTTGCAGTGGAAGCAATGTGAAACATTCTCTGCTGTTTCCTTATATAGTTATCCGATTTTATTTCCCGTTTGAATGGATTGTTCGGGCGGCTCATGTAATTGAATGCGGGTCTGCACGGAGCTATCGACCTCCATTTTAATTGGTGGTTTTTTTGGTAGTGCATAATTTCGACGATACTGTCTACCTCGCGAAGGGAACGGTCGTTCGTGGATGCAAAATTATAGGCAACTGGAGAGGATACCAGATTTGGTACTCTCACATGAACCGAGTGGTTCCGGAAATTGAAATTTTGCAACTCTAGGCAAGCGGATTATGCTTCGGGTAGGGTTCTAGACCTTTGGATTACCAAAAGCTTAGAAAGATCTCCGCTTAGCCCACGCATAAATACATCCAACGCGCGGTTTCTATATGACTCAAAGAGGGCACTATTCCTAGGATATAATATATATATAATATAATAATCATCTTCCCTAATTTTGCTCACGATCAGGCAGAACTGATGATTTTCCGTAGCGTAAAAGTCACCTTCTGTGGTTATAGTATGCTTTTACATTAGTAAGGTTTCTTCTCTTTTTTTTCTTTCACGTTATTGTTCCCTTAATTTTTAAAGCTTTGATTTTACAAAAACAATCCTATGCCGTTTTCCACTGTTCAGTAAAATATCCCCACTTCATTCATAAGATAGATAATTAAGGGAGGCAGTTTTACTACGACGTTGGTTTTAGTCGACTGTAACGGACTGTATTGGACTCAGGTGCATTTTTTTCTCTAATTTTCCTCTGAAACTCGGTGTGAATGCACAGCATACCCTGCCCTGTCCTTAGTTTTTCTGAACTTTCGAATACTGTTACAAACAAAATTTAAACCTTTTTCGACTGCATTGCATGTAGAGATAACATTCTCAGCGTGTATCGCTTTAGCACATGTTCTTTCAACTTCTTTATATTATTTAAGTCTTTAAATAAAAGATGACTGTTTAAAATTGTATTTCTACTTGTTTAAATAAAAACAAAAACAATTTTTTTTCTATTTTACAGTAAAATATTTCTGTTTATTTTTGTAGAAAAAAAAATAGAGAAAATGATATAGTATAAAACTACCTCTTCTTGCATTTGCACAGCTGCAGCCTGAGAGCAATTTCTAAATTTCTGATTGCAAACAAGTATGCATAACGAATAGATAAGAGACAAAACAAATAAAAATATAATAACAAAGTTTAAGGACAGAAATATAAACAAGACCCAAATATTACAATATACATTTGAAGTGTTGCGTGAAATTGAAGGAAGTAAATATCAACCCGGAAATTCCAAAAATGGGGTTTATTCCACTGTAACAGACTTGGCTAAATTTCTTGGGCAATCAACATCGCAGCCACGCAATACGGCTATGTGATAGGAGAGCAGCTGCATGGGAATGACAGTAAGGACTCCCTGTAGGCAATCGACAGTACGAGGGATTTCCAGGCTGCGGGATGAGTAAGACTTGGTGTCCTCATCGCCCTCCTCGCAGATTATAATCGGCCGGCCTTTGCGTGATGTAACTTGTTGGAGGGCGTTCATACACTTAATGTATACAGGATCACGGAGGACAATCATGAGGACTGGCATGGAGTCATCAACAAGCGCCAGGGGCCCGTGCTTTAGTTCACCGGCCATTATACCCTCGCTGTGCATGTAAGTCAACTCCTTTACTTTCTGCAAGCGAAAATACATTAAACAATAGTAATACTGGTGAAAGGAAAAGAGAGAGAGAGACTTACCAAAGCTCCTTCCAAGCATGTGGCAAAGTTGTAACCTCTTCCCATAATCAGCAGTGATTTGTGCTGATATAAATCCTTCGCCAATTCTTGTACCTTAGAGTCAAGCTTGAGCACCTCCCGAATCTGTTTGTCCAATTTTGAAAGTCCCTCGATGATTTCCTTGCGTCTCTGCTGCAGCGAGATACGGTCCTCACTCATTACCAGCCCGAACATAACCAACGAAATGAACTGCGAGGTGTACGCCTTAGTCGATGCGACACCAATTTCAGGGCCGGCATTAATGTGCACACCGCAATGTGATTCACGGCAAATTGAACTGCCAACAGTGTTGGTGATGCCAACAATGAGAGCACCGCGCTGCTTGCAGTACCGCAGAGCCATCAGAGTGTCAGCAGTCTCACCCGATTGGGAAATGAAGAAGCAAACGTCGTCTCGAAAAATGGGAGTGTTACGATCAAGAAAATCCGACGCCAGTTCAACCATTACCGGCAACTCGGTGAGCTCCTCCAAAAGCTGACGCGTGGCAACAGCGCTGTGATACGATGTGCCGCATCCGATAAGCATGAGTCGACGACAGCGCTTAATTTCTGGAATGTAATCTTTAATACCGCCCAAAACAATAGTTCCGTTCACGAAGTTCATGCGGCCTCGCATCGTGTTAATGACTGATTCAGGTTGCTCGAAGATTTCCTTCTGCATAAAGTAATCGTAGTTGCCCTTCATGATCTGTTGTATTTCCATTTTAAGAGTTGTGATTTCACGGGCGTGTGCATCGTCAACGCATTTTTTGAGACGATGAATGCTGAGGGCACCATCCTTCACTGCAGCAACATCATCGTCCTGGTGAAGGAGAGAGAAAGAACAAGAAAGAAAGCAGTTGAGAGCGATGTAAGTCGACTTAAAATTTCTAAGAAGTACCTCCAAATATATCACCCGATTGGTATGTTCTATCACGGCAGATGCATCCGACGCAAAGAAATACTCCACCTCTTTGTCCTCTAGTGGCATGAATTCTGAGGTGCTCTCCGAACGTGGAAGAACTGGCATTTCACGTGCGGTACCATGTGGACGATGTTCTTTTGTTTTAAATTGTTGTTTTTGTTTTTTTTATATTTTTATGTATTTGGTTACATGAACATATATATATATATATGTATATAAATATATATATATATAAACATTTCGCGACAGAAACATATTTAAAGGGTGTATATGTTCGTTTTTTTTTTTGTATTGCGTTTTTTTTATGTACAGTTAATATATATATATATATATTTTATTATTTTGTTTATTGTCGACAGAACCATGTGTTTTAATTTATATTTTATGTGTGTGTATAATTAATGTAGGCGTTTCGCAGAACAGCATGAAGTTGATAATGCAGGTAACGTAGCACAGGCGGATGTACAATAAATAAATATCAATAAATAACTTTGTTTAACGGAAATATATTTGTAATTAAAGAACAACAATTTTATGTTTATTTATATAATTATTTTCTTTGAATTAAATTGTGTGTATGTAACCCAATCACCAAAAAGAACAAATTAATTAATGAGCACAAATACCCAAAGGGAATAGAAGTTCGAGAATGAGAAAAAAATATAAAGAATATACTCTTACATAATTTTCATTGGTAAACCTTTACCCCGAATTTTACTACACTGAAAGGGACCTTTTTAGAGTTTTCTCGAATGATCTCAAAGATACAAACTAGGAGAAGCGGTAATTGTTGTAATTCGATATCTGTGGTGAGAAGTGAAGAGCTTTCCTCGCATTATATGCATCGGCATGTTTGTTGCAAAAATAAATTAAAAAAAAATATGTTCAAGAAATGATTAGTGCAACACCCGAGAATGTTTGATGTTTGAAGTGCACGGCCAATATTCGCACCTTTATTGAAGTAATAATCGATCAACTCATAGGCACCTAAAAAACACATACATGAGAGTACGTCTATCCTACAAGACACTGTCTGGTCACAGACCACAGAAAGTGAAATTTTCAAAGACATAGGTTGCATTCTTCGAAAACCGACTCCAACTTTACCCTCAAAACAGAAATTCTAAGTAAAATCGCACATTTCAAACAACACACATCTGCATCTTTGTTAAGAAAAAACAAAAATATTAGTGGTTAGTATTATATAGTTCCGAATCCACCAAGCCGTTCATCTATTTTATTTTCCAAGATATTCCCATATTCTTCATCAACTTTCAAATGTTTTGTTTATCAGTGATATAGCAGAACAGAATTATTTACAGCGCTTTATAATTTATTGGTAGGTTGAAGGAAAATGATTTATTTATTCTTGTATCTCTATCCCGAAACCATGGATTTATTCATGTAACAGTAATAAAATGTTTACCTTGAGTATTGGCAGCATCAGTGTCTATTTTTTTTTTCATATATTTATGTATAATTATTTTAGGTTTTTATTTTTTATGGGTTTACGGGAAAGAAAGAGAAATAAAAAATACAAATAAAATATAAGCAAATAAGGAAATTCTCAAATCAAAGTAAAAAACAAGAATTTTATACATAAAAACAAAAAAAAAATAACAATTTACAAAACTTTTAAATAATATACAAATATTTTATTAACAAATGAAATATAAAAAGAATTAGACATGCAATTTTCTTTTTCAAATGAAAAAGAAATCGAGTAATTTGAAAATATTTTGGGAAGTCGAAAAAACTAATCGTGAATCAAGTATTCTAAAAACGAAAAAATTAAAAAAAAAAGAGTGTGTACAAAATGAATAAAAACAGTTAAAATTCGTCATGTAACAAATTTAATCCTCTACGAACACTAAAAACTTAACTTTTTAGTTTTATAAAAGAATCTCGAATTCTATGAGAAACGTAAAACATTTTTCATTTCAAAATTGAAATCAAAAGTATTTAAATACGCGATCCTCAAAGAAAATTCGCAAAAAGGTTTTGAAATAAAACCGGTAAGAGATATATACACAACTTGACGCACGATTAATACAAAATAAAAGACACCGGTTTCGACTTCAACATGAACAATCTTGTTCACCTTTATGTCATTACCAAATCACAATCTCCAGGAATGTTAGTTGTTTTACCATTTAAAATATTTTTTTTTGTTTTTGTTGTTGCCAAGTAAAATATATTTAGCTACCTTTTAAATCATTCTGTTGCTTATCATCTTTTTGGGTATTAATTCGTAGTAGTAGTTTCAAGCAGCAGTATGAGTAGAAAGTTGTATATTTTGGTTGGTAGTATGTAGAAGGTGTCAGAAGGGTCACACAGGGTAATGCATATATTTGCATGGAAAATACACACACATATATAAAAACACATGCCCAGGTTGGAAAGGGGATGCATACATATATATGTATGTATATCACGTAAATAAAAGGAAAAAACATTTAAAAATATAGTACAGCCACCCACAAAAAACATAGAAAGTACAAAAAGAAAAAAGAAACAAAACAAATATAAATTTAATGAAAAAAGTTTTAAAAAATTCGGAACATATAACAAAAAAAACTGTAGGGAGTGCAGTAACATTTTTGTTGAAGAGAAAGAAAAATAGAAAGACGAAGAAAGAGAGAGAGAGAGACTGGTAAACAAACACAGAAGGATAAAAGACAGGTTAAACATTTAATATTTCTTTTATCCAAAACGAATACGAAATACCATCATTTCGCTTGGCTTAGAATGTTCATTGAGGTTGGGCTCTACGCGTGAACACGATGCTATAAATAAATTTCAATCACCCTCTTTTCTCTTTTGCATGTTCATAGTTCTACCATTCTTCTCACTCGCATAAGAAAAATACAAATTGATTTAATTCGTTAAAACCGACTTACCTTTTCCGTACAAAATTGGAATGTGATCTGTGGCCAATCGGGTCTTAGTTTTAATACCAACCAACAATGGGGAACCACGACGTGATGCAACACACTCGCCGGGGAAATGCTTCGATTTAAATGTCAAAGCAAATGCACCTTCCTGAAAACACATTTGCAAATTAACGCACAAAAATTAATTAATTACCCATCGCTCTTACAACAGAAAGAACACAAAGGAACGAGATGCAGTCATGAACTTACCAGCTGTTGAATAACTTGTTCTACCAACTCCCTGAATGAATATGTTGGGTGCTGTTTCCACAGGTGATGAATCAGTTTCGCCATGATCTCGGTATCGGTTTCAGACTCGAAAACGTAGCCACGCTTTTCTAGGAATGTCTTAACATCTTTATAGTTTGTAATAATACCATTATGCACCACCACAAATGAGTTCGACTGATCCGAACGCTGTGGATGGGAGTTTGTCTCCGAGGGAACACCGTGAGTTGCCCAGCGCGTATGAGCGATGCCAACATGCGTGAGAACCGGCTCATCAAAGTTCGGTCCACTAAATTCTAAATCAAAATTAAATAAATACTACATGTTATCTGCGAAGAATATAGAAAACGGAATACTTACTTTCTGCAATAGCATCTTCAAGAACTTTTACTTTACCGCTTCGCTTAACCATGACAATGTCCTTGCCATCATAGGAGTCGATCGCCACACCAGTTGAGTCATAGCCACGGTATTCTAAGCGTTTCAGTCCATTCACCAGCAGTTCGAGCACCTCGTGACGAGATTTCGGAGTCAAGTAGTTCAAATAAGCGAAAATTCCTGTGTAAACAAAAAATTAGTACTTAAGAGGCAAAATGGTTTCATCGAGTTTCAAAAGACAGACCTGGAGACCATGTCCACGTCTGCTTCACAAGGTTATTTGTGCAACTGACTTAAAAGTTACGATATTCAAGTAACCAAATTTGAGCACACGATTTTTGTACAAGATAATTTTTCTTTTTCACTAAAAAGTCTAACGACATGCTTGAATCGTAAAATGATGCACCCACACTAAGGAACTATGTTATCAACGTCTTAAACTCAAATCTACGCAGTTAGTCTAAGTTATTATACTCTGAATTTTTAAGAAAATAAATAAAACTCTATGGTGTTTTGATTTTTGGTGCCGGCTCCTCCATCTTTTGATACCAGCCCATTGAGGCAACAAATCCATATTGATTTCTAACGTCACTTACAAAATAGTTTTGATCGAAAAAAGTGAAATAACTACTTCAATTCACCAATTTACTATTACTAATTTACAAAGTTTCTTTGAAATTTTAAAATTCGAAAAAAAATATTAACACACTTAATATCGTCCGGCATCACATTTGACATTTAGCTGGTAACCAAGATAATGAAGATGCTGATTACAGAACCAGTCTGTGAGCATATAAAACAAAAACAAGAAAAAATTCGAATGCCAGCGTGATGACGACATACACGCGAAGATTGCATAAAATTTCTGTGAAAACGATGAATTTCAATTAGTGAGCCATTGGACTGCTTTTTAAATGAGATATCTTCAAAATGGAAAAAAAAAACACAAACAAGATGTTGCGGAATTGTAGCAAAAAGTGAAGTGCCAATGTTATCGATGCGAAGATAAAAGGCAAACACAATTTTCACTCATGAAACACTACCGTGACATGATCTTCAACACGATTGTGAATTATAGTCCCTTGTCGGAAACAAGAAACTTCTTCCATTATCTTTTTTTATTGTGTACTCAGTTGAAAGATGATCATTTTTTCTTTGAGTGGTGCTGATGCAAAAGAACGATGTGTTGTATAAGAAAATTCAAAAAGAAAAAAATGCCGGACTGCATTGCGATTCCAACTTATCTACGAAACTTGTAAAAGCTCCACCCAATCCTAGTTCTCTTTTGTTACTTCACGCTTTTGCTGCCACGGTCTCAGCAGTCAATTGAAATTCACTTTCATTTAAGTTTTAATTGTGATGCCCACCAACACCGAACGGAAAAATCCAGTTTATCCACCTTACAACATGAAACTAGCGCGGGGCCATGGTACGAATTACTTAATATCTGGTTTTATACATAGTATTCCGGAATCCACTGCTGCTGCTACTGCTGCTGATTTGTCACTTATAATGGTAATAATGATCATTCTAACTTTTCCCCCTCTATCCAAGTAAGAGTTTTCATCATAGGTGAGTGTTCGGACGACAATTGTGATGCTAGTGCTTATAGTTTAGGCAACAGGATTTTTCGACAACCACTCAATAACTAAAGTATGCCATTTGAATGTTAATTAGAGGAAGAAATGTTTTTGAGCATCTGTAAGATAACAATGCTTATATTTAAACAGACAAAGAAGATAAGAGAAAAACAAAAAAAAATCAATAAAAACAACAGTGGTATCAAAATCGAAGACAGGCAACGACAAGGCATTGAAAAGAGTATGTAGCAAAGGTAAAAAACGTAGGTAAAATAAAATAAAAAATGTATAACAGCACACACTCAAAGAGGATCTTGGTTGGTTAGGCACCATCAGCCCACTTGAGTACATTAGAAAAGGTTTAATAACGTGTCACTTTTGGTGTTGTCCTCGCGTCATGACAGAATGGTTTCTTTTCACTTATCTTCGAATTGAAAGGAGATATCAAGGAAGATATAGCTAACTGTAAGTCATTAATCAAGTGAAGAAAAAAAACTGTAAAACTAAACTTTGAAAGTCAATCTTCTTATGTTTAGACGCCACTACGTCACATCAGAAGTGGATTAATGTTATTTACGAACTAACGCACTGTCCTATGAAATTTATTAAATAAATAATTGGAAACTTACCGCACATTTTTCAATTCTCTGTTTTTGTTGTCTCTCGTAGATAGATTATCCCTTATGAATCTGGAAATAAAAAAAATGCACAAAACAAATAGAAAAATGAGCATTCTTAACATAGTCATGTAGAATATTTTGACTTATGTATGTGTCGACAACGGGCTTCATAATTGCATATAATTGCTTTGTGTTGTAAGCATAAAAAATGTACCACATACACAATTTAAAGACAAAAATGACTCAAAAATCAGTAGTTGGGCTGTTCATATATATGTATATATGTATAGGTCAAGGTGTTTAGGATTTAACCTGGGACCTTTGAAGTCGCTCTTTACCCACTACGCCACAGCGCCCTAAAAGTTGTTCAGTTTGGAAAAAAGTGGGATCCATCATCTTTCAGCAGCGAACACTGGAGAAATCTGTCGACAGAAATCTGGGAGTTTAAAAGAGGTCTTGGAAGTTTTTAATCCTTGTCGCCACAGAAAAGACATGCTGCTGTATCGCAAATGCCGCATTAAAACAGGAAAATTTTGCAGAAAATTGTTATAGGAATGATAAGTGAAAAATGAAATTTAAAAAATATTTAATATATTAAAAGAAAAAAAATTTTGAAAGCCGACGTGACCAAAACACGTTTGAATTATCAAGATATTCTTCCTTTCGAAATCAACTAGCAACTTTAGTTGGTAATTTGTGTCTTATTTAAGGAAATTTTAATTCAAGTTGGCAGTGTACACAGAGATGTACCAAAGTAAAAAGACAAACTCTTAATCATTTTAATGACAAAATTGCAATTATTGGTTCCAGTTAACGTCAAAGGTTCTCTCAACACAACTCATCATGCACAAAATTTGCACACAATCGATCAATCACTCCCCATTTGTTCAACACTCATGGTTTCATCAGAATTTTTGACAACTTATCTTTGCCACGTCCAGTGTTTTGTCAACTATAATCTTTTTTTGTATCTTTATTTGTATTTGTTTTTAAATTTGAACAAATATCCCGCTTAACAATGAATAAGTCGAAGGGACAAATTAAGGAATAATAGAAAAAATTACCTTGTTTCTGTTGTCGCTCAGTTTCCGTTTAAAATGTCAGGTGAGCTCTATGTTAACAAAATCACAATTGGATCAAGGAATATCAGTTAAGATAACGACAAATTAAAGCGGATATCTGACGATTGGCAAAGAAATGGAAACAGCCAGCACTGACCACGACAAAATTAAGAAAACTACCACAAAACACAATAAAATAAACAAAAAACAAATAGAAAATCAACAAAAATAGCAACAACAAAAAATTAAAACTGAAATTACAGAGTAACAGAAGACCTAATCAAAACGAGCCGACAACGAACCACACGACTCCACTGCTGAAATCACAATGAGTTTCGGTTATAAAAGTGCGATGGATAAAATATGGAGTACGTGGGATACATTTATGTGTATGCTCGAAACTAACCATGATCATGGTAGACGAGATTTTTTTCTTTTCGATTTTATTTTGTTTTTTCAATTCTTTTTTAGCACAAATGCTTTTGTTTTCTTTTTATAAGTTAAAGCGTTTACACAAGCACAAACTATCTCGGGGGAGAGGTAGTGTTAAATACGACGAGTTTTAATGTGACGTATTTTCTTGTGAGTGGTTTGGTTTTTGTTGTTGGCGGAATATAACTGTTAACATTTACGCACCACCCACATCCCGTAGCAAATGATGATCCGCTTGAACTACTCTGTTGAAGTCCCCACCACATTTTAATCGCTCTGTAGGGAATACTGGAATTTTTATCCCACCTTTTCCACCTTCTGGCAATCATTTTGCTTCCATTTCTTATCGGCAAACGTTACATTAGCGATCAGTCTAAATACTCTGTTAGCAAAACAGAAGCGCCACATAAACGCCACATAAAAATAGCACTCAAGCAGGTTTCTATGAAAAGCTGTATCGTTGGTTAGGACAAGTTAACCACGTTAATTACCACGACATTCAAGTTGTTCTTTGTCACCGTGTCTAATTGTGACTTTTGTTGCAATGCAACACTACCGCCATCGCAACTTCTATCAAAATGAGTTTTCAATTGAACAAAAAGTGAGCGTGGCTGTAATGGCTGATATTATGCATGCATATTAAGGTCAACTTGGTACCGCTCTTACCTGACTTGGTTTTCAACTTGTTAGTGTTTCTTTACTTTCCTTTTTTCTTGTGTGCCGAGAAAACCAGCTATTTAACCACGTTGTGGATTTGGATATGTTCGCTTTTATATGATTATTTTGTTTGGTGCGGTTTAGTCTAAGATTATCTACCATTTGTGACTTGTTACAATGCAACACTAAAGCCGTTTCGATCAAACTCAGTTTTCAATTGTACAAATAAAGTGAGATTGACTCGTAGGCAGTAAGTGATAACGATTTGCTTATATTATGCATGCATACTAAGGTCTACATGTAACCGCTCCTGTCCGACTTGGTTTTTAACTTGCCTGTGTTTCTTTTCTTTCTTTTTTTTTCTTGTGCGCCGATTATGCGAGAGTGGTGCGTCTGTACTATTGGTTCAACTTTTAGCTATCCGACCACGTTATTTTTTTCCGGAGTTTGGTCTAAGATTATATTTGGAAAAGCATCAAAAACCACATACTCATTATTTGGCTTTAAAGAGTAAACAAACGTCACCAGGAAACCGGCTTTTAGAACATATTCCGCTGCCCAGGTTAAACTATGTTCAATCTGAACCAGTATCATTGGACAATAAATCACAATTGCGCAATCCATCTTATCTAATAACTTCGAAAACGATTTTTTATTTTTTTTTTAACAATTCGAAAAGCGTGAAGCGAAACTTGTATTCTGAGTCAGAATATAGGCAGTCGCTATGCCACGTCTGTGTAACCACTGTAAGCCTAATTTGCAAGAAGTGCTATAGTCTGCGGCATAAATAGACAAATTAAAAACTGGGAAACATTTGCGAGAGAAGTACTTCCATAACAAATCAATTAAGACAACGATTCAACTGTAGAGCATCCCTGAGAATGTGCAGTATTTGAAGTAAGAGCTTTGGATAATCTTATATATTTTGATGTAAGTCGCTTCAATGTAACGACAGGTATCACGTCGATCTTTGAAAAATAAATATAATTACAACCGTTTCTTTCGACAGAAAAGCCACGATTTTTTAATATGACACCATGACATAAATGTCACTAGCAAAGTATCGATCAAGTGTTGGAAGTTCATTTGAGATTCATTTGAGATCTTGCTTGCATGCGCAGCAACGGGACGCCGTAAATAAAACAAGTAGGTCACGAGAAGTTGTAAAATTTATCTAAACATATCTCGGAAATAAGCAAAATATGTATGCAATATAAACGAATGAGTCCACATGGCCACACTCTACCGGGCTCTCATCTGTATGTGAATGAAAAAAAGTGGTACTTTACTTTTACCACCGACTGTGTGCTTTACGTATACTCGAGAGCACAGCATGTGCATTGATGATAAATACACAGACGTGATCGTAGCTTTCAAGCGCCACGATTCAATTGCGCTGACAATATACCGGCAAAAGCGAGGCGAGAGAGGCAGGATATCCCTTGTTCATCTCTTTCCAGTTACAAATGATGACAGATATGCGTGCCTCAAAATTTACGCAAAAAAGTAAAAAAAAAAAAAACTATTTGAAATTTCTCAAAGAAAATAAATTCGCTTTTCGTCCTTCCATTTCCGATTACGAATTGCAAAAACAAATCACACTCTTATAAATCTTATTACTCACCCTATCAAAGCCAAGATAGTACACTGATGTATGTACGGCGCCGAAGATGGGTGGGAAATATAAACACTTTACTATTATTCTGACCGGAAAAGTATCGAAATTGAAAAGTATCGAATGAGAAAATGTATCAAGTTGAATTGTGTTTCTTTTTTTCCCAACGTAAACATAGTGACGTCAATGAAATCCGTGCACTATACATACTTCAACGTTAAGATGTAACAAAATATATAATAAACACGTCAACTACTTATTGCTTGTGTTCATCAAATTCTATGGTCTCAAAAAGAAAATCAATGAACATTTATTTGTTGCGAAACCTTGCCACCACTCATAGCGTACCTGGAAACTCCACCAAATCTGCTTGAAAAATCAGAACGATTTTTCACTTCTTAATTCTATGACACTTTACAGAATATTTTGCACCAAATGAAGAAAAAGAGAAAACGTTCTCTAAGGGTAATTCCACAATAACTAATAAACGATTTTAATATTTTATAGTTATTGCTTAGGAATAAATTTTATATGTTATCTCACAGGGCGTTATTCCCATTTGCTGACTGCAACTTCAAAAGGCAATGTTACAACACTTCAATTGTTTTTTTTTTTGTTGTTTCGTTTGTTGACGGCACTTTGGCAGAAATGAGTGTCGAGTGTCTATTGTCAAGTGATAGGGAACTCCCATTACATTAAGGCATGGCAGAGGAGATTCGCTTACTTTTTGTTTTTCGTTTGTTTTTAATATTTATAAACGTGAAAGAAAGTCTATCATTTATTCCCATTTGTCAAAATTGACATTTCACCTAGGTAATTGTACAATGTCGATAAGGAAGTTTCATTTTTAAATCTTGATTGTTTCTCTTTCTTTTCGGCCGATTAGATCCGATTAAAGGAATGAGCGAATAATACAATACGTCCGTTCCAATTGTTTTGAATTGCTACAAATGTTTACTATTTGCCCGAAAAACTCCGAATAGGCGTTCCATTAGCTGATATTTTCGTAGAAGAGAGGGCTCATGAGAGAGCAAATTTTTTCCTCTCCCTACGAATTGCTGCTGAAGAAAAACTTGTGGGCAGCAGATGGCTGTCAAAGCGAAAACAAAAAAACCTCTGACATTTCATTTATCTGATAGCTGTTTACTAATTTCTACGAAAAGTCGTTTCACAAGTTTCGGTAGAGTTACTCTCTGCAAGAGAGATTTTTACCCCAACTACTCAACTACGAATTGCTGTACGCAAATGAATTGGAACAGACCTAATGTTATGCAATGTTAATATTTTGTTATTTGGAAAATTGAAACCAAAGGGTGGTCTCGAAAAGTCTGTAGTTATTCTTCACTTACGTACATAATTATCTTAATAACTTTGAATTATGTGGGATAGGACAAAGGCTTTGGTTTTTTTTCTATACTATATTTTGCATAACTATCAAAGGTTAATTATCCTAAAGTAAATTTGCTTTAACATCTTGCATTGGTATCATTGAATATGAAACTGTCTGAGAGAAACTTATAAGAGAAATGTTTCTGTTTCGTACTCAAACCATAACTGCGAAAAATATTCTGGATTTATTTTGGGCCATGTCAGTTCAAACAACTAAACAATTCGGGAAAACACGAAGCACTTTTTTAATTTTTTTAAGTTTGACGATCGCAAACCTGCAAATTTAGAACTTTTATATATAATTTATCTTTCTGAAAAAATTTGTTGTTACATTAAAAATGTCACGAGAGAATTGATCTAATGAAGCAAAGGCGTTTGTTTTAAAGACAATAAAAAATTTTATTTGATTTTCAATACTTTTCTCTATTTGCACTTTATAAGAATTGTAGATTTTTCACACATTTTGCCTCCATTTTAAATTCTTAAAGGGACAGATTCACTCTTAAAGATATGCGAAGAATTTAAAGTAGATGCAAAGTATTTTGTATTCATTCATTAAATAAAAATTCATTTAGAAATTTCTATGTCTATCTTTATGAAAATTTAAAGAATAAATTTTGATACAATCCAAGTTTAAATAATGTTTCCTTAATTCTACGTGCCTTTTTAGTTATTAAGAAAATATTAACATAATACAGATTCAGATTAATTGTGATTAACATGATTTTTTTCATTCGTGAGGTGATATATGATAAACTATGGCTGTGAGGCAATGAAACATAACTTATCTAGATATGAAATAAAACGATATTTTCTTTGTTTTATATAAGTTATCTTATACACTAAAATTAACATGAATATGTGAATGCATGTCGGGGAGGAGTGGAGGGTGGAGTGCGTATGTAGTTAAGAGGTGAATGTGTTTATACGAAAATGCCTTATCCTGGATCGTTTCGAATTCCATGAGGATGCAAAGCACAGCTCTACACACAGCCACATGACTCAGCAATCATGTTAGTTAGATTTTTCAAAGTCGCTGATGAGTTGCTCTCCCTGTAGAATATCTTTAGTGAAGAGTACTGATTCGCTGTGCAGCATGGTATCAATTCGAGGGGTTTCTTTCCTGTACTCTCCCGATGTGACTTTACGCGCTACGTAAAAAAAAAAAAATATTACCTCGCGTGATTACATAAAGAATGCAAAAAAAGATTTCCACCCACACTTAAGAGGGGAAAATTATTTTTTTTTTCTTTCTGTCTTATCGGTTTCGGGGTCGTCGTCTTGCGTAATATAAAGAAGACAGAAAACATTGGAATACCCCAAAGATTTGAAATATTTACAACAACCACATCGACAATGGTGGCGGGTGATCATTGTTTATTGCAATTTTGACACCGCAATCGGACTTTAATTAGAGTGAAGATTGATGACACTTACCCTTAAGAGTGAGGAATGAAATGTAGAGCTCATCGTTAAGCTCGCCGCTGTCGCACAAGAACCCCGGCAGAAGTACGCATCATAGCCTTTCGGCTGAATAATCCAGTCCCCCCAACCGATATCATCGAACGATATATAAAGCTTTTCGCGACAGCACTCGGTCACTCCATCTGTGCAGTTAACGCTGCGCTTCTGTCTGGAGGGACGTCGTCGATTTTGCATGTCTATCATGATAAATGGACGGTAATCCTTTTCCGTTGAAATTATGCTTTCTGCTGCATCCACTTCGCATGACTGGCAGGATATGTGTATCAGGTGACTTAAATCATGATTTCCAAACCAGCGCTTTATCGGCCATTCAATGTCGATCTTCACCCAGCCCTCTGTAAAGAGATTAAGGCACAGATTGTTGATTTGTCACTTTCTTTCCATTGTGGGTGGGTATGAAACACACGGTCACGCATATATAAATTATCTCTCCTTTCACTCTCGCTCTCTCTCTCTCTTTCTCTCTCTTTCTCTCTATCTCCCTCCCTATCTGTCTCTCTCTCTCTCTCGTACTCTCGATTTCAATTCTATTTTGTGTTGATTTTCTGAACCGTAAACACAATAGGGCACAAGTAATGAATGTCTCGGGGTCATTCGACTTGTCGACAAAAGTCCAAAACAACTCCCGGACTTTGAATGGAATTCTATGATAATTCTTTATTTTTTTTGTTATTTATTTTTTCTGCTTTGCTTATTCCTTTTTTTTTGATTACCGCAATATATACTTAATTAATTGGAAAACAAAAACATGATGAAATCGGGCATAAGAAAAAAAAAACAGAAATAAAAGTGAAATTTAAACTCAACTTTACCTTGTACGTCGACGGATTGTATTGCAACTGGCTTGACTTTCGGGAGATATTTTGAGTTGTGACCGCCCTGCTCCACTTCAGATACAACAATTGTATGATTAAGTAACCTGTCACGACGATTGCGTTTTCTAAAGATCCACAACACCGCTGTACTAACATCGATGCTCTCGGTGTCCATGTCATCGATTTTAAACGAAAAACAAACGGACGGATGCCTTAAATGATGACATTCATATTTTTCTGCAAAATGAAATAAAGATGTATGCAATAAAAGTATATAATTTTCACCAATCGACGGAGGAAGATATTGATATTATTTCGAATTCAGATCAAATGAGTTAAGTTTTTTCAATTTATTTTAGATGCACCATCCGATTCTATCCTTCTTGAAAAATAATCTTAAACTTCCCGATAAGCAATAAAATCCGTAATATTTTCTAACTTCACTTTCATTTCTATGTCTTACTAATGTGACATGCAAAATTAAAACCAGTTAAAAACACAAACGCACAAATAACAAAGCGAAAAACTCAATACAAACTCATAAATGTTATCTGTGGAGACCAAAGGGGTTCAGCACGCTTTCGGTAAAAGTTCAAAACTTTGATAAGATAAACCTAAAGCACACAGGTTCAAAATAAATAAAAATAAACATAATTCACAATAAAACTCTGCGATTGTGTGAAGAAACGCGCTCTTAACCTCTGATGATCCTCTTTCAGAGCACACATTTAAAGGTGGTCCACATACACATCAGGAGGGGGTGATTATCAAATGAATCAGCTCTTGAATTATCACCAATTTCTCAAACCATTATGAAGGAGGTCAAGAAAATATTTTGCCACGGAAGCGGGCGACTTTGCACAAAAATAATTAATAAAAAAAAAAAATCTGACTCACCTCTCTCGAGAAAAATAAACTTCTTGCTGGTCCTTGCGTAGTAGTCGCCGAGGTCTTTTGAACTTGTAGTGGCGTCTTGTTGTATGGTTTCCTCATAGATGGGCTTGGGCATCCCCAGAGCTGATACATTCGGCTTGTCCTTCAGGCGAAGCTTCTCGAGAATTTGTTTCTTGACGAACTCAATCCGTAGGCGAGTAAGTTGCTCTTCACTTACACGTACATTTTGGCTGTTCGACTCACACTTTGGGCATTTTAAATGCGACGGGTCTTGATGAGTCTTGTGGTGGCGATGACTACTCTGCACAACGTTGTGCTTGTAATCCAATTCATTCTCAACCTGACTGAACTCCCGGAAGTCATCGTCTCTTAGCATTTCCTCTTCATCCTCACTGGATGCACCCTGGAATGAGCTCGATCTGGTCTTGCTCATCTCCTTCCGTAAGATGTGCCATAGATTTGGGGAATAAGTCCTTTCTGAAGGACTCCAGTCCAGACTTGTGTTAATTTTATGCGTTTGTTCCTCCTCATTCGCTTCCGCTTCCTCTTCCTCATCATTCTTCAACATAATGTTGCGTGAAGAATGGTGCTCATTTGAATTACGTTCCTCGTTGTTTTGATGATTGTGATGGACATTGTGATCACTAGTCTCTATTGACACGTGCTTTTGATGTCGGAGATGGTGATTCGGATGCCGAGAGACCTCTGACTTGGCAAATATTCGATTGTGTATACTTAGGCTTTCCAGTATGATGCATGTGAGCAGAACAAATGTGACAAAGTACTTGGCCATTATGGTATAATGATGATAGATTTTTCGATAAAATCTGATAAAACTTCTTTTTAATATTTGGAAGCAAGACTAGAGATTATTTTTTATCCTGTTTTTGCAGGGTTCGCTTTATTATTCGATTGAATGCACGAAAGTGTATACTATCTTTTTGGGAGCATTGAAATCGCAACTGGTGTCCATTGAGTGTTTACGAGCATAGAACAAATAACACTATGCTTTAACTACCTTGGTTTAATACCAGTTTATATCATACAGTAACGTTAATATTTGTCTCAAGAAACTAATTAAAACAACAAGAGAATTTATTTTTTGTTTTTTGTTTCTTATTTTCACTGTTTTTATTGTTGCGGGTTGAAGCGAGGCATCTGGAAAAAAAGAGGAGAACATAATTCAAGTTCAAGCTATTAAGACTTTAATATCAGAGACACGCTACTGTTCTCTCAGAATAAGAATGGACCTACAGTTTTTTGCAAACTCCGAAGGGCGAAGTTTGAAAGACTTTTAATTAGACAGTTTTTACTTTTTGAGTGTTGTTAGCAGCTCGAAAGAGATTGTACCGTGAAAAGTGCAAGGTGTTCCGGCCGGGAATTGTACCTAGACCATGTGTGTGATGTCGCAGCCTAACCACTACGCCACGGCGACCACATAAACAAACATTGACCGAATGTGATGGATGAAACATTCGGTCAATGTTCTTACTATAAATAAATTTATCCTGTGTTGTGTCTTGACCTGAAATACTTTAAATTGTCCCTTGCTCTAGGAGAAATAATACACAGTATCGACTTCCTTGCTTTACCCTGATCTATTTTTAATTGCAGTTGAATTTTGAATTTGAATTTTCAATTTGAAAGTCTATATCAATGTTTAAAGATTTTTGTCAAACTTTGTAACATTTGCCTTGGGATAAAAACTAAATCAACAGTATTTTTTCTGAATGACAAAGTTTATTTTTTCCTTAACTGTATACTATTGCTTACTATTGATAAATGAAATATCGCAAGAAAATACATTAAGTAAGTAGAAAAAAATGAAATAACCTATAAAAATGTACAAAAGGGGTTTACAAAGACTAACGAAAAATATGCTAGAATCTTACACTACCATTTATTCCATATATGGTTGTATAAGTAATAATACTTGACAAATTGGTGTCCAAATTGGCAGAATTAATTTCATAGTTCCCTGAGTTTCTTATGCTTTGTGCTTAAATAACGATACGGTAGGAAAAAGTGTTAATCCCAACAATTGATTAGAAGTCTGTGTATACATACTAGTGTTTTCAGCCCGAAACGATGATGATGATCCTGCAAATGTATACCTCATAAACACTTGTTCAACTTCACGTGCGCCAAACAGACAGATATGCGCGACTTATTGACACTTGCACACAAAAATAAAATATATGAAAATGTTATTATCAATTAAAAACCACGGAATTTTGAAACACACAGAACGAATTGAATGTATACACGCGATCAGGACTGATCTAAACTCAACACGCGACAAGTGTGAAGTGCTGGGTTAAGTTAAAATACCGCATTTCTTATTTTAATGTTTCTAAGCTGTTGAATCCGTGGCAGTTTCTGTTAAATAATTACTCTAAGACTTCCCTTCCCTTGATAATCAGAAATCGTGACCACAAATTGCATCAGCCTCAGGTAACTAGACAGAGCTCTCAGCGCCCACCTCACCACACCGTAACGTCGCGTCACTAGTCCGCGGCGCGGCGTCATCATGTGTTTGATCGTGCGTCCAAAAAACTATGTGTGAATTTTTTTATAGCTGCCTCTTTTTGGTAGTTCTTTTTTATTTTTGCTGAGTTTTGATATTATTGTATTTTGATATATTTTTTTTTTGATTGACAAAACAGTGTGTCGATGTTGAATTACTGGCGGTGAAGATGACGTATTCAAAACGATTTAATGCACAGTTTCTGTTGGTGGGAGGTTAGCAGCATTAATATATTCACATTCGCTCAATTATGTAGACGTTTTTCAATGAAATACAAGTTGAAGGAATTGTTGAATTCAATGCGCCTACTTTCAACACCACGGAAGTGTAGTTTTAAATGCGGCTGAAACTGTGGTGAAAAAAATATACCGACATAAGTGAATAGATGAATTAATGTGTACATCATCTGTGTACACCTTACTGAAAACACACTTTTGTTGACTTACAAAAAGGATACCGTGCATTAATACATTCTTTGGTATTGTCAAATTGTCTGTTAGTCCCAAGAGCAAAAGGAATTTATAAATTAAATATGCTGACGCAAATGGATATGGAAATGAGAAATTTGTTTCATTGCTCAGGCCAAAGTACATTTAACCGGTGTATTTTATTTGTGTGTGTTATATACACTTTATTCCTAGGTGGAATAGAATATATGTATGATGTATAATGCATATATATATATGTATATATATGTATATATATTTATTTATATATTTATATATATATATATATAATTTTACAAAATATTATATATTAATTATTTTTGAATAATTAACTTGTATATATACTACAACATTGCTATGCTGCAAAATTCGGCCATTATGTAATGTAACACAACGCTCATTTGAACCTGCGATTATTTTACTGTAATTAATAAAATGAAGTTCATCGCACCATAATGTAACCATGAATGATGCAAAAACCTTTGCCCGCCATTTTGCCCCCTTTGCATATGCTCAGATTCGCAGCTGTGTGTAACAGATGATAACCTTAAGAATTAAACCTTATACTACGCATTGCCTAGAAATAAGACCACTGCATTAGAAAACTACAGTCTCATCATAATTGATATGCCTGTGCTTTGCTTAATTAAAGGGTAATTAATCTTATCAATGAACTCTCAAAGTGATTAAACAGATTTTTTTTAAAAGTTTGAAAAAACGTTTTAGATATTCCGACGCATTTAAAGGTATAGATTTGGTTGAAGTAATACGCGTCACCTTACAAGCAATCAATTTGTGATAAACTTATATCTCTTATAAGGTGTAGTGTCATATGCTGCTGCTACAGATTGTTTTTATTTGAAAGCTTAGCATGAACGTGGGCGACAATAAGTTTATTTTCGAATATAATACCTTGTAAAGATGGTTTACCTTTTAATGGCTATGAATTTAATTTATTTATCACTTTTTTTCTACTTTTTTCTACATCAACGTGTCCTCGGAATATAAGGAAATGGGAGCCGTAAAATCGTTAATCCGTCAGTGGCATTCCAAACAAACTGAATTGAAATAAAGAAAATGAAACATTCGCCCTTTAAATTCAAACTTAATTTACAAAAAATAAACCGTGGCATAAAATCTCCAAACAGAATTCAATCTATTGATTATTAGATTGTCGAGTTCAAATTATCAATCACGTGCTAAAATTTGTTATAAATAGGAACAGAGATATGTTCAGACAAACTAAACCTTAAAAATAGGGGCATTCACCTAGCAGAAAAAAACCCTGACCAAGCAGACTCATGTTTCTGTTAAACCTTGACATTCAAAGCGCGTGGCGTTGTAATGATATTTATAATGTTAAAGTTTGCGTTTTCAGCTCAATGCTGTAATGATTTAAAAATAACTTGACCCCATTGGGAACTCACATCAGTAACAACATTCACAATTCTTGAAAGGATTCAAAAAAAACTTGCCAAGGGCACCTAGATAAATTAAAAATCATTTCTTTGTTTTTTTAAAAAGGAAATAGTTACTTGAAGAAAAATATGATTAAATAAATGAACCAAACAGCATGTTTTGTGTGAGATGGTGGATTTTCTTTTTACTGTCTTATCAATTCTTGGGTTCTTTATATAGCTGTATAGATATTCTATTTAAATAAACTTTCACGCTTGTTTTTTTTTTAATTTTAGAATGTTATGAATTGGCAAAAAAGATCTTTGATGACATCAGCTGTCCCTTTTTGCGAAATTTTATATGAAATACAAATAACATTTTGATTAATTTGTTTTTCCAGTGGCCTGCTTTGGAGTCATAGGTTATGCAATTTTACCAAAAAAAGATTTCCTTAAACCACTTTAACCGTGGCTTGAACAAGGAAAATCGGGAAAATAAATAAAACATTGTCATGTGAAAATGCGTTTCAATATAAATATGCCTATTATTAGGAAATGCGTATTAATATAAAAATAATTGTAAATAAAATATAAAGATCTGCGTTCTTCAAAACAGCATGTTATACAGAACATAGTGTACAAAAGGGCATGTTAAATAGAAAAAAAATTAAAATACAAGGATGTGAAGTATATGTAAAATAAAATGTCACAGGAAGAAAGTTCACTTCAACATAGCTTTCGTGCAGGGACATGCACTCACATTGTTCTCCAATTTTTTGTTTTGATAAACACTGACGATTTTTCAAAATTGGCAGCCTCTCCCTCTAACTATCCCACTGTCCCTTGTTACACCCGTTTTCCACCCAAAAAATTGTTGTATAAACATACCATCAGAATCTGGAAAGTATAACTTTTGTCGGTTTTCACATACTCTCTACAATGCGTTGATTAACTTCTTTAGGTACACGTGAATACCTCAGTAAATAATAATATGTTGGTATGCAGTGGAATACAAAAACATAATTACCTTTTACAGAACCTCATGAGCTCATTACGGTTTTTTGGTCTGTAAAAATTTAATAAATATAATTCCCCAAATTGAAAATCTTTCTGATAATTTTCTGTTATGTTGTTTTAGTTAATTTATGTATATTTTTAATTTAAAAGTTTCACTTTATTTCGAAATGAGTTTGCACACTACCTCACAGCGTAAACGACTAGCACGGATTAACTTCTTCGATTTCAAACGCGAAGTCTTAACTTTAGCATAGTATAATCAATTTCACACAATAATCATCGGCATTCTGTTTTGGTTTTGGTTTTGGATTTGATTCTGTCAATGGTTAAGGAACGGTTTTGATCTTACTCTCACACATGCAAAGAACAAACACGACTTTATTCAATGCTTTGAAGACTCTTATTAAGCGGGAATATATGTGTAAGTAAGGTGTAACTGATAAGCGAGGAACAGCATTCGCTTCATCAATATATATCATTTTGAGGGTGGTATCCGTGTGTGTGGGGTTAGTCTTCGAGAAATATAACCGCCTTATCCACTGTGTAGGGTAGGGCATGGCTGATCTCTGAGTCAACTCATGACCTCTTGAGTCAGTTGATGCGAATGATATCTTGAGATTCAAAGTACAGAGATTTCAACCCCTGATGACGACTACAACAAAAAATCAAAATAAGAACATGCGGAATATCTTGAACATTCGTGTAATTTTATTGTGATCGTGACTTAATACCGGCCTTATTTAATTATCATTGAGATCATTCACATAGCGTATCACCATAATGAAGACACGATATACATAACTTCTTATTTACAAAAGCCTTCACACTGTGTCACATTAATCTATATTGGACCGTCTCCGTCTCCGAGGCGAATCCAAAGTCCGATAATGTGTCATGCAATCAATGAATGACTCGGCACACACCTTGCCAATCATGATAAGTCTTGGTCATGTTCAGTATATAACTCAAAGTTTACTCCGGGACCTTAACACGCGTGCTGCGCGGTGGAGAGTTGTCTAGTTGAACATAAGTTTTTTGACCTTTCGACTAGATCAATGTTTTTTTGCCTAGATAAATTCTTCTGTGTTTTATTTTTGGGTAGAGTGCTGTTTGATAAGACAAAATAGAGATGGATTATGCGTTAAAAATTGTACGCTACTACATATCTGTTCACTATGCACAGATACGAGCCCAGCATTCACTAAAATTTGTGCTGTCTGTAGATACGATAAGATGAAGTCTGATACGTTTACTTAGCCACATTGATAGTCTCAGTTTTATTTTGGATTTCAGTAAAAATGTGCATGGTACCTTTCAAATCTTGCGAGAGAGAAATAAAGCACTTCGGCAATTAAGAATAAGGTTAAGATTTTATTGCTACACAATTTCACTAAAAGGAAAGAAGGTTATTCAAAGATTATTGCTTGCTTTTCGTTCATCCGTTTCGAAAATATTTACATATCATCACATTTTCAAATATCCTTCAAATGAAAATTATAAGATATCAACTGCAACAAACAAAAGTTTGGAAGTCTATACATATCTCAGAAAAAGAAAGTTTAAATGTTTATAAAATGGTTTTTTTGTTATTTAAGGTATAAATCGATAAAGACAGTAAATATTATAATTATTAGATCAGTCTAAGACTTAAAAAAGAGCTTGTCGGATATAAGAGACGAATTTCAGGAATGCTGGTTAATATTGCAAGCCAGTATAAAAAACTTCACCCAGAGAATTTCATATGCAAAAATTATAAATTTTGAGAAAAGACATGCGCAAATTTCGTGAACTTCCAACTTTTAGAGAAATATCAAAGAGAACCTGCATAAGACTATAAGCCTTGCATTGAAGTAAAAAAAGTAAACAATTACCATGGTCGGTAGAGATTTGTATACATTCCATAAAGAAATAGGAGACAATGAAAACAAACAGCGGTTTCTTTAGATGGTGCCTCGTAAGACAAGTGTGGATTTCTGTCTGATCAATTGTATATTTTGTGGCTTCAGCCAGAGATCAGTTTTTGCTGTTGCTACTTCTGGTAATAAATTTACTTAAAAGTGAACTTCAAATGTGTTATGCTCCATTAATGCTTAACTAATTAGCATAGATGTCGTTTACCGTTCCTATCAAAGACACGTTTCAAGCGTTCCTATTGAAAATTCATTCAAAACTTTATATCACTTCAATGCAAAATTCAAAAGGTTTCGCATCGGATCGAAAAAAAACTCCATATCGTAGAGTAGTGTTATTCTGTTAAATGGGATTCAACTTTTTTTCATGTTACCGTCGATGCAAAATTTAAAGATACACCCTTTGTTTGGTCCACGTCTGGCTGTGGTGAATTTCTTTTGCAAGAAAAACTATTTCTCACCACCGTGAATTTCTGACGTGTAAAGTGAATACGCTATATATGGTAGAAAATCTATTCTTTTCGCGGAAAAAGGTGAACGCCATTCCTTCCTTAACACGAGAGAGATAAGAAGAACATTCTTATTCCCATTTAGCGTGGGATGTATATTACATTTTGACTGCTGAACAAAAACCTTTTGAGTCAAATTTGTTAAAGTGCTGTGATGTGATAAGATTCAATATAAAACGGAGTACGACGCAATAGTTTCTTGATTCGATATTAGATCATCTCTAAGCGCGGAAATGAAAAAAAGGAAAAAAAAATAAATGATTTTCCACCTTCATATTACATACGTTAGAGCACTCGCTTACAAGGTTTCCATTTTTGATTTGATTATAAAATGAAACCATAACCACCGGCTTGGTATTTGAGACAAGAAATACAATATATGTGTTTTATGCGTTTTTGTGTGGAGAATTGGAGATTGACAAAAAAAAATTTTTTTGTGGTAAGTAAAGGAAGTATTTTATTTTTCTTTTCCTCTTTGTCTTGTTTTATCTATTATATATAAGAGGCAGCTAACGTCCAATATGAGGTGCAGATTTATTTATACATATATGTCCAGTTTTATGTATATATATGTACATGCATATATATGTACACATATATATATACATATACAGTTTGTCAACAAAGTTTTTACACTAGGTAAAGAAAAACAGCAATTTCTTCTTTCTCGCTTCAATATTAGATGC
Source organism: Eristalinus aeneus (assembly GCA_955652365.1). Taxonomy (NCBI): domain Eukaryota; kingdom Metazoa; phylum Arthropoda; class Insecta; order Diptera; family Syrphidae; genus Eristalinus; species Eristalinus aeneus. Next base: position 3,722,153 of record OY019135.1, on the reverse strand, counting down.
TTCTATAAACTTAATTTCACAATTTTTTTTTTTATTTCCATGCTTCATGTTTTAAAAAGTAAAAACAAAAGTAAACAAAAGTCCATATAACATAACAATAAGAACAACAAAAAAAAAAGCAAAACGAAACAGAAATTTAATTGTCAAGAAAGTCTTTAGACATTTTAATACAATACTTTATTTTAAACTTATTTTGTTTCAAAAGCTTATGAATTTTGCAAAATTCGCATGTTAGTATTTAGTGTGACCACCTTTGGCATCAATAACCGCCTTTAGCCGCTTTGTCATTGATCCAATTAACTTTTTTATATCATAATTGTTTGGAATGTTAACGCATTCTTCATTGATGTACTGTATCAGTTGGTTTCTATTTTTGGGGCTCCTTTTTGCTAACGTCTTTTTCAAATGTGCCCATAGATTTTCCTTTGGGTTAAGGTATGTCTATCCAATGCTTTGGTGCAGTTATAAAGCAGCCACGTCTTCACCGCCATTAAAACCAAAATTGTTGGCACTAGCAAGCAAATGAATTTCCAAAATGCTCAAGTACATCTTTGCGTCCATGACGTCCCGACGCCTTTGCTCGATATGCACCCCACATCTTCACAGATAACTTACCAAATTTGACGGTTGGAAAGATGTTCTTGTGAAGCAAAGATTTTAAAGGTTTGCGCCACACTCTCTTTGTAATACAACATTATTTATGTTTCATCACAAAATATGACGTCGTCCCAGTACTCGTTCGGTTGCATGCTGTACTCCGTACCGAATGATAAGAGTTTTGCACATTTTGAGACGAAAGTAATGTTTTTTTCCTCATTATTTATCAGCACTTGGCTTACAGTTTCGTTGGAAACTTGTACACCGCAATCTTGGTTTATTTCTATGGACAAAGCTCGAATGGATATTTGAGGGTTTTCATGAACTTTTCTTAGTAAACAGCGCTCATTTCTGTCCGATAACTTTTTTGGCCTGCATTTGGTGGCAAAATTTTCTAACCGACTTCCACGTTCTGCTCGGTTAATTATATTGCAAATGGTTTTCTTAGATAAACCAAACATCTCGGTCATTTCTTTTACACTTTTACCATTAGACTGGTTATAATAAACCAACTGCTTGACTGTAACGTCAAAAGAAATTGTCTTACCAGGCATATTAAAATGAATCACCAAAACTTGTTCTTATTCATTCAACAGCAGAAGTAACAATGAACATTTTCGCTTTCGACTTCGTACATCTCATACAGAACAGAAAATGAACAAACCGATATAGCGGTACGTTTTGAACTATGTATGCATTGTGAAAAGGATGCGGAATAGAATGTATAAAGACTTTCTTGACAGTTAAATTTTTGTTCCTATTTGCTTTTTGTTTTTTTGTTGTTCCTATTTTTCTGTTATATGGAGTTTTGTTTGTGTTATTTACTTTTTAAGGCATGAAGTATGGAAAAAAAATTGGTACAATAAAGTTTAAAGAAGTGTCTAAAAATGTTGTTTTATTTACCTACTGTATACACTTTCTTGACATATGAAGTGCATCGAACTGTGTTTTAACATATTGAAATAATAAAAACTACGTTCTCATTTGATACTTAGTAGTTCCGCATATATATATATATATATTTATGATCACAAAACACGAAAATATAACAATAAAGGCTGTGTTTGTCGATCCTAAAAAACTGTCCTGTGTTAAACTGCAGTCCAACAAATTTAAGAATTGTTTCTACGAAAAAAAGCACAAAACATTTGAAGAACAAAAAGAAAAAAGATTCGATATTCAGGTTTACCTTTAAAAAAAAATATTCCTTTAACAACGTACTTGCATTTTTTTTAAAAATAAATTTTAAGCCGATTTCTATGTCTGTACCGGTGTACTTCTTCGTAAAAAAATTTCAGTAATTAAAAGAAATTTCTATCAATTTTAGTTACAAATTCCTTAGTATAATTTTATATTTTCCATAGAAAGAAAGTACGAAAATGCAAAAATTAAGTATTTTCCTCCAAGCTAACATGCGCCGTTAGGCAAGGTTTGCATCTATTTTCACATTAAAGTCCGAGGAAACGAAATTCTGAAAGTGGATTTATTTTATTTTATCTCTCTCTTTCACAATTCCACCGAAGTCTTTGTTTTTAAGTAATTCGTTGTTGTTTTTGTTTTTTACGCCAACCATTTCAGATTTCAACTTTGTGAATGTTTTTGTCTCAAACAAATAATGTATAAAACAAAAAGTCAAAACTACATTCTGTAGATAAAGACTAGCAGTATTAGCTTTAGTCATTAAAACATAAGTTACGAGCTACATCATCTGATGATATACGTGAGTAACATTTGTTTTTCTCTTATGATATTCATCATAGTATTTGGATTTTATGTTTTATTGTTTTCCTTTGTATATCTAATATCTGGTCTGTTTGCGTCATACGTTATCTAAAAACCTTTTATATTCATTTTCGTGAACCTTTTTTAAGGAGTTTTGACTCACCCAAAGACAAATGCGTTGATTTTTTGTCAAGCATATTGTCGTTTCAGAAAAAAATCCAAAAACGCCTTTTTGTTTCAGGAGATATTGTGTTCGAGAAGAAAAAAATTTAGAAGACCGCCAACCTCCTTAGAATCGTCGCAATCTGAGGCAGCTCCGACAACTTATCCAGACGGCAGATCATTTTCTATGCCATCTTTTCCAATATTATGCGCTACATCATCATCATCTTATAAATTTGAACCATATTCCTCTTGGTTCCATGCCTCCAGAGACACGAGGACTATGGGGACCCAAATGAGAATGCAAACAAACACCCTCCCGGTGTTAAAACCACATCGTTTCATCCACCATCAATATTTGACATTGACATGGAAAATGAAAGCATTGAATTACCAGTAAATACAGGCGACCATGTTATTCTATCGCGGTCTGAGTTCGATGCAATGATTGATCGCTGCTGCGATGCTGATTTTGGTGATAAGTTCAATTTGAAATGTTCGCCAAAGAACCCGATAACTTTGTACTCAATCGAAGATGAAGCGAATCTGACAGTGAAAGCAACTAAATCGTCGTTATTGGCGATTGAACCGACGATAAAGAAGTAGAGGTTCTTTGTAATCACCAATGCAGAGAAGCGATCCCTTAAAAGTGGAAACAAGTCTGCCTCTAAAAAATCGACTCTTTTCGTCGATGATAAGAACGATGTCATGTTTGTCAGCCATCATGAAATCATGTGCTGATACAACAACATTGATTGGCAAACTTGATTCGTCCACGTCTTCGAAAAGATCAGTCCATGCCATGTATCTCATCCATTACTTTTAAAAGCTGCATTGAAGAACACTTTTGAGCCGATGATAAACACACACTTTTCTCTACATCTTCTGATGACAACGCATTAGGTTCCTCGTACAAGACAGATTATCGCATTGCGTTTGCTGAGGTCGAACGACTTTTTAATGAGGACAATGAAAGGAATCCTTTTTTTTAAGTTTCTTCTCCGCCACCACCACATCATGGAATATTCAAAAGTAAACAATTTAAAACAAAAATCAAACGAAATTTCCTACTAAATGCTACTATATTTTGTTGTTGTATTTGAAGCATGAATGTCTTTGGTTTCTTTTGTCCTTAGGCGTGTGTTTGTTGTTTAAGGGGTTAAAAGTTTACATTTTTGTTGTCTTTTATTTTTTAGGTTTAAAAGTAATATTTTTTTAGCCTCGTTAGCAAGCTGAATCAAAATGCATGTGTGTTTCATCGAAAAGATCACTAAAGTTCATTATATTTAGACCGGTCTCTAACGTAACCCGAAGTCCCCAAAATCCGCTCATTCCAGAAGGATTCAAAAATCAATCATTCCAGAAGGGCCCAAGTATCGTATGAATGTAGCCGTTTAGCTATATATTTCTTATACATAAAATAACATAACTTTTCTGTACGAATTTTGAATTTGATACTCATTACATGCGGTAAAATAATTAAAACGTGGCTACTCTTATTGATATAAAGGGTGTCCCAACAAGAACGCAAGATTTAAATTTTAAATAAAACGCAGATATTTAAAAAAATCATGAATTGTTTATTATATCGTAAAGTAGACAGCATGAGGTTATGTGTGGAATAACACATCGGTCAGATGGCCGCCGCGGCTTTGCTGGCACATACGCGATCTTTTAATGAAATTTTCAATGACCGTTTTTCATAAATGCTGCGGTATTTCATTAATGCAGAGTCCAAGTTCCTCTTTTAAGGCTTGAGTCATCGACGGCTTATTCGCATAAACCATCGACTTCAAAAAACCCCAAAGAAAAAAGTCCAATGGTGTTAAATCGCACGATCTAGGCGGCCAATTCTGGTCTCCGAAACACGAAATAACAAGACCGGGAAATGACTGATGCAGCAATTGAATTGTTTCTCTGGCCGTATGAGATGTGGCGCCGTCTTGTTGAAACCACATCCCCTCCACATTCAGTTCCTGAGTCAATTGAACTTTGTATGCATGAATTCTTCAAAATTCACTGCATAGTGGATTAGGAAACACCAATTTGCTGAGCTCGGTGTCGAATTGAGGTGGATGGAGTTCGAGCGACATCATCACGTACTACTGCGATATTTTCGGTCGATCTACCTGGTCGAAGGCGCGTTGTTGTCTTTACATCAGTTACAGATCCAGTTTAAGCAAATTTTTCCATTAATCACTTTACAGTTGGCTCTTTTGTAGCATTATTGTAACCCAAAATTGATCGCAATTTGCCGTAAAACTTTCACCATTTTGGTAAAACGATTTCACAATGAGTATGCGTTGTTCATTCGTGTAGCGCTACATTTTTATTAATCTCATACCTTCTACTAACAAACAATAATAATTGTTCAAATTTCAAACATTGACAATTCGAATGGCGCCTTTACAAAATTTCCGTTATACAAGTCTTCTCAAAAAATAAGGTGAGATTCAAATTTCGCAGGATACAACATGAGCCGACGAAGATGCACGGTGCAATGCCCACCAAATTGTTGTCTGGGCTGTAAACATGTAAACGTTTGTGCCGACATAACAAAATAAAAAAAAATTGTTAACCGAATGTACGTAGTTTGCGAGATTTAATTTTACCTTATTTTTTGAATACATCTCCATTCATTCCAGCTTTAAGTGCAGTAAAATGACCCGTTTTTTTTTATTACATCATTTGAGTTGTAATAATATAAAAGATATCGTCATTAAATAAAGGTCTCAACCGTTTTGTTTGGCGTGAAATCCTCGACTTCATTCTTCTTCTTCTTCTACTTGTGGCGCTACAGTCCGTATTGGACCTGGGCCTCAACCAACATGCCTCTCCAGTCAGCACGATCTTTTGCCAGCTGTCTCCAGTTGCGCACTCTAAAATTTTTGAGGTCCTTCTCAACTTGTGTGTGCCACCTTAGACTAGGTCGTCCTCTGTTGCGTTGTCCCAATGACTCGGGCTCAAAGACTTTTCGGGCCGGAGCAGTGGTGTCCATACGCTCTTTATGGCCTAGTCATCTTAAGCGTTGTATCCGTAGACGCTTGACCAGGCGCATGTCGCTGTACAACCCATAGAGTTCGTCATTAAATCTTCTCCTCCAGATGCCATCAACTCAAACAGGACCAAAAATCGCACGCAAAACTTTTCTTTCGAAATGACTAAGGGCTTCTTCAACCGCCTTTGGTAAAGTCCGAGTTCGAGAGAGGGTTTTATTACTCAATTGCCAACACTCAAAGAACATTATTTGTCTAAGGAAGCTTCTCAAACTTAGCCGTTCAGAATCGGCGAAAAACTGTAGGTCCCTTCGACTCGTGAGAGAACAGTAGCGCGCAGCAAGCTAGGCCCCGGTCCCCTGTGAACTGCCGCGCCATACAATTATTATTATTACTATTATTTATATCGTTATTTGTAGTGTTAAGTACACGCACTAGTGGTGTTAAGTCTGAACGCCCTCATCGCATCATTTTTAAACTACTTATCACCCACCATTCATCATCTGAATTATTATATATATGTTTAATCTTGTCACACATGCCTATTTTATTTTAATTTTTTGTTTAATTGCATAATAATCATCCTTGTCTTATTTAATTACTTTTGGCATCTGATTTACTTAAATTATATATTTACCGTTACCTTATATATATATCTCTTCCTTTCTAACCGATATATTTATAGCTGAATAATGAATTAATTTTCCTATAAAAGAATGTGTCCAATCTCCTTCTTGAATAAACCACCGAATGTGAAAGTACACAAACGTGTTTTTTCTATATACGAGCTGTGTCCATTTAAAGTGCAAAAAATATAAAACTGAACAAAACATTGTTGCGTCCTGTGAGGAATTAGAGCATTTATACAAGGTGGAAGCAAGTCGACGAGGGAAATCTCATAGTACACGTTCGTAATAATCCGTGGTTCGGTAAGAAAGGCAACGCTGGGAACCACCAAACGAGAGAGCTGCACCTGTACATAACCTGATTATCACGAGGTAAGTGCAATTGAATTCTACTTGTGCATTGTTCTTATGAGTCAAATAAAACTGGGGGAATATAGAGGAAGGTGATATCCTACCCCTTGGCTAGGACGTATTGATATGCACGAGGAAGACGCACAATACCAACGCATTCTTTGGAAAAATGACCCTTCACTGCCAATACAGGAATACTACCGCAATGTTTGGAAAGGCACCTGCCCTTTCCTAGCAATTCGTACGATGCATTAGTTGACACATGATAAGAAAAAACGGTTTCCTTTGGCTGTCATCAAATGTATTTGGATGGTATTCTATCAAGAGCCAATACCATTGAAAATGCATTACAAAAACAAAAGGAAATTATTAAACGTTTAGCTGTGCATCCTTCAAACTAAAAATGTGGACAAGAATTCATCCACGACTTCTCAATGACATTCCTTCCGAACACAGGTATCTAGAGAGTATTCTACAATTTAAATCGACCGACCTCATTAATCAATTCAATTTAAATTTAAAATTAATTTCGAAATCACGATAGAATCTTCAACTAAGAGATCAATTTTCTTAAATATTGCACGGCTATTTGTTCCGTTGGGTTGAAAAAACCCCGTAGTAGTTTCAAAATTATGGTTAAATAAATTAGGATGGTACGCTAAATTACCGAAGGAAATTGAGCGACACTAGAAGGTTTGGTTAAGATTTGCTCACCATTGCACAGGTACGTATCCCCAAATGGATAGGCAGCAACGGAAATTCAAGATCAATAAAGCATACATTTTGCGACGCATCTGAGTCCGCATATTCTGTAGTTGCTTATCTCAGGACCTGAGACGGAGATGTAACATAACAGTCAATCTTTTAATGGCCAAATCAAAGGTGAATCCAATAAAGCTCAAGTTGACTATACCTCGTGCAGAGTTGTGTGGATCTGTCTTAGGTACAAAGCTGCTTAAACTCCTCAAACAAAACCAATATATCGAGGTTTCCAATTCAGACGCTTTTATCTGGACTGACTCATCGATCGTTTTGGCTGGATTCGTGGGGATGCAAGTAAATCGGATAAGAAAAGTGGCGCCTCCGAAAACAACTCCGCAGATGTTTCTAATAAGAATAAGTCTATCCAAACTAATTAATTGCGATCTATGGTGTCATTGTCCGCCCTGTCTCAAACAAAAATTCAGTAAGTGGCCAAATATGATAAATTCCGATGTGGAAGAAAAAAAGAGAAAAGTTAAAGTATTTTCGAGTACTACCCAGCATTTGGAGCTAAATGTATGGCTAACAAATTGGTCATCATTTTCCAGGGTTCTAAGAATACTAGCATACCGCCAACATTCCTTGAGAAACTGTCTATCTAGAACGGGCCATTGGGGGGCTTTCAACGGAAGTGTAAGTCAACGGATTTGTGTAATTCGATTTGTACAACGTGAGACGTTTGCTCGTGAATGGAATGCACTATCCACAAACAAGTCCTTACCTGAAAATAGCCCTCTTCGCCCACCAAATCCGTTTTTTAGCAGCGAGGAAAAAACAATATAACTGGTGTCGACTACGCCGGGTCTTTTAATGCGCTACCATCAAAGGGTAGACGTTGAGTTTCTTTAAAAGGATATATCGCGCTTTTCATCTGCTTAGCCATAAAAGCAATTCAATTAAAGTTGGTGGGTGGCTTGAGCTCAGATGCATCAGCACAGTTATTCATTGGACGGAGAGGTGTATGCAGGGATATATACAGTGACTGTGACACATATTTTATTGAGGCCAATAGAAGACTTAAGGAAGATTGATTTACCTATCGGCGGTTTATAGACAGGGTGTATCTGCAGTTAGTGCAACAGCAGGTCCGTTAGCTACAGTCAGCGCAACAGTAGGTTCGTTGGCACTTCATCTTAACTTCATCTCCCGATTTCGGAGGGTTGTGGGAGGCGGGCGTCAAGTTGACGACGTTCCCCCTAAACGAATAATTGGAGAACAAAAATGAACATATGAAGAACTAAACACAGTGCTGACACAAATTGAATCCTGTTTCAACTAATGGTATTAACACTTCGGGACATTTTTTTATAGGAGATTTGCTACTCGCACTTCCTCAAGCTGAAATCGTTAACACCAGTCCCATAAACCGATGGCTTTATTATTAGAAAATGGAAAGTGGTTAGAACGCAAAACGGATTTGAAGGTCAGCGATATTATCATAATAAAAGATGAACGATATTCCTGCAACCATCCTGGTGCTGACAGCTTGGTGCGGGTTGTTACGCTTAAGACACAAAATGGAATAATTAAGGGCTTTAGTGTCAAGATATGTCATCTACTTATTGAAACTAATTGGGAATATTCGTCCAACGGATAATGACTGTAGAATCAATTGTACTTTACCTTATCCTTATAGTTATTTGCCAACGAGGCACCTCAAGAGGCCCATACAGGTAGTTTTTATGATATTTGTTGAATAGCACTCTGCCGCAGATATGCGAAGTCTGAACACACTCATAGCATCATTTTTGAACTACTTATCTCCCACCATTCATTATCTGAATTGTCACACCAGCCTATTTCATTTTTAGTTTTTGTTTAATTGCATAGTATTCATCCTTGTCTTATAAAGGGTGTTCCAACAAGAACGCAAGATTTAAATTTGGCGCCATTCGAATTGTCATTGTTTGACATTTGAACAATTATTATTGTTTGTTAGTAGAAGGTATAAGGTTAATAAAAATGGGGCGCCACACGAATGAACAACGCATTCTCATTGTGAACATGAAAATGCTGATTTTGCCGATAAAATCATTCTTAGTGACGAGGCCCATTTACATCTTAATGGCTTCGTCAATAGGCAGAATTGTCGCATTTGGGGCGAGGAAAATCCTCAAGTGATTCACCAGAAGCAAATGCATCCTCAACGTGTCACTGTGTGGTGTGGATTTTAGGATGGAGGAATCATTGGACCTTTTTTTATGAAAATGAGTCAGGTCAAGCGCAAACAGTCAATGGTGTTCGGTATGATAATGATAACCAATTTTTTCGTCCCTAGAATTGAAGAAATGAATGTTGAGGGGATGTGGTTTCAATAAGACGGCGCCACATCTCATACAGCCAGAGAAACAATTCAGTTGCTGCATCAGTCATTTAAATCTTGCGTTTTTGTTGGGGCGCGCGGTTGAATGAATATGTATATCTCTTCCTTTCTAACCGATATATGTATAGCTGAATAATGAATTGAATTGAATGAATTAATTTTCATATAAAAGTACTTTATAGTTTATAATCTCCTTCTTAAATAAGCCACCCAATGTGAAAGTACACAAATGTGTTTTATTTATATTCAAGCTAATGGACCTAGCTAAAAAGTGCAAAACAAACAGAATTAAACAAAACAATTGGTTGTTCAGTATTTATTATTGTACGTGCTACATAAACTACAGTTTCAAGTTCTTAATTTGGAATTAAGAGTTAATTTTCGTTACTGTTGACAGGAATAATTAATTATTATTTTCCATACTCTCTCTTTTATTAGAGAAATTTCCGAAATTTTTTAAAACTTGATCTTGATGTTACAAAGCTAAGTTACAGTTGTGTTCATAAAAATAGCAGTGCTACTCAAAAAAGACAAATAATTTTCTATTAATTCAAATTGTTTGACTTCTGGGAGATCGTGCCTCTGGTGTTGACTTGTGAGTTACGCACGATCTTCTCGAGGATGATGTTAAAGAAGTCACATGACAGTGCGTCGCCTTGTCTAAAACCTTTTTTGACATTGAAGGTCTCGGTGAGTTCGCTACCGACCTTGACGGAGCAGCGAGAGTTCTCCATCGTAATCCTACACAATCTGACGAGTTTGGTAGGGATGCCAAAACTAGATATGGCACTGTATAGCTCGTCTCTATGCACGCTGTCATACGCGGCCTTGAAATCGACGAATAGATGGTGGGTGTCGATTTGTACTTCTTGGGACTTCTCCAGGATCTGCCGCTGTGTGAAGATCTGGTCGATTGTGGACTTCCCTGGTCTGAAACCACACTGATAAGGACCTATCAGGTTGTTGACGAACGGTTTCAGGCGCTCACACAATAGGGCAGAGAATATCTTATATGCGATGTAAGGAGACTGATCCCTCGGTAGTTGGCGCAGTCGAAGGGGTCTCCTTTCTTGTGGACCGGACAAACGATGCTGAGATTCCACTCGTCGGGCATGCTTTCCTCCGACCGTATCTCACAGATGAGCTGGTGCATGCACCCAACCAGCTCATCCTCAGCCGCTTTGAACAGCTCTGCGGATAGTCCGTCCGCACCAACAGCTTTGTTCGACTTCAGTTTCGATATTGCTATCTTGACCCCGTCGAAGTCGGGGGACGGAATTCTTGTCCATTGTCGTACAAATTGAGTAGATTTGAGTCTGCCGAAATGATCCTTTCAAATTCTCAGCACCGACTGCGACTCTACCACCAGTTGTCCATTTTGGTCCCGGCAGGCTTCTGTCCGAGGATAACTGTTTTATCTTACGGATTTCGGACGCCATTCCTGCCATAGCACCTCTCCATTTCCTCGACTGCGCACCTCGCGTGCTCTTTCTTTTTTTCTTCTGAGAAGCCGGTTCTCTTCCCTTCTTCTCTGTTTTTAGAGCTCACAAACAGCTCTCGTCGTTCGATGCAGCCTTGCCTTGTATGCTTCTTGTTTCGCTGCATGCGCCTGCCTGCACTCGTCGTCAAACCATGGGTTCCTCTTAGGTGGTGGCGTGAAACCCAGCACTTCAGTAGCGGCCTCTCTCTCTCTTTTTTCAAATATCTTCTTAAAATATCACTGACTTTATCTTCGGATAAATCGTTTTGTCAATGTAAATTCGAACATTTTTAAATACTTTTTCAAACTCTTGCTTTTTACATTCTACCATCATATTGATTTGAATCGATTAACGACGGTACTTACTATGGGTATGTGATCTAAACTCTGTTCTTGTGAATGAATAGTCTGTGTATCCATTGATTCGGTATATTTTTGTTCAACTTTCAAAAGAATTATTTTCAAATTTTTCATGTAATACTTCGTTCAGAGTTTCATTATTTGTGTTCAAGTTTGCAACACTTATTTCTGAGTCTTCATTCTCCTCATTTTGTTTATTCTCACTAATTGCATTGATTCGTCTATTGTCGACAATAATTCTCTTAAGCTTCCTATCTTAAAATTGCGGCATTCGTTGATCAGCTCAGCATAGTCCTTCCGAGGTCTGAAATGCAGCTTCTGTTCTTTTTGCACTGATTCCCAAGTCATCTCGTCTCCAAGGCGTTGGATGCATCTCTTGGCTTCTTCCTGAATTTTTTCATTTAGCACTATGCTGATAGCATATTGTTTTAATAGTTCATTATTGCAGAGTGTTACTGCACTATTCACAGTTTTTATGAACTCAGTCACTTTGAAGTCACCCCTTCCGTTAAATTCCTTTATATTACGGAAATGATTTAGTGTTTGTTCAGGTGACAATTGGAAGGCATTATTACTTTGTTCTCTTTCTACATTCGGTTGTTGCAAATGTTGGTTCGGATGAGCTTGTAACAGACTAATCTGCTCCTGTTACTCTTGCATTGTTTTCAATAATAATGCCAATTCCTGTTGATTTGCCATTTTTGCACTTGTTGTTGTTGTTTCTTCACTTTCACTTGCACTGTGATTGTTCAAATTACGATTTGAGTCGAATATTTTATTGAGTTTCTTTCTCATTCGATCACTACTTTTATTTTCTTTAGAAAACAAAGTTACCGACTGCACCAGTTACTTCTTTGGTGTTCTTTAGAAACCAAAAAATAAGTTTTAAATAAAAAAACACACGATTTCGGATGTACTTTAGGATTTTGTTTGAGTACTTTGATTCTCTTAGGAGAAGATCGTCCGACACGACCAAGCTTGAAATTAAACTTGCTGATACTCTTTCAATTAACAGCGAATTGCAATTCAGTGAAATTGCTTAATCAGGTGTTTTACACCTTGAGTTCATTTGAGTTCCTTTCAGTGACCAAGCTGAGTTGACCTTGGTGTAGTTTTTCAATGACCTCAATGATTTCCGGCCTTGGGTTGCTTGTATCAATTGTCGAGTCAACATATTTTCTTTCGAACTTCGTTTTGGTGAAGTGTGAGAACGTAACGTACAGCTGTCTGCGTCGAGGATTTCTCAACTAGGTCGGGAGTCAATTTGTCAGAAATGTAAGCAATCTGTAATCCTCAATTTCTTTGCATACATATTGGCAGACTTATTATTTTGTTTTATATTCATAATATTTTTGCCAATACTTCGACTGAATCTCCTTTGACTGTTTCTTTTCACTTCGCAATAATTTGCTGCAAGGAAGACTTATTTGAAATTAAGTTCTGAGCGGTACTTTTAAGTTTTGTTTTGACTAACTCAACCACTACCTATTGATGAGTGTCTTTGATTGAGTCATATATATACGAGGATCGTTCAGTATATTCTCTGTATCGATATGAAGGAAAATGTGAATTCAATTTAAATTATTTTTATTTTTCAATATAATCTCCCCTAACATCAATGCATTTGTTATGTACATCTTGAGATAAGCTTTTTTAAACTTTCAAAAAAATAATTTTCCTCTTTCTCTGCAAAATACCCATTTATTGCCGAATTGAGTTCTTCATCTGAAAATCTTTTTCTACAAAGACATTTCTTCAAATCCGGAAACAGGAAATAATCACTAGGGGCAAGGTCTGGACTATAGGGTGGGTGTTGAAACCACAATCTCACTCAGCAGCCTTGGAAACTCACGCCGTGTGAACAGAAGCGTTGTCATGAAGAAGCAGCACACCCGCTGCGAGTTTACCCCGTTTTTTCTTTTTGAATTTCTTCCCGCAAATTATGCAAAGTGGCAGCGTAGGATGTGGCGTTCATGCTTTCACCTTTCTTTTTTTGTACTCAATGAGCAAGATTCCCCTTGAGTCCCAAAAAACTGTGGCCATGAGCTTCCCGGCAGACGGAATGACTTTGAACTTCTTCGGGGGGTCTGTTCCTTTTTTATGCCATTGCATGGACTATTGTTTGCTTTCAGGATCATAGTGGTGAACCCATGTTTCGTCCCCAGTAACAATTCGATCCATAACACCGCGTTCTCACTGCACATCTCCAAAAGCTCTTTACAGCATGCTATTCTCACTTTTTTCTGAGGCGCTGTAAGCATTCGTGGCACCCACCTTGCACTGACCTTTGAAAGGTTAAGATGGTCATGAAAAATGGTGTGAATGGTACCAGTTGAAGGTTTGGTGGTCTCTGCCATCATTTTCACCTTTATTCGGGCATCCTCAAGAACAAGTTTTTCGACGTTTTTGATGCTTTCTCTCGTGCAAGCACTAGCCGGAGCGGGGGTCGTCTTCAATTCTCTCTCTGCCTCTCTTGAACTCACTTGACCACTTTTGCACAGTTGATAATTAAGGTGCGGAACCCTGGGAAACAGCCACCATCTCTTCATGAATAGTGTAACGAGAAGAGAGACTGAACGAACGAGAGCGAAAGCGATACTAAGAAGGATAAGAAAAACAAAATTATCGGGCAGTCGTGTGTAGACTTTCAGCCAGAATAGTTGTGTTTTGTTCATGGTAGTATCTTATGTTATCTTTATCGGTATTAATAAATAACTTGTTATTTGGAAACTTTGTGTTAATTAAAATATTTATAATTCACGAACAATTGAGAGTTGTGTACACAGTGGATATTTTGGTTTTTACATTCTGGACGTTAAAGAATCAAAAGTGGGACTGCGGATCGTTCAAGGCAAGATAAGTAAATATTTCATGATAAGAGATACCGTGCATTGATGGCTAAATAATATTATTAAAACAAATTGTTGCATTACACTTTTGGTCTACAGAATTGTAAATATGTAACAAAAGCGAAGAAAGTGTACAGTAAGATTTAGGACGCCACCATCACTATTATGACAGATGTAGAACCGTAATCAGTTGTTTAGTTACGGTTGTGGAAAAGAGTTGGAGTGAACAAAGATGAATAGAGGGTGCATGTGTGTGTAACATATGCAGAGTGTTGTGATTGACAAAGGGTTTTCGGTGTACGAAAATCCCGTTGGGTCATTGACGCATATTCTTGAGATAGTATTTATATACGATGAGCAGAATTTGCTGTGATGGACAAGGACTTTTCGGTGTACGAAAAACTAATTGCTTATTTACGGATATTCTCGCGAAAATCGTTAAATGTTGGTGTAAGCTTCTGTGAGCGCAGGATGCGGTGTTAATCTTTGATTTACGAAGATAACGCCTGACTAAGAATATGAAGATGTTGTATACACACTTTTATCGAAAGGCAACACCTTCGGTTCACGGAGGGGAGATTGCAGACTAAGCAGAGTCGCAGAGACAGAAAAAGAAACAAAATATATGCACATGCAATAGTAAAACGAAGCAATGGTCTAATTATTGCATAAGTGAAATTGATTGATCTGTCCGATAGTGGTGGTGGGTTAAGAACTTTACTGCGTTTGGATAGAGCTATGTATATGCGGAGTATATAGATAATAAAGGCGAAATTTAAACGGAAAAAGCAGATAATACTGTTGTTGAAATGAATAGCTATCAATGCATGTTCTGAAATATTAGGATATACAATTGATTTATCCGATTTATTGTTTCAGAGAAACGGAAAGGCTTAATGTAAAACAACTCCAGAGTGAGTTAAGGACTCGAGGTTTACCCACAAAAGGGTCGAAAAAAAACTCTGATCGACCGAATATTACTGCACGATCAAGAAAATGAACTTCGGAACGTGGATCCTAAGGGAAGTAGCAATTTGGGTCCTATGCCGACAGATGATAATCAACCTAACACAGTTGCAGAAACCACCTCCATGACGGGATCTATAAAGGATGAAGTAGGAGAAAGAGAATGGGAGATTATTAGACGCGAAAGGGCTCTTCTCGAAACTGAAAGGAAACTGGCGCAGAAAGAACGAGAAGTCATCGAAAAACTTAAGTAACTCGAAGAAGCTTCACGCAGTGCGGACAGAAGGAGCGAACGAAGGATTAATTGCAGCGTTAAGGAGATAGCGAAGAGATAGAGAGATAACATCTTTGTCTTCTGAAGCCTGGGTAGCACGAGTGGAAACATTGTCAAAGATCTACGATTGGGATGAAAAGGCACTCTTGATGGCGGCGGCTTCAAAAATGCATGGTCGGGCACGTTATTGGTGGGACACCGCTCAGGATTCCTCTACGTCATGGGAACAATTAGCAATAGGACTGAAAAGCAACTTTCCGAATCAGAAAAGTGAAGTGGAAGTACACCAGCAGCTGATTAGAAGGACTAGAAAACATAATGAACCAATCGAAAATTTCTGCTTCGAGATGAATATGCTGGGTAGGAGAATTCAACTGGCGGACAAAACTATTTTCCAATATATTCTGACAGGATTGAATGACCAACAATTAAGTTCAAATCTGGCTGAAAGCAATTACAACTCTATCGCCGAACTCATTGAAAAAATAAAATGGTGCGAAAGCATACGTGGGGACATCAGAGCGAAACCAACCAGCGGTGGAGTGCAAAAATCGACTAATTTAGATAGGATCCCAATTAATCGACAACAAATTCCCTATCGTCGACCACAGACCAATGAACATCCGGATCCTCATCATCGCCCAGCACTTTTACCGAGAAACACGCCAACATGCTACTATTGTCACCAAGTCGGACACATCTCACGGCAGTGCCCTAAATCCAGGAAACGATCGTGGGTTGGTGGAAAGGAAAAGAACATTGCCGTTTAAAATAAAGTCGAAAAGCAGGGAGAAATGAATTTCCGAGTAAATATAATTCACCCTAGGTCAGAATCGGATTGCTATCATAAGGAAAATAATGTTGGCTGGCAAAGTATACAGGCGATTATCGAGAATTACTGTTGCTGTTGAATAAATTTCGAAGATGCATCGCCAAGGAACTGAACGAACTAGGACGAACAGATGTCATCGAAATGGAAATTGAATTAAATAAGACCGAACCGATCTCACAACATCCATATAAGGTACCATATGCAAAACGTGAGGTTTTCAACTCTCAATGGTGAAGAAACTACTAAGAAATGACATCATCATCATTCAGATCATCAAGAATCTAAGTCAGAATTCGCCTCCCCAGTAGTTCTTGTGAAAAAGAAGAACGGCGAAGACAGAATGTGCATAGACTATCGACGTCTCAATGGGATCAAAAGGTACAACTCGTTCAGTGGGGAATCAATAACACCGTCAACGAAACCACAGGAAAAACTGCTCATCAGCTACTAATGGGAAATACACCTCACGATCCCTTGAGAGATGTATTGGCGCATTGTGCAGATCTAAACCAAAAAACTACCAGCATGGGTTTAATTCGACTGGCAGGGATTGAGTCAACTAAGCGGAAACAAAAAGCACAGAAGGAGCGTCATGATCAGAACAACAGAACAACGTTAAAGCGATTACAAAATAATCAGCCGTTATCGATGGACGGCACTTGTGTTGTTGAAACCGAAAGACTTTCCATCCTCGGTATGTGTATCAACCCAACAATTAGTTGGAACGATCACATATTTGAGGTCGCCAAAAATGCTGCGAAATGTCTAGGCTTCCTTAAACGATGCAAGAAGTACTTCACCCCTTCTGATCTGGCTACAATATACAAGGCCTACATACGCCCAAAACTTGAGTATAACGCTCCTATTTGGTCAGGTGCTCCTAAGACCTCCCTGCACCTGCTGGATAGAATTCAAAAGCGAGCGATAAAACTTATAGGTGACAGTGATATTGCGAAGTCGATTGACTCGTTAGAACACCGACGTAATATGGCGTCGTTGTCACTCTTTTATCGCTATTTTAACAAGAAATGCCAAGATGAATTAGCCAGTTGCATTCCTCCCCTTGAAGAATTCACCCGCAATACACGCCTCGCTAGGAATGCCCACCAATTCACCCTCAAGCCCTCTTTCGGACGTACAGTCAAATTCAGAGACTCGTTCTTTAGCCGCACTACACTAATCTGGAATGCTCTTCCCAGCTCGATTATTCCTCATTACAATCCACAGGCATTTAAAACCAATGTGCATCGGTACCTCCTCTCCCTCTCTTCCTCTATACCTTCGGCCCGTGCTGTGACTTGATCCGGTCACTTAAGGGTACTCGCAACCCCTTTTGCACGCGTCAATTATAAAAAAAAAAACGGAAAGCAAGAAATTATAAGGTAGGAGATCTTGTGATGTAATTAAACGATGGAATTGCAGCAACTGGGACTTCACGGAAACACGAGGGCAGATACAAGGGATGATAAATAAGTCAATTTATATATATAACCACAGCTTCACCTCGATACCGAGAATATATTGAACGCCCCTCGTGTATATAGTATCCTTAACTATCCTTAAGGAATCCTATCAGTTTGCAATTGAATAAAATTTGTAACATAATATAATAGTAATAATATATTCAAATATACGTTGTTTTTAGTGATTTTTTTAAGCCACAAATATAATTTAACAAATAAATGTGCAGCTCAAAGCACACAAATGATAATTCGGTACGTTTCCGTACTGAATTTTTCTTGATTTACTCCTAGTTTTTTTTTTGAAAATATAACACTAATTATTAATGGGAAAGTAAAAACATTTTATTCAAAGTATTGGCCATTGTTTTCTACACATTTTAGCCACCTTTCTGGCAATTTGTGAACATCACGCCAATAAAATTGTCCGTCTTTTAAAGCAACCCATCAGACACCCAATTTTCGACCTCCTCGTAGGAATCAAACTGCTGCTCAGCCAATGCGTGCCCCATCGATGAAAGCAAATGGTAGTCGGAAGGAGCCAAGTCTGGTAAATACGGCGGGTGGGGTAGCTGCTCCCAGCCAAGTGTTTTGATTGTATTCTGAATCGGTTTTGCTTTGTGTGCAGGTGCATTGTCATGGAGCAAAATTACCTTGCCGTGTCTTCTGGCCCATTCTGGTCGTTTCTCGATCAGTGCATGGTTCAAATTGATCATTTGTTGTCGGTAGCGATCAGTATTAATGGTTTCACCAGGTTTTAGGAGCACGTGGTACAGCACACCTTTCTGGTCCCACCAAACACACAGCATTGTCTTCTTGCCGAATCGATCTGGTTTTGCAGTCGATGTTGATGACTGTCCCAGATTAACCCATGATTTTTTCCGTTTAGAATTCTTAAAATCAATCCATTTTTCATCGCCAGTAACAATCCGATGCAAAACCAATTTTCTTTCGTGTCTTTGAAGCAAAATTTCACAAGTGTTTTTTCGGTTTACGTCTGTCTTTCATTCAATTCATGTGGCACCCATTTTCCACACTTTTGGATCTTTCGCATAGCTTTTAAACGGTCAGAAATTGTTTGTTGTGCAACTTTTAACATTGCTGCCGTTTGCTTTTGACTCAAAGTGTCATCTCCATCCATCCATCGTTTGCAATTAGGCGTCTTAAATTTTTTTGGTGGTCTTCTACGTTCTTCATTTCTCACATCAAAATCATTATTTCTATACCGTTGAAACCATCTTTTGCATGTTGCTTCTGATAGAGCATAATCACCATATGCCTCGACAAGCATTCGATTCGACTCTGCAGCACTTTTCTTCAAATGAAAACAAAAAATTAATTCTTTTTGGTACAAAATTCGACATTTTTAACACGATGAAAAAATATGATGTTGTGTGTCACTTTTCTACTTCTCTAATGTGTCCTTGTCCTTGTCCCTCTGTTGGGCTAGAAAGAGCATTCCATATTCGTGGGGTGCGGCTAAAGAGTCTCTAAATTTACTTGTATGTCCGTGGGACCAGGGCCTAGCTTGCTCATCAGCTACTCGTGTCGTGCGCGCTACTGTTCTCTCACGAGTAGAAGGGACCTACAGTTTTTTGCCGACTTCGAACGGCGAAATTTGAGAAGCTTTTTCTTGGACAGTTATTACTCTTTGAGTGTTGTCAGCAGCTCGAAAGAGGTGGTATCGTGAAAAATTCGAAAAATTCGTGTTGAGCTGGAAATCGAACCAAGACCTGCTGCCCACTATGCCTTGGCGGCCACAGCACTAAGTTTTGGAAGCATACAATTTCACTCTATTCCTTTTTACCTCAATCAATTATGCTTTTAAGATCAGAATTCAATAAGCTTAACATACGCTGCCGTTCCAAGTCTATGAGCGAAGAGGAGGGTCGAGAGCCGAGGAACGAATATGAAAAGCGGAGGGTACTGTCATTAGCGAAAGAGTGAATTGGATTAGAAGTGAGATCATTTCTAAAAATCAGGAAGAGTGTCGGAGACAAAACAGAGCCTTAAGAAAGGCTAGCGCTAATATGGTAAATACCAGATTTGAACCCACCCAAAAACAACAAAAACCAACCAGGAAACAGTTCAATAACCCTCCAACTTCTGTATGAAGAAATAATCAGCATAAAAAAACTTCATACTGATTTTCTCTCTTCCTTGTGACTCTTAGAAGCTGAGAATGATATGCTAAAGCATCAAGTGAGTACGCTGGAAAAGAGACTTAATTGGATGGAGCAACGTGAACTACACAATGCAGTTGAAATTGTTGGTGTTCCGGACGTTGATGAAACGAACGCACAAGAAATTGCAAAAAAATATTTGGTGATGCTCTTGGTGTTACAGTTAACGATCAACAATTCGAGAAATGCTTTGTTAAGCGGAAGAGACGTCCAGTTGGGAGAGAGAGAAACAACAAAAACAGTGGGAGCAAAAATGATGGTATCATCTGTGTGCATTTATCCTCTTATCACCTATAGTCAAATATTATGAAAAATAAATAAACAAAGAGAAACAATCTTAAAACTTTTCTCTCTGATGATTCAAGTAATAAGAACATTTATATTGATGAAAGTTTGACGAAATATAATACGGATTTGTTTATGGAAGCAAAGAAATGCAAAGCAGAAAATAATTTTAAATATTATTATTATTATTTCTGTGCATTTTTATTTTCCTCAATTCATGTTCTTACATGCTAGACAAAAATACTTAAACTAGCTTACAAGTATAATCAATGATCTTAACTCTAACTTACTGACTCTTCATGAGTACTCTAAGCTAATCTAAATTTTTTGCATTATGCCTTTCGGCTTCTTATATTTTTTTAAGTCTAGCATTTAAACGTATATCATTTTTTTGTTTCATCCAAGAAAATTGAAAAAAAAAAAAACTTGGATTTCAGTATAATTTTAAATATTTATGGGTCAGAAATGGCAGAATTTTAATGAGAAAAATTTCAAAAGGCAGGATTATAGTTATTGAATCGCCAAACGATTTAAATAATCGTTTGACTTAAATTATTATTACTTTTTCACTTTTTTGTATACAATGAATAATTGATAACGATAATCATAACTTAAATTCTGCTTTTGTAAATATGTATAATGAGAAATTTTTTGATGTCAGTTATGATAGTTCTTTAATTATTGTGCATCAAAATATTTAAATTTATATTAACAAATATATTTTAAATAAAATTAGAGTAAAGAATAAGCTTGGGCGGTTTAAGAAACCGCTATAGTAACCTATGTAAGAAATTGAAAGTAGAAGTGCAAGAATGTTGTGACAGATTTTATCGTAGAGAATTTGAAAGATGTAGTGGGAATTTAAAAAAACTAATTAGATGTAATTAATAGTATAATTCATCGACGTTCCAAATGCGATAAGGTAATCATTTTGAAAAATGACACTAAAGAAATTACTGATAAAATCAAGATTGCTAGCGAATTTAATAGCTACTTCGCTTCGATTGCATCCTCTATTCCAGATAACACTATTCATACTTGCGACTGTGATTCGAACTCTAGATTTGAAGATGATAAAACCTGTTTTAATAGTTTTTGTTTTGATGAAATTTCTTCTTTCGAGGTAATGAAAATAATAAAATCGCTTAACAACTCGAAATCGTATGGTAACGATAGTATATCAAATCATGTACTTAAAAATATAGTGCTCAATGTGGCGGATATTTAAGCATATATCTTCAATTTCAGTGTAGAATCTGGTACGTTTCCTGATGATTTAAAATGTGCAATTGTATGAAAAAGGAGATCCTGAAGATAAAAATAATTATAGACCAATATCTCTCTTGCCATCTATTTCTAAAGTTTTTGGAAAGGAAATTAAAAAAAGAGTTTTAAGCTTTTTAAATAGTAATAATTTAGGATTAGGATTAGGGATTAAGATTAGATGACAAAAGGTACTGTGCAAATCTCTTTGTTGATATTAAAAAAGCATTTGATACAGTTGATCACAACATTCTCTTACAAAAATTGTTCAAAACTGGGTTTAGAGGTTTTATTTTTAATTGGTTTCAATCTTACCTTACTGATAGGTTGCAAAAAGTGAAAATAGATGCAAACTGAACTGGTAGTACATGCAAAATGTATCTTGGAGTTCCCCAAGGATCTGTCCTCGGGCCTGTTCTATTCCTTGTGTACATACATTTTATTTTCAGTCAAAAACCCATCGGCAAATTCACTGCATTTATTTTATGAAATTAATCATGATTTAGATGCTTTACGTAGCTGGTTCACTAAGCATAGGATGCAAGTTAGCAATAAAACAAAATTGATGTTTCCTAGCTATTCAGAAAGATTATCACCGGATGTTGACATATTCTTTCATTCAAACAATTGTCCAAGATTCAGAACAATGAATATGGCTTGTCAATGCCTGCATGGTAGTTTATTCAATGAAAGTGTGTCCTGTGCTGGCGATTGCTTCAAAATTGAAGTTGTTGAACAGGTTATATATCTTTGCGTCATTATAGATAATAATATGAACTGGGCAGAACATATAAATACACTGAAAAAATATTTTCTATCAACCCTACGTATCTTTTACTATTTAAAAACCACGTGCTCGAAGCATATCTTAAAAATGATCTGTTACGGGATTTTTCAATCGAAATTGCAGTATGGAATCTGTTGTTGGGGTGGGCCTGCCAGAAAAAAATTAGAAAATTACTTATTCTCCAAAAACGTGTTATAAGAAAAGTGTGCAAAAACCACTTACACCGTTGTATGACCTTGTTTAAACAATTAAATGTTCTCCCCTTGAGAATAAATATGGTCTAAGAACAAACTTAAGTTATGTCGTCAATACTCCTTTATTTCGCACCACATGTTATCGTAATTCCTATTTTATATTGTCATACAGTTTATTCAATAAACTTCCTACCTCCATAAAGTCTGTGAGATCCCTAAGTATCTTTCTGAAAAATATAAAATCTTGGCTATTTCCATTTGACCACGTACAGATAGAAAATCTTTTAGACCCGGTAACTTGACATAACACTGATATTTTGATCTTGTTCCCATTTATTTTTAAAGTTTGTCATTGCATTTACTATCTCATTTCTTTCTTCTTCTCTTGTCTTAAAACTATAAACACCCCAATAACGAGTTTGTAAATAATGATGTGTCATTTAATACTATTTTTGTTTTTTTATTTTTTTATTTTGTGTTTTAATACTTAATGGCACTATCCTATTCTCGATTGAATTCGTCCTATATTGTAGTGAACTTGTATGATTTGTAATATGAGAATATGAGACATTACAAAAATACAAAAAAAAAGTACAACTTGTGTTAAACGGTTCAAAAGGTAATTTCTAATCCATTCAAGAAGAGATCCATCGATGCCAAAAACACGCATTTTCGTCAAGAGAACCTGATGCCAGACCCTGTCAAATACTTTTGAAATAAAAAGGGCAACAATCTGCTTTCTCCTACATTGTGCAAAGACTGGTTCCATTTTTCTGTGAGATATGCAATCAAATCACCAGTGGACCTGTTGCTGCGCTTCCGGGTTTCAAGATATTTCATAAGCTGACGATTGATCAAGGTTTGCATGACCTTAGGAAGTAGGGACGTGAGTGCTATAGGTCGGTTGGAGGTGAGTGATGACGGTTCGCCCTTGGACAAATGCTGTTTTCCACTTACTCGGAAAGAGTCCTAAAGAGTAGGTCAGATGGAAAAGCTTAGGCAGTGGTTTTGCTAGTGCAGAACGCCTTTTCAGGTGAACAGGGGTTCACTCTGTGAGGAACGAGGGATTTTATACCCGACAAAATTATTTTTGTAATCAGATCAGTAGCGGCGTCCACGTCACTATCGAGGAAGTATAGTGACCACATAAAACCCCTAAGGAAGTTGTTAAGGCCGCTCCAGTTGGCTTTCGGAGTATGGGAAATTGGCTGATACGACACAGTGGTCTGAGGAGCTTGGAGGCGACAGTATGTCAACTGAGTATTTCTCAGGATGAGATAGGAGAAATAGGCTCAAAATGTTGGCGACAAGCTGGGACAAATTATTTACATTAGGAAAGATTTCAAAATACCTTCCTTTAAGCGCTGTTCGGCCTGGATGTCGAAGCCAAAAAGAATTTTGAACATTGAAATCGCCCGCAATAATAATTTCAGTGCGAGGATACAGGAATACAATTCTTGTGATGGAGTTGAACAGTGCATCGAACTCATTGTAAGTTGAATTGCTGTTCAGGTTTGGACTTCTATAAATAAAACAGTAGTGGACTAACTGCTTAAGGACATGGAGTTTTAATCACAAGAAATTAAATTCCGGATTAGAACAGTGGCCGTATTGTGGTTGAAATTGGTAAGCAACATCACTACGCACGTTGGTAGCGAGTCCGCGATGTAAAAAAAAACAAAGTCATTAGGCTATATCCAGGCAGGTTCAGATGCGACAAGCCGGTATTCTCACCTAGCTGTGTTTTACTTAGCGCCAAGAGAGCTGGTTTGTAGCGAAAGAGGTGAACTTACATGAACTTGCCGGATGAACTTACCTGGAATTGCCCTCCCATATAAGTTTTAGATATTCAGTAACCAACTTCGATCATGCAGTTGGTAAAGCAGGATTTAGAAGTGCGAATTTTTGCGTACTGCTTTACAAAATAAATGAATGTAGTTGTTAT
The DNA here is from genome assembly GCA_955652365.1 of Eristalinus aeneus. Lineage (NCBI taxonomy): Eukaryota > Metazoa > Arthropoda > Insecta > Diptera > Syrphidae > Eristalinus > Eristalinus aeneus. Next base: position 3,697,736 of record OY019135.1, on the reverse strand, counting down.
GCCCTTACATAAATTTGAATTGCGAAAATAAAATTCTTCAGCTTGTTTCAAAATTACTTCTAAATTTTTTTTGTATGCTACTGAACTTATAAATCTCTAGACGTGCTCTCGAATAATAAAGATTAACAGATCATACCCTATCTCCCGTCAAGCGAAAATTAGGAGACTAACTCAAGCAACATTGGACAGAGTTACTGCCTCCACTTATTTAGGTTTAAAGCTTACTAAATCATCATATCTTTTCTTGGTCTTTAATTTTGCCTTAATTTTTTGTACAAACTGTAGGACGTCGATTTCAAAGAGCGTGCAGACTTCAACTGAAAGCAGAAAACAAGAAAATGAATAAATGAATTAGGTAGACATCGATTCGAATTCTTTATGCTTTTTGCAAACAAAGAAAAAAAATAGAAAGAAAAAGATAAAAAAATGGATGGTGCAAGATCTTCCCCAGTAAATCAACCCTCACTTACCGTAACAACAAATCGGAAACGAAGTCATCTAACCATGAACCAGACAATAGTTCCATCCACGACACTTCTCGACTCATATTTGCAAGACTCACAGCAACAGCCTTCCTCGCCAGCATCATCGTCGACATCTCAAACTACAGGCGACACAACCTTTGAGCCATCCATTGATATGATGGTCAACGACTTCGACGATGAACAAACTCTAACGGAAGAAGAAGCTCTGGCTGAGCTAGAGGCCCAGGATCCAGCCGATGAAATCGCAACTCTGCAGAGAGAGAGTGAGATGCCTCTGGATGTTTTACTTGCCCAGTATAAACAACATATTGTAGAAAACTACAACCAAAGAAAACAGAAAAAGAAAAGGTCAATGAAAAAGAATCGGTCAAAGAAGCATTCTAAAAAGCACCAAGCCTTACCACATAATGCAGCAAGGTCTATAACACCAGTCCCGAAAGCAGGACCAATAACCATAGTGGTTGACGAAGTCATAGTAATAGAGGAGAGTGACGATGAAATTGAGCTGATGAAAACCGAAGTATGCGACGCCGATGGTGGGGAGAAAAGTCCTCGTGATGGATTACTGGCCGACACTGAAAATTTTGATGACGATGACGGCGAGTTCGAAGACGAAGAAGCCAATGAAATGGATGCGGATGCGGGTTTTCACTCAAATAGAACAGTTGATTTCAGCAAGCGATCGCATTTGCTGGAGCTTTACCCAGAGAAATTTTCAAACGTTCAACAAAAACTAGATGAAGGTAAGCGAACCGTAACGCTTGACAATGAATAACAATGATCATCATACCGTTATTCCAGAGCAATCCGAAGACGATGATGAGGATGATGATTCTGACTACGTTAAAAAAACGATAATGGTGGGTTCAGCCTATCAAGCAACAATTCCATTGGGGCTTTCAAAGTACGGTGATGTGCTGCCATATGAAAACGAAGATAAGCTTATTTGGGAGCCATCACAAGTGAGCGAACAAGAAGTTGAAGACTACCTGATTCGCGTGCGTGAAATCAAATCAACGTCGAATACATCACCGTCAGATGAAGAAGTTCCTTCATCCTCTGCATCGGTAACTTCAGAATCAGATCAGGGATTGGGTAGCAGTTTAATCAAAGACGATGAGCAGGTTCCGCAGCCGACGCACTTATCCACAGCAATGACTGAATAACTTTGTGTTTTTTATAGGCCCTACATCTATTAGTGCAGTGTGGGTACAATTTCAAGGAAGCATTGAGACGAAAACGCTTAAATGCGGTTCCATTGACTGGTTCAATGAGTCTATGGTCGGAAGAAGAATGCCGTAATTTCGAAGAGGGCATACAGAAATATGGAAAGGATTTCAGAAAAATACGGCAAACTTTAGTAAGCTTTGAAACATATGGTATGGTCAAAGGGAGAGAAGGGAAATGCTTCTGATCTTGAATTTCAGGTTAGGACACGATCGATACGAGAGCTTGTTCAATTTTATTATCTCTGGAAGAAAACTGATCGCCGGGATCAGGATTTCGTCGACTCTGACACAATAGATCACATGGACGTTTATTTGGATTTTGATGAACGTGATACAACATCTAACACAGGCGCGAAACATATCTCGTCCACGTTGATTAATGAAAATTTAGTCCCAAGTAAGTACATTTTCTTTGTTTAATTTAATTTTGTATAAACTTATTCAATATTCAATCTCAGCTCAAACATTTCCATTGAAAAGGCAACATGTAGCAGCAGCAGCAACAACAGCAATAGGGTTGAACAACAATTTTTCAATTATGAACGAAACAAAGCGTGTCACAGCCTGTGCCAGTAACAGTTCAAAATCAAAATCCTCGCATACAAAAAAAACCCAAAGCGACTCCAGCGGCAACAGCTCATCAACAGCGTATCGTCGCCGAAGTAGTTTACTCTCAGGCAATAAAATTAACCATCATAATGTCTTCACAGATATCACAACATCATAGTCAATGGCAGGAAATTCGTGGACGAATAATTCGACTATTGCAACAGCTTTTTCAACCATTAGTAGTACAACCGGAAATCTTGGTGTTAAAAAGTAATATTTCTTATAGAATCCTAAATTTATTAGGACCTATTAAAGAAAAAAACAAGTTTAAAAAGGCTGTGCTAATGTAAAACACAAAATACTATAAATGCGAGATATGTTTATATTTTTAAGTTATAACATTGAAAATCCGACAATGCGAATCAAAAGGATATAAAATTACACAGATTTCAGTGCATTTTTATTTTCCTCTGGTCTTAAGATAACGATGTTTGAAAGAAGATTCTTGTTATGCGTAATAAACTCAGAAAATATACACAAAAGCGCATATATGTGCAGAAAATAATGTATATAGGTGTACAGAAAGAGCACTGAGTCATGTATTATATAAGAAATGAGACATTCTAAATATATAAAAAAAACTTCACAACGTATGCGTATGCTAAAAAATATATAGCAAATAAACCATAAAATTATCATGAAACTGAATACTGAGTATATTCGTTTAACAATAAGATGATAAGTCGGAACAAAATAAATAAATATCCTAAACTTTCACCTATAATGATTTACTTGATGTTAACTTAAACAAAATATACAAAACATAAATTGAAAATAATAACAGAAACAAATGTATATATTTATATGAATTTAACGTATATCATAGTAAACTGAAACATATTGTATGTATGCATGTGCTTATTGATATATGTATGTTTTTTATAAGAAACTTGAATTATTGGGGATTCATGTAAAATAAAATTTACTAAAAATTACAGCACGCTCTCAAATAAAACCAATATAACCATTTACATTCTTTTGTATGGTGAGTTGTTTTTTTTGTCAAGATCACAATAATTGCGTGATTAAAGTCGGTGTCCATGTTGCGCAATCCTCTTCATAATAATTTAAACTCTAAACGTGATATTCGTTCTCCACATCCTAAAAAATAGTATATGAACTATATTTTTAGAATTGAAAAGTCAGTGCTCTTAATTCAATTAACTCGAAATAAATTTGTTTAAGTCCAAAAGCCATAAAGATAAACCACAGTAACTTCCTTTTATATACTTGTTTGCTGAAATAACAGTCGCAAAAAACAAAAACAATAAATATGGGATTTAAAAAGTTTCACAAAAAAAAATTGTTTGTGCTAAACAAATTTAAATATTTTTTTGGATCCGCTTTTTTGTCTTTCTTACAGCAAAACAACACTTTTAAATCGATTAAGCGGTTTAAAAGGCTCAATAATGTTGAACAACTTACCTCCTTAAGCAACAAATATGAATGTAAACACAACATGCGACATTCTATGCCGCACAAAAATAAACAGTTCTCAGGAAACTTGAAGAACAACTTTACACACAAAAAACTTCGAAAGATTTGACATAATCTGCATTTAAATTGTGAGATATTTACAAATTTTTGATCGACTTTTTTTTGTACAATTTACACACTCGTTAAGTTGTATTTGAATTTGAAATCGACAAGAAAAGAGGAAAATAACAGAACAAATTATATTCTTTTTTAAATCACGGTATGTAGAAATGTGGCGCTTATCTAGAGATAGAGTGAACTAATAAAAACCTGCTCATATGAGCAGAAGTTGCATAACCGAGTACGCAAATTTTGAGGTATTCTGTAGTGCATGTGTAGTGCAGGGGGACATGGTGGGTAGTGTGCCACCCTCATACGCCGAAGGTCCAGATTCGATTCCCGGTTGAACATCTCGAACATACAGTGGTCTCCGTCGGGTAGTGGGTAAAGTGCAACATTCACACGCCGAAGGTTCTTGGTTCGATTCCTGGACGAAGTGCTTTATTTTTTTCATAGCCTCACTTCTTGTGAGTTGTTGACCACACTCAGAGTGCTGTTTCTCAATGATCAAGTTTCTTTAATGTTGACGTTCGTAATCGACGAACAACTGTAGGTTATGAGTCCATGAGATCAACCCAATGCCTTTTAAATATATTTTTCTTGAGGAAATATAAAAGACACCAAATGTAAAGAAAAGAATATTTTTATCTATTCTATTGATGTTGTGCCGTAGTTTATTTCAATTGATGTCTATTTTCTCGGCAAGGTCGATTCAAATTCTTTGTTTTAAGCTTGCTCTGAAATAATTTCTTTCTTATATTATTTCTCCTTGCCCCTCGAGAGAAATATATACACTCAGCTAACATGCGACAAGCTAATTAAGGAGCAAAGATCTAAAGACATCAACGTTGTGCCCCAGGACTAGTCATGAAAAGGCTTGGCATGGCTCTGAATTAAATGATAATAGATAATTAAAAGTTTCTATCAATTAACATTATTAACTCAGATTATGGAAACGTTTATAAGAAAACGCCAAAAAATGTTTCGATGAACGTACTCGTACAATGAACACCCTACTCGATGTTTTGTGACTATGATTTCATTAAAAGTTTTGTAAGCTTAATTAATCCGATTTTCGATTTGTAGGTTTGTTAAGATTTTTTGCTTTTATAAAATTTATGTTGGTGATGCAGGGACAATTATCGACAATATGATTACATTTGATACTGAATGTGAAATGATTACATTATATACTTAATGTATATGGATGTTGTTCTAGCTTTTGGAAAATACATTAGCAATCGTTGTTTCATAAAAGGTGCCTAGTGTCAATTAAAATTCAAATCTTTTATCATAATCGGAAAGCCTGTCAGTTAACCCTTATGCCCACCTTTATACACATAACATTAAAGACGCGTTCTGCAGCCATAATTCAAGAAAACTTAATGCTCTCATAAACTCTATATTTCCTTCTCCTCAAATTGAAGACCAATCTGCGTCGATACCTTCTCTGCCTCTACCATGAGTATGATCACTTTATATTAGCCGCTTGAAATTTAATGTTAAAAAATAAAAAACGGATGACGAAAAATATCAAATAAGAAGTACAGATTCCACTCCATAGATGTCCTTTCATTAACACCGACAATGGATATAGTGGTCCAAGTTAAAAATAAATTCAACATAGCGGTGATCAATGATGCACATCGCTTCACCATTGACAAACAGTTTGCGTTGTGTTAACCAGCTTATTGAGGTGTCATCGTGACCATCATTATCTTCATTTTCGATGAACCCTTTAACGGGGTCGCTAAAGCAATGCACACACATGAGGCCCCCATGCCGTTCACTCGGTTTGTTTATTTATTTACACCTCGCCTTAGGTCAACCTGATTCAGGTTCTATACGAAAATTGGAAATTCTTTAATTTTAAAGTGATTGCCGCCATGGTTTAATGGGTAGTGTTCGACACTATTATTATTATTATTGTTATAATAATTGTAATAATTATAATAATAATAATTATTATTGTTATTATTATAATTATTATTATTATTATTATTATTATTATTATTATTATTATTAATGTTATTATTATCATTATTATTAGTATTACTATTATTTTATTACTATTATTATAATTATATATATATATTATATAATATAATATATATACATATATTATTATTACTATTATTATAATTATTATTATTATTATTTATATATATTATATATTATTATTATTATTATTATATATTATTATATTTATTATATTATTATTATATACTACATATATATATATATTATATATATATATTAATATATATATATTTATTATATATTATTATTATTATTATTATTATTATCATTATTATTATATATCGAGCTGCTGGTAACACTCAAAGAGTTATAACTGCCTAAGAAAAAAGATTCTCAAACTTCGCCGTTCGGAGCCGGCAAAGAACGGTTGGTTCCTTCTACTCGGGAGAGAACAGCGCACACAGCACGAGTTGTTCATGAGCATGCCGTTCTGTGGACTATCGAGCGCGATTTTAACTTTTTATTGCCCTTAATATTTTAAACGAACTCTATTTAAACAGAACGTATTCTATATTTATAAAAATGCTAGGACTGCAACGTAGATAAAAAAATCCCTGAATTTGGATACATTTTTTTTTAAAAGAAAAGTACAAGGAGAAAAAGTGTCCGCCGTGGCGTAGTAGGTAGAGTACGGAGCTCACACGCCAAAGATCCAGGTTCGATTCCCGTCTGAACACTTCTAATTTTTCACGGCACCACCTCTTTCGAGCTGCTTACAATACTCAAGGAGTATTACTGTCTATGAAAAAAGCTTCTCAAACTTCGCCGTTCGGAGTCGGCAAAGGTTCCTTCTATTCGTGAGAAAACAGTAGCGCGCACAACACGAGTAGTTGATGAGCAAGCTAGGCCCAGGTCCCTCTGTGGGCTGTCGCGCCACCCAAGTATTATTATTATTAATCCTTTGATAGTCACTGGCACAAGCTTTACAAGTGAGTACAAGTATCCTAGACTTTAATTCTATTCTATCCTATTCCTACTTAAATTTAGCACTTCTTCTTGCTGATTACTTCCTTACTTTAATTTATCTCTCTATATGTCTGCCTGTATATCTATCTTTCTCTTTCTGTCTCTCCAAATCAATTAAATAATTTAATGAAAAAAAACAATCATCGTTCTGAAAATTTGATCACGTAGCAACAATTGTAACCGAGTACAGGTCGTCCTTGACTGAGGTGTGAGTAACACAGCTTTGATTATGAAGAGGAGAGGATCCCTACAAATCTTCTTTTTAACAGTTGAGGTAGAACAGAAGTAGGAAACAGTAATGACCTCCCATTGGTGCATTAGTATGAACTTGAATTAAGCTCTGATTTAGACCCATCAAAAATAAAATGACCAGAAGAAGACGACGAAAAAACAACTAGCTCTACGATCGTGACATAACTGCCAAAATCGAAATCTGTTGATGAGAAGGCAAGTTATTTCGTTCCTAAAATAGTATGTAGAATGTAGTTTTTCCCTATTTTGAGTATTTTTCTGCTCAAATTTTATTGTTTAAAATGGTTTCCACAGTTTTGCTTCTACTTCTATAATAAAGAAAAACAACAATTGCTATAAGCCAAGAAAACAAATGAAATCTAAAATCTTTGAGGATGTCATCACATGCTCTTGTCTCCTCGTCGTGGCATGAAGGAGACAAAACATCATGATTCTAAAAGCTCTTGTTCAACTAAAAGAAAAGTAAAAAAAAATACATTGCGCCTGCCTCCCGCAACATCAGGAATATTGAATGTATACAGTCCTGTCAATTCCTAGAAATTTTTCTCAATTCTAGGCATTGCACGGTTCGTGTTTTCTTCTTTTGCTTTTGGATACCGGACTCGGGAGTAATTTGAACAAGAAATCACATTTTTATCTTTGTACAACGTTTAATGTGTTATTATTTTTTTTTTAAGAAAAGGAAATCTACTTCCCCCGTGCTTATTTTAATTTATGAATATATACATTTTCATACATACGTGTATACACATACATTTTTATTAGTTCTTCAGAGAATGTAAATCAATAGACACTTATTCAACAAAAAAATTAAACCGGAATCCTTACGTGAAAAAAAACAAGTACACTTTGAAGAATTAAAATTCATTCATTGAAAGTTAAAAGTGTGTCCTAGTGTGCAAAATTTAATATTGACTACACAGAAAAAAATAAATGTTTTTGTTATCTTCATGAAGTTAAGGTAGAGGATTGTCTCACTGCGATAAGTTTGATTACAGGAAAATGTACTCTGGTTACATAAATCCCTAAGACGCTAACTATGCTCAAAACCGATATGTACTAGTAATAAGCACACTCAGTTATGGACGTTAAGACAAAAACAGATTAACATTTGAAAGTTTTTTTAAATAGCCTTTTTTGCGTTTGAGTTACCCTCGGGAATATAGAGATATGTAAAAACTGACTACTTTAACTACATCTTTACAAACACATTTAGTAATAGTAAAGTGATATTGTCACGAAAAAATACAAGACAAAAAACTGGAGAAAAAATCGATTTCACTTGTAGTACAGCTAGAAGATATTTATTTTTTGTCTTTTGTAAACATATTTGATTTTATTGTTGTATTTATTCATATCAGTTCAGTTTTTTTTCTTTGCTTTTAGTTACCAAATTTGTTTAACGTCTCTCGTTCGCGTTGTATGTTTATGTATTGTTTGGAATTTTGATTTCTTTGACGTACCTTACAGAAACAACACCAAATATGTCTTGTAAATCTATTCATGATGTATTATTTATTTTATTATTTTTATACATTCAATTTAATCTTATACTTGCACCACCTCGAAAATTAAATCACTACATTGTCTGCCATGTTAACGCAACACCCCTTCCAAAATAAAAAAGAAACATCTACATCATGACGTGCAGTGTAATGTAAAAAAAACTTCCTTCAATAAAAAAGTGTAAAGCGATGCTGATCACAAATTGATCGGTAATTTAAAATTCTTTGATAAGAAAACGACTCTTTAGAAAACCGGTTGAAATTTTAAACAAAAAAAAAATTCTTCGGATATAAATAATGTTAACACAGAAAACTAATATATATATATACATATATATATGTATATATACATACATTTAATGTATATATATATATAGAAATATAAATATATATATATATATATATATATATATATATATATATATTTTACCAGTTAACAGTTTCTTGTGTTTTTTGGCTGTGGAAAAAGTGTGTGTGTTCCCACTCTACTACTCTTTAATAATTTTCGGGTAAGTTTACACATTTTTTTTTAAATATAATTATATTTCCACTGTGACCAACGGTTTTGCTATTAAAATAAATTGTGTTCATTTAAGAAATGACAGATATATTAAATGCAAACACGATTTCGAACTGTACATTTTAAAATTAAAAAAATGCAAAAATATAAGTTTTCATTCTTCTTATGAGTTTGTTCGGTTTCCAATTTAGAGCAATTAATGGATTTCTTTTTCAAAATATTGAGTTCATTATAAAACCTGGAACATCCGCCGACTTGTTTTTTCGTTTGTTTCCGCGTCATTTGTGTCGTTCATCCTAAAAACCAACAAACAACAATTTCAAATGGTGCTATCTAATAAATTTTCGTAAGCGTAAACTGAAAAATAAACCCATGCACATGACCTGACACTTACATAATTGCTGTATTAATAATATTTTAAGAAACAGATTATTTTGATCTATATTTGCAAAGTGTACCTTTTTTATGATGTAAATACGAATGTTTAGAATGTTCAGAAAACGTGCGACCACAGTGGTTTCCTTCCTACCCTTTGTAGTGAATCAAGTAGAGTGATGAGATCATTTAAACCCGATAAGTCTCAAAGTGTTTCCTTTTGTTTCGTTTATTACGATCTGAAATATAATTTTATAGTTTGTCAACCACAGACACAGAATCTCTTCTGTTAATGCTGAAGTCATAGTCATTAACACATCATTCAATAAGTCCCGGGACATATAGGGGGTGCCACTAAAAAATATTATTAAACTAAGTGGCGCCCCCTATATGTCCCGGTACTCACTTAGTGATCTGTTATATGTATATCTGTGAACACGAAAGTAGCAGTGCCTTTATAAAAAACTATAAAAAGTGCTTTACTTTTTCCTCCCGAATGAATACAGTCAGTGTAGGAAATAAAAGGTAAACACTAAAAGAAAAATAAGACCTGTTAGGAAAGATGTCATAATCGTAGAACAACGGTTGAATTTTCTATAGAAGATCACATTTAAAGAGAACAGTAAAACGGCAGTGCTCTCTTACCTTGAAGTGTAATTGTTTGATTCATAAAGGAAGATAACAAGTTAATAGACATAATACATTAATTTTGAAGAATACAGACGAATATTTGTTTTCTTTTTTCTGTCAAACTGGGTCGTGGTAAACACTGCACCAAGGAAAAAAGAAAAATTATTTTAGAGCTAAGAAAAAATGCCATATCATATAAAGAAGTACGAGACATTTGCTCTTGCCCAGCTAAAATGTTAACAAATGCTGTTAGATTTGTCGACAAACAAGGAACTAGGGGTGGAAAAAGAATATCAAACCAGACTCTAAAAAGTCGACCATTCAAATTCGAAACGATCTTAATTTGGGAGTTAGCGACATGACTGTTCGAAGAATGCTCTTGAATTCAAATTTAACAGCAAGAATTCCCAGGGAAAAAACCACTTCTGACAAATACCATAGAGACAAACGAGTGGTATTTGCAAAAAAATATATTGATTACCTCTTAATAGTTCCTTATTCCTTAACAAAATTAACAAAATATACATTTTTAATACAATTTCATCAATTTGCAAATTTAATTGCATTAATAGTAATAGTAGTTTCGTACTATGCATTGTTAAAGACAAGTGACCATAGTACCTATCACTTTATTAACAACTAATAGAAAATTATTGATGGGGAAAATAAATAAAATATTGATTCAAAATATAATAAATGAAAAAGTTAAAAATAACAATAAAAAAAATAGCAAAGGACTTAACAACAAATCAAAAATACTGATTTCCTTCTCTCCCACCTAATGTTATTAGGTAATACATTAAATAAGCGTGAAACGTAAAATTATCGTGTTGTAGTTAATTTTTAATGCAGTTTTTATTAATTCATCACAGGTTTCTTAAATGCTAGACAAAAATACTTATCTACTACTATATTTATATACTTATCTACTCTGGTGATCGTAATTCTAACTTACTGACTTTTTACATTTCGTTTCTCCCTCTCGGCTTATTTTATTTGTTCCTTTGTTTTTCTTTAATTGTCCTAGTTTAACTTAAATTATCTCCAAAGAAAACTTTAAAAACGTGGGGATTAACTTAACTAAATACTTAGACTAAAACCTATGCTAAAACTATCTAACTCTAACTTACGTCTAAGCTTATATCCATTAAACTATTTAAATTCAACTTAAATATGCCCATATAATTATACGGACACTTGCACTTGGATGTTTATTTATTTTTTTGTAAAACGCCCTAAAACTACCGTAGCCTATATGACTCAGCTATCCCTCTTACTTTAGGAAGTTTGCGGCATCGAAGGCTGATTCGGCTGCAGTCACCAGTAGAAATTTCGTTCTTTATGTGTTACTGCTCTATCGCGAGCAGAAATCGCTCTACTGAACCGTAGGAGATCCTTGTGACTGCTGGCGACGTCCGGCTCGTATTGGAGTTGCCTTTCTACTGTTCGGCGTGAAATGATAGGACAGTCAGTTTTTTTTTTACAGTTTTAATAGACAGTTTATACTTCGAGCAGCTCGAAAGAGGTGGTACAAGGTCTTCAACCAGGAATCCATATTTAATTTAACAAAATTCTGAAAAATTTAATAAAAAGGGGGTATATAATATATAATAGAGTATAATAGTATATATATAAATATATAATAGAGTAATAAATATGTAATATTTATTTAGTGTATCAACTTGGAAATTTGGAAGTATAAAGGTCACAGTCACTAAATAGAAAAAGCGTTAAAATAAAATATTGTAGTCAAAATGCGTTAAATCAAAAATATAGATAGAAGAAGTTCTAACACACTTTGTATGCAATGTAGCTTCACCATTATTAAAATTATTTTTAAAATTATTAATTCCTCATAACCTTCTTCTTTTCATATTATCTTTCTCGGTCTGGCTCTCTACGTCCATTTTTCTGATAAAAGCTCTGCGACTGTGTTCCCCCTACATTTCGGCCTTTCTCTCTCATTTATTCACTTTCTTTCGAACTTGCTCTTTGACCTATCCCATCCTTTTCACTCGGCGTTCTGGCAATATTGGCTATGTCCAAAGTGTCCAAAGTTTATCAATGCGAAGAGAAGCAGTTGTTAATGGATTATCTTGCCTTATGTGGCTAAGAGTGGGTGGAGAATAAATGAAGGTGTGTATATGGCAATAGATAACAGCAGCGAGCAGCCAATCTTTCTCTCTCTTTCTTCCCCTTTACTATTGTTATTTTCGCCTACTTCCCTTAATTAAAAACCAAGGGATTTCAAACCATACAGCCGGTTCACTCTACCAAGGGACATACAAAATAGCAAATTTGTAGCCAGCAGTTCTGTGCTATCAAAGGCAATCGATTAGAGTATGGGAATAAACCTTTATTTGAATTTTAAATGCCGGTATAGCATAACTTCAAGTGTTTGTGAGCAACCTTCAAATTAACTGTAATGTCACAAACCAAAGGAACGATTTACCCCTCTGAGGACTACATTTCACTGAATCATCAGTTTGTTAAAGGGAATTGAAACATTACAAAATGGCTCACATTATTGGAAGTAATTAAACAGTTTCTTGAAAATCATTCTTTGAGTGGGATGCTAGTTACTCTGTAATCTTCTTGTCTAGACTGAAACAAATAAATATTTAAACAGCTTACGGCAAATACGTTCTTCGCTCCAAGTCTCATTAATGAATAAACTAAAAGTCACTTACGGCACATTCACATTGTAAAATTGTCCCCAAAGAGGTATGAGCGCCATAACCTCTGTTTTCTTTTAGGTGTGCTGTAATCAGATCTGCTGTGATCAGCCTTTGGAGAATACACCTGTGGTAGACACAGAAGAAGAACTCTCGGGGGACTTGTATATCGCAGTTGTTGGAAATTTAGAAGAGTCGTTACTAAATCTACTTGTGCATCGAGTTCCGATGTTTGACTGACAGTTTTGTCTTATGTATACACGCAGTTTGCGTCTTTCCTTAAACCTGTAATCTTAGCTCATGGAAATGGTCGATTAAATTGTGGAGAAGTACATCTACTTCGGTATGTGAGAATTTCGAATTTCTATATCGCAGGCAGAACATATTTCTTGTAAATAAATAATGTACGGATAGACAGATGCATTCCTGAACAGCAACTCCAACTTGTACTGAAAACTTAACATCTCTGGTAAGTTATTTAAAAATTGCTATTAATTTTGCAAATACCACAGGGCCACAATTATCTGATATTTGCATTTCGCCAAAAGACATCACGCACCGCTAGGTACACATTTTTATTAAACTCTAGACTAACTTGGGAAAAGGAAAAACGGCAAATAAGATTTTTGATTAAAAATGAACGGCAGTAGACTAAATTGAATTCTTTTTTAAAAACTTTAATGCGCTTTCAGAGAATGTGATTTCACGTGTCTCATCTCTTCTTCCTGCCTTGTACAAAATGATAAATCCCCTATTACCAACAGCCCCGCCTTTCTATATGCTTTCAGTGCTTTCATTTTGTTTAAATGTTTGCAGTGGGATTTTATCTCTGGACCTGAATTAGTGAACAACTTCCGTGACGCTAACAGTGTCCAAGAACAGGTGTGCTGTATATTGTATGTTTTATAAGGGATGACGATACTTGTCACAAATTACACATGTTGAAAAAAAAAACAGGTGTAATAATAGAAGCACCCATTCCTTGGGGGCCACGAGCAAGAATGACGTCATGTGAATACACCCCCCCCCCCCCCAACCATCAGACAACACACACACATACACAAACATACGTATATTAATTCATGTGTAAACTCATTCTCATACGCAAACACATATTCAACGTATGCACACACACAAAGAAGCATGAAGAGGAGAGAAAGCAAAAATCTAAGGGTGGTATGATGTAACGGGAATGTTAACTGTAGCAGTCTGGAGCTTTCGTCCTTTAATTAAGCTTTTTATGGTTCCCTCTATATATATATATATATATGTATATGTATATATTAACAAATGTATATATATATTAACATAAAAATGTCTGCTGTAGGTCATGACAATGTTGTTTGCAAAAATGTGACTACGATAAACGATAATGAAGTTTCGGGGTGAATCATTCTACTTAGAAGGGTAAGAGCGAGTAGTGTCTCGCTCAGAACCACAAACCCCATTTTCTTCTATCTGTTCTATCGCCTTGCTTAAAGCCTTTAACTCAAGCCTCAGCGGCAGTCTCATCATAAGTCCGGGTTCAAGCTCTTTATCTGCCAAGGGGTTATAAGCCTTAGGGTGTATTCGCCACAGTCTTTCCGCATCTCAGCAGTTTAGCTTAGTTGGAAAAAATCATTAACTGTATTTCTAACTCATATTCTATTTTGGTTTAATTATTCAATTGACGGTTTGGTGGTCTCTCCTCCATTACGTCTACGTGAACTATTTCTAATACCAGCCCTTCAGAGGCGCCCGCCAACCAATGTCTTCACAACTCGAATACTCAAAATTGCCTTGCTTCTATGAGAAGCGAAATGATGTGTGATGTGTGACAACAGGATTGACGATTGTTTTAATTTCTAAACACAGTATACTAAACAGAGATGAAGTCTTACTGACCAGGTTTTACAAAAAAATAGTAAGGCTTCAGCAAATGATTTTCACAAAAGCTACATTACGTGATTTCTATGAAAATATTTTCCCAAAGGCTGCGAAAAAGTCTTAACTTGACAAGCAGGTGCGATTTGAAGGGAATTATATACAAAACAAACTAATTCTATTGTGGCTCACAGTCCCCATATTGAATGTAGAAACTTTAATCTATGAAAAAATGTGTTTGCTAGGATATATGTATGTGGGCTTGCAAATGTTTATGAGTTTAAGCTTAAAATGAATACTATTTCCTAGTGAATTATTATATACATTAACATTTTCTAGTTAAAAAGGAAAACATTTGCATAAATGTTTTCAACTACATAAACTACTTTTATTCACTGTTCAGTTAAAACTATAGATTTGGCTACAACTGTCACTACTATATACTGTGTCGTTGCAGTACCGTATCACTGCTTTTTCACTACTAGACATTTCCCATCCTGGGGTTATTAGGTGTTCTATTCATTACTGTCCTTTAAGGCACTACGATAAACAACAATTCGTGTATATAAGTGCGCCTTGCTCTTGTTGAGTCCTGTGGAAAATTTTCAATTAAGACTAAATAAATTCAGCTCCAAGCAATTGACAGCAGGCATGCATCAGAGCCAGCACCAGTATCAGGAACGCAATTAACACCAGCTGCTTGAAAAAAAAAAACACCCAAGAAAAATGTATATACATGCTTGTGAACATATATAAACCAATCACTATGCTGCGCAAGATCCCTCTTCTGGTGACCGAGAAAAATATGATTATATCGATGAAATGAGGGTTGAGGGTTTGCGATTAGTAAGATACAACGAAAAAAAGTTCTTGGAAGATAAAAATTTATTTTCGGGTGCACACACGAAAGTGTTTCTTTTGTTTCTAAAAAACAGTCGGCTGTAGTAAAGCACTGTAACTTTCTATAGGTGCGTTTCGAATTGTCGAAGAGAGAGCAAGGAGGCGTTGAGGATGAACAAACATTTTCTTGCACGGTCTTTTTCTATTTTTAAATATTTCTTTTACGGTGTATACCCCAAATACCAATAAGAAACATGTTTAACAATTTTAGGGGGATTATTTTTGCGTTGATGGCCAAGAGCACAAGGAAAATTTGAGTGCTAAAGGAGGCTGAGACAAATGAGAGCTCTATAAAGTCGTTACCATACTGAGAGTGTACTAGAAAATGAAAGCTTATCGATAGGGTTCAAAGCTTGAGCAAATTAGAGAGAGAAAGAGAGAGACAGAGAAACAGAGAGAGAGAGAGAGAGAGAAAATAAAGGACTGATTGAACGAAAGGGCAGAGAGACTCTAAATGTATAAAGTTTTTAAAATATAATTTAAATTTTTGTTCATGAGCAATTTGTCTGATACTGGAATGACTGTGGGAGAATATTGCCAAATAAATAAATTGGTATTATCTTAATCACCTCGTTGGTATTCCCACTCTCTCTACTTTTTCACTATCTCTTTCTCTTTGCCTATTTGTATCTCATTTGCTTTTCACGCAGGCCCAGTCTTACGTTATAGTAAGTTCTAACATGCCTTACAGGAAAAAAATAAGAAAAAAAATAGAAAGCAAGAGAGACAAAGAGATGAAGACAATTTCAAATCGGAAAAAAATGAATCAAGAAAACTCACTACGGTCCAATACAAAACCAATACATATTTTGCAGTTGCCTGTGTTCACTCTTTCGCACATTATTTCGGGTGTCCGGGCCTCATATTTTGCAAAGGCTGGGAGACGTTGTCGGATTTTTTCATGAAGCGGGTCGTATGTTGTGTTTTTTTGTTGGTGCTATGCTGTGTGCTTGTTTAGTTTTTGATATATAGTAAGCAAAAAACGATAAAAAATAAAAATGTGTATATATTTTGTTATCCCTTTATTGTATTGTTTGCAGAATTTTCGCATAAAATAGTTCTAATATTTTGACTTTCAAGTTCTTGCTGTCAGGCAGTTTAAATATTCTTATTTTTTCCTTTCTTGTCGTTTTTTGCTTATTAAGCAATTATCATCTCTATATTGGATTAAATGTAGACCCTGATTTTTCAATCCTTTCGAAGAAGGGTCATCACATCTTAAGTATGAAAACCAAAAAAAAAATTGTTAGATAAATTTAGGAAAATCAAATAAGGAATCATATATTAAAAAAGTTCCCGCTGCTGCGAATACTGTGGCGAATACATTTTCAATTCATTTCGGAATCCAAATGAAAACGTCTAACTTTGTGCGACTCATAAAATGTTGGAGTATGTGTATGGGTGTGAATATGTGAATTTTTTATGTGTAATATGTTTATGTGTTTGTGGAGGCAATGGAGAGGGGATGGGCAAAAAATCTCTGCTACGTCATAGTTGTCAAATGTCATCAATTACAGGTAACATAACTGGAACAATTTTTCCTTTTTTGTGGATGTTTCTTTTGAGTTTAAATGGAATTCTCTCAGGAATCAACTCCTATGGATTGGCTCGGATTGGATTGAGTATTAAGAAGCACAGAACCGTTAATGCATTCAAATTGAGGTTTGAAATATATTACATATACGCACCCGGACTGTGGTGCATACATGTGTAAATTGTGTATGCTATTATGCAGAGGAGTGTAGAATTTGTTAAAACATTTATCTAGCTTGTGGTCGATCAATGGATTTATGTATCTGTAGGAATTTAAGTGTTAATCGATGCAGTTTGTTTTGTAATTCTTCACTGGCGCCTGACAAATCAAAAAAAAAAAAAAAAATAAAATAAGAATGGTTTTCGTTGGTGATCCAGACTAAAAAATATTTTCAAGTTGACCTTAGTGCTACAAGGGTTAACAAAAAGTAACAGGCAGGTTTGTGGCAATGCAATATTTTTTTTTTTCAATTTTTTAACAAAATTAGATTCTATCTTGTGAAATCTCGTTACGAAAACAATTGCATTTGTGTTGGATCAGAAAAAAAACAAAAGAAATGAAGAAGATTGAAGAAATTCGTCGAAACCAGACAAAATTCGTTTAGAAAGTCTTTAAAACAAGGCGCGAGAGTTTTAAAAAGTTGTCTTAATTCACAAGAATTGAAAAAAAATCATCAAGAAACGAAAAAAGGACGAATTTGCGTACATTTCTTTTTAGAAACTTTACATATGCAGCTATGAAGGAATAATAAATATTCTTTGTTATATATGTTTTTTTTAGAAACCTCTGTGGAAGATAAATATTCCTTAAATAGTGTTTGTAAAAACCTATCCACTTGCACCTATGTACACCGTATTTACAGATTTTCCATAGGATTTTTTTTAATTCATTAAAAAAAATATTTTCGGAGATTTATAATATGAAATTTGGTCCGAAAATATTTCAATAAATTATTTTTCATTATTCATTTAAGTAAACATTAAACAATGCACCTTGTCTTTAGATTTCTTTTAGGAACTCGACTCTTTCTCGAAAGAGAGAACATTTTCTTTAGGAACAATGTGGAATGGATTGCAAGGATGTTATAACAATCTTAGTATGATGGTTGTGTGGGAGGCATCTTAATGACATTGCTCTGAAAATCGATTCTATCAATCATACTCTCAGTCTTTCCCAATGATATTGTGTGCTTTTCAATTTTCATCACAGGTTTTCCTTTCGTCTTTAGAAAGATACCTAAAAGATGTCAAAAGGACGAAGTATTTGCAAGCGAATACAGATCTACTATTGTTTATTTATTAATCCCATAAGTGGAAATATGTATAATTTTGATTTGATTAATTCGACTTTTTCCGAGTTTTAATTTTTCCTTATGTCTGTCGGTTTTATCCGCTTTTCTCTAACTCCCGGAAAAGCAAAGAGGCAGTAAAATTCTAAGCAGTTTTTTTTAATATAAATAACGCAGAGGGAAATTATTGGGCAGAATGGAAAGTAAGTAGTAGGCAATAATATGATGTTTCATTCAGCATATTAATATTATACACTTAGAAGCATCTGATATATGTAAATGTTTGCCACAATTAAATGTAAAGACATTGCTCTTAACTTTTCCCACTCGCCATTGGAGATAAATTGTTTTTCATTCATCGACCCAATTTCCCCGCATAGAACTTTATATATACTATGTAGAGTAGCAATTCAATTTATAGTACAAAGCATTGGTTAACTGGCATTTGGGAAACCTGTTGGTGGAAATATGCAGTTTATTCAATGAATGGCTCAGCAACCACTATCTATTGACAAGAGTAGGTGTAGAATACAACAATTGGAGCAAAAACTTTTATCGCGGAAGTTCTTTGTCCTTAGTAAGAAGAGGTCGATACCAATGTTTCTCTTTCCGCTAACAACGTGAACAGAGTCACAGACCGCTCGGTACATGATACGTATTCACCTCATATTCAGAGACACCATAATACAACCTATTGTTATTAAAATTTGTAAGCTAATTTTATTAGTTACCATATTTTTTGAATGCATAAAACTATCTATGCGGTAAAAGATATAATGAAAAAGAAATTCACTATTAACTTGTGTTGTGTTTTTTTTTTGTATAATCTTCGCATCCATGTCAAGGATTAAAGAATTCAAGTGAACTTCAAAGATTAAGGTTAACTTGAATCCTTAAATCCTTTAAATTGTTAATACGAATTTCACGATTACCAATAATATCTCAATGTATAGAAGATTGAAGAATAATGTGTGATATAAGTATTTATATACTTAGGGACGACCTGATGAATAAAAAATTTAATGGGAATGTGAATTGTATGCATTTCCACAAAAGAATACTCTTGTTGGTGTGGCAAGAACAATTACAGTAAAACTCAACTTCGATCCTTCTTTCTTGTTAAAATTCTTTTTGAAACTATTCAAGCAAAGTTAATTTGCAACTTTTTTTTTTGTTATTGCCTAATACTTACCTACCTAACCAAACTATGTATATTTGTTCTTCTTTCTTTGCAGATTGTAATTTTGTCGTCATAAATATATAAAAATTACGAAGTAAATGAAACGGTGATCTCGTACGAATATTTGTTCCAAAATTGGTTTGGTAAGTATCCATCTATTACTCTCGACCATTGTAATCAATCATTTTAGTCAATTGACTCGATTATATTAATTACCCATCAAACTCTATCGAAACACCAATCAAACAATTAGTATTTATTATTGTCGAAGTAAACGCAAAGAAAAAACTAGAGTACGAGGAATTTAAGGAAACTTCTTTATCAATACTACTGACCAATTTTTGGACGTTTTTAGCAAGCAATCGATTTCATTGTATTTTATCTCTAGTTGTTCTAGGTTCTGTTCATTAGTGCCATGTGCAATTAGCTATTCAAAACGGAGCATTTCTTATACCGCCACTAAATAACTTTGCATAAGCTTGCAATAATTTGCTATACCTAGTTTCACCCCTTCACTGAATTTAAAACAATCTGTTTTCTTGGAACAACAAAAATACGTTAAATATACTGCCGCACCTCGCTCCGCAAGGTTTGTTTTTTGCTTTTTTGCTTTTACCCTCTTTCATATGGGGTGGAATAAATGGAACATGTTGGCAGACAACTAACGTTTTTTGTGCTCCTTTAGTTTAGATAAAGGTTGGGCGCTTTTTAAATCGATGAAGGTTATCGTTTTAGGCCCGACTGTGTGACTTTGTGGGGATTTAATTAATTTCTAGAGTTAATGTTAAGAAATCTGTTATCTTGCTTATCTCAAGAAAAGACGAAGCATTATGAAATGATTGTTTTTGATCACATAATGGACACCTATAATTCAGTGTTCTTATTCACAAGAAATGAACATGAAACCTGTTCAGTCGTACAACACTCACCCAACAAACATTTTTAAGCTACCGTTACGCGCCATCACATGAAGCAAAAAAAGGTCTTAGACTTGTTTAGTATGCAACATTTTGCGCGTGAAAACAATTTTTTCCCAAGAAAATGAAGAACGGCAAGAGATTAGGTCCGCATACGGTCCTCACATGTTTCGGGCAATTGGGAGGAAATTGTGGGCTACTTTGAGGTATTTCACAAGGATCAACGTAGAAAACATTTAAAGACGTACAACATTAGCAATTTTTACTAAACCCACAGCCATGGTCAATTTTTTGCCCTTTATTAACTTTTACTTCTGGAATTTATTTTTCAGTTGATCCGTTTTTTGCTTGGCTATATCCTGCTCATCATAATCAAGGAGTGTGAACAGTTATGAGGTTTCAGATTATATTTTCCTTTCCTGGGAAAACAAGTTTAAATTATTTATCTCCGAAGATTAAACTGGAAAATGAGAGTTTCACTCTTGCCCGTATCACTCAGTCATGGTGTGCGATTCGTAATGCTTTTTACATGTTTATAGCATACATCTTTTGTAAACTTTCTGAATTTGACTGTATATTTCTGAAACGACGTTGTAGTGCATTTCTCATCGCATAAGGACATCCCTTTATTTATTTATCTACATATGTTCGCTTGCCACCATATTACCTTCGTTAGATCATTGGACGAAGGGACAGAATGTCTTAAGTTCTGCCTGCGGCGGGTGTATTTAACACTGAATATGTGTTAACAGCCGCAGACCGGCTTTCTTAACACCAAAGCAAACAAAATCTTCTGAATTGTCCAAATCTGGTTCCAAAATGCTAATATTTTATGTGTTTTTGGAGCAGCACTGGTGCGTTCAATTTAGTCTGGTTATCGAATTAATAGATGTGTTGCCATGACTCAACTCATGTGGCAGCCGTGGAGAAGTAGGTAGAGTGCGAAGGTCAAGGTTCGATTCCTGGAACACCTCGACTTTCTTGGCACCACCTCTTTAGAGTTGCTGACAGCACTCAAAAAGTAATTGTTGTCTAAGAAAAAGCTTTTCAAACTCCGCCGTTCGGAGTCGGTCCTTTCTACTCGTCAGAGAACAGTAACGGTCACAGCACGAGTAGTTAATGAGCAAGTTATGCCCTGGTTTTTCTGGGATCTGCTGCACCATCCAATTATCATTATTATTACAAAGCTCAAAAAAATTGCGAGCGAATTAAAGTTGTAGGACTGATGTCTTGGTTTCTATTTTGCCGGCCTTAGACAAAAATGTATCAAAATTTATCTGTCAGTGTTTCTTGATTTAAGAACGAAAATCAGGCACAATTCAACAAAACAAAGTAAACAAATCGTCAATCACGTTGTATGTTTAATTTTTGCATTCCATCTCTTCCATCGACGACACAATGCGGATATAATAAAACTGAAAATGTTTTCCCAGTTGACTTTAGGCTTATCATTCAGCTTGCTACTGTATCTTCTGCTGATAACATGAGCACCGCGTCTTCTGTAAACAAAATTAACCCAACCAAAAAGTCATTTTTTTCACAGACATTTACAACAACAACACACACAAAAAATAAAGCTTCTTTATGCGAATAAAGCTTCAAGGGAAATTCGTTTGAACCAAATATAATAAAATGTTATTTCTCTACAAAGAATTTATAATGAGATGAAAGCTTGGCTTTCTTTTGTACACATATACTCGCACTCGGAGTCGGCATCGATTTCTGTACTCCTGTGTGGGCTGAGCGGTATTCTTTCTCGGTTGGTGAGTCAGATCAAGAAAACGGCCATAGATCAGCAAACCCCTGAATAGGCGCCCTGAACATGTGTGAATGGACGGCCATCACACAGATATGTTGTCACTGAACGCTGATAGGATTTTCTGTATAATATAAAACTCTTGAAAGATTAGATTACATTCAGCTAAGACGGCGGTTGTACACGATGATGGTAAGAGATATATTCGGTAGGATTGATTTCTATTGTTCGTCATAACCAGAGCATTAATAAGCGAGGACTTTTTTGTAAAAAGGAATGTGGAATATATTTAATTTTAAAGATTTCCGATGGAGTGGGACGTAATTTTTGTTCAATTGTTTTCTTTAATCTGGCAAGAAGTTTTACCTGGGAAAACTCTTTTTTGTTCTGTAAACTTTTGTCCAAAAGTCCTTCAATTAAGATCTTATAATTTTTTAAACACTGGTTAGTCTATAAGACGAGTCTCAGTAAATAGCTATACATTATTGAAAGGATATTGCGTCAAACTATGGTAATCGATATTCTTGTGAGAAGTCTGTTGTAAAACAATGTTTGAAAAAGACAAATGCAAATGGCTTTTGGATTTTACCTATTAAAAGCGAGATTGTTGAGGCTTTTGAATAAAGTGGACTAAGCTAATGTCCAAAGAGTGTAGAAAGTTTTGGATAACACCTCTATCTAACTAACACACATCTCTTACCTACAGCCAAAATATGTATTTTGGTTGAATTACACATTAACAATTATGGTTCTTTCAAAAAGAAATCAAAGTCCTACCGAGGACTAATATGTTGGGCTTTTTAAGTTTACTCAAACGATGAGCAAGGGGGAAGGTTGTATAATGTTGGTTAACACGCAGTGAAATATTTCACTTTGGTCATAATGCAATAGAGTGATGTTATTTCAATTAGTTTATTCCAGCCATTAAATGCGGCAATGTATATAAAACATTTTCCGACACCCGGTGGTAAGGAGTAGCTTGTTTTTCCGTTTTCTTGTCTATTTCGCATTCTCTCTCTCGCGTCACCAGTGTTAAACATTACTCTTAGGTATTTTCCCGCGTCTCAGCCATCTAAAGATGAATCCATGTCTACGTGCTAAGCACGATAACGATAAGAAAATAAGAAGGAAACAAGAAAATACAAATGTCTGTGATAAAATTGATTTTCAATGCCGTCATGCTTGTTATATATAGGCTTTTTTATTTAATTCCTCTGCAAAAATGTAAAAATAAAATGAAAGGACCTGAAACATCGAAATAAAAATTATTTGAATTTAACTCCAAAGATAAATTAAATTATTTCTCCTCGTTTTCCTCGCATTTAGTTTTGATGACATCAAAGAATGGAATGTTTATAGCCCATAGAAAATTCGTTTATCAATTAACGGCGAATAAATTGAACAACTTCTAGGAACAAGAAAGAAATATTAAAATAATTACTTTTAACATCGTGGTCTGTACTTTTCTTGTATTTTCAGCTTGGGAGGTAATTGATGAGGTATACTTTTTTAGATGAAAAACAAACGTTTTGTTCTTTGTTCAATAAATCAGCTAAAAACTTATAACTAAGATAAAATTCAAGCAGCTACCGTAGGTGTACACATACTAGTTAACTAAGATAAATTCTATTAAATTTCCTCACTCCCGACTGCATCGAGCGCATAAGAAACGTTTTGTGTGTACTTCAATCGAAAGCATATCTTATCAGTCTGGTATAAACTTGATCTGATCGTAAGCGGATGTTGGTTTCTGCGACTAAACGAAATTTCCCCTACGACATGGCACGCCAAAGTGTTCAAACGAAATGGTGATGGATGCGGATAAAAGTAAGTGGTTGCAGCTCACATCTAAATTAAGACAAGAAGCACAACTCAATTACAGAATGTAACCTTTTTTAATACACATTTTTTCAATTGTCCTAGAGCTGTTTATTGAAGATGCCGTTATAAAAGTCGTTTTCTCGCTCGTTGAATGGATGAAATCATGACCGTGAAAAAGTATCATCCTGCGACTTCACTTATAAAGAACTCATTGATTCATTCTATGATGCTAGTCGTACTGTCTGTACTGGGACATTCTTTCCTTCCTTCCTTCTGATCTAGAATGGTTTAGCTCTTTTGCTCAAGCTGCTTTTGCTAATCCTCTAGACTGTCTAGTGCAGGGATATCAATGTGAGGGAAAGATAGAGAATGGGATTCTTGTGAAGGAGCCTTGTGGACTGTGTCTGTTTCAGTTTAGAATGGTAACTTTAGCCTGGGGAGGTAAAATTGAGGCTAGTTGATATATATATATATATATATATATATATGCTCCGACCGATAAATCACACATACCGGTTTCGAACCTTCAATGACCGATAAATCACACATACCGGTTTCGAGCCGAATTACAATAAGGCTATATATATATATATATGTGCGCCTGTTTTGCACACTGAGGTGTTCCCAACATCAACGTAGGCATCTTCATCTTTATCTCACATAGTGGGCATCACAGCCAGCTATCAGTTAAACAAAAATAAACTGAAGTGGTAGTCCCTGGACGTCTATGAATTAACCTTCTTTTGATGGATGTAATCCCGATAAGAACTTGATATAACTCATTCTGCAGTATCTTGATAATTGCTGGTTTTTATTTATTTTTATACTTTTTTTTCATTCTCTCTGCTTCATATTATCACGCGTTTATACATAATGCTTACTTGGTCTGCATACATGTAAAATGAGATACAAGAGACAGATAGTATCTAACGTAGATTATGCGAATTATCACATAAACAAATAGGACGATCATTTATAAAATTCGTTTCAGTACTTGAACACTCTTCGAAGCTTTGGGTTTGATTGCAGAAGGTTAATAGCTAGTACTCGAGCTCCGGTTTTCTCATTTTGTTTCCTTCTTTAAGGTGCGTCCGAAATAAATTCAGACTACTATCGAGTGTCTTTTTAGGGTACGTTTGTTCTTTACCCTTTCATCTGCTTGAATGATATTCCTTAGTTGAGAAATTGTGCGTTATTCTGTGTTATTTTGTAATTTGTACACATGTGAGTATGGAAAATTATTCTATTAGCTTTATGTTTTTTATTTCTGAAAATTTCATACAAACTGCATAGCCAGACATATGTCCGTGAACCGACATGATAAAGTTTGAGTTCATTAGACGCTATTATAAATCGAGTAGTTCGTCACATGGTTCGAATTAACATTGGCACCCACCGAGAACTCCAATTGTAAAATAGCGCACAATTAGAACTCATAAAATTTTATTGCGAATAAGATCATATTCATTGTATATCCTTTGCAAAAGATTCATTTTCCTCGTGAGACATTAAATTTTCTATCATTAAAGTTTCCTTCATATACCATTACAATTTTCAAAAGGCACAAGGACAGTTGTGAAATTAGCGATGTAAAGTCAATCAACGTTTTTACTCTCCGTTGTAAGAAAAGAAATCGGAAGCCGCTGGGAAGGATGTTTAAATTTTTCATTTGTCGTTGCTTTCGAGACATATTTAAAATTATTTTTCCTCGAAACTAATTATAAACAAAATTAACAATTCCCAAAACGTTCACCTAGCAAAAAACATTTTTTTTTTATGAATTTTACTTACTCTCATTCAGTGTGACGTCATCATGCATTTTCTTACTAAGAATGATTTTTATCGTGATCGTGATAAGGAAGACAGATTTTTCCAAATCGGAGACCTGAAACTCCGTGTCTGAGTCAAAATTGTTTCGGATAGTTCAAAGAGGCATCCACGGATGATCGAGTATCATTGAAAATTATTTTCGAAACTCAAATGCGAAGAAACGACCCTGAAATCGTAAAATTTAAAAAAAAATAAACAACGTTAAAATAACAGGAGTATGGAGGCTGTGTTTAACATATCTCTTTTTCATTTTCCAAAGCGTTCACATGGTTTTCAACAAAACAATAACCGAAACAAATTTGCATCGCGTCGATTAAATAGCTCTTGTTGCTGAAAATCAAAATGTTCGCCCAACGGCGGCGGCGATCTCCCGGGGTGCAAAGCGGAGGTTTATAATAAACAAGCAGGTCCGGTAGGCGAATAAAAATATATACAAGTACAAATCTAAATTGTTCACAGTTTCTAGCAGATATGCTGTATCAGCACTAAACATTGCTGTGTTTGGAAAACTAAGCTAAGTCCAGATAAAATTAGTAAAATCAAAAAGAGGTCAGCAGAAAAAAAAATAAAACATACATACATCCATAAATAATAGTATATGCCATCAATAACAATAACAAAGGAGGTGACATAAAAACCTTAAATTAAGATAAAAAAAAGAAAACTAAGTTTAAAAAGAAAGCAGACAAATGAACTGCGGTTGTGAAAGTGGACGTTCATCTATATGCGCTGCGCAAAGCATATTGCCAAGAAGTTTCAAGAGCTGCATTTTTTCGAAATATACAATGCAATGCACGTGGGAAATATACACATTCACCTCTTCTTGTATGCTTATATGTGTGTGTGTGTGTGTGCTCTTGTTATAAATTATATTGTTCTACCCCTATTAGGGAGATAGGTAGCAAGCAAGGCAACTCTTTCCTTTCTCAGACATCACCCACAATGTAGCCGAACCAAGAATGGTGGTTAAATGGGTAGTTTGGTGTTCGGCTGTTTGGAAGAGTATATTTAGAACATAAGACCTTGTAAAAGAATCGATTTTTATCACTGTTTTTTTTACTTTTAAAATCATCATGGTTGATGTGTATAGATGTCGACGATTACATTGTCTGAGGAGGTACAAGAAAAGTTAGGTTTAAAACACCTTTTTCGAACATCATTCAGTGTCATGGTGATCTGCTTCAGAACTCTTTCTCTTCTACATTAAGCATTTGTTCTTTTTTTTCAAAGATTCTTAAAATTTTAAACGATATTTGAAAAGTTACAGAGTTCCTAAGATTCTCATATTTCACATTGTACTCTTTATTCTAGATTGCAATTTGTCCTCATTTTTTGTATGTCTATTTTAATAAGGACGCGCTAACAGAGAGAGAGAGAGAATACGTTAAGACATCCAAGTCATTTTGACAAGATTTTGACAAGATTTTGAGAAGATTTTGACAAGATTTTGACAAGATTTTGACTGATTTTGACAATCTCTTAGGGTTAAACAATACATTTTTAAATAACATGCGCAACTGATAAGATAACTTGCCGCACATGAGGTAGCCTGATATCTGTACACTCTCAAATAATGTCAACAAAGGCTGTCAACGCATTTTCAACGTGCATATAAACATTTGTTTCCTAAAGAAAAAGCGAAATTTGTCTTGAAAAATATTTGTATACATTCGTTGGTTCTTTGTCCTCATTCATTTGTGTTTTTATATAATTACTCCCCAATATAATTTCTTCAAGCTGTTGTTCAAAGAGTAATTGTGAGTTAGAAAAAATTACTAAGAGCTATATATTTGTCTAGGATGCCAAGATAGTTTAATGCAGATTAAATCCTCCCGTCTTGTGAGATAAATGAATACACACCTAAACCAGAGATATCTAGTTAACAAAATCCACATGTTTACATAAATCCTTCAAAACAATCGTCATTCTGTTTGTTTAACCTCTATTCGCTATTAACTGAGCCCTGCAACAGTTTTAAATCAAATATTTATAAAACGAAGCTCCACCAACGGCAAAAAAACATGAGAAAAAAATATTCGCCAGTTCATTCACCTAGTGTAATCCACTGCACCTCATATACATCCTTTCGTCTATCATCGCTCCAATCATTCCATTCAGTTCTTCATCTGCCTCATTCACTCAGTTCTGGGATGATATAACAAGAATTTGTTCTCACTCAATTTGTTCCACTCAAACTTATTGTGGAAGGATGCATTTGTCTGTTCATTTCATCACATATAAAAATATTTATTCTGTTTTTTTTTTTTTTGGGCGGAGATCGACTTTGCTTTCCGGGATGTAAATAGTTCTCCCATTAACTTGCGAACCAGGTCTATTATTTTAAAAGGAGTTTCATTCTGAATTATAAGCATCATTTTTTGACGAAAAGTTCGCTTGATATTTTGCTCTGGGCATTTGAAAAATTAGTTCCTTTAAAATAAAATAACTTCTTTTATTGAAATTATTTTGAAGAGCTCCCAATGACTGTTTCGTTTAAACAATAAGAATTTAACATATATTTTAAATTTTGTTTTAGAGTCTAAGTACTCTACTCTTCCATAATCGATTGACTTATTTTTCAAAGACATTTCATTTTAATTCAAACATATAGCTGTTAGTACGAAGAAGGTCTCCACAAGATTTCTTCCTCACAAAAGTACTATTTTCCCTCCTGTGTAATTCCGCTTAGTGTGGACACTCTGAAAACATAAATGCTCTAAAATTCAACAGCACATCGTGGCCCAGCTGCGACAAACTCAAGAGTTAAAAAGAGAGACATGCAAAACTGCGTCCCCACCACTATATTGTGTCTTCGCTTTTCGGCTCCTATCTTTCTTCCTCTTTCTCTCTCTCCTTCTTTCTCACTCGACCACTTCAATTAGTTACTCAAATTTGATCTACTTTTGTGCCATTACAGTCCACTGTACAGTGTGTGTGTTTCGAGTGCAGAATTATACTCTATATCACTGCAAAGCAATACACTCCTACTGACCCAATCTTTTCAGAAATTCCTCAGTTGTTTAGTACACTAATGCATGGGTGCATCGTATCGTGTTTTCTGAGTGCAAATGAATACTATGCCACATATAGATTCCCACTCAAAACACCCAGCCAGTTTGCGCTCAGTGTATATGTACGGCGGTTGTATATTTATTTGAGTCTCAGAGCGGCGAGGTGCAGACGATACGACACGGCAAAACACATAATCAATTTAAAGGTGTGAATGCTGAGGAATATTCCGAATTCCGATAGTTTGGTGGATATAGTGAGTTCGTACGGTCATGCGGTACGCATAGTGTAATTCGACTAAAAATAGAAAACAAAATTAAAGAAAAAATTACTTGAAACCTCCCGACTGAAAAATAGTGTAGAGTGAAAGTGCCTTTTAAACGAAGTGCCCTTTTCGTTCCTGTGCACTTGAAGCACATAAATATCATAGTTCATCTTCTCTCTGCATACAGGGTACGGAATACGCGACAAGACAAATATATATTTCAATTTATACATACGTTTGTCTGAACAAAAATATATGACAACCATGTGCAAAAAAAAAAAAAAAAAATATGAAAATAAAAAACCGCCATACTCTATGAAATCTGAGCATAGCAATACAACAAATATTTGCAGTTATACGGCCAATTTTTTTCGGTTGTTCTATTAAATGTAGTATTTCCTCCTTGTCATTCTTGAAAAAACAAAAATTCGTGTGTTTTGAAACGATCCCCTTTTAAACATCTGTCCTTCATGCCGGTCAATCAGTCGGTCAAAGACGATTGATCTCATCAGACTGTCGATGGCTTGAGCAAAAAAATTAAAAACAAAAACTGCATCTCTAAACGAAGAACACGACTTTTGTATACATTTTATTGTGAAACAAGCGAATTTTTTCATTGTACTTTGAAGCAGCAAGTGCATTCAACGATCCAAACACTCGCAAATTCACATAGTTTCAACGCCCTTTCACATAGAGATAAAGTTACAAGATATCAACGAGTTGTTTATTTTGTAAATAATTCAACCGGAACATTACACATCAATATTTTGGTTAAATAATTACAAATGAATATTGCAAAACTGACACATCCAAATTTCGAAAAAAATGTATCTCAATGGTGGCAAGGGTACCAAATAAAAATGTTTTTAGACAATTTGTTGGCGCTAAAAATAAACGTACACTCACAACTAATACGTAAGCCATAATGAGAGAATAAGCGGACGTCTTGTTTTCACTTACCCGATCACTTGCTGTGTAGCGTACACCGCGGTTTTCTCCTAGGTCGCTGTTAGCTGGGTCTATTGTTTTTTAAAACATGTCTTGTGTAAGGTGTCAACAAAAATTCCCAGTTTTCGTGTAATGAGTTTGATATTGGGCAACGATAAAATGTTGCCTCTGCCTTTTTGTGGTTTCCCATCCGATTCAAGTTCATTCTGCATGTTTGTTTGTTTCCCCCCACATGTGTAAAAAAAATTTTGTCTGGTCTTTATTATATATATATGTATATATATATATACATATAAACATTATATATATATATATATATATTTATAGAGAGAAAAAGAGGAGGTAGAGAGAGTGAAACCATTTGACGGTCTTATATATATATATTTATAGAGAGAAAAAGAGGAGGTAGAGAGAGTGAAACCATTTGACGGTCTTGGAAAATGTGAAAATAGTGTGTGTACCTCCCAGACCTCACTGAAGTGAGAATTTACACACCCTTCATGATTAAAACTCACTATATTCTGATTTGGCTCTACATTTTCGATGCATATCTTAAAAACTGACCTGAGAAAAATTCGTACATTCTGTTATGAAAACAAAATATCTTTGTTAACTCCTTATACCCACTTCAACTTATATTTGTTGGGCTCAAGTCAGTCGTAGGCTTTAAAGAAGTCGTTTTTTTCCACGCAGTGAAAGTTTCTGATTTTCGCAATCGTACTTTTTCATTGCTTTCTTTTTGTTTTTTCGTTTGCATTTTCTCGTTTGAATGCCAGACCTCATTTCCAACTGTACGGATATATTCTGCAAACAAACTGTTAGAAATATCCTCAAACTCAACTCTTGTAGCAGGCAAGAAAAAAAAATTACTACTTTCTGAAGGCGTTACAATTCCGTTAAAAGAACTAAACTTGAAATTTTTTCAAGAACCTGCTTTTCTTAATTTTAGGGGACATTCTCTTCTGTGCCAAGAACACGCCGGCAAATCGCGTTAAAGGACTCACAAAACACATTTCTATATATTAGACTGCATAGATTAATTTGTGCTGTTGAATGGACCTTGCAGGGCGCTTTTTACCTTGAGCTCTCTGCACTAAAACAAAAAAAAAAAGCTTGCGTGATGCTCTTTCCGTTTCTTAATCTTTGGCTCTACTTTAAGAAGTATGTCTATAATCCTTATTAAAGTTACAATATTTTTTTTGTTATGTCTGCTTTTAAGTTTGGTAGTATTTCCCTCTATTACATACACCAAATAAGAGTATCAATTTTAGTCCAGTATAGTTTCTGCCCATAGAATTCAATAAAAAATTGACTCGTACTAAGTCCTTGCAGCGTCGAACTTATTTGACCTAGTTGAATTTGGTTGTTATTGTTTGTGGTTGAGTTAACCTTTTGTGTCTGTTGCTATCTGAGTTCTTGTCTATGTACAAAATTATAGAATTTTGTCCCGAGTGACTTTATGGTACATACCCGTGTGCTGTGTTCCAAACACACTACTGGTTATTTTGAACCTAATCTTGGGAGGACACCGTGCACGCAGCGCGCCTACAATGCCAAAGTACACACCTTGTGGATTTTTTGTTATATAAAATCTTTGAATTCACCGATTTTTCTTTTTTATTTAATTCTATCAATTCTCAACAATTTGTAAAAACACTATCTGATAAATACTCTGTTTTGCATGTCACTTGCATGTTTCGTTTTTCCAATAATTTTTGATCACCGAAGCAACATTTATAATTTATGATATAAAGAAAAGTTCTCATTCATTTAATCTAAATTGGGGTTTATGGTTTTGCTTGAAATTGCTTCGCATCCGCTTAGGACTTTTAAAATGAAACTAATTAGCTTAATACTCCCTGCATACTTGTTAATCATGTTATCTTCAACACATTTTTAATAAATATCGCAATTAGTGAGCACGAACGAACACTTTGTCTTCGTTATACCAGTTTTAAGATTTTACTCCTGAATACAAGTTTAAAACATTGAACTCTTTAAAGGCAATAAATTAAACCCCATTATATGTTCTCGAAAAAATTTTAATCTAAATCTACTGAAGCTGGTTGACGTGTTAAAAGTATAAGTTTATTAGAAAATCTCCTGCTGCGCAAGTGCCCGATTTTCTTTCCTGCTGGTGGAATTTGTATGTTTTCAAATTTATTTCTAACTCTTCCTGAAACATTTGCATATATTATAAAAACCATAAAATGTATATACGTACAACAATGATCCTACTGTCAGTAAAATCAAACAGCAATAGTGGATATCTAAAACATTCAACAATGAAAATGCTAGTATTCAATTTAAAAGTTATGTTTTATTTTTATTTTATCTGTTTTTTTCTTCGGAGACTTGATTTTTCTCCTCTTTGTGGTTGTCTACAGTAAATGTTCGCTCATCCCTCGTGGAAGTATTCGCCAGAACAGAACATGATATTTTTGGAATACTTCAAATCACAATCAGATCTATATAATGCTGAACTAAATGCGAGTTGGGATAAACAGATGAACTCCTACGACTTAGTTTTTTACTTAACGAGTTATTTTTCAGCATTTTATGAGATCTTTGAGTAACTATAAAAATGAATGTACGTGCACTAGGTCAAACTGAAAGTCATTTCTAATAGAAATTTTTTAATTTTATGCTCAGTTAGTCTTTACTCCGTTGATTGTACCGAATTTTTATAAAATCTGAGAGGCAGCGCTTTACGTAATTTTTCAGTGCATTTCAATCACTTTGAGTTTAGTTGCAAACGTTAATTTTGAAACTTTTGGTTCATATAGTTCTCACCAATTCTAAAAATAATGAAGCTAATACGGATATTTATTGATTTAGAGGCATCCCGTGCAATTCTTCCCACAATTAGTACTCAAAAATCTATCTAAATACATGTGCATCCCATTACATGAGCAGAGAACTGACACAAGTCGGTTATCAATATGTCCTTTATGTCTTTGCCTTTTACTATTATTGTTTATAATCTATTGCCTAGAACACGTAAGAATACTAGGTTATTTCCTTATTTCTTGTGCCCATTTTAAGTCGACGACTAAGCGGAGTGAAGGGATTCTCTTATATAGTCTTTCCTTATAACCACTAACTATCCAGGAAAAAAATGTGTTGAAATATCTATCGAAACTTGACAGTTCCGATATCAAGAAGAGCTTGCTTTCTTCACAATTCTTGATGTATACATAGCAAGTCTTAAAACCGGACTGATTAGACCTCATAAATTGCATAAATCGATATTGTGTATAGATGTGTGTTTCTGGCTATTTTTCGTGTATGCTTCTGCGCTACATGGAAATGGAAGCTTCACATGCTAAATGGAAATTCAAACAGAAAAAAAATTCGATATATGTATTTGTTTGGTGGTTCATCCTGTACTTGACCTCGAATGTAATTAACCTTGATCAAAAATTGTGAGAAAATGAAAGCAATAAACTCATATTGGAATATTTAAAATTCTTTCAAACTGGATTAAAAGTTTGAACTTCCTTTTTTGGATTGAAAATTTTGCTGAACTTTGATTTGAACGTGAACTTAAACTTGTTCTCATCCCCTCATTTGTGGAATTTTTTGGGCCTCAGTCTCAGACAGTGGGTTAACACGTTTGCGTCTCATTCCAAATCAGTTTATAATATCGGTTCGTAATAAAAGATCCTTCAGGATTTTTTAATCTAATATAAATCTCATATATACTTATCTTAAGTGTTCTGAAAATTTTTATTAAACGCCCTCCGCAATCACAAGGAATTCTTTTTTTTTTTTTAAACAAAGCAACAATTGGGGACTCCTATCCTATCTTATCCTATTCCTATAAAGGAAGGGGGTCTGATTTTAAAGACAATTTTGTTTGCATGCGGGAGTTATTTTTGTGTTCCTTATTGATAAGTAAGAATAACAAAAGTGAGTTTGCCATATATAAATCCACTCAACTTTCCTAGTTGTTTTTGATTAAGCACACTGGGGACATACAACTTTGTTATAGTTTTACACAGGTTTGAGAAATATTATTAGTAGCGCATCCTCGAGCGACATAATTATTTATTGTTTCTAAAACCCGAAAAGCTTCACACGGAAAACAGGTGTCGACTATGTCCCTTGCCGTAAAACTGTCCACAGTTTGTTATTCTTTCTATAAATCCAAATCCACTGTCGCTGCGTTTACTTACTATCTAGACTTACGACGGGAAAATTTGTACGAAATATCTATACAGTGTATGTTTGGGTACGTTCTCAATTTCATTCAAATATGAAAATATTATTTTTAACATTCTCGCAAACACATGCATTATGTATGTATTTAGTGTGTTCTTTGCGTTCTAATGCAACCAAAAAAAATAAATGAAATACAAAAATCGAACACATAAACGTAGATTAAAAATGTACGAATTAAAAAAATTTAAGTACATTAAACTGCTATAAAATATGTTTATCACGAACAGGGTGCGGTTCTGATAGACTATAGTACAAGTGTTTGAGAGTAAACTTAGTTGGTAAGATAAAAGTGTCGCTGTTATAAAAATAATTAAAAAAGGAATAAAAGAAAGACAGACTCTGTTATAGATTTTGAATGTTTTTGTACAAAGCTTAGTGTAGACCCTTCTGGGTTTAGTTTAATGTGACTTAACCGTTATTACGACATTCAGATTCTGTCATCGATGACTGATCAGAGACGTTCTCAGAAACGATAGGTGATGCTGTGTAGTAGTAAAATATCAATTACCTCCCCCACCCATAAAAATGCAAAAAATTTCTTTTGATGCCGAATCTGAGTCATTTTGTCGCACACATATTTGGATGACTCGTCGCGACAAGTTGTGTGTTGTTTGCTTTTGATAAGTTGGATCACCTATTTGAAATACCAAAAGAATGAGCTACAAACGATCAGTGATCCGTCTGTGTGCGGCAAAGTGGGCGAGAGGGAGAAGGGAAAGATTGTAAGCGAGAGATTCCAAACATGTGTGGTAATTATTGCTTTTGTATACTTTTTTTCTCCACCTACAGACGGAATATGAGGAGAAATGCACAAGTAATATGCTAAAATGTATTTTGCCGACAAAGGGTGCTAACCGCGTAAATTTAGCACTGTATCTTTAAAATACTTAACTCGTATCGTAACTATGCTTAATACGAAATTCTGAGGCATGCATGTGTCAAAGTTAAAATTTTACACACATTAACCGCCGTATCGTAAATCGGTTACTGTGTGTGCTCTTATGTTTTGTATTTTATTTAAATGTCTACTAAAAACCAGAATGAATTTTCTAAACCAGTTATCTGTATTTTTTTTTTTCAGTAATCATTTATCATTACCCTGTGGGTTTCATTAAGTACTCGTTCATTATTGTCTTTCCAATGATTCTCATTTGAATCCGTCGGAAAAAGATCGTCAAATATGCACGATATAATTGAAGATATGGTTATCATAAATTTACCATAAACCTCCGGATTAAGCATCTCACAGATCTTACATTTTCATGGGCCGTGTCGTTTTGCAATCCGTCATTAATTTTAAACCTGAAATTTCAAGTAGAATTTATTTGCAAAA